>OX381719.1:61173312-61780771 GCA_947462335.1 Harmothoe impar | reverse complement strand
TGCCGACGTTGTCCTCACGTAGCCATTTTGGATTTAGTCACGCCGGAACTACTTTTGTGACGTCACACTTTGATGCGACCTGACAACCCACTCTCCAAGCATATATGTACTGTAAACGTATTGAAAACATGCAGCAGTGTATGTGCTTGCACACAGCTGACAAGCCACATGATCAATATGGGCCAATCAAAGGCTTTGTTGTGGTATCTATTGTAATTAGCCATGCTATGATCGTCCTGTTGATGCTGACAAGTTGAGCTGAAGCAAAGGTAGGCTACATTTTACGTTTTTACTACGAATAGTGATATCAGATATCCCAATGCAATTCTCCATTCATTTACCTTTCGTTTCTTATATTTCTATTACACTTTTTGAAGGTAACTAGGCCTATTTATGTCTATCTATGTCTCATACTAGTGGTAGGCCTACAGACTATAGTGTAGGCCTGTCGCCAGTCTTGGCCCCTACAGCATTATTATTGAAAGCATTGCATTCTCCCTTACACAGATATTGTTGCCTTTATTTCAGCTTCACTGCACATGGCCAAAGTAGGCCTACGAGAATTAAAGGGATTGGATGTTCCCTAGAATTAGGACTACTACTAAATGATAAACCTGGGAAGGTGAGCTGTCAGTTTTATGCATTAGGCCTAAAAAAATAATTTTTGTGTTCCGGTTACATGGCTAGAGAAAATTAGGGACGATTTTTATTTTTATTGAGATTTTTATTAAATTTTCTCAAAAAAAAAAAAAAATCCAGTAAAAATTAGGGTCGGCCCCTAAAACGTATAGTCGGGTGGGCTATCTGTAAGTTTAAATTGACTATATTTTGGTACTTATTGGCCCTATATATAAATGACAATAACTAATTATAAGGTATATTATAAATTTTACTATTTTCCATTTCATTCCAGTCAAACATGGATGGGGATTTTCTAGCATTCACAAGCAAAGTTCACAGTGAAAGGTCTACCCTGGACTTCCTGAGAGAGCATGATTTGATGTTGAAGGCATCCTACTGCGAGAACTGCAGTGTATGGAGAAGCCAGATCAAGGATAACTCAAAGGAGCTAGATAAATGTGTCTTCCGATGCTCAAGGTGTAGATCAAGAGAGTCCATTAGAACAGGATCATTTTTTGAAGGGATAAAGAAACCGCTCCGTGTTATCTTATCTATTCTGTTCTTATTCACCATCCACACACCTGTCACCACAGCCATCAGACTTATGAAAGGAAAGGCTTCCAACAAAACAATCATTGACTATTATAATTTTGCCCGTGATTTATGTACAGGGCATTTCAGACTACATCCCCTTCGCCTGCCCACACAAGGGGAAATAGTCGAAATAGATGAATCGAAAGTGGGACGTCACCGTAAGTACGGCCGGGGACATGTCCGGAATCAGGGTGGACCTTGGGTCTTCGGGGCCATTGAGCGTGTTACCGGAAAGGTGGTCATGTTCACCGTACCTGATAAGACTAGGGACACCCTGTATCCCATCATCCAAAGGCATGTTCGGCCCGGAGCTACCATCCATTCCGATCAGGCAGCAGTGTACTACACTCTCGGACAGGTGAATGGGTACACACACCGTACAGTGAACCATTCCGAATGCTATGTGGCCCCAGATGGTACTCACACGAATACCATTGAGGGATTCTGGGGCCATATGAAGGGCAACCTGAAGGCCAAGTATGGTGTGTGTCCTAACCAGCTACATGCTCACCTTGATGAGATCATGTGGTGGTGGAACCGTGGTCGGCATGGGGACCCCTTTATGCTACTACTGGAGGACATGCAGGAGCAGTACCCAAACACTGTGGCCCAGCCACGACTCCACCAGCCGGTGCCTGATATGCCCCCCCGCCCATATGAAAACTAGATTCTCATGAGGCCTAAAAAAAAGAAAAGTTGTGTTCTGCTATCCTGACCGACCCTACGTATTCAGAGCTATCCTTAATTTTTTTCAAGATTTTATTTTTAAATTGTGCGAAAATTTGACATTTTTGGCAATTTTACTAATAAAAAGAATTATTGCTAAAAATAAAAGAAAGTAGACCTACCGACCCAATTTATTTTGGGCTATGTTACCGGAACACAACTTTTTTTTTCAGGGCTGAAGACTGTTGATAGCATTGTAGGCCTATTATTCCGGAATATATGTTTTATGAAGTTATATATTTAATATGAATGAACTGTTGTTCAAATGCATGGTCACTTGTAGGAAATACAGCATAAATTGTGTTATTTATTCCAAATCGTATTTAAATACATAAGTATATATATTTACTTATTTATTGTATATAGAATTGTTGCTTGTTACACTATAGTATTCAGAGGATGTGTTTCTAATAAATCTTATGCAGTGTATTCACCCTGTTCATGTTTGAGTTTGCTTTATAAATATAGATTATAACTTTACTGAAACATTTTATAATATTCGCTGGATATAATTTTACCTCCAAGTTCAGGCATTATCCTAGATGTATGATGTGGGACTACAATTAGAAGGGCCCCATGTCGCTATAATTGACAAATGTACATGAGCCTAGGACCAATAAAAAATTTCCCTTTGCATGTCTTTTTCTACCAACAAAAATACGTTTTTAACTAAGACCCTTTTCTTAAAATCAACAAGGAACACAGAACCCCACATAGGGCCCTATTACTAGAGATGCCTAGGCCTACATACAGGTATGAAAATGAACAACACTGCGTTGCTGTCACCCACCTGGGCGGGAAAAGTGACAATTCACTTGTTTTGAGGTAAGAAAAGACACCCTCCACTATGAGAAAATAGTTCCCATATACACATGTCCTATATGACACATTAATCGAGTTCTCATCACATGGTAGTGTCTATTCATGTCTTATAACATTATTCAACATTCACATGATAGTTTAAATCAAATTTACAGCAAATTTACACCCATAGTTACGGAGTGCTAGGCAAATCACATAAGCTATCATAAAATGTATTCATGCGCTGACCCAGCTCCCAATGTCGGCAACGGTGCGCCCGTGACGTCGGAAAATGGTAAATTTTACACATTTAGACACCTGGGATCGTCTCAATATATAGCTAATCGTTTTTAGAATGTACCATTTACCCTGGGGCTACACTTTTGGATGCCTGCGGCGCTAAATTCTGTTCTTTTTGATGACATAAAGGCAAGTCTCACATGACTTGCCAAAATGGTGACGTCGTTAAAACGTCATTGCTGGTGACATGGACAATGGCAAAATAAGCGCATTTAGAAACATGGGATGATTTTAAAATATAGCTTATCGTTTTTAGAAGGTAACAAATACTCAGAAACATTAATCTTGGTAGCCTGCGGCGCTATATTCTCTCCCATACCGGGTACTTAGGACAGTTCTGTCAGCCTAAATGTCAATTTCCGAGATGGTGACGTTTTTGAAACGTCATTGATATTGACATTCGAAAATGGTGAAACTAACCTAGTTAGACACTTGGGATGGTCTCAATCGATAGCCAATCGTTTTCAGATTGTATCCTTTAGTCTAGGACCCATATTATTGATGCCTGCGGCGCTAAATTCTATTCTATCCATCCCCTTATATGATGGGTCTCGGATCTTACATGAAGGCCCTTCTCCTCTGTGTCCCATCTCCCCCTCCATGTCTCTTGCTAAAATGCATCAATTCACTGCTGCTACGGTACAAAAATGTATCAATGTGCCGCCGCTACTAAAATGCATCAATTTACCGCCGCTACAAAAATGTATCAATTTGCCGCCGCTACTAAAATGTATCAATTTGCCGCCACTACTAAAATGTATCAATTTGCCGCCACTAAAATGTATCAATTTGCCGCCGCTACTAAAATGTATCAATTCGCCGCCGCTACTAATGACCTTGACCTTGACCTTTGCTGACCTGACCTTGACCTGATCCCTTGACAACAACAAACTTAGAAAACTCGCTGATTTAACAACAAATTCGCCGATTTAACAACAAAACTCGCCGATTTAACAACAAAACTCGGTAATACAATAAAGAATAAAGTTAAATTGCCGAGTTTTGATGTTGAATCGCCAAGTTTTGATGTTGAATTGCCGAGATTTGTTGATGAAATCGCTACGTCATAGAAACCCAAGCCAGCTGTAAGGAGGCTTCTGATTGGCTGAGAAAACGGGCATGATGACGTCATCGGGTCTCTCGTCCAATCAGAATGCAGTTAACAATAGATATCGGCAATTTTTGTTTGAATTCTTTATTTTGTTTTCAAACAGGAACGTTGATATTGACATTATTTGTGATTTTACATCATTAAAATGTCTTTCTCGATTATTTTAAGCTGATCAATACAGGTAAATAGTCTAATACATTCAATAGTGTTGTTTAGATATACGATTGGAGCCATTTTTGGCTTAAATTTAGGCTGCATCAAATACGGTCAATGGCCTCCATGACAGGAATTGCTTAAAAATAAGACTTTTCAGTTTGAGATAATCTGCAGAGTAGGTAAATTATTAATTTACTATGCTTCCTTTGGCATTGTCAGGTCGCACTACTTTACTTTACATACCACAAAAAATTTAAGTGAAATTGTGATTCCATAATTGTGAAAATGATGAGTTTATGATCTCTTTTATTGGGGTAAAATGAAAAAAAATGACAAAAATTTAATTTCTTTCCAATTTTTTTATTTTAACACATACAAAAATAAAAATCGGCAGGCACGTAAATCAAGTATAAGCCTTTCATGTTATGCAGTTGGATTTTTGTAAAAATATTTATTTTTGTCAATTTTGGAACATTTTAAATTTCAACCCCCCACTACCAGAAGCTTTTGGTCGACATGAAACATTTGAATCTGTTTTGACGTTTTGAGAAAAGGTTGTCGACCATAGCTAATAAGAAAAATAGGGGAACAAGGGGAAGAGGGGGGGGGGGAAATAGCTCCCTGGTGTAGGAGTAGGTTTGTTTTTTGGGGTTTTTTTTGGAAGGGGGCTGGCAATCAGGGCGGATATTTTCCCGACAACATGAGCTTCCTTACCTGAGTCTCTATGAGTACCCGTGCAGCGCTGTGCCCCCACGTGACCCGGGACATGGTCACTACTGCCGACTGTACCTCCGCAAAGATGGAGTAGTACTGCAAGGAAAACGGATATTGTTACATTAAGTTATTTTACGCAACCTTTGATTTAAACCCTACTGAATCAGTGAGATAATTAAATATTCTACACTGTAGCATTTCACATATACTATGATTCCTCTTTCATAAGCCAACCAAAAATTGGAATTTGAAGCAAACTGTAGTTTAATCATGGTGTAATGAGCACTAAATTAGGCTCCGAATTTGCTTTTACCTATTGGATCTGGTTATGAGGGAGGCTTAGAGGTTTTATAGTAACGGTATCAGACTTTGATAACGAGAGTTTATTTTATTCAACAGGGAGGCCAAGTCACCCCACCCACAAAATCGTATTTTTTACAATTTTTTTTACCCCAAAATCGTAACAATCTTTGCCTAAAATCGTAACAAATATCGTAACAGTTAGTATGTCCTTTAAAAGGACTCTTCTAGTGCAGCAAGCAGTTTCAAAAGAAAGGGATCCAATAGGTTTCTTCCCATTTCTCTTTTTTCTGCCCCTTTTAACAAGAGTTTTGGGATTGGTTCAAAGTGTAGGAATTCATCCCACCCCCACGCAAGGTAGGGGCTAGGGCCTTTTTGTATACACACTTAAAAAATTCTTAAAAATCGTAATTTCCCAGCAGAAATCGTAATGGTCGTAATTGGAGCCAAAAATCGTAAAATTACGTGCACCTTATTTTCGGAAATGGAAATTAATTTTTTTTTTGAAAAAAAAAAATTGTCAATGGATTTCCCTAGCCTCATTTTTTTCAAAATTGAGAATTTTTTTTTTGTTCAAATTTTCTTCCAGTAATTCCCCTAGATCAACCAATAAATTTTTATGTTAGGGGTCCACTGAAAACTTTTGTTGGAGGCTGGTTTAAAAAAAAAAAAAATTGTCGCTCGCTCCAGTTTTCCACTGACAATATCCATTGACAAAAATAAATTCTTAAAAAAAAGAATTCGCTCGCTCGCACCATTTTTTGAAAAGTGAAATCCATTGACCAACTTTTTTTTTTGGTGTGGCCTAATATGCTCTGTGACAATTGAGACGCACCATATTGAGTCTCCACACGCGGACGGCCGTCTCTGTGCTGTAGGCGATCTCCTGCGGGTTGATGAGGCGCAGACTCAGGATCGGCTCTCCCATGTCTATACGCTGCAGCTGCAAACAAACAAGTGGGTACTTGTTACAAAGTGTTTTAGTATTGGGGATTTAACACAATTAAATATTCAGCTTATATGACTAAAGTGTTTGAAATTAGTTTTCACAGTATTTCTATACATCAAAACCTCGCCTATAAACCAAGGTTTTAAAGTTGATCTTCATTTCATTTCTATGATCTAACTCTTGATTGATTTTCAATATAGGAATTCTTAACAAAACATTGCAAATGTGTCATTGGTCTGCTGGTAAATCTTTCTTTGAGGTGAAATCATTGAACCATGTCGCTTTAATTTTAAGGGAAATCTGTTCCTCTTACCAGTTCGAAGGTGTCTAATCTCCACATGCGGATGCTGCCGTCCAGTGAGGATGAGATGAGGAGGGGCTCGTGGGGGTGCAGCACCATACCTGTCATACACACAGGGTTAGATAACACGCAGAAAGGTCTCTCAGCAGTAAGCACAGAAACATACTGTAAATGTAGTTATTTTCACGCTGTACATATTTCCGAGAATTTCACGGAAACGAAAAATAGGCGAAAATTTGTGAATTTAGATACATGCAAAAATGTAGCAAAAATATGTACGTTTACAGTATGACAAAGGTACTCTTATTTTTGTTTTTCTAGGGCTTAAATTTAGAGAAAAATTTAGGCTTAATAGCAAGCAAAACACAGTTTTAAGTAGTTTAAATAGGAGTTTGTATTGATATTCACAATTTGCAACAAAAAAAGAAGTTATTTCTAGTTTACTGCATACCTTACATCTAATATAAGCCCCTAAACAAAATAATAGTGGCCTGAGTCTTTTTAAAATAAGTGCCCTAGTCTTAAAAATTCATAAAAATCCAGTAAATTGCATTGTACGAAATAAATTTGGTATATTTAAAATAGTGAAGTCCATAAAAGTTATTCAGTTAATTCAATCAGGTGAACTCCTTCCTACACATTTAATGCCAATAAAATCTTACTGAAACTAAACAGATTTAAAGATTTAGAAGATTAAGAACTTTACTACATTTCCTGATATTGTTGTTGATAAAAAAAAATAATGCGTTTATCGAGTAAGAGACTAAGGTACTGACCAGTGACGACATCAAAGTGTGCACGGAACTCATACATCTGTTCAAACACGATGGTGTTCCACACCTTAATGGTACCGTCCTTAGACGCTGTGATAAAGTAGTCCCGGGGCCGGTAACTCACCGCGCTGAAAGTAGGAATACATGTTACATAAAGTAGTCCCGGGGCCGGTAACTCACTGCACTGAAAGTAGGAATACATGTTACATAAAGTAGTCCTGGGGCCGGTAACTCACCGCACTGAAAGTAGGAATACATGTTACATAAAGTAGTCCTAGGGCCGGTAACTCACGGCGCTGAAAGTAGGAATACATGTTACATAAAGTAGTCCCTGGGCGGTTACTCACCCCACTGCAAGTAGGAATACATGTTACATAAAGTAGGAATACATGTTACATAAAGTAGTCCCTGGGCCGGTAACTCACCGCACTGCAAGTAGGAATACATGTTACATAAAGTAGGAATACATGTTACATAAAGTAGTCCCTGGGCCGGTAACTCACCGCGCTGCAAGTAGGAATACATGTTACATAAAGTAGGAATACATGTTACATAAAGTAGTCCCTGGGCCGGTAACTCACCGCGCTGCAAGTAGGAATACATGTTACATAAAGTACATTTTTCCATCTAAACCCGGTTGAAAAAGAAAATTTTCATAAACTTGTACTTACCAGGACAGAGAGAGGCTGTGGTGGTTGGGGAAGTAGTGGATCAAGTCTCCGGTCTGAAATAAAAGCGTTGTCTTTAATATAACTATTAAAGTGATACGAATCAAATCCTACCACTGTACACGGCTTGGCATAAAAAAATTAGCTTTGGATACAAAAACCAGAGCTTGCTGTCATCTGAAGGCACAAAGGCACCTACTATGTGTATACTACATATCTAATGGCTAATGTGTTGCAGGTAAGTATGGATTTCTGTTCTGATGTCATTTTTAGAAATACTTTAAAAGTAGCAATGGGCGTTTCCCTGATTCAATACTATAGCACAAAGCTCACTGTGCTGGAATCACGTCATGGATTATTTCTTTAGTAACAGCTTTCAACAACTACTTAAGGCAAATTTTATCGTTTGTTTCTTCAAAATATGGTGGTGTATGTATGGTCTACGCCTTTCATCAAGGCAAGCGTAGCGGGGACTTTGACCAAGGCATGACGTCGAGAGGATCTGTCCAGTGGCACCGTAGTCTTAGGTGCCATGGAACAGAGCCCGAGACGTTGTGCCTTGGTCAACAGGCTCATCGCAGGTGCAATGCATTCAATAGCATTCTATAGCATTCAATGGGAGAGTCACTGCCGTGAGTGTTAGAACCCTAGTTTATAGCAGAGCAAGTCAGAAGCCGGCATCCTTAAGCCCCGGCCACATCTACGTGATTTCGCCCGACCCGACGTAATCCGACCCAACCCGAACCAACAGTCTTAAGAGTTTGGTAAGCACAACGCTATCAGACCGGGCAGGTAAATTAGATCCGATTGTCGGGTCTGGTCGGGTCAGATCTGCTCAAAACTGCCTAGTGTGGCTGGGGTTTTAATTTCCGTCTTTCTGATACTGAAGTAAAACATCAGTTTCACCCAAGTATCCTGACTTATTGAACTGGAGGGGTACTCCTCAGAGTTACACCCCCCCCCCCCTAAAGTGCTACAGCTACTCACGGTGTAGTTGATAAAACAGATGCCATTGTCTGCACGTAGCATATAGTAGAGGTTTACAACTTTAAAGCCGTAGTGGGTATATTCAAACCTTAGGCCACACAAAAAAAAAAGTTGGTCTACAGATTTCCCGCACCATATTTTCAAACATGCAATTTTTTTTTGCAAAAAAAATTCCCTCAGAGAAAGATGAAAATGTTGCCCGCTCCACTTGATTTAAGGTTAAAATCTGCAGACAAAAAAAAACTATTTGATAATTTTTCTTTTTTTTTCGCCCGCTCTCACCATATTTTCAAAATGAAAATTTGTAGATCAACTTTTTGATTTGGTGTGGCCTTAAAAATAACAGCTACTCACGGTGTAGTTGATGAAACAGATGGCGTTGTCGGACTGCACCATGAGCTGTTTGGTGTTGTAGTCCAACCTCAGGTCCTGCACCCACTGCAACACAACACCAACACAAGGGGAAAATTTGGCTGAAATTTAAAAATATACTGTAAAACCCCTCCTATGTGCCTCTACATGGGTACCCGCATAATTGCCCGTGTCGCCGTGTCGATTTTTTGCAAAAGGGCCATGTCGCCATGTCAATTTTTATCCATTTAGAATATACCAGGGCCTAATAAAAAGGTCTGTGTCGCTGACTGAATTAACTGAATTATCCTTTCAACTGGCAAGTTTAGTACCGTAACCGTAATTTCCTCATATAACCCTATTTTCACATATAACTGCGCCCAGAAATTTTTAATTTGAAAAATCTTGCAGTCAAATGTTCATTATTTTGAAAACTTTTGTCAGAATATTTTTCTTAACTGACTTTTAACTGACTTTTTCTAAAAATCTAGAAAATAACTGACATAACATGACAAATTTTTTAAAACTGGTATTTAAGTGACTTTCAAAGCAAAAACAAACAAACTGACATTTAACTAACGGGTAGGCACCCGGCAGATGTACCCGATATTGTGCAGGGTTGCACTTACCTCCTCAGATCCTATCTCAATGTTGTAGGGCTCTGTCTCAATCAGCTTCTCCCGGTACTGTGATAAACAGACAAACAAAACATGAGGTGACTGGATAGACATTAAATATGCGTTTTCAATTAATTTTTCTTTTACAGTAAACCCCCCTTTAAGACGACCTCAACTTTAAGACAACCCATGTGTGTGATAAAAAAAAAAAAAATGGTTTTCTCTTTATTCCCATATAAGAAACCCTCACCTTTAAGACGACCACCTAGGGTACAAAATCCCAAAACAAGGCCGTCTTAAAGGCCGGGTTACACAATATATGTCAGAATGATTTGAGTTGGATGGTCTGACATGGACAATGGAAAAGGCAAGGTCAGGATATTGTTCTACCTGGTATGTCAGACGTCTAGTCATTTTGTAAATACTTCTAACGACCTCCAAATGATTTGTCCCATTACAAAACATTTATATAACTCATGACGGGTTATGTTATTAATGTCTAGTCATGCAATCATTTTGTTCTGTTTCGTAGCAACACCGCTACCTAGAACTGTTATATACAGATTCTTGTGTTATGCTAAGTTGGGGCATTGTATCGACTCACAACCACTGCTTAACCCTTTAGGGACGGATGTCGCTAAATGATGACATTTGTCGTCATGATGCACCAATGCAGCCCCGGCGAGTAACTCGCTGGTGCTACCTTGGTGCATCATGCTGACCCCTCGGGAGTATCTCAACCTCCTAAGGTCGGCATGATGCTTGAATACAGCACTGGCGAGTTACTCGCCAGGGCTGCATTCATGCATCATGACGACCAAGGGCATGATGCATAAAAGCATCATACCGCTTTTAAAGAGTTAATCAATTAGTGCTGTAACAATACTGAGAATGGCTAATCACCGTCTGCACCGGTGACTCTACAATCGTTTCTGAATACATTACACAAGTTCTGTCCTAAATGTGACAGTAAGGTTCCTTCATTGTATACCCCACTACATATACCGTAAAACCTCGCGTATAAGCCTAACTCGCGTATAAGCCGCACCCCGAGTTTGGTGCGATCCTATAAGCCGCAGAGGTCATCTGATAATTGTTAATTTGGTACTGTAGTATACTAATAAAAACTCTTGTATAAGCCGCACCCTACATAGGCATGTTTGGTATCAAAAGAAAGCAGAGTCTGATTCGCGTACAAGCCGCGGCTTATACGCGAGGTTTTACGGTAGGATAAATACATCCCCTTTGTCAAGTTCAAGTGTCTTCATGAGACATTTTTGAGGCAGGTGACAATTCAATTCAATTCAAAGTTTTTAAACTGCAAAAGACAGGAAAAAAGTTCCTGTATTTTGTCTTTTACAGCAACATGGAGATATTTCTTGCATGTTATGATATTCAAAAGCATCATTTCGTAGATGCTACTGTGACCTGTGGCAGATAGATGAATACTTGTTGATATATGATGGGTGTGTTACGTCGTGTCCATCATACTGTTTCAGGGATGCCAAGTTACTTACCCCAAAAATTGTAATTGTTACGAGTTTTAGACACCAAAATCGTAACAATTTTTGTTTGAAATCATAACAAAAATCGTAACAGTAGTGTGCCCTTGTGATTTCTTTATGCTCCATATACAATGTGATAATAATGCCTACTCATACTCATTAAAACAGACCGGTTTGTTGGCAGGGGTTTGTGAGCAGTTTCAAAAGAAGGGTGTCAAGGGGGTTACTTCCCATATCTCGTTTTTCCTACCCCTTTGCCCAATTTGGAGGGATATTCCAAAATTCCTAAAAAAACGTAATGGTCGTAATTGGGGTAAAAAAATCGTTGAATTACGAAAAAAAATCACTTGGCATCCCTGCTGTTTAGTGTAAATTCAATAAAAATATTAGTTCACCTACCTCGGACATGGACCAGCGCAGCAGACATCCGACCCCGCCCGTCACCAACTCATCCCTCTCCTTGTTGTACGCCAGGCTGAAATAAAGCAACCACACACCCTTAACACTTTTTAAAGAATAAAAAATAAGAAATAAATAAATAAAAAGAAAGATGGATGGCATATTGTTAAAAGTACCTCTCCAGTGCTGCACTAAGACATGAAGTTCAGCTTTGACCAATTTACCATATTCGACTTCGGAAACAATTATACCATTAAATACTAAAAGCTCATAAAAATGATTTTATAAGCGGCCAGGGCCCTTATTACACCGAATACTGTATTCATGTAACCAGTGGGGGTAGGGAGAGGCAAAATCTAAATAAATACACATACAAAGGCCAACAACCATTGATACTGTATCTATTGTTCTTCACAATTGGGTGCTGAGACCGTATCCCACGAAGCCTACCACTGATTGGAATGCACCCCAGCACCCACAAGTTAAGAAGACATAATGTGTGTAAACATGGAGCTGGCCTTGTGTATATTTTATTTCTATTGTAATTGTCTTCAGTTTCTGTACCACTATTTATCGCTAGAGCATATTTCTAACATAACAATCTATTTCGGTCGACATTGGATCTCCGTCATTGTCTTGGAAAGAGGCCAAATACAGAGGGCAAGCTTTCAACTCCCTCCTTCAAAGTTACACACAGGCCTCAGTGACACAGACTGTGATGGGCGTGGCTCGTTTACCGACACAAACTCAGGATGTGGGCATTGTCTAACTTTTAGTACAGCTCTGTGTAAAGCGGCAGGCAGGGGAGATGAATGGTAGGCGGGGGCAGGTAAAGGATAAGCAGGTGGGGGAGGCGGGGTAGGGGAGGGGCAGGTAGGGGAGGGGGCAGGTAGGGGAGGGGGCAGGTAGGGGAGGCAGGTAGGGGAGGTGGGGGGCAGGTAGGGAAGGGGCAGGTAGGGGAGGGGGTAGGTAGGGGAGGGGGCAGGTAGGGGAGGGGGCAGGTAGGGGAGAAGCTAGGTAGGGGAGGTGGGGGGCAGGTAGGGAAGGGGCAGGTAGGGGAGGGGACAGGTAGGGGAGGGGCAGGTAGGGGAGGGGGGAGGTAGGGGAGGGGGCAGGTAGGGGAGGGGCAGGTAGGGGAGGGGGTAGGTAGGGGAGGGGCAGGTAGGGGAGGGGCAGGTAGGGGAGGGGCAGGTAGGGGAGGGGGCAGGTAGGGGAGGGGCAGGTAGGGGAGGGGGCAGGTAGGGGAGGGGCAGGTAGGGGAGGGGGCAGGTAGGGGAGGGGCAGGTAGGGGAGGGGGCAGGTAGGGGAGGGGCAGGTAGGGGAGGGGGCAGGTAGGGGAGGGGCAGGTAGGGGGCAGGTAGGGGAGGGGGAGGTAGGGGAGGGGGCAGGTAGGGGAGGGGGCAGGTAGGGGAGGGGGCACGTAGGGGAGGGGGCAGGTAGGGGAGGGGGCAGGTAGGGGAGGGGGCAGGTAGGGGAGCTGGGGGGCAGGTAGGGAAGGGGCAGGTAGGGGAGGGGGAGGTAGGGGAGGGGCAGGTAGGGGAGGGGCAGGTAGGGGAGGGGGCAGGTAGGGGAGGGGCAGGTAGGGGAGGGGGCAGGTAGGGGAGGGGCAGGTAGGGGAGGGGGCAGGTAGGGGAGGGGGCAGGTAGGGGAGGGGCAGGTAGGGGGCAGGTAGGGGAGGGGGCAGGTAGGGGAGGGGGCAGGTAGGGGAGGGGCAGGTAGGGGAGGGGGCAGGTAGGGGAGGGGCAGGTAGGGGAGGGGGCAGGTAGGGGAGGGGCAGGTCGGGGAGGGGGCAGGTAGGGGAGGGGCAGGTAGGGGGCAGGTAGGGGAGGGGCAGGTAGGGGAGGGGGTAGGTAGGAGGGGCAGGTAGGGGAGGGGGCACGTAGGGGAGGGGGCAGGTAGGGGAGGGGGCAGGTAGGGGAGGGGGCAGGTAGGGGAGCTGGGGGGCAGGTAGGGAAGGGGCAGGTAGGGGAGGGGGAGGTAGGGGAGGGGCAGGTAGGGGAGGGGCAGGTAGCGGAGGGGGCAGGTAGGGGAGGGGCAGGTAGGGGAGGGGGCAGGTAGGGGAGGGGCAGGTAGGGGAGGGGGCAGGTAGGGGAGGGGGCAGGTAGGGGAGGGGCAGGTAGGGGGCAGGTAGGGGAGGGGGCAGGTAGGGGAGGGGCAGGTAGGGGAGGGGGCAGGTAGGGGAGGGGGCAGGTAGGGGAGGGGGCAGGTAGGGGAGGGGCAGGGAGGGGAGGGGCAGGTAGGGGAGGGGGCAGGTAGGGGAGGGGCAGGTAGGGGAGGGGGCAGGTAGGGGAGGGGCAGGTAGGGGGCAGGTAGGGGAGGGGGCAGGTAGGGGAGGGGGCAGGTAGGGGAGGGGGCAGGTAGGGGGCAGGTAGGGGAGGGGGCAGGTAGGGGAGGGGGCAGGTAGGGGAGGGGGAGGTAGGGGAGGGGGCAGGTAGGGGAGGGGGCAGGTAGGGGGCAGGTAGGGGAGGGGGCAGGTAGGGGAGGGGTCAGGTAGGGGAGTGGCAGGTAGGGGAGGGGGTAGGTAGGAGGGGTAGGTAGGGGAGGGGGCACGTAGGGGAGGGGGCAGGTAGGGGAGGGGGCAGGTAGGGAGGGGGCAGGTAGGGGAGGGGGAGGTAGGGGAGGGGGCAGGTCGGGGAGGGGGCAGGTAGGGGGCAGGTAGGGGAGGGGGCAGGTAGGGGAGGGGTCAGGTAGGGGAGGGGGCAGGTAGGGGAGGGGGAGGTAGGGGAGGGGGCAGGTAGGGGAGGGGGCAGGTAGGGGAGGGGGAGGTAGGGGAGGGGGCAGGTAGGGGAGGGGGAGGTAGGGGAGGGGGCAGGTAGGGGAGGGGGCAGGTAGGGGAGGGGGCAGGTAGGGGAGGGGGAGGTAGGGGAGGGGGCAGGTAGGGGAGGGGGAGGTAGGGGAGGGGGCAGGTAGGGGAGGGGGCAGGTAGGGGAGGGTGAGGTAGGGGAGGGGGCAGGTAGGGGAGGGGCAGGTAGGGGAGGGGGCAGGTAGGGGAGGGGCAGGTAGGGGAGGGGCAGGTAGGGGAGGGGGAGGTAGGGGAGGGGCAGGTAGGGGAGGGGGAGGTAGGGGAGGGGGCAGGTAGGGGAGGGGGCAGGTAGGGGAGGGGGAGGTAGGGGGAGGGCAGGTAGGGGAGGGGGCAGGTAGGGGAGGGGGCAGGTAGGGGAGGGGGCAAGTGGGGGAGGGGGGCAGGTAGGGGAGGGGGGGAGGGGAGGGGGCAGGTAGGGGAGGGGGCAGGTAGGGGAGGGGGCAGGTAGGGGAGGGGGAAGATAGGGGAGGGGCAGGTAGGGGAGGGGGCAGGTAGGGGAGGGGGCAGGTAGGGGAGGGGGAAGATAGGGGAGGGGGCAGGTAGGGGAGGGGCAGGTAGGGGAGGGGGCAGGTAGGGGAGGGGGAAGGTAGGGGAGGGGGCAGGTAGGGGAGCTGGGGGGCAGGTAGGGAAGGGGCAGGTAGGGGAGGGGGCAGGTAGGGGAGGGGGAAGGTAGGGGATGGGGAGGTCTGGTGCAGGCGGTTGCTTGGTATTCTAGTAGAGTATATTAAGGATCCTTACCATAGAACTGAGCTTGGACACAGCGTGACAGACAACTCGCCAAACTTATGCACGACGTCGGAAAACACGCGCAGTGTGAGGTCGGTGCAGAATCCTACAAACACCTGGAAGTACAAAGTTAAATAAAGTTACTCATCTACCACGCCAACATGTTCTATGTATCTGCTTTTAAACACTCTGCAATGTTTTGATAGGGCTAATGGCAACCTGCTTTAAAAAGCTCGGGAGAGTAAAAAATATCTAAATCCTTTTTTATCTCTAAAATTTCATGTTGTAGAAATTACATAATGAATATGACATTTTTGAAATTGTCCAAAGAACAAAGTTTTGGTGACTTGCATTTTATAACAGTGCTAAAATAGTGCTAGTATAGGCAAATTGGTCATGATGCATGACTGCAGCACTGCATTTAACTAGTTAGTGCTGCATTCAAGCATCATGCTGGCTCAACCCAGCCCAGGCAAGTAGATCACCAGGGCTACATTTGTACATCATGACAACGATTGTCACCTTCTACTGAAATGTCATCCTAAACCCTTAATGTAGCTAAAAGATTACAATTGTTGTCACAATGCACCAATCTAGACTTGCTGAGTATCTCGCAGTTGCTCAAACTTGCCAGGGCTGCATTCAAGCATCATAACCATTAATACCTTATGTCACCCTTGAAGGGTTAAATTCGTCCTATACAAATGATCTTTAAAAATCGTTTTCTCTTTATTCTAATGTATTAAAACCCCACCTATAATCCGAACTTCCAACTACAGAAAAACATTCGGCTTAAAGAAAATAAAAACACCAAATAAAACAAGGACGTAGAGATTTTCAAAGGAAAAAGGGACGATGAGACATAGATCTGAGTTGGGAAACACAGGGGAGCTATGGTCGACAGTCATGATTCATTTTTTTCTTTTATATTTTATTCATTTTTTTCTTTTATATTTTATTCTTTTTTTCAGAAAATAATTGATGAAGTGGTTAGGTAATTGCCGAGGACATCATGGAAATAAAGTCTTCGCACAAAGACAGAATGCTTTATGATTAATGGTATTATATTGTTCATGTTACTTTAGTTGCGTATTGTTTTTATTATTAAGTGAGGGGTAACAATGTCCAGTAGCCGATAGGTTTAATGGAGAAGGGGATAAACGGGATGAACAGGATAAAGGAAGAAGGGGATAAAGGGAGAAGGGGATAAAGGGACACCTGGGATAAACGGAGAACGGGATAAAGGGAATAAAGGGAGAATGGGTTAAAGGGAGAACGGGATAAACGTCCAAACGGGATAAACGGCGAATCGGATGAACGGCGAACAGGATGAATGGATAGACTGAGAAGAGGATAGACGGAGGACGGGATAAACGGAAAATGGGATAAACAGAAGGGGACAAACGGGATAAAGGGAGAACTGATGAACAGGATAAAGGAAGATTGGGATAAAGGGAGAACTGGGATAAACGGAGAATGAGATAAACATATAACGGGATGAACGGAGCAGGGGATAAACAGAGAACGGGATGAATGCAGAACGGGATAAATGCAGAACACACAGGATAAATGGAGAACGGAATAAACGGAGAACTGGATGAAAGGAGAAGGGAATGAATGGAGAAGGGGATGATTGGAGAACTGGATGAAGGGAGAACAGGATAGACAGAGGACGGGATAAAGGGGATAAAGGGAGAACGGGATAAACGTCCAAAGGGGATAAAGGGAGAACGGGATAAATGGTGAACGGGATAAACGGTGAACGGGATAAACAGCGAATGGGATGAACAGAGAATCGGATGAGTGGAGAACGGGATAAAGGGAGAACGAGATAAAGGGAGAACGGGATAAAAGGAGAACGGGATAAAAGGAGAACGGGATAAAGGAAGAATGGGGTAAACGGGAGAACGGGATAAAGGGAGAACGGGACAAAGGGAAACGGGATAAACAGAGAACAGGATAAACGGTGAACGGAATAAACGGCAAACAGATAAAGGGAGAACGGGATGAAGGGAGAAGCGGATAAAAGGAGAAGGGGATAAAGGGAGAACGGGATAAACGGTGAACGGGATAAACAGCGAATGGGATGAACAGAGAATCGGATGAGTGGAGAACGGGATAAAGGGAGAACGAGATAAAGGGAGAACGGGATAAAAGGAGAACGGGATAAAAGGAGAACGGGATAAAGGAAGAATGGGGTAAACGGGAGAACGGGATAAAGGGAGAACGGAACAAAGGGAAACGGGATAAACAGAGAACAGGATAAACGGTGAACGGAATAAACGGCAAACAGATAAAGGGAGAACGGGATGAAGGGAGAAGGGGATAAAAGGAGAAGGGGATAAAGGGAGAAGGGGATAAAGGGAGAACGGGATAAAGGGAGAAGGGGATAAAGGGAGAAGGGGATAAAGGGAGAACGGGATGAACGGAGAACGGGATGAGCGGAGAACAGAATGAAGGGAGAATAGGATAAAGGGAGAACGGGATAGACGGAGGACGGGATAAACGGAAAATGGGATATCCAGAAGGGGACAAACAGGATCAATGGGATAAAGGGAGAACGGGATAAAGGGAGAATGGGATAAAGCGAAAACGGGATAAACGGCAAACGGGATGAGCGGAGAACAGAATGAAGGGAGAATTGGATAAAGGGAGAACGGGATAGACGGAGAACGGGATAGACGGAAGGGGACAAATGGGATAGGCCCTACTCCATACCCATGAGCGAAATTTCACATTTCGGGGAAATTATTTTTTTCCTTTTGAAGTATTTTTTCTAAAGCAGATTTTTGCGCCGTGAACGAAATTTCACATTTCTGAATTTTCGGGAATTTATTTTTGTCTCCAAAATTCCTTTTGGAGTAACGTTTCTGTACCAGAATTTTTGGGCGGTCATGATGCTGTCATCGAAATTTGGATCAGAGCAGTAGAAACTGAGTTATAGGCGATTTCCTGATACAGCCGTGAGCGAAATTTCACATTTCTGAATTTTCGGGAAATAATTTTTTTCTCCAAAAATCCTTTTGAAGTAACGTTTCTATACCAGAATTTTTACGCGGTCATGATGCTGTCATCGAAATTTCGATCAGAACAGTAGAAACTGAGTTATAGGCGATTTCCTGATACGGCCGTGAGCCAAATTTCACATTTCTGAATTTTCGGGAAATAATTTTTTTCTCCAAAATTCCTTTTGAAGTAACGTTTCTATACCAGAATTTTTGCGCGGTCATGATGCTGTCATCGAAATTTCGATCAGAGCAGTAGAAACTGAGTTATAGGCGATTTCCTGATACGGCCGTGAGCGAAATTTCACATTTCTGAATTTTCGGGAAATAATTTTTTTCTCCAAAATTCCTTTTGAAGTAACGTTTCTATACCAGAATTTTGCGCGGTCATGATGCTGTCATCGAAATTTCGATCAGAGCAGTAGAAACTGAGTTATAGGCGATTTCATGATACGGCCGTGAGCGAAATTTCACATTTCTGAATTTTCGGGAAATAATTTCAATAATAATAAACAATGATCTTCCACCGAAATCCAAATTTACGGAATTGCTGCCAGGGGGGGGGGGGGGGTATAAGGGATAACTTTTGAACTAATAATGATAGAGCTTAGCTTTAAAGACTGACAAACTCGTCTTTACGAGACGAGTTGCAGTGGGCGATAATAAAAGAAATTCCGCGTACGGCGATGGTTGATCGGGCCGAAAAACTTATTTTCGTGATTGCCTGTTATTTTGATGGAAACAAAGCCTAAGCACAAGATAACATTCTATATCTGGACACCCAGTACATAAATTAGGCCCTAGCCCCCCGACTTCATAACTTGACGGATCGGAGCCGCCGAAACATCGCATCCTCTCGCTGGGCACGAGAGAGCGCGAGTTGTCATGGTGACGTTGACACTTCCGGTTTCAGGCAAGACGATGGCGTCTTTTCAAACGGCACCGTTGATGTGAACTGCCGTTGTTGAAATTAATTGTGCTTTTACATGATTAAAATGTCTTTCTCGATTATTCTAAGCTGTTCCACAAAGGTAAATAGTCTATATATTCGATTGTGTTGTTTAATTAAACGACTAGAGCCAATTTTGGCCAAAATTTGATCTGCACAATTTTCGGTCAATGGCCTCCATGACATGGATTGCTTGAAAATAAGACTTTTCAGTTTGAGATGATCTGCAGAGTAGGTCAATTATTGATTTACTATGATTCCTTGGGCATTGTGGGGCCGCACTACTTTACTTTACATACCACAAAAAATTTAAGTGAAATTGTGATTCCTTACTTATGAAAATGATGAGTTTGTGATCTCTTTTATTGGGGTGAAATGAATTTTTTTTTACAAAAATGATTTTTCTTTCTAATTTTTTTATTTTAACAAATACGAATATAAAAATCGACAGACATGTACATCAAGTGTAGGCCTTTCATATTATGCAGTTGGATTTTTATAAAAACATTTATTTTTGACATTTTTGGAACTTTTTCAATTTCGACCCCCCACTACCAGAAGCTTTTGGTCGACATGAAACATTTGAATCTGTTTTGACGTTTTCAGAAAAGGTTGTCGACCATAGCTAATTAGAATTTGTCTTAAAGGCGGGTTTTTACGGTACCTACCCGGTGGTTGGGGACGAAGATAAGTTGAGTGGTCGGGGCCTGTACGTTGAACCTGCAAGGGAAGGAACTGATGATACACCAAAACCAACCAGAAAATTTGTAAATAAGACAAATCCAATAGAAAGGGTTGGTTTCCAGTAATATGGTCCGACATACTAGACCCGGACCTGTCCAATTTTTTTCTATTCAATTTTTTTTTTACAGGTAGCAAAAAGAAAGGAACCCAGCACTGATTTGGCTAACCTGACTGTTGGGTGACTGCTTGGTTAAACCGTTTGAGGATGTCATGATACCTTAAAGTGGCATAAACACCAAGCGAATCCCGCTCACAATTCTAGTACTGTTGTAGTCTACTATGTGGTTAAGTGTGAGTGGTGAGAATGCCCCTTTAATGCATCATGCCCTTGGTTGTCATGATACATGAATGCAGCCCTAAGGAGTAACTCGCCAGGGCTGCATTGATACATCATGACGACCCTACAGGGTTGAGGCACTCCCGAAGTGTCAGCATGATGCAACAATATAGCACCGGCGCGTTACTTGCCACAGGCACGGGATTGGGTTTTGAAGAAAAATCCAAAAAGCAGCCAAAAGACATTATCTGGGGGGCATTTTGTATACATTGCATGGCGTGAAGGCCTCTAGAGACTATGCCCCCCCTCCACCCCCTGTTAAAGTTAACACATTTTTCATTGGATCTGCACAAATCACAGGGATGACCTTTTTGCCTTCAAAAATCCGGAAATCAGGATAAATCTGGAAAAATCCCATGCCTGTAAAAAAATGCCGGGTTGCATTGGTGCATCATGACAAATGTAGACTTTTAATGATATGCGTCTTTAACGGGTTATTAGAGAGTTGACTAACTTGGCTGTCTGCAGTTCCCGTGTGCCGTACTTCATTGTCCAGACGTGGATCCTGTGAGTCGACCCCTGAGACGAGTGGGTCACGAAGAGGTCACCAGACGTCCCCCTCAAGGTGGCCAACCAGCGCATGGTGCTGCGGTGTGTCAGCGACGTCATCAACTACAAGGACGTCAAGAAACATTAGAAACACTTTAGTATTATAAAGCAAATTGGTATTGGTACAGGTTCAAGCTGATTATATCCAAGGATCGGCACTCAAAATTAGATTTTCTTCAAATTGATCCAGGATGTAAACCATATCATACTTCCCTTTTAATTATTGGAATTTGAGGGAGCTTACCTATAAGTGACCTTTGATAACTATTTTACCGACGGCAATCTTTAGTCTTGCAGAGAGTACACACCCTACCCGCCTCACCCTTTTAAAATTCTTAATGTAATACTTTTGGCAGTGTACTCATCACTTGAGTATATTTTTTGGTGACTACAGGTTGTCTTGAATTAATTAAGTAGGGCAGCTTAGCTCTAAGAATATTTCTTTAAAAAGTGTTCCTTAATTAATTGGACTTCCGGAACACTTTGAGGTGGCACGAGGTAAATTTAAAATCGACCTACCCACCCTCCTTATTTATGGCCATGTTGCCTGAAACACACTACTTTTTTGGGGGTCTGGACTATGAAAGCGTTCGTACCTGGAGTCCCTGGGGCAGGGTGACCCCCTCGGTGTCGCGGCAGCTGTTCTTCATGACACTGAGGATGTCCTCCTGGGTGCTCCTCCAGCCGTGTAGACGGTCGTACTTACTGCCCTCCTCCCCCTCCACCTGCTGCTGCTGCTGGACTCCCATCCTGTACCGTGGTCTGTAGTCTGTAGTAGGGCCTAGGCAAAAAAATGAAGTTGTGTTCAGTTATCCCTAGCCACCCTATGTTTTTGGCCCTACCCTTTTTTTTTTTACCGAAATTAGGCAAAAAAAGGGAGGAATTTCGTCTCATGATCCTTAAAAAGAATTGGTAAAAAAAAGAAAAAAAAGAATTCGAGTTACCTACCCTATTTTTCTTTGGGCCATGTTACCTGAACACAACTATTTCTTTTTGGGCCCTATATAAAAAGAGAAGTCGTGTTCAGGTGACATAGCCGGAAAAAAAAGGGTCGGCAGGTTGTATTTTGGGTAAATCTTTTTTAATGGTTTCCACCAGTTTCTGAGCGTTTTGATAAATAAATAAAAATTTATAATATTAAAATCTGCACTCCTATTGTGTACCGTCTGGGGTACTGCACTGTAGGCTGTGGTAGGGCCTATTTAAAACAGAAGTTGTGTCCTGGTAACATAGGCAAAAGAATAGGGTCGGTAGGTTGATTTTATTTTTAATAACCATTTTCCAAAGGGTGTTCACTTTCTGAGCGTTTTGATTTAAAAATTTTTATTTTTTTTAGTAAAATCTTTTTTTTGTACAAAAGCTCATGGCACAAAATATCATCTAAAAAGCTTATCTTTTTTGGCGTAGGCTAGATTCCCCATGAGTCGGACACATACCACGAAACATACATTGAAGGTTCTATTTATTCATGTATGATAAGACTTCTGGTGACTCTTTAATGTAAGAAATGAAACTCGATTTTGGCCACTATTCACATGTAAACAGATTAAACTGATTAAATCAACACGAATTCAAATGTGCATCTTAGGGTATGTGCTTTATTTATTTGGCCCTAGGCCACCTGAACTTTTTCCCCAGATCTTTTCAGAGAAATGAGGAAAAAAACCTTTCCTCCTACATTTGAACCAATTCGGTAAAAAAAAGAAAAGAGAAATGTCTAAATTGATCTACCGCCCTATATTTGTTCTTGGACATGCTACCTCAACACAAAATTATCAATTCTTTAGGCAATGAATATATTAATGTTTTATTCTTTTGACATATACGGTAGCATAGCTATCCTATAAACATGGTGTACCGTGTGCGGTACTGTAGTATAGGGGCCCAGTGATCATGAGCTATTGTACATCCATTTATAAATAGCATTAGAACAAGTAATAAGAATAAAGCATAAGGTTACCTTTTTCATGGGTAGAGTCTAGTACGACCTTCCCTTCCTGCCCGATTACTATTCTATGAACCACATCCGCGCTGGATTAATCCGTTTGTAACACTGCTGACTTCAGCAGGACGCACTCCCTCCCGCCCCCCCCCCCCCCCCCGAGCTGTCACCCACCCCTAACAGCTCTATCTGCAGCCACTTGTGTGTACCCACATAGTGTTGAGGGTTTGTGTGGTGGATTGATAATTGATCATTACAATCTAAGCGATCCTCAAGTAGGCACTTTGATATGATAGGTCAATGAGATCATGGGAGGCATTGATAAATGATGTCATACGGAGGGGAGGGCAGCCTCCAATAGAAAATAGAGTGTACAGAAAACTAAGGGAGTGTTCATTTATTAGTTACGGGAGGGGGGTGTGTGGTGGGTTTGGGGTGGGGGGACGTAAAAATGTTGACAACGTAAATATTTTGGCCCCTTTTAGCAAAAAAGCCAGCGCATTACTATAGACTCTGTGATAGTTCAAAGGGGGTTAATGAAGAGCCTTTGGCGTGGGGGGGGGGGGGGGGGGGCGAGACGTTCCACGCGTTCAGACTCGAGAGAGGAGGGGGGGGATGTAAAAAGATTTTCGCCCCCCCGCGCAAAATCTCACCACCCCCCCCCCTGTAATCAATAATTGAACACTCCCTAAATGGGGGAGGGTCAGAAATAGTCCAGAATAGCATGACGTCATTTTACGCCTTGTGGAAGGCCCAATGCCACCAACACAGTTTCATGAGGTCTTGAAATGTTGAACTCATGTTGGACTGACCAGCAAGGACGTCATGCTTTTTTGGGCATGTCTCCCCCACCCCCCCGCACATACACAACTCCTTCTAGAAAGCTGGATCTATTCTAATATTATAAACAAGGACGTAGAGATTTTCAAAGGAAAAAGGGACGATGAGACATAGATCTGAGTTGGGAAACACAGGGGAGCTATGGTCGACAGTCATGATTCTTTTTTTTATTTTATTCATTTTTTTCTTTTATATTTTATTCTCTTTTTCAAAAAAAAATATATAGTGGTTTAAAACTATAGCTACTATAGAGTAACACTAATGTTAACTAAAGGAGTGGGCTATGTTGTTAGAGAGCTATTGTAATTTTGACCCAAAATATGGATTCTACACCCTAGATAACCCTAAAATCCATGTATCACACAAGGAAATCAGACAATCTTGACTTTTTGGTGGCCATCTTGGCAGCCTTCTTGGAATTTTCCTAATTGTAATTTTGATCCAAAATATGGATTCTACACGCTAGATAACCATGAAATCCATGTATCGCACAAGGAAATCAGAGAATCTTAAGTTTTTGGCGGCCATCTTGGAATTTTCCAAATTGTAATTTTGACCCAAAATATGGATTCTACACCCTAGATAACCCTAAAATCCATGTATCGCACAAGGAAATCAGACAATCTTGACTTTTTGGCAGCCATGTTGGCAGCCATCTTGGAATTTTCCAAATAGTAATTTTGACCCAAAATATGGATTCTACACCCTAGATAACCCTAAAATCCATGTATCACACAAGGAAATCAGACAATCTTGAGTTTTTGGTGGCCATCTTGGCAGCCATCTTGGAATTTTCCTAATTGTAATTTTGATCCAAAACAAGGAAGGGCTTGAGGGCTAAAATGTAGTGTTCTTAGTCGAATGTCGCGGGACATAAATAATCTCGTCGAGAGTGGATCCTCTTTTTTCGACTTTTTTCGGACTTTTATTATCCCCTCAAGCTAAAAGTAGGCCTAAAAAAGTAGGCCTAGTCCCAATAGGAATTGAATTTATGTAGGAAGATTTTATTATCCCCTCAAGCTAAAAGTAGGCCTAGTCCCAATAGGAATTGAATTTATGTAGGAAGATTTTATTATCCCCTCAAGCTAAAAGTAGGCCTAGTCACAATAGGAATTGAATTTATGTAGGAAGATTTTATTATCCCCTCAAGCTAAAATGTAGGCCTAGTCCCAATAGGAATTGAATTTATATAGGAAGATTTTATTATCCCCTCAAGCTAAAAGTAGGCCTAGTCCCAATAGGAATTGAATTTATGTAGGAAGATTTTATTATCCCCTCAAGCTAAAATGTAGGCCTAGTCCCAATAGGAATAGAATTTATGTAGGAAGATTTTATTATCCCCTCAAGCTAAAAGTAGGCCTAAAAAAGTAGGCCTAGTCCCAATAGGAATTGAATTTATGTAGGAAGATTTTATTATCCCCTCAAGCTAAAAGTAGGCCTAGTCCCAATAGGAATTGAATTTATGTAGGAAGATTTTATTATCCCCTCAAGCTAAAAGTAGGCCTAGTCACAATAGGAATTGAATTTATGTAGGAAGATTTTATTATCCCCTCAAGCTAAAAGTAGGCCTAGTCCCAATAGGAATTGAATTTATATAGGAAGATTTTATTATCCCCTCAAGCTAAAATGTAGGCCTAGTCCCAATAGGAATTGAATTTATGTAGGAAGATTTTATTATCCCCTCAAGCTAAAAGTAGGCCTAGTCCCAATAGGAATTGAATTTATATAGGAAGATTTTAGGAAGAGAACGGGATAAACGGAGAAAGGGAGAACAGGATAAAGGGAGAAGGGGATGAACGGAGAACGTGATAAACGACAAACGGATAACGGGATAAACGATAAACGGGGAAAGGTATAAACGGGGAAAGGGAGAACGGGATAAACGGAGAACGGGATAAACGGAGAACGGGATAAACGGAGAACGGGATAAACGGAGAACGGGATAAACGGAGAAAGGGAGAACGGGATAAACGGAGTACCAATATAATCCGACAAAACGAAAATCGCAAATATCTTCGCTGTTTACGCTCCGATCGGCCCGATTTTCGGAAGGGTAGGAGAACTTCAAAATCGTTTTTGGGTCAAATCGTTTTGGGGCTCAAAATCGGTTTTGGGGGCAAAATCGGTTTTGGAGGCAACATCATCTGCAGCTCACGCCGCCCCCCCCCCCCCCGGCCAACCCGACACGTCAAACTCGAAGCGAAGCTGCAACGAAGATGGTGTCGCTGCTGACGCTCTGATCGACTCGCTTTTTCGGCCGAGACGTAAAACAGCGGTTACGCGCTGCCGGGCGCTGACGCCCACAGCCACCTGCTCGCCCCCAGCCACCTACTTTCCCACAGCCACCTGCTCACCTACAGCTACCACCTGGAATTCGATTATACATGACTTCCAATATATGAAATTAGGGTAGCTTCTTCTGGCGATTACGATTCTGCTGTCAGAAATGAGAAAAAACGTACTGTACTCAAATTAGATAATCCATTTGACTTTCTAATGACAAAAGCGGTATCCCCTCAAGCTAAAAGTAGGCCTAGCCTTATAAAAGAGGATTAGGGGCAGGAAAGGTCCTAATAAAGAGGAATTTGGGGAGGAAAGGTGCTATAAAAGAGGATCTCGGGCAGAAAAGGTGCTAAATAATTAATTTTTTTTTGTGTTTTTTTTTTGGCTTCAGCGAGGGTAGGGGGGCTATAAATAAAATAGGCCAAGCTATAGTTAGTAGGCCTACATTGAGAGAATTGATTATAGTCCCGGTGCCCCCCCCCCCTCTTTGTTTTCAATAGCCTAGCCTAGGTCAAATTGATACATTTTAGTAGCGGCAGCAAATTGATACATTTTAGTAGCGGCAGCAAATTGATACATTTTAGTAGCGGCAGCGAATTGATACATTTTAGTAGCGGCTGCAAATTGATACATCTTAGTAGCGGCTGCAAATTGATACATCTTAGTAGCGGCTGAAAATTGATACATCTTAGTAGGGGCTGAAAATTGATACATCTTAGTAGCAGCCAAACCCTGAAATTATTTGCCGCCCGCTACTAAAATGTTTCAATTTGCCGCCGCTACTAAAATGTATCCATTTGCCGCTACTAAAATGTATCCAAGCGCCGCCGCTACTAAAATGTATCCAAGCGCCGCCGCTACTAAAATGTATCCAAGCGCCGCGCTACTAAAATGTATCCATTCGCAGCGCTGCGAGTTGTCATGGTGATGTTTGTAAACACTTCCGGTTTCGGGACAATGGCGTGTTTTCAAACGGCGCGGTTGACGTTAACTGCCGTAGTTGACGTTAGTTGTCATAGTACATGATTAAAATGTCTTTCTCAATTATTCTAAGCTGTTCCACAAAGGTAAATAGTCTATATATTTGATTGTGTTGTTTAATTATACGATTAGAGCCAATTTTGACTTAAATTTGATCTGCACAAGTTTCGGTCAATGGCCTCCATGACAGGGATTGCTTAAAAATAAGACTTTTCAGTTTGAGATGATCTGCAGAGTAGGTAAATTATTGATTTGCTATGATTCCTTCGGCATGATCAGGCAACACTACTTTACTTTACATTCCACAAAAAAATTAGGTGAAATTGTAATTCCTAAATTATGAAAATGATGAGTTTGTGATCTCTTTTATTGGGGTAAAATGAAAAAATTTAACAAAATTTTAATTTCTTTCTAAAATTTTTATTTAAACAAATAACAACATAAAAATCAATAGACATGTACATCAAGTATAGGCCTTTCATATTATGCAGTTGGATTTTTATAAAAACATTTATTTTTGACCTTTTGGGGACATTTGCAATTTCGGCCCCCCACTACCAGAAGCTTTTGGTCGACATGAGTCATTTGAATCTCTTTTGACGTTATGAAAAAAGGTTGTCGACCATAGCTAATATAGGATCATAATAGAGAGGACTTTTGATACCTATCCCATACTAGATACAACCACATAATTTTCAAAAGCAGTCTATGTTTAAATTGATGTCATGAATTGGTGGAGCTTATTGAGATAGACACTCAGTTCAAATTTCAAGTCAATATCTCTAATAGTTCCTGAGAAAATCGCAATTGTATGTCCTGAGATTTCTGCCACCTTTACCATACTGAAGCATATAGATAGTTGTGACCATGGACAAATGACTGACTGAGGCCTAAAAAAAAAAAAAGCTGTGTTCCGGTAACATGGCCAAAAATAAACATGGTCGGTAGGTGGTTTTTTTTTTTTTTTTACGATTTCTTTTTGGTCAAAAAAGTCAATTTTAGTAGTAAAAACGCCAAAAATGTCATAAATTTCCTCGAAAATTGAAAAAATGTCGAAAAAAAATAAGGGTCGGCCCCTAAAACGTAGGGTCAGTCGGGATACCGGAACACAACTTTTTTTTTTTTAGGCCTGATAGAGAAATACACCCTACAACACTATTTCTGCTCTCATTTTGTCAATTCTTTACCGATCTCTTTCAAATAAAAACTGTATCAGTTAGTATCAAGTGCCCTAAAATAATCAATTGCCTGTTGACCTTGTTAAAGGTCAAGGACATTTGAGATCAAGGTCGAAGGTCACATCCCCAATAACACTTTATTATAGATTCCCATAATTTCTGTCCTCCTCTAGTCATATAAATCTCTTTTAAATGCATGCTGTACCAATAAGTATCAAGTGCCCTTCAATATCAAGTGGCCATTGACCTTGGTAAGGTCAAGTTCATTTGAGGTCAAGGTCGCATGTTATTCCCCAGCAACGTCTCAAATAACGTTTAATCTTAGATCTACACTCAGTTATTATCAATCGATGTTTTCTATATAAAGACTAAGATAAAAACACCCTTGACCTTAATTATGGTCAAGGTCATTTTAAGGTCAGAAGGTCAAAGGTCAATACACTTTTGAAACAGGAACACTTTCTTTTTTTCTCATTTTGTCAATTATTTACCTATTTCTTTCAAATAAAAACTACCATTATAGGTGGTTTCATTTGCTGGGGACTATGATATATTATATCATAGTCCCCAGCAAATGAAACCACCTATTAGTTTGCTAGAAACAAGGTCATTTTAGGTTAAGGTCAATGGTCACTCCCCAGGGATGCCCGAGAGTATTGCTCATTGTAGACTTGCATATGTAGAAAGGATTTAGACGCTCACCAAAAGATCCCTGAATTTAAGCATAATAAAGGTAATGTTGAGGTCTAGTGATCATTTTTAAACAACCAGGGGGGGGGGGTCTGCGCATGAAATTTTTGTACACCCCCCCCTTAAGGGTCGAAAATCGGCGCGCGCATGGGCCCTTTGAGGCATAGAAATGCCCTGGCTTTTTGGCTCAAAACAGGTTAAATTTGTACACCCCCCCCCCTCTCAAGAGGGGTCAGAATTTTTTACGCAACCCCCCCCCCTCAGGAGGGGTCGAAAATGTTTACGCCCCCCCCCCCTTACTCATATATGAAGACTCCCTAAGGGGTGAACATTTTTTACCCCCCACCCCCTATCGGTTAAAATCAGTGCACACGCGAGCCCTCTAAATCATAGTAATGTGCTGACTTTTTCACTCAAAATAGATGAAATTTATTGCCCCCCCCCCTTCCCAAAATAGGTCGAAATTTTTTTACACCCCCCCTCAAGGGGTCGACCCCCTCCCCCTCTCTGTTGTTAAAAAATGATCACTCCCTTAAGTCCCACCGGGTAATTGTGCTGCGGCTTGTGCCAGATGGAAATTTTTTTTTTTTCCCGGGGGGGAGGGGGGGGGGCACGGGGGGCACGGACCCCTCACACCTGGATCAGCCCCTGGACTTGTTATTCTTTTCATATTCTTTCTTTTCCTATAATGGTTATGATTCAGGCCAGAATGATAATTCATCTAAGAATATCTAAGGGAATTAAATTCTGTGTTCATTAAATCTGTAATCTGACAAATTTTGGAATGAGAATTTTTGGGACGATCCCTTGGCCTACAGGTATAAATAACCCCCCACTGAATTTGTCTTGATGTGTAGATATCATTTCTAATCTAAATAGTCTGCAGCAACAAATAAAAAGGACTGAAGCAAGGCTCTGAAATGTGATATTATCAAAATTTCAGTACATTTCCATAGTAAAAAAGCTCTATAAAGTGACAAAATTTGGATTGAGGATTTTTAGGACGATCCCTTGGACTACAAGTACAAGTGAACCACCGCTGGATTGGTCTTGATGAATAGAACCAATTTCCAGTCTAAATGTTCTGCAGCAACAACTAAGAATGTATGAAGCAAGCCCCCAAACTATTATGAATTTTCACCACCCTTTCAGTAAATTTTCTCTTTACCCGATCTGAAAAATTCTTTCATTTTTAGAATCCTTGACTCAAGGGCGGGGCTCTGGATGGGGGGTCCCCATATCGATTGTCGATCTTAAAAAATGGCCATGTCGCATGTCAATGTCGCTTAATAATGCCCATGTCCCATGTGGATTTTAAGAATTGCCCATGTCGCCTGTCACTATGTTTTTTGTGCCTCATGTTACATGTCACTAGGCCTCATGTCGTTTGTCAATTTTAAGAAACAGCCATGTCGCCCTGTCGAATTTGGTGGTCCACACCCATAAGGGCTTTCCGTAGCCGGTTTGACCATGTCTTTAAGTGAATAAATAAGCCCACAGCGAGGTTCTAATGACACCTTAGAAAAATGCCCCCTCTGGGGACATGGTCACACGTTTTGCAGCAGGGGCGTCCCCCTGCTGCGGCGGCGCTTATGGTTGTATCTACCCATACCTACAATACATACCTAGCCGCCGGGAATTTATCCCCCCCCCCCCCCTTCCGTTGACGCGTTAATTAAATATTCAATCATGAATCTGAATTGACGTCCATGATTTTAATTACTGAAGTTCATAATATTGACTCAAATTGAGTGTTAATGACGATGTCAATGTGAATGTCGGCGTGTTGCAAGGCCAGGGGGCGAGGCCGAGGGGTTGCCCAGTGAACAACAAACGTTAATGTAACGTTCTAAAACGTTAATAGAAGGTGCAGAGAAAAACGTTCAACTTGAAACGTTATTTTGAAGTCAAACTAACGTTTCAGTAATGAACGTTTAAAATTATAACGTTCAGCTAACGTTTTGGGAAAAACGTTTTTATAAGAACGTTATGCTGACATCAATATAACGTTCATTTAAACAATGAAAAAGTGTCCCTTACAAAATGATTCTAAGAATATCATTTTGAAGTGAGCTGTGAAAGACTCATGACAATTGGAATGGCGATTTTAATAATTCAGAAAACAAAAACAAAAGCATCAGATCCAAGGCTATCTGGATTTTATAAAGCAGTCTATATAGGCTTAACCACAATATAAACGATTACTTTTCATAAGAATAATGATAGACACATATATAGGGCCATGTAGAAACAACATATATAGGTCTATAACAGATTCAAAGAGTAATATACATATATATGTAGGTCCGTGCAGGGACTAGCCTAAATAGGGAAATCACTCAGTAAGCCCAGTCACCATATGCCGTGTGTGTGTGTATATGTTGCATCAGGGGATTACAGGGGTGGATGGGGGTACGTGGGGGTGGATGTGGAGGCAGGGTCCAGCGGCCGGGAGGAGCTTGAGTGCATGCGGTCAGTCCGGGTCAGCAGGGTGAGGCCCTCTTTCTCCCGTAACAGCCGACCAGAACACACGTGTGTGAAACTGACATCCACTTCATTTCACATCAGTCAACACTTCCAGACTCCGGCCAACATCATCATATCCCAAGGTATGTAGATGTATCCTTCATGGGCATTTTGTACTGAATGTGAACATGTGTAGTCCGTGGCATTGTGTGATATTTGTTGAAAATGGAACGGGGAGGAGTGGGGATGGGAGCTAGGACGGCGGGCAGGCGAGCACCCGGCGAGCACACGGGTGACCCCGGCATCTGCTACCGGCCTGGCCACTGACGTAACGGACATGTCCTTGCCGCGTAGGGGGCTTACACCATGCAGGCTGAAACAAAGGAGCTTGCCGCGGTTGGCGGGAAAATGGCGCGCCATCCTGTGTGTATTTCCTAACAGTCATTTTTAACGTGGCCAATATCCCCTTAATATGTGAAGTGCAGGGCACCACTAGGCGGGGAGGGGGGGCGGATTTATGCCCGACCCTATTTAATGAGTAGGGCCCGTCATTTTTTAACAGGGGGGGGGCGAAATTGTTCACCCCCTCCCCCTAGAGGTGGCTCCAGAGCTTGAGGGGTAAAAAGCGAAATGGCAATCTGGAACAATTATTCAAGTGACCTGGTGGCTTTTGGAAAATCTTTGCTATAGACCTAGGGCCCTGAATTTCTGTGACTTTCTAACATGAGCTGCACCCCTCTACTAGATAGGTCAATTAAAAAAATATCCCCTTTGTATGTGAAGTACAGCTACCCAGTGGGCACACAACATTGAATCAACATTGGTAACTGGTTGCCAACGTTGATTCAATGTTGATTCATCGTTGATTCAATGTTGGACTGAATTCTGTGCCCACTGGGTAGGGCACCAATGGGCGGGGAGGGGGGGGGTGATTTATGCCCGACCCTATTTAATGAGTAGGGTAAGGGAGTGCTCGTTTTTTAACAAGGGGGGGGGGCAAATTGTTCACCCCCCCCCTAGAGGTGGCGCCAGAGGGGTAAAAAGCGAAATGGCAATCTGGAACAATAATTGGTGGCTTTTGGAAAATCTTTGCTATAGACCTAGGGCCCTGAATTTCTTTCTGACATGAGCTGCACCCCTCTAGATAGGTCGATTAAAAAAATGTGTTTAAGTCTCCCTCACCTGTGATTTAAACTACGGACATTCTTGGCAGCAGCTTTGGCTATATATAGCAGCAGCAGTTTAACAATAACTTGCAACAGTGACGAGTTACTCGCCAGGATAATATACTGGTACCATATGAAAGCAAAAGGGATATCAAAGCACTATGCCGTCCTTAAAGGTAGCGTGGGAAAAAGATCGATGTCTGCCCCCTCCCGCCCGCCGTCATTGGTCTCTAGGCAACGGCGGTGGCGATGTTATCTCTAACCCTTTACGACCTGGATAATGCTTGATAAACAATACTGGTTGTAATTATGGTGAGTAACTCGCCATGTATCATGCAGATTATGGCTCAGTCTCACGAACGCAATGCAACTCAGGTAGGATCGGGTGGTCAGAGTAAATATGGAATATGATCAATTCCTTGTGTATATGTCAATTTCAGGTGTGGGTAGGCACTACTGGATAGGTGTTTGTAGTTAAATAGGTATAGGGTAACCATGGCAACCATTCCAAATGGACTACCATGATTCAAATTCGCCTTTCTGACCATGCTTTGCACCTAATCAATTATTGACCCTCCTGACAATCAATTATTACCTTTTTTGATTTCTTTAAAAGTCAATTGTAAGCCATAACAGTATCCAATCTAGGAAACACCAAACTTTATATATCATGCATCCCATTATCCCTTCCCAGTCATCTTTAAATATGGAATTTTCTTATTTTTTCCCCTTTTTTATCTGTTTGAAATATTGCCAAACTTTGCAGTTTTCTCCTGTAAAACCTGTCATATATGTAATCAGACTTTTTGAAATATTCTATTACCAAATTGTGTCATCTGACCATCCAATGGAAACCTTAATCTATAGCAGTTTAATCTATTTAATTTTTCTCATCTGGCCCATATGTAAAAACATGGTCAGAAAGGCGAAAATACTGTCTTACTATGTCTATATATCACATATGTAAATAGATACAATAATATGTAGGTTTAAAATGTAATAACTTTATTATTTTTGTTCTTGTTCACTAGTCAAGTAACTGTGCTGCTGAATCAAAGCATTCCTACTTATTTTGCTACTATATAAAACAATTGAAATAAAATGAAATTGCCTTTCTGACCGGTCAAAATGGTGATTTAGTTTTTTAGGTTATACTGGTGGTTAATACTATTTTTATCAATATTATTTCTTTTCCATCTTTGCCAATATGAGGCCATATCAATATGCTTTTTAGTAAAACACAAACTTTACCCATGATGCATCCCATTCTACTTTCCTAGTAAATGAATGGTCAGAAAAATCGCCTTTCTGACCACTTTTCTAACTGGTCAGAAAGGTCATTTTGTTTTCTTAGGTTATACTGGTGGTTAATACTATTTTTATCAATATTATTTCTATTCCATCTCTGCCAATATGAGGCCATATCAATATGCTTTTTAGTAAAACACAAACTTTACCCATGATGCATCCCATTCTACTTTCCTAGTAAAAACATGGTCAGAAAAATCGCCTTTCTGACCGCTTTTCTAACTGGTCAGAAAGGCCATTTTGGTTTCTTAGGTTATACTGGTGGTTAATACTATTTTTATCAATATTATTTCTTTTCCATCTATGCCAATATGAGGCCATATCAATATGCTTTTTAGTAAAACACAAACTTTACCCATGATGCATCCCATTCTACTTTCCTAGTAAAAGAATTGTCAGGAAAAATCGCCTTTCTGACTGCTTTTCTAACTGGTCAGAAAGGCGATTTTGTTTTATTAGGTTATACTGGTGGTTAATACTATATTTATCAATATTTTTTCTTTTCCATCTATGCCAATATATGAGGCCATATCAATATGCTTTTTACTTAAACACAAACTTTACCCATGAAGCATCCCCATTCTACTTTCCTAGTAAAAGAATGGTCAGAAAAATCGCCTTTCTGACTGGTCAGAAAGGCGATTTTGTATTGTAAGTTATACTGGTAGTAAATACTATTATTGTATGTTTTTTCTCATTTCTATTGATACCAATATAATTCCATATCAATATGCTATTTAGGAAAAAGCTAACTTCACCCATGATGCATTCCTATTCTCCATTGACAGTGAAAGAATGGTCAGAAAAATCGCCTTTCTGACTGGTCAGAAAGGCGATTTTCCTTGTTAGGTTAGGATCCAGGGGTAAAACATGAGACATGCAGTTCCTTGTGCATGTGGGCCAGCCCTGATTTTTGGATTATATTTGAGGGCCGTAGGGGCCCACAAAATGCAAATAGAGTGCACAGTTAAATACAAGAACTTTTCACGATATGACTAGAGGTGCAAAACCTGGTCAGAAAGGATCCCTGTGAAAAATAGTCATGTTACACCTTTTGCGAGTGCCACTGTGCATGGACTTGAGACAGATATGATTGGGCTACTTTTTCTACCTGATGCTTCATGGGCTAGATTTTGTTAGGGAACTTGTATGACACTTTTAAAAATGATAATCTGCAGGGGAATGGGAAACTATTTAGAAATCATCAAAAATACAAAAAATAGGTCAGAAAGGCGAATTTAGGCCAAAGACACTTATTAGTGAACTGTATCACCTGTATAAAGTGTATGTATGTGATTCTGACTTAGAATAATGCCAAGTAATATTGTCCAATGATTCAAGATATAAATAACCCCAATACCCCTATAAAATCTTTTTTTATTCATGATTTAGCCCATTTATGGTCAGAAAACGTCAACTTTGGGTCACTTTTGGGCATATTATGGGCATAGTAAGATATAGAGGTAGGGTGAACTATATATATTCTGGTAGAACTAAATACTTTGCAACATATAGGCCAAAGAAAATGGGCAAAAAAGTAAATGGGTTGGAAATATATAGAAAATAGCACGTTTCAGTGAGTTGCACCAGGTTCATGAGAACGAGCCTTATGTGAGGTTGATACACTCCTCAAAGACTGACATGATGCACCAATGCAATGCCAATCATCATGATGCCACATTGGAATGGAGCCTTGAAGCAGCATATATGTTGTCCATAAAGGGTTATATAAGGCCCAAGCTGACGCACAGTAAGAGATACCGGTCACAACATAGGCCTATAGTGCAAAAATTAGTTACTTCAATTTGTAAAATGTTCCTTAAAGTCATCAGAAATGAATGCTAATTTAGCTCACTGTATGTTGGTTTATCGCACACCTGTTTAATGGATGTTTGGTACTGCTTTTACACATAATGCAGGTGTGAGACTTTGTAGACTTTCTTACCCAAAATCGGCCTTAAGGGGAGCTCTCAAAGTGGAAATCATGGTTTCATTATTCTAAAGCTTAAACACCTGTCTGACAGCATGACGGAGGTATAGATGGGGGGGGGGGTCCTCTATATATAAATTATAGCACGTTTTCCAGTGGATCTGTGAAGATAGCAATGTCCAATCCTTTCTATATAATAATTGTAGATTTTAGGAAAAGGCTGTGTCTTGCTTTGTCTATTTTTAAGTGACGAGTACATGTATGACTACTGCTATACTACATGATACAAGGGACATTTCTTTTTAATTGACATGCAACATGGGGACCCCCCCCCCCCCTTTCAAACCCCTATGTATGACGCCATGCCGGCCAAAATACCTAACAATGCATATAGTGAGGTCTAGTGATACTATTTTACAGGGGCCACACCCCTTGTATCTCTCCATTCTATGCTTAATTTTGTAAACATGTACATGTATTACAGGGATGGAAGGGGCATGACTCCTGTGTATCAATGGCTGTGTCTCACGACCTTGAGCCAATGTTTTTGTCTCTGACTGGGTGCCGTCTTTGACCAGGTGTCGTCTCTGACCAGGTGCCGTCTTTGACCTGGTGTCAGAAAAAAGTGTTTTTTAAATTTTCACATATACTCATATATATATAAGGATTTGTAGAAACGTCATGGCAGCTGTTATGTAATTATTATTAGCCTCCTGCTGTTGGTAAAACATAACTAAACTCCCAAAGTGACATCCGGTCAGAGACGGCACCCGGTCAGAGACGGCACCTGGTCAGAGACGGCACCCAGTCAGAGACAAAAACATTGGCTCAAGGTCGTGAGACACAGTCTAATACCACTATTAGGCATATTTGGTATCAAATTAAAGCTTAAACTGTTGGCAATGCATATTCCATGGCTTAGAAGAGTATCAGCCTACAACAATGTATATATTTATAAGATGGACCCACGTTTTCTCTCTACAGTTTGACGTTGACATGGAATCTCCAGATCCCTCCGTAGGATGCCAAGATCCTGTCAACATATCTGAGGATTCTGATACAGAATCCCGAGATCTTGGATCTCAGGATCCTGTACCTAAAAGGAGAAAAAAGTATAAGGCATCTTGGCAGAGAGGATACCGACTTAAACAAAAGGAATCAGAGCTATCACTCCAGCACTTGATTGATTCAATAGATGACAATAATGAGAACACTGAAAATGATGTGACCTCAATTTCGGATACTAATGTTCCTAAAGGTCTTCCCTTCAATATCCAAGAATGTGATACCTCATCATCAGATGACACTGGGCCTTTGCCATCAAATGAAGATTCATTGATATCAGTGTCTGAAGACTTGGAACAAGTGTGGTCTATGATAGATAACCACGAGCCTATTTGGTCTGAACCTGAGTTATCAGAATATGAAATGTCAGAAGAACCAATTACATTGTGTGATAAACTTCGAGAGTGGAAACTTTCACATGATTCAGTAAATGAAAGAGCTCTAGATGCAAATCTAAAGATATGGAGATCAGAAGGCTTTAGTGAAGTACCGGCCACAGCTAGAACACTAATGAAAACAGACAAGTCCTGTTCAGTGAGAAAATTGTCTGGTTGTGACTACACCTACTTGGGGTTACCAGCTATGCTACTTGCCAATTACAAACGTTATCCAGACAGAGTGAAGGAAAATCTGGAGCATATTGAAATATCTCTTAATATCGATGGGCTTCCACTCTTTCGCAGCAGCAATTCCTCTGTGTGGCCAATTCTCTGTGGTATAATGAACATGAGCCCAAACACAGTTTTTCCTGTTGCCCTTGCTTATGGAGGAAACAAGCCAGAGGATCTCAACTTCCTGTCGGAAACATTACAAGATTTGAAAGAGATCTTGAGCACTGGACTGAAGATAAGTGAAGATAAAACCATCCCAGTAAAATTACGTTGCATAGTGTGTGATGCACCTGCCAAGGCTATGGTAAAGGGCACAAAAGCAGTAAGTGGATATCACGGATGTGACAAGTGTGAACAGCATGGCTCTTGGCAAAACAAAGTTGTGTATCTCGATATCCATGGATCTGTTCTACGCACAGATCAAACATTCCGAGACCAAAAAGATGAACAACATCACAAATTTCTCTCTCCATTTACTGACTTAGAGATTGATATAATCAAGTCATTCCCAATCGATTATATGCATCAGGTACTACTCGGAGTAATGAAGAGGCTGCTTCTTGTGTGGATCCGTGGCCCAAGAACAATTAAAGTATCTGAGACTGAAGTACGCCCAGTTCGGATTTCCGCAGGTCAAGTTCGAGTTATCAGTGATAACTTATGTGAACTTCAATCTTGCATTCCAGATTGCTTTGCCAGGAAACCGCGAAGACTCGATGAGGTAGATCGCTGGAAGGCAACAGAATACAGACAATTCCTGTTGTATACAGGAAGGGTAGTACTGAGGGATGTGTTACCAGAAGATATGTACACCAACTATCTCGTCCTCAGTGTGGCCATATCCCTCTTGGTCTGTGGGTCACTGTCCAGTGAGCAATACGAGTATTGCCAGAGCCTGCTAGAACATTTCCTTGATGTTGCCAAAGAGTTGTATGGCAATGAAATAATGGTCTACAACATGCACAGCTTGTTGCATATAACCGAGGAGGCCAAGCTTTTTGGAACACTTGATGATTGTTCTGCATTCATCTTCGAGAATCACATGCAAAAGATAAAGAGGTCTGTTAGATCTGGTAGAAATGTTGTTCAACAGATAGCTAGACGTGCATCAGAGAAGCTGTGTCTCCCCATAAAAGAAAAAAATGAGAAAAAAATCCACACAACCCGGCCAAACAATGCTTACATGTTAGAAAATGGAAAATTCTGTGAGATCATTGGTACTCAACAGCAGCCTTTGGGTGACCAGAAGACCCTCCAGTGCAGAATATATAGTCGACGTAAGGCTCAGCCCTTATTTGAGAATCCATGTGATTCTAGGATGGTTGGAGTTGCAGTTGTATATGACAGAGACTCTCACATAAAGTATGTTAGGCCTAATGAGTTGACAAAGCAGGCACTGATGATCCCTAGGGAGAGGGGTGCTATCTTCATGACATTAATACATGATTGTACACAGAGGGATTGACAGGTAATGGGCTTATTGACTTGATTAAGGAAAAGTTACTAATATTTATATGCAGTTAACCAATCAAGGCATTCAATTACACGAGCTAGGATTTAGATTTGAACTTACCTAGAAATAACCTAGATTAAGATTATGATCAATGGTTATTACAATACTAACAACCTAGCAATGTACATTTCATTCATTTATGTAATTTTATCTATACCCTTGTTTCCTTTGATAAAACTGTTTTGTCTATTCTAGATGACCTATGCTGTGGTGCTCTTCGCGGATGACGGCAAGGTGGCAATAGTGCGAGAGAGCTGGCTGGTGAGGACAGAGCATGTGAGTAACCTTTTTGGTAAACCTTTTAAACAAAATTCTGTACACATTACTTTGTATATATTAATCATAGCTTTAGGATTATTTCTCTATGATAAACAAAAACGTTTTTGTGACTAGGAAACCTTGCTATCTACCTGCATTTCCCCCCATGAGTTTCTTGATAACGACAACAGATCAAAATAGATAACATTTATCCATGACCCCATGCAGAATATTATCTTCATGTATCTGATTGCCCTGCCCTCTTCCTCTCTTCTTTTAGGCACTCTTTTGCCACTGGCCCTCGCACAGTAGCATTTCCATTCGGGATGATGTCGTCCCTGATGATTCCTGGGGAAGTCCTCTGCGTATCAAGAAGCTCTACAAAACTACAAGTGAGTTGCCCTAGAAAGTAATCTAAAAACCAGACATCACCCTCTCAGTGCCAGCAGGCCGCTAAAACCAGAGCACCTAACCCACTGAGTGAAATAAAAGTATATTACTCAAAGTTGATGAAAATATTGTATTACAAGTCTCATTCAAAGTACCCCATGTTCGGTACCATATTAAAGCTCATGACATGCTCTTTCAGATCTCACATTCCATTCATGTTCACAAAGAACGCTCAAGGAGTAGCCATGGCAACACCTGAATTCAATTTTTAATATTTATAATTCTTTGGCAAAACTATAGAGAAACCTGGCACAGCAATCCCTTGATAGCCAGATTGAGTTGTCATGTATTGAACTACTTTTACATGTGCGTACATGTGCTTTATTCTGATCTTCAGGTAGCATACACAAGGCAAGAAAGACGGAAAACCATTACATGTATTCGTCGGCAACTGAAACTTCTGGGACGGAGGAAATGGGTGCTGGGAAACGCAACCGCACTCTCAATAAGAGATATCTGGCTTCAGATGGTAAGTGTGATTAGAAAACGTTCATGTTGTGTACCACATACATGTTTGGTCTCATTTGAAAAATGGTCTCATTACACATCATTTGCTTCAGGAATAAATAAGGCAGATAAATAAGGTCGGGGGTGGAGTTAACCAAAGGATAGTGTCATCCCTAAACTAGGCGGATGATGGAGTCACCCCTTAAATTGTAATCAATTTCTTAAGGAATCTGTAACAAAACCAATGCTCCATGTCATTTATACATTGTGCCAGAATTATAAACAGGATACATAATTGGTTCCTTTCTAGCCACTGATGATGAAGATGAGGCAGGACAAAGACCAACGAAGCAGTCTAAAAAGTCGACCCTGCCACCCCCTCCACGTAGTTTGATGTTCCAATCACCATCCGAGAGTGCGATCACCAGCCAGCAGCAGGAAGTGTCCGATGCTGACAGCGTGCTGTCACCATCAGCAAGTGCCATTGTCAACTCGCAGGAGGAGGTGTCTAATGCTGCTAGCATGCTGTCACCATCCGCAACTGACATTGTCAGCCCGCAGCGCGAGGTGCCGACACCATCTGTGAGTGCCCTCATCACCCCGAGGCAGGAAGGGACAGCGGCTGCTGCTATGCCATCACCATCCGGGAGTGCCATCACCACCCCACATCGGGCCCCACTCCAAGAAGTGTCTGCTGCTGCTGGTGCAGCATCAACTGCTGGGACTGCCTCCCGACGGGACCCAGCCACCAGCATGCCATTGAATTCCAGAGGTCAGTATATTATTTCTCACATAAATCAAAGGGAACTGCACATCATGCCTTTGGCCCTTACAGTGTTGCCAAAAACGTTTTATGTGTCATAAGATGTTACACAGGACATTTGCATTCTACACAGGCCATATGAACCTAACGTGCATGTATATTGATATTTTTTCAGCAATTTCATCCTAATTTTGTATTGATAGATTTTTTTGTAATGAGAACTGACCAAATGTAATGAAACATTCGTTAATTCATTGAATAATGGCTAAATATGGCCATAACTTTGCATCTAATAGGAATATCTAAAAGATTCTTTCACTGTTGTTTCTCATTTCAAGGCCACAGTTGGACGACCATGCTGCAGGAAATCATCAACAACCAAGAGACCATCCTCGAGAATCAGTCTCAACTGTTGTCTAATCAAGCCACCAATAATGCTGCGACTTCTGGCAGGTTAGAGAATCTGATAGGGACCTTTATGGTAAACCCTGCCAACACTGTGGAAGAACTGGAGCGCTTGAACGAGGAATTGAAGGATCCAGTGAGGATGAGGAATGCGGTAAGAGCTATTTTTGGTTATCTCTTTTGTAATATCTGCCATGCCCTTTGAGGGAATTGAATACTGTACATGACGAATTAATGAATTATCTACACTAAAAGAAATTTCTCATTATATTGTAAACCTTCCAAACATATCTTTTAGATAATGAAATACAGAGCTTTGCTGACATATGCTACAGGACATGCAAGAACTATATCTGTTATCTTATTTTTCCAGTTGAAGGTACTTTATTCACTTGGAGGAAACACTTTACCAGAAACAGTGTCGCTTATCATGACTAAGTTGGGAACAAATGCGCTATGGTCCCAGTACAATCTCCAGGGTATGCATGGGAACAAGAGAGGCCTGTTCAAACTGTTGCTGCTCAAGCAACTGCTCATGGGTAAGTCATAAACGCTATTATATTCAGAATCTGCTTTAAATATGATCAATGGTATGAACCATATAAAGTATAAAGTTTGAAACAGCTAGAACCTATTGCCACATCAGTTGGTTATCAGTTTATCATAGCATAATGTCATTGGCGATGATATCCGCATAAAGACTTTTCAAATACGTGTGTGTTTGGGGGGAGGGGGAGGGGCATTATGTACCATTATGTATCCATGTGACCTCTCTTGCGTGACTTCTCTCGTCGTCAAGTCGCCTATCTCGCCGTCATGTCGCCTCTCTCCTGGTTTCCTCATGCAAATAACGGCCCTTATATGCACAAGTCCCTTGTGTGAATATCACCAGTGTAATGTCATACTGTCATGTGATTATGTGTAAACTGTTAAACTGTTCTATTGTGCTTAAAGGCGCACTGAACCCAGGATGTCATTTGCATACAAAACTCGGCAGGGTTAGGTCCTGGGTTCAGTGCGCCTTTAAGATTGTTGTAATAGTAATAAGGATTATGAGACTGAATCTAATCATAACCTTTTAACCCTTGCAGCAGTCTGTCTCAAGCGCTATCCAGGGACTGATCAAGGAAAGATTAAGCTTGCTTATGAGAACAAGCTCAAGGCAGCCCCAACCCGGAAAGGAGGTTCAAAGTACAAAGGAAAGAACCAGGAGAACCAGGAAAACTGAGGACTTGTAACAGGGGTGGATCCATGGGGTCCTTTTAGAGAATTTTCCTAATGATATTTTAATGTTTGGTGGACCGCCCTCTGTACCCTTTTGAAATATCTGGACCTGCAGCTAAAAGTGTGATGGTTTTTGAGAGTCACTGTTTAACATGCTTGCTAGCTTTATACTACATGTATATTACTAAAGGAGCCAATTTGGTGTTAAAAGGCTTTAAGATTGTGGACCAATGAGAAAAGATTCTCTTCATGCTAATTGTAAATGAGGACAACCCCTTGAATTAAACATGTATATCTTAACCCAAGCTAGTGGAATAAATACAATTTTCTTAAAAGTCAATATTTGTGTTGTTCAACTACTCTTTCTAGATATTCTTTGTAATACTGTAGCATAATTCCACACAAGATCATAACAATTAGGTTCACAAAAAGTTCAAAAAAACGTTATTTTCCCATTCTATAAAACGTTTTCCCCCCGTTTTTTACAACGTTGAAATAACGTTGTTTTCCAGTACAGGAAAAACGTTATTTTTAAGTAGAGTAAAATCGTTATTTTAACGTCCAGAAAAACGTTATTTCAACACTAAAAAAACGTTAGAAACAAACGTTTTTTTAACGTTATTTTGAGTCCACGTTTTTACGTAATAAAAACGTTGCAAACCCAAACGTTTGTCAACCTTTTAGTAACGTTTTTTAAACGTTAATAAAACGTTATTTTGTTCACTGGGTGGCGACGTGTATGGCAAGCCGAATGGGTAAACTTTTGATAAACACTGTTTATCGTCGATAAACACGGTTTATCAATCGATAAACATGGTTTATCAACGATAAACCATGTTTATCGAGCCGGAACCATACCAATCGTTTGATATACAGTGTTTATCACCGATAAACCGTGTTTATCAAGCAGTAACTATGCCAATCACTTAGTAACTATGCCAATAGACCATTAACTATGCCTATCAAACGATATCCAGGATTCGGCTAAAAAGATAGAAAAACAGTGTTTATCGGCAACTATGGATATCGATCGATTGTCATAGATAATTGGCTTGCCATGCCCATGCACGAAAGGTTGCTGCACCTTGCAGCTGACCGATTGCTGCGGCCACTGTAGTCCCCGGGACTATGCGCCTGCGTGCGTAATCTACGCGCCTGTGAAGGGCGTCCTCGCCAAATAAAGGGCCTATGCCTCTGCTTGACAATGAATTCTAAAAGTGCACAACAATATTGGTGTCCTGGGGAGTTAATCTGTAGTCTCCAGGACTACAGAGGAAGTCCTTAGGACTACAGAGTAAGTCCCTAGGACTATAGGTAGATCTATTCTAAGGACCTCCTCCGTACTCCTGGGGACTACAGAGGAAGTCCCCAGGACTACAAGTATTAAATGTGTAGTCCTGGGGACTAATAAAATAGTAGTCCTGGGGATTATAGGCATAGTGATGGGGACTACTAGAGCAAGCTGCATAGTCCTAAGGACTACAGAAACAGGCATACATAGTCCTGGGGACTATATAGGGGCTCTGGATGGGGGGTCCCCATGTCGCATGTCGCATGTCGATGTCGCTTAATAATGCCCATGTCCCATGTCGTTTTTAAGAATTGCCCATGTCCCATATCACTAACTGTTCAAGGGCCCATGTCGAATGTCACTAGGCCTCATGTCGATTGTCGATTCTAAGAAATAGCAATGTCGCCATGTCGAATTTGGTGGTCCACACCCATTATATATATTGTTACAGTCCATATCCTGTAGAGCCAGCCATGGGGGTGCAGAGGGGTCCCCCCCTTGAGGTCGGAAAGTCGCCGAAATTAAGGGGTCCAGGTCGAAAAGTCACTTTTTTTAACCCTTTATTCTATTGTAAATTTTGTCCAAAAGTCGCTAGGTCGCTTTTATTATTGCACCAGGTCGCCAATTTCTTATGAAGTATAGAGCTAGCTTTTCCTGACCTGTCAAAACGTGCCACAAATTCCCTTCATCGCTGAAGAAAATCTGTCACTGTCCTAGCATTGGCCCGCTGCACCCTGTTGGGCAATGGTGCTCGAACAAAGCCGAAAAGGAAACATATATAGTACAAGAAACAAGTGCATCCATGACTGACATATTGATTCTTGTAACTATGCCAATTGAACTATACCAATCAAAAATATTGCATTGATTGGTATGGATAGTATTGTAACCCTACCAATCGACCAATAAACCATGTTTATCGTCCATAAACAGTGTTTATCATATGATTGACCCTGTTTATCGCTGATAAACCATGTTTTTCGCCGATAAACCATGTTTATTGGTCGATTGGTATGGTTAGAAGTTAACCATACCAATTGGATCGGTAAACAGGGTTTATGAATATGATAAACCATGTTTTTCTATAACCATACCAATCGTTTGATAAACATGGTTTATCGGCGATAAACAGGGTTTATCGTTAGATAAACATGGTTTATCGGCGATAAACCATGTTTATCAAAAGTTTACCCATTCGGCTTGCCATAGACGTGGTCGTGGCGCAGTGTGTCCCGGGACGGGAGTGCGTCAAACGCAATTGCACGCCAACCTGCCTACCTACTGTCTGCATTAACTGAAAACGTGGGAACAGTTGTCACATACCTTCCAGATACTACATGGTGGCACTCTGATACCGATGACCTGTTATAATTCTTCCCTTTGTACACAATTTCAGAGACCGGCTTCCCTCACACGTGTTGACAAAGACCATCTGTGGGCGCGGCCATCTTGTTACCATGGAGACGTCCCTCTGTGACGTCACAGACACACTGGTGCATGACGGGGGCGTCTCAGCAGCCGCTTTCTTTTATTTCAAATATCATAACATAATACGTAATACTTATGTTTTTTCAAACGACAAACTTACATTTATATAGTGAACTTCAACGTAAAGCAAAAATGGGGAGTTGAATTATTTTTAAAATCTCGCGGCAATGTGTGACGTCACAATGCCTAGTAACGTTTAACGCCAGTAACGGTTTGAGAGAGGACGGAGAAGGATCTTGGAACACACGGAACGCACGTAAGGTAGTATTTTGTCTATTTCTTTGGTTTGGAGAGAATTTAGGTTGTGAGAATGCGACTTTTGTTTGCTCAGAGATTTGCTTGATCGTTCAAGAATACAGGTGGTCCGGATTACATTGGAAATGACGGTTGATTTTGCGTCGTTTGCACTTTTTGAAGTGCTGTCAGAGCCCGGGTGTCAGAGCCTTTCCTTCGTCGACCTTGGTTACTTTCCATGGATAATTCTGGCCTCTTTTCATTTGCAAAGAGGATCTAATTACTGTTTAAAAAGCATAGGCCTACATGAGTGGGCAATTTCTGCATCTTCTGGGTCGTTGTACCTGTAAGTTGTAACTTACTAGGCCTACATGCCTTTGATAGATCATGATAGAGGCTCGAACTGTCTTTGGGGACATGTCGATTTTAGGGGTCTATACCGTTGCAGTAGTATACCCATACTGGCCACATAGCTTTGTCATCATCATGCCATGCTGTAGCGATGACAGCCCAAATATTTTTGTGCCACATATTAAAGCAATACATTTCTGGAAAGGGGATGAAAAATGCAATTCAATGGTGAAAGAGTTATCTCTACAGTCTACTATATCTATTTAGTTCTCGAGAAAAATGCATTTGAAATTTACGAGATTCCAAGATTTTCTGCCCACACAGACCGATGGTTTAATGATGGCTCATATCAGCCCTACTATTATAGATAACCTACCTAAAGTATATACTGCCTGAAAGGTATTGGCTAGGGCTATCATATGGTAGAGGAATTACCTCTCTAGTACAGTCTCTAGTGCATATATTTCTCAAGTTATGCTCATTAAAATTACATAGATTTCAAATGATCTTTCATTGCGTTTTTTGCCCACGGACCAACACAGACCGATGGTACAAGGATGTGTCATATCAGCCATACTGTTTTAGATAACCTACCTAAAGTATATATTTCTGAGAGGTATTGGCTAGGGCTATCATATGGTAGAGGAATTGCCTATCTAGTGCATATATTTCTCACGTTATGCCCATTTAGATTACATGGATTTCATTTATATCAGGTTTTCCGCCTGCAGACCGATTGTAAAATGATGTGTCATATCAGCCTATACTTAATCAACACTCACACATAATCAATAACTTTGCAAATAACTTTTAGTCATGCCATGACTTATCTTCTAATGAGAAAAAACTGTCTCAATATATGGCTCAAACTCCTGACTTATGTTGTTTTAGGATAGAGGAAGGACAAATCAGAAAGTTCTTAATATGTTTAAACAGGTTTAGTATATTGAAAGGTATATATCTTGGCTCCTTGGAACACTTTTTGATACATTTCTAACCCTAGCGGTTCAGTTTTTATCGCCTCGTTAAGTTTATTGTCCTTTTTTCAGGTGACTCCGTGACCAAAAATCCATAATCATGAACATTATGTTTTAAATACATCACAGCAACTAATAATCTTGTTTACAAGCTGGGCCAACATATATCTTGAAGCATACCAAGAATGGCAATCCTCTGAGTAATAGTTTTTGAGATACAGCCCGATGAATTTTGAACATTTATCAGAAATATGAACATTTCAACTACATACTCTCAACTTTACCATAGATTCCTCAAAATGGTCCCATTATTGGTTGAATTCACTCTACAGTGTCCTGATCATGTGTACTTTAAGAAATATGAAGCATCATGATATCTGGCTAGACCAAATTTGCACAGTATAGGCCTAAAGTACCCCTATTAACCTATTTTACGTCACGGAGTCACCCGGGTGACTCCGTGACGGAAATAATTTCTTGTATAAAAGAGCATAAAAATGGTGGATTTTTGCATTAGAACATTAGAGGGAGTAGGTAGGACACAGGAAAACCAGAGATCACCTAAATATATTGGGTATTAACAATTCTATGAAGGTTTAAATTTTCATCAGGGTGGCTGGTGACTCCGTGACCAATATTCCGGGTGACTCCGTGACAGAAAATATGTATCTCAATAGACATATGCTCCTGGAGGCAAGATTATTGGATATTTTTCAAAATTTCTTTTTTCCAGCAGAGGACACAAGAGTTACCTCACAATCTGGGATACAATAGAGACTGTGTGGATCTTCTTTATTTACTATATAGAGGTATCAACCTGAAATGACATTTGAATATTTTGCTGACAAAACACACTTAAATGACTGTGGAGAAAAAAATACAGAACATATCTAGTGAAATCCTCGTGAATCAATTGACTATACCATAGACCTAATAGAAAATGATATTAGAAATAAGCTGTTACTGCCTCAGTACACATGGGAGACATGTAAAACATGACATTCTTAGTGTTTTTGACGTTTTTAGGGTTTTTTGGGCCTTTGGAGGGCCAGAAAATGGAAAATATTAGGCCGATACACAAAAAATAGAGATTTCCCGAATTATTAGGATGTTTTTTCACATATACCAAAAATTTGAATAAATTGGTGCAAAACTGGTTATTCTGTAGGGGTATAAGCCTGAAAAGGGCCAGAAATAGCCAAAACAACATAAGTGGGGAGTTTATGCCATATACACATAACAGGCATGGGATTCTTCCGGATTTCCGGATTTTTGAAGCCCAAAAGGGTCATCCCTGTGATTGGTGCAAATCCAACAAAAAAATATTTTAACACTTATAAAGGGGGGAGGGGTCTTAGTCTCTAGAGACTAGAGGGCTCCATGCCATGCAATGTATACAAAATGCCCCCAGATAACGTCTTTTGACTGCTTTTTTGGATTTTTCCTCAAAACCCTATCCCATGCCTGACATAAGTTTCAGTAGCCTATAAACACTCACAGATCACATCTTGTCTTGACAGATTCACCAGGAAATTCATATTACCGTAAAACCCCGCCTATAAGCCGACCCCGCCTATAAGCCGAAAGTGACTTTGAGAGAAAAAATTCGGCTTATATGAAACCATTTTAACATATAAGAGAACCCCGCCTATAAGCCGAATGTGACTTTTGGGGTCTTAGGGACCCCCCAGACCCCACCCAAACCATACCAAAAATTGTTTTAAAAATGATTTTGACCGTTTTTATTTCATTGAAATACCATGTGTAATTGATTTAACTTGTAAACTTCATGTAATAATGCTTTTTAATGGCCTTCAAACTCTGGATTATTGCTGTCAAGATTTACATACTTTTCTGCACTTTTATTTCAAATATACTTTACCAAAACCCCGACTATAAGCCGAAAGTGAGTTTGACGGGAAAAATTCGGCTTATATGGGAAAAAAACGGCAAAATAAATTCGGCTTATAGGCGGGGTTTTACGGTACTTCACATATTGAATTTGTATTGTAATCTGTTCTCAATAATTGAAAATAGTCACAACAGTTACCTCAGCAGTAAACACCATTTCTGGCAAGCAGCCACATATTGTTCATACACTTTAAATCAATTATGGTAATACAGATCTTAATTCATGAATATGATATCAAATCTATGTCATCTAGAAATTTGTGTCATTTTTTCTGCAGATTGATACTCATTTCAAAACGTTTCCAATTAATGAGCAAAACTAATTGGCAACAACTGTTTATATTCAGACAAAAAGATAGTGACAGAACACTGCTCAAGTGGACACTTTATAAAAAAAAACATCATAAAGATTGAGAGCACCAATATATACAGATTATAATCCTTTGAGTTTCTTCAGATGGTTTTTAGATCTTAATACACATTAACAAATCAGTAATTTCACACATATTAAAGTTAAGAAGCACCAACTATATAGCCATCTAAGCAATCCCAGAGGCGCCTGTATGCATTAAACTGTGTATGCGTGGTCCCACCAAGTCAATGTCCTTCTTGAGGCATGTGACTGCATGGTTAATGTGCACAATAGCATCATTTACACACTGCTGGTGATCTCCACAGTTAGTGTTCCATGCAGTTTCTGTGTGTGTCTTGTACACGAGAAGGTCCAAAGCAGCAAGATGACATATGACAACCACTTTGGTGTACATCTTGAGGACCATTAGTGCCGCTTCAAGCTCATCCACAATGTCCTCAACTAAGAAGTGGCAGATGTCAAACTGAGCTGTCACTTGTTGGTTCCGGGCCCTCTTTGGCATCTTATTGACCCCAGCAGCAAGGTATATACTGTCAGGTCTCAACGACTGCGACACTGCCGATTGGATCGTAGCACCACTGTACCAGTCAACAAATATTTTGGCAGGCTCACTATGCTTAGCGTCTAGCCTTCTCATCTATATCTGCCCACTTGGCTCCTGGTAGATGGTCTTCAAAAAGCCTTTTGAGGAGGGCAACCATGGCAGACAAAACAATTTTGAGAGTGACCTCAACCTTTGTCATCATCTTCCCAAGGCTTAATCAAAGATCTGCTGGCCCGAACTCAATATGCTGGCTTGCCACCATGGGTTTTTCAACTTGCTCCTGCATCTTTTTCTTTTGGTATACAGAAAGAGATTAAAAAATATCACTCATAACTTCTTAATACCATCTACTTAGCTAAACTTACCTCCACATTCTTGTCCAAGTTGCAACCTGCTTCTAACCTTCATTCATGGCCAGAATGGAGCTGAGAGGAGACTACGGGTCGATTGTCTACGCATCGGCACTTTCCGATCCTCAAAAGCCTGTAGTCTGCGGGTGTAGGCAGGAGTGTGGAAAAACTGGTGCCTCTTTCCGTAGCCCATTCTGAAGATCTCCTTCATCAGCAGCTCTCATCAGAAGTTTGGTTTCGGAAAAGATGAAGGGATATAAGTGAAGCTCATGCTGTAGCAGCATTTTGGTGTCAAAAGTACCAATACCAAAAAGAAGAAGGCCCTGGCACAGTTGTCCTTTTCTCTATTCTCACCCTTTACTGGCAAATGAGAGGAACCCAACTAAGAACAACATGAAGCTGGAAAATATGCTGCCACCATCGACAGCTCCAGCCCCTTGAAAGTTGGTAATGAAGCTGTGGCTAATTTGAAAGACATTTTAAACATATTAATAAACTGTATGACACAGAAAAACGTAGCTTCAAAAATATATGTAATGGAATCTAGTTGTCTTATTTATATCATTGAAAACCACCAAAATAAATGTTTTTTCCTGTCTCCTTACTTGTACTTTGACCAGTTCATTGTACGATTCAATCGTGTTGTGCAGAAAGTCTTGTGCATGGCATTCATTGAAGGTGCCACTTGCAGATAGATGCTGCACATTTCCTTCTCACTTCATCTTTTCCCTACTGAGAACCATTTCTCACTACTCCCTCTCTCACTGAAAATGTGCAGAGGCTCCTCCACTCACAGAAGGAAGAAGCAGCATCTTCACTACTGAGGCCCATGCTCTCCATGCTCTCCTCCGGGAAAAAGGATTTTCAAAAAGAGGGGGGGAAAAGGCCCCTCTTCAGACTCTTTTGCGGTAGGCTGGAGAAAATAATCTCTGGCCATTTGGAAAGTAGTTGCATACTCTCCAGCTCCTGATCTGCTGGCTGGTTTTGTATGGAGTCTTCTAAGGTCATGGTTCTATTCTCCAGTAAAAACACTTTTTCTCAAGAAGATGATGGAGATTCCATGACTGATGGAAAACAATTTTGCCACTGCTCATCTTAAAGCTTCATTTCTACTGCCTACTACTACAGTCTCCTCTGCATTAGGCAATTGGACATTAAACTGGGCTGGGATCGTGAGTGTTTGGATACCCCCCTCCCCCCAGACACACACACAGACAGACAGGGCAGCGGACCGACCGCGGGAAGGGACAGGGCCGGCGTCTGAGCGCCCCAGATAGGCCCTAGTGATGTTGTCATGGTCATGCATCCCTATCAACCCAGCGGTACCGCTCGCCGCCACACAGGATCGTCGATTGAACAATTTAAGCTGTATTTTCTCAAATATTAGAATGTTTTATCATATTATACTTACAGGAGAGGTGCGAATGCACATCTCATATGCAATCCCATTGTGTTTGATCACCATCCTTGGAAATGTGCCTTATTCAAGTAGCATTCGATTTTAGAAAACAATGGCGGAAATTCACCCTTTCCTGTTGCTAGAATCTCTGTGCGAGGGTATCGTATGACTGGGTCTTAATATTTTTTTTCCTTTAAATAAAACGGAATTATGAGAATCTGTGTGATGGATAGAAGAAGAATCATATATAAAGATCTCCAAATAATAGTGGAAGCAACATTGAGAAGAGAATCGAGTTAGCTTTGAAAAAAGTACATATCTTCATCTAGCCTCTTTTGGTTCATCTGGTCCTGTCAAGCACCTGAAGGCTGATTTAATGGGGTGGGTACCAGCGGTCAAATAGAGCCCCGGATAAATAGCAACTTCTTTACGTCATTCATTAGGGGAAACGTAAAAAGTATTTACTTCTCATTGACATGCTCTAGATCTTTTGCCAGGGAGAGGGATGGTCAAGTTGTCAAGACCAAAACATCTTTACATATACAAACAAAAGTCAACTGACAGCTCGGGCAACTCTCTCTGTGGACTTCTATTTGAAAAACCTGTCCTTGGGTATAGGTCAAGTATCTGGATTTCTCTCTTCAGCTCATCTTATATCTCGAATAAAAGTCGAATGTCTGGCAGTCTGGAATGCCCTCAAGCCATTTAAAACTACCTAAAAATCAATGAGCGGCACTTCAAATTCTCTAGGTCCCTTTGCTACTAGAACAAATCTGTACACTTTTCTACATGGAAGGCAGATAAAGGAATAAATAAAGATCTAGTTATAGGTTTAGATGAGACAAGTATTTGTACTTACCAACAGTCTTGGCACAGGTTCTGCCCTCTGTGGGACACCACCTGGAGGATGACAGAAACACGTTGAATATTAATAACCCTTGCTTTGGTAAATGTCTAGGAGCGGGTTTTCTATCTTCTATATCCATCAATAGGTTTACACCCAAAAAGACAAAAGACACCATTTGATCTACCATCATTTTGCCCTCCACCATAACGTCACCGCAAATACTGGATAGCTCTCTCAGGTGAGAGGACAGACGTTTAGAGCGTTATCTTAAGTCTTAAAGTCCTAATTCAGTGTCTTACCCAGGGCCGCTTTCATCATTAAAAATAAATCATTTCAATTTCTTTTTTGTTTTATAATACATTAGGGTGACGTTAGGGTAGGTAAGTGGGTTAGCCAACCATAACCGGATATTTTTTTTTAGTTATAGGGGGGGGGGGCTAATAGATTAGCTGATTAGGGTGAGGTTTGGGTAGGTAGAAGGGTTGATGATACTAGGGTCGATCCCCTATCGGTTACACTTACAGTAGGAGTTAGGTAGGAAAAAAAGAAGAGAAAAAAAGAGAAACGGGGGTTGCTTCAGTAAATGTGTAGGAGCGGGATTTCTTTCTTCAGCTTATTTCATAGATTTGATCATCCTGGATACGCTCACCCTTGGGCCTACCATGACATCTGAAAAATAAAACCAACACCACCAGGACATTGTCTCATTTTATATCGTTATGCAAGACTCCATTTTTGTGCATAACATTGAACAGCCTAGCGACTTTCCGGTCCATACCTATACATGGATCTTCCATGAATATCGACCAGACCACCTTTAGTGGCATGGCATCCATGAACAGCTCCTTTACTGACACTGACCTTCTAAATGTGGACAGAACTCTCCGGCCAATGATTAAATAGAGGAAATAAAATACCACTACAATCTCTATCACTCACGTCCCTCATTACTCATCTTCTATAGATCTTGAAAATAAATGCGTTTGGTTATAGCTGTCTTATAAATGATAGGTGGTTCAGGGGGCAGAGCCCCTTATAAGTAGCAACTACGTCGAATACAGTATCCGTTTTTGGTTGGAGGGGGGAATCAATTCACAGCAAATTACATTCCATATTAAAATGGACTTCTAGGAGAGGTTTTACAGCATGTATTAGAAAATATTGAGCTAATGGGCTAAATCAATGTAATGAAAGGTCAAAAGGGATCCCTGTACTTACCTATAGGTACCCAGCTTCCTTTCTGTTGTTCAAGTTGTTTCATTCGTTCTTCCTTGGTCACAAGCAATTCCACTGCTACAAGCAGACTCACAAACACATGCACGCGCACACGCACCCACACACTTATGCGCAACTTTAAGATGAGAAATGAAAGGACCTATTGTCCGATCAAACCTGAGAAGTCCCTTAGGGTCTATGTACGCTGGGACGTTAAACAAATCAATCAATCAATCAATCAATTATATTTTTTTGAAACTTTTTAGCATATTTTCTATGATCATTTCTGCTCCTGTCATGTCTGAAAGTTTCTCATATTCCATTTTTTGCCTGTCAAGTGCATTTATGAATCTTATATCGTCCAAGAGAGACTCTGGGAGGATGATATTTTGCAGAACATGCAACTGGACGTTGTGGACCAACGCCACTGAGAAAGGGGGAAAGAAAGGAAAAGGTGAGATGGTTGATTGAAAAGTAGGTTTCTACCGTAAATTCCCGTTTACTACCCGCATCTCGCGTATAACCCGATCTTTCAGGCTTAAATGAGCTTAAAATGTAAGATCTGGACTTAAATGAATATTGACCATAGCTCCAGGCAGCGGTGGTTCTACCTACTACTGGTGAGTCCTACGAGCTGCTAGCCTGTCTTATCTGTCTTTATCCTTCTTAGCTGGATCGTTTTCTCTTTTCTCCTTCATTTTGTGAAGTTAAAGAACCCTTGCTTCAGTAAATGTGTAGGAGCGGGATTTCTTTCTTCAGCTCATTTCATAGATTTGATTATCCTGGATACGCTCACCCTTCGGCCTACCGTGACGTCTGAAAAAATAAAACTAATAGTGTGGAATGCCCTCCAGCCATTTAAAAGCTACCTAACAATCAATCATCGGCATTATTGACAACATAGAGTAGTATTAATGCTCTTTCTCTTTCTTTCTTTTTGAAACTGGTAACACAACCGCACCTATCTTACTGCTGGATTTTAAGATTATATAGAGAATTCATTCAATATTAACATTAAATATTGTGCACACTTGCAAGAGTGTCAATATTTGCTAGGATTCTTAAAAACAATAAACCAAATAGGCAGAATTAACATACATCTAGTTATAGGTTTACATGAGACATGAGACAAGTATCTTTTCTTACCACCAGCACATTGTCCTCTTTGATGTCATTATGAAGGACTCCATGTCTATGCATGACAGTTAACAGCCTAGCGACTTGCAGATAAATACTGCTGAGATCTGACCTGTAGACAGAGTACAAGAATTAGTTAGGTCTTTTTGTTTCATTGGTAGCAGGATGAAAGGTGCCTTAACTAGCAGCTAGATAGTATCTTTAGCTAATGTTTTATTTTTATGTGTTTTTTATCAAATATCTTACTCACATGGACATCTCCTCGACTACGATGTCAAATAATGTAATTTTATTTTATTTACTACATTCACTACTGGGAAAGATTCAAACCTTGTGGGGAAAAATCTAGTTATGTATTTTTCATAATCTATCTTCCCTTCTTTGCTCAAATATCTTACTCACATGGACATCTCCTCTACTACCATGTCAAATAACGTTTCTGCCTGGGGCAGTGCCAGTGTAACAATCTCTGCTTCTTTAGTGGCCCTGAAATAGAGATACTCAGCAAGACGCCCACACCCTCCCACAAACTTATGCGCAAGTTGAAGATGAGAAAAGAAAGGACCTATTTTCCAATCAAAACTGAGAACTATGTACGCTTGGACCTTAAAAAATTCCGTCAACTACGGCAACTATATAAGACGATGCGGTACTACGTCGAATACAGTATCCGTTTTAGGTTGGAGGGGGGAATCGATTCACAGCAAATTACATTCCATATTAAAATGGACTTCTAGGAGAGGTTTTACAGCATCTATTAGAAAACATTGAGCTAATGGGCTAAATCAATGTAAATGAAAGGTCAAAGGGATCCCTGTGCTTACCTATTGGTACCAGGCATGGGATTCTTCCGGATTTATCCGGATTTCCGGATTTTTAAGGCCAAAAAAGTCATCCCTGTGATTTGTGCAGATCCAATGAAAAAATATTTTAACATTGATAGGGGGGGGGGTCTTAGTCTCTAGAGGGATTTATGCCATGCAAATCATACAAAATTCCCCGCAGATCACATCTTTTGGCTGCTTTTTGGATTTTTCTTCAAAACTCAATCCCATGCCTGTGGTACCCAGCTTCCTTTCTGTTGTTCAATTCGTTTCTTTCGTTCTTCCATTTTTTGCCTGTCAAGTGCATTTATGAATCTTATATCGTCCAAGACACACTCTGGGAGGATTCTACAGAGAATTCATTCAATATTAACATTAAATATTGTGCACACTTGCAAGAGTGTCAATATTTGCTAGGATTCTTAAAGACAATAAACCAAATAGGCAGAATCAACATACATCTAGTTATAGGTTTACATGAGAGATGAGACAAGTATCTTTTCTTACCACCAGTACATTGTCCTCTTTCATGTCGTTATGTAGGACTCCATGTTCATGCATGACATTCAACGGCCTAGCAACTTGCAGATTATGAGATAAATAAAAATAAAAATAAAAAAATTAGTTAGGTATTTTTGTTTCATTGGTAGCAGGATGAAAGGTGCATGGACATCTCCTCGACTTCCATATCAAATAACGTTTCTGCCTGGGGCCGTGCCAGTGCACAATTGAGGGCAGCTTGGCCTGCACCCTGCTAAAGGTCACTCCAAGGACGGGGGGTCCCACCCCCATTACTCCCATATATCTGGCTATTTCTGCTTCTTTAGTTGCCCTGAAAGAGAGATACTGACCAAGATGCGCACACCCACCCACACACTTAAAGGCAAAAAAAGTTCAGGGGTCTCTTGCCTTACTGCTCTTATCAGTCACATAAGCTTTTTTTGCATCCCCTGCTTCATCTTGTAAACCCATCTCAATGTCCACAGGTGGTGCCCTCTCTCTACATGCTGAAATTAGCTAGGTCCATTCCTTTCTTTCGGAGCAGGATGAAAGGTGCCTGAACTGCAAGGTAGACAGTAATGAGTAATACACAGTCTCCTCTGCATTAGGCAATTGGAGGTTAAAAAAGATTGGCAACATCTAACTTCTGTGCAAATCTCAAGTAGAATTTCTAAAGCGACTTGGGTTTGGAAGCTTGGCCGTCCATCGATAGTAAATACTAAGATAGCTAAGGTAAAGTACTTCTCTATCCAGTGAAGGCAAATAAACTACCACAGTCTTAATGAGAAATTTATTATAAATATCTATCATCTGAGAAGATAACTTACCTCTTGCTGTGACAACAGCGAGACATGGTACCACAAAACTCTGTAGCACTGGGGCTCGGTAGGCAAGTGCAGGAAAGACAGGTCACTACATAAGAGCAGATGTCCCATTAGATGAAACCTAGCTCCTTTTCAATAAACCATCTCACCTATTCCTCCGGGCTACCTTTCTACTTGTGAAAAACTGAAAGTTGAGTAAGTCTCCAAAGATGGTACAGCCAGAAGAATAGCTCTCTATTTCTCTCCTATAGTGGCACAAGCTGCTGCCTTATATAAGACTAATGCATCTAGGCTTGTAGTCCTCTGACATCTGTGGCCTCTCCTTATAGAAGAGGAAAGAAAGGACCAAGTCTCCAATGAAACCTGAGGCAGTTAGTTGAATTATATCTGAAGGCCTATATGAGAAATTTATCAAAGATGTCTTTCATCTCAGAAGATAACTTGCCTTCCATTTCCTCTTCTTGCCATAATTGCTAGGCACCTGTACAAATTCTCTAATTTACGTAAGTCAGGTTCCATTGCTACTAGTACAAATCTGTACACTTTTTTACATGGAAGGCAGATAAATGAATCAACATATATCTAGTTTTAGCTTTATGTTTTCTTACCTAAAGATGTCTGACTTTGGACTGGTGCTGCCTGTCACCAGTCCAGGGGCGAGGTGTAAGGGTCACTTACCATCCAGCTTGTATCTCATCCTGCCGTCTTGCAAAAAGCTATATTTCATTCCATGCCTATACGTGGCTGAAACATCTCTTCCACCACCATATGATAATAGACAGCAGTTTAGGCTCTTCCCGTGGCACCTAGAGGCTGGGGTGGTATATCACCGGGCACTTCACACACCGACACCACCAGGACATTGTCCGCTTTTATATCGTTATGCAAGATTTTTGTGCATCACATTCAACAGGCCAGCGACTTGCAGACACTGCTGATATCTGACCTATGGACAGAGTACAAGAATTACCGTAGTTAGTATTTTTTCTTACCATAGCTGACACAAGCTCTACCTAGGACGCATGTCCATAATCAATAATGGAGACTCTGCAGGGCAGAGCAGTGAAACCACTAATTAGTTTAGGCTCAATGAGAAATTCTGTACAGAATTTGCTGCTTTATCTAGATGTACTATTTGCAAACAGATTCATATTCAAATGACCTGAATATGCTTAAATTGTCTGGAAATTGTGTGGCTTCAAAAATGTATGTAATGGGATCTAGTTGTCTTATTTATATCATTGAAAACCACCAAAATAGATGTTTTTTCCTGTCCATACCTATACTTAGAGAGGGTGTTGGCCCTGCCGGTGGCACCCAGAGGCTGGGGTGGTATCTCACCGGGCACTTCACACACCGTCACCACCAGCACATTGTCCCCTTCGATGTCGTGCTAGCGACTTGAAGATAAATACTGCTGAGATCTCAGCTTTGGACAGAGTACAAGAATTAGTTAAGTCTTTTTCTTTCATTGGTAGCAGGATGAAAGGTGCCTTAACTAGCAGCTAGATAGCATCTTTAGCTAAAGTATTATTTTGTTTTTTATCAAATCTTACTGACATGGACATCTCCTCGACTACCATGTCAAATAATGTATTTTTATTTTATTTACTACATTCACTATTGGGAAAGATTCAAACATTGTGGGGAAAAATCTAGTTATGTCTTTTTCATAATCTATCTTCCCTTCTTTGCTCAAATATCTAACTCACATGGACATCTCCTCGACTACCATGTCAAATAACGTTTCTGCCTGGGGCAGTGCCAGTGTAACAATCTCTGCTTCTTTAGTGGCCCTGAAATAGAGATACTAACCAAGACGCCCACACCCTCTTTCCCCCTGTCTTAGTGGGGACCTTCATAATGGGGGCATGAAGGAGTAGAATAACTTCATCGGGAGCCTTCCATAATACCAATGGGCATACCGGATTCGTAAAAGGCGACAAAACTTGAGTGCCCCGGTAGCGGTTTTCTCCCTCACCTCATAGATGCGGTCATTCATTTCATAGATTCGATCATCCATAGATGCGGTCACTGCTGTATTGGGCAAGCAGCATATAAACACCTGTCCTACTACTGCAAGGCAGACTACCACTTTTTGTGGATGACTCCTTGCCAACTTGAGATGTCCCTTCAGGTACTTGACGTACGTCTGGACGTTAAACAAATCAATCAATCAATCAAACCACACACTTATGCGCAACTTGAAGATGAGAAAAAAAAGGACCTATTTTCCAATCAAAACTAAGAAGTTCCATAGGTACTATGTACGCTTGGACCTTAAAAAATTCCGTCAACTACGGCAACTATATAAGACGAATACAGTATCCGTTTTTGGTTGGAGGGGGGAATCGATTCACAGCAAATTACATTCCATATTAAAATGGACTTCTAGGAGAGGTTTTACAGCATGTATTAGAAAACATTGAGCTAATGGGCTAAATCAATGTAATGAAAGGTGAAAGGGATCCCTGTGCTTACCTATTGGTACCCAGCTTCCTTTCTGTTGTTCAATTCATTTCTTTCGTATTTCCTTGGTCACAAGCAATGACTTAGTATTTTTTTGAAACTTTTTAGCATATTTTACCATGATCATTTCTGATCCTGTCATGTCTGAAAGTTTCTCATATTCCATTTTTTGCCTGTCAAGTGCATTTATAAATCTTATATTGTCCAAGACACACTCTGGGAGGATGATATTTTGCAGAACATGCAACTGGACGTTGTGGACCAACGCCGCTGAGAAAGGGGGAAAGAAAGGAAAAGGTGAGATGGTTGATTGAACAGTAGGTTTCTACCGTAAATTCCCGTCTACTACCCGCATCTCGCGTATAACCCGATGTTTCAGGCTTAAATGAGCTTAAAATGTAAGATCTGGACTTTAATGAATATCGACCAAAGCTCCAGGCAGTGGCGGTTCTACCTACTACAGGCATGGGATTCTTCCGGATTTCCGGATTTTTAAGGCCAAAAAAGTCATCCCTGTGATTTGTGCAGATCCAATGAAAAAATATTTTAACATTAATGGGGGGGGGGGGGGTCTTAGTCTCTAGAGGGATTTATGCCATGCAAATCATACAAAATTCCCCGCAGATCTTTTGGCTGCTTTTTGGATTTTTCTTCAAAACCCAATCCCATGCCTGCTACTACTAGTTAGTCCTACCAGCTGCTAGCCTCTCTTCTCTGTCTTTATCCTTCTTAGCTGGATCGTTTTCTCTTTTCTCCTTCATTTTCTGAAGTTAAAGAACCCTTGCTTAAGTAAATGTGTAGGAGCGGGATTTCTTTCTTCAGCTCATTTCATAGATTTGATTATCCTGGATACGCTCACCCTTCGGCCTACCGTGACGTCTGAAAAATAAAACTAATAGTCTGGAATGCCCTCCAGCCATTTAAAAACTACCTAACAATCAATCATCGGCATTATTGACAACATAGAGTAGTATTAATGCTCTTTCTCTTTCTTTTTGAAAATGGTAACACAACCGCACCTATCTTACTGCTTGATTTTAAGATTATACAGAGAATTCATTCAATATTGACATTAAATATTGTGCACACTTGCAAGAGTGTCAATATTTGCTAGGATTCTTAAAGACAATAAACCAAATAGGCAGAATTTGAAGGATTCAAGGTTTTTATCTATTAGAAAAATAAAATAACAGATTCTTTCTATTTTCTGCCCTCAATTATTGTGAGAGGCTTGCGTAAAATAAGAAGGGGAAAAATTTAATTAGGTTTATGATTGTAGGGTCTAGGTCACAGACCACTTGGGCACCAGTTCAAATTCTCTAATTTAGGTAAGTCAGGTCCCATTGCTACTGACACAAATCTGTACACTTTTTTACATGGGAGGCAGATAAATGAATCAACATACATCTAGTTATAGGTTTACATGAGACATGAGACAAGTATCTTTTCTTACCACCACATTGTCCTCTTTGATGTCATTATGAAGGACTCCATCTCTATGCATGACGGTTAACAGCCTAGCGACTTGCAGATAAATACTGCAGAGATCTGACCTGTGGACAGAGTACAAGAATTAGTTAGGTCTTTTTGTTTCGTTGGTAGCAGAATGAAAGGTGCCTTAACTAGCAGCTAGATAGTATCTTTTGCTAATGTATTATTTTTATCAAATATCTTACTCACATGGACATCTCCTCGACTACGATGTCAAATAATGTATTTTTATTTTATTTACTACATTCACTACTGGAAAAGATTCAAACATTGTGGGAAAAAATCTAGTAATGTGTTTTTCATATTTTATCTTCCCTTCTTTACTCAAATATCTTACTCACATACATGCTTTTTTCCTCCAGTACCATGTTGAAAAGTGTTTTTGCCTGGGGCAGTGCCAGGGTAACAACAGACAGCAGCTTGGGTCAAGAAGGTTGGTGAGAGCTGCTTGAGCCTCCTTTTCAGTAAAGAAAGTGGGATGTCGGTCTGGGATTTGTGGATTTATTTTTGTCCCTTTTGGGCTGTCTTTTTTTCCACAAGTGGAAATGGTTCTTTCCTCTCATTGTGCCTGGACCAATTCTCTTCCATGCTTTGTACCACTTAATTGTCTTATTTTTCAAACTACCAAAAAAAACAAATCACAGTGGCTGCTGCCGTCATCTATGGCGACACCGTCTTTTTTCTCCTTGGTTGCCTAGTTCTCTGCCTGTACCTCCCGCTGCCTCTCTACATCTTCCAGTCGGTGAATTCTTCTCACTCTTTTTTTTTTTGAGGTATGATCTAGATCTTTGGGGACATAAATCTCTTGTCAAAGGGGATCAGCATCTCAAAGGGGATCGTGAAAGAATGTAAAATGATGAAAAACATTTCCCAAAACCTTCTCGGGTTACAACTGATATATATTAATATCATTAGATATTTATCATCCAAGAAAAAATAGGGAAAGCAAAGGTAAACATTTCTCAATGGATGTTCTTGGCTAACTCTTTCTTCTAATTCTTTATCTCATACCCCTCAGCCTTGACTAGCCAATTTGCATGGAAAATCTTTAGAATTCATTGTAAGAAAGGACATTTTAAATGACTACTATGATAGAAAGGATGATAAAAATAAATTCTGGGCAGGTATATGCTGGTTCTTATGTGAAAAGAGCTCTTAGTCCAATTCACTAAACCTATATGTATGCTGATTGCTACTGACCGCTTCTGGAAGTCAATCATGAGATATGAGATATCTCTCATCTAAGAAAATTACTTACCTTCCAGCTCATTTCGCATTTCCTTATGGCTAGGTGGGGTGTCGGAGGTTAAGGAACGCTTGCTTCGGTAAATGTGTAGGTGCGGCATTTCTATCTCTTGGCTCATCTGATGGATTCAATCATACTGGATACAATCACCCTTGGTAGGCTTTCGGCCTACCATCATTTGTGAAAAACTTAACCTAGTGGCAGTCGGGAATGCAACTTGCCCTCTGAACCACCTGCAACTACCTAAGAATAAATGAATCTTAGTGCAACTGGGCCAGGACTCCTACTTGATAGAAGACTCTCTCTTCCATTGGGGCAGTCTACCACTTTCAACTTCTCCATCTCTTCCAATGAAACCTTAGAAGTCCCTTAGGGTACTATGTACGGTCAGATGTTCAACAAATCAATAAACCCCCTCACTTCTATGAGGTGTGTGGTCATCTTGCTTTTTTGGACCAGACGGTCCAGCTAGATCAGTAGCTAATTCATAATAGATCTATCTATGCTACGTCATCTGGGCACGCCAAATATCTTATCTCACTTTGTGTCATTATGCAGAAAGTCATTTTTATCAATAGTCCTTATTCGGCCTGCCATGACATTAGGTTGAAATACAATTCTTTTATTTACTACATGGGAAATTGATGGCAGCTTAGTGTATGAAGTTAGCCTTTCTAAGGTGATGGTTCTATTCTCCAGTAAAAACTTTTTTTCCTCCTCTGCCCATTTTTGCATTAACTCTTCACTGGAAAGCTCAAGAAGACGATGAAGGTTCCATGACTGATGGAAGCTAATTTTGCTACTGCTCAGCTTTAAGATTCTTATCCACTGCCTACCACTACTTCTCAATACACAGTCTTCTCTGCATTAGGCAATTGGACATTGAACTTCATAAAAAAAAATATATCCTATAGCTAAGAAAAGAAAGAGCCAATGGTCCCTTCGGCAGTCCCACAGGGTGCTATCTACACCTGGAAGTTTCGGTAAAGGTGTAGGAGCGGGAATTCTATCTTTTGGCTCATCTCATAGATTCGATCATCCTGGATACGATCATCCAAGGTAGTCCTTCGGCCTACCTTCTTACTTGTGAAAAACTGAAACTTGAGTAAGTCTCACCTGCATAGTCAGTGGGACGTTAAACTAAACAAACTAACAAACAAAGCATAGTCATTGGGACGTTACACTACACAAACAAAACAAAAAAAGTTACAAAAGTGAACATTTTCAAGATGTTGGTTCAATTGTATATAACCGTCTTACTTACAGGAATGTACCCTGTGTATTCATCTGTTGCCATTCCCATGATGGCTTGACCTGCAAATAATATAAGTATTTATCTGAGGTATAAGCAAAGGATGAGAATGCTTATATTGTCATGGTGCGGTTCATACTCTAGACTACTTCCTTTTAAAGTGTACACCAAAGCATAATGCATGATATCTTTGCTCATCATTATGCTTTTGTGCATAGGCTACCAGGAAAATATGCGGAGGCTTCTCTATAAGCTAATCTGTGGCTCATATGGAAGCAGCCTGGATAGCGGCCATTCCTTTCTTGAAGCCATCATTCAAGTCTGGGTAGCTTACCACTTTCACAGGGCTTTTACCTTTTATAAATGAATCTTAGTGCAACTGGGCCAGGACTCCTACTTGACAGAAGACTCTCTCTTCCTTTGGGGCACTCTACCACTTTCACCTTCTCCATCTCTTCCAATGAAACCTTAAAAGTCCCTTAGGGTACTATGTACGGTTAGATGTTCAACAAATCAATGAACCCCCTCACTTCTATTAGGTGTGTGGTCATCTTGCTTTTTGGGACCAGACGGTCCAGCTAGATAAGTGGCTAATTCATAATAGATCTATAATCCCAAAAATTCACTTACCTTTCAGCCTTAATTGGGTTTTGGTCCTGCGTGAGTGGCTACATGATCTGGGCACGCCAAATATCTTATCTCACTTTGTGTCATTATGCAGAAAGTCATTTTTATGAATAGTCCTTATTAGGCCTGCCACCTGCAATACTGAGAAATAAGAGAAATGACCTGTGGACAGAATAAAACCAATAGTTAGCTCTATTGCTTGCCATCCATAGTGAATTTTTTTCTCCACATGCAATAAATGCTGGTTCCTATGTCAAAACAGCTCTAAGTAACATTTACTAAACCTATCTCCGCTGATTGCTACTGACCGCTCCTGGAAGTCAATCATGAGATATCTCTCATCTAAGAAAATAACTTACCTTCCAGTTTCCAGGAATAGATTCCTCAGGGATGTGTGGTGCCCGTCACCCCTGGAGGTTGGGGTCTTTACACGCTGAAATAGTATTAGAAAATAGCTAGGTCCATTCCTTTTTTGGGAGCAGGATGAAAGCTGCCTGAACTGCAAGGTAGACAGTTATGAGTATCTTTAGCTCTATCTTATCTGAGTACCCCAGAGTACCATCCAAACTCATAGGAAGATTTCAGAAAAGGATTGTCTTCGATAGAAACAGCTACTCTTACATTAGGTTGAAATACGATTCTTTTATTTACTACATGGGAAATTGATGGCAGCTTAGTGTATCTTAGGGTCTATGTACGCTGGGACGTTAAACAAATCAATCAATCAATCAATCAATCATTAGTGTATGAAGTTAGCCTTTTAAGCTTTCTTCACAGTCTTCTAAGGTGATGGTTCTATTCTCCAGTAAAAACTTTTTTTCTTCCTCTGCCCATTTTTGCATTAACTCTTCACTGGAAAGCCCAAGAAGACGATGAAGATTCCATGACTGATGGAAGCTAATTTTGCCACTGCTCAGCTTTAAGCTTCATATCCACTGCCTACCACTACTTCTCAATACACAGTCTCCTCTGCATTAGGCAATTGGACATTGAACTTCATTAAAAAAAATATATCCTATAGCTAAGAAAAGAAAGAGCCAATGGTCCAATTAAACCTTCGGCAGTCCCACAGGGTACTGTCTACACCTGGAAGTTTCGGTAAATGTGTAGGAGCGGGAATTCTATCTTTTGGCTCATCTCATAGATTCGATCATCCAAGGTAGTCCTTCAGCCTACCTTCTTACTTGTGAAAAACTGAAACTTGAGTAAGTCTCACCTGCATAGGCAGTGGGGCGTTAAACTAAACAAACAAAGCATAGTCAGTGGGACGTTAAACTACACAAACAAACAAAAAAGTTACAAAAGTGAACATTTTCAAGATGTTGGTTAAATTGTATATAACCGTATTACTTAGAGGAATGTACCCTGTGTATTCACCAGATGCCATTCCCATCACGGCTTGACCTGCAAATAATATAAGTATTTATCCGAGGTATAAGCAAAGGATGAGAATGCTTATATTGTCATGGTGGGGTTCAAACTCTAGACTACTTCCTTTTAAAGTGTACACCAAAGCAGATATCTTTGCTCATCATTATGCTTTTGTGCATAGGCTACCAGGAAAATGTGCGGAGGCTTCTCTATAACCTAATCTGTGGCTCATATGGAAGCAGCCTGGATAGCGGCCCTTCCTTTCTTGAAGCCATCATTCAAGTCTGGGTAGCTGACCACTTTCACAGGGCTTTTCCTGACTTTTAAAGATTTTCGAAAAGAGGGGAAAAAGGCCCCCCCCCCCCCCCACCCTTGAAATTGACACACTAAAACGTGCAACCTAGATGAGAAAAAAAGAGACCGACAGTCCCATAAGCTCTTTCGTAATTCCCAGGCGTCCTAGCCAATTCAATCCAATCCAATTCATCAATCAAACTGCAACTGGTTCTTAATGGCCTTTTCTACCCTTTTCAGACTTTACTTTTGAAAGAAATTCTTTGAATGGAATCTTACCAAACCTCGAAGTTAAAAGGATTGCACGGCAAAGATCGGAATGCTTATATTGTGATGGTGCGGTTGATACTCTAGACCACTTCCTTGTAAAGTTTACACCAAAGCATTATGCCATAATGCACTATATATTTGGTCATGATGATGCATTTGTGCATAATGATGTGCATCATCAGTAGCTCATTCTGAAGATCTCCTTTATCAGCAGATCTCATCGGAAGTTTGGTGTCGAAAAAGGTGAAGGGTTTAGAGAAACCACAAGAAGGGGCTGGTACAGTTGTTTTTCTCACCATTGACTGCCACGTAATGTGAAGATGCCAAATTAAGAAAATGATTCTTTCTTCTGAATTTGTGGTCAGCCATTCACTATAGTCATTCACTATAGTCGACGCCATGGCTGGCCGAGCATCGACTATAATCGACATAACTCTATGGGAATCAGCAAAAGCTCGGCCTTAGGGGAAGCTCCTGTCAAAATGTCTCGCCCCCATCACCAGAAAAAGAAATTTTTGGTCGGCCTTAAAGGGTTAATAGATAGAAGGACAGTTCTATGAAAATTTAGGAGGAAAGGCCTAGTATTATATTTTTTTTGTCATTCTGCAGGTGGTATCCCACAGATGGCAGCACCTGACGACGGTGCCCTGACGGCACCAAGGGATGCTACACCAACGACAGGCCTCTCTGACACCAGAGCCATGCTGCAGCACTGCCCCTGGGTGAGGCATCTAAATGTGGACCCAGTCTTAGCTAATTGGGAGGGAAAAAACAAAAAACACCACAGTCTTCCTGCGCAGCTGGGTGAGCTGCAGTTACCCCTCACTCAGCACATTATAGCTGAAGAGGATATTTCGCACCCAACTTTGAAACTGGGGGAAGGGGCCACTGCTTTTACTATGCTGGCCATCTATGAAGGCAGAGAAGTGGTGCTCAAAAGATTTAAAATCAAACATGTCGAGGTAAGTTTAGCTGAATAGAAGTTCAGCGAATGAGCGATTTTCTTTTTAATCTCATTCTGTATGTGGAGATTCAGGTTTAACATCTTTCTTTCCCGGAGGAAGCTCAGAAGTTCTTTCCGGCACTGGACAGAAAGAACTTCTGAGCTTCCTCGGGGCCCGATCCCCCGAGCAGTATCTCACTTCTACGAGCTGTCTTCCACTGCTACAAAAAGACTCACAAAGATATGCACACACAGACGCACCCACACACTTATGCGCAACGGACTGGCCAGGTCTTATATCAACAGTTTCCCGATGCGACGAGCTTTATTGTAGTGCTACGAGCTGTGTCCTACTGATATGTGCAATGTATAGATGATAAAAGATAGGACCAAAGGTCCGCTAAACTCTTCAGTAAGTACATGATAGGACACTTGGATGTAAAAACATCCAATCAAACAATTTTTTAACTCTTCTGTATGCATTAAAAAGAAAAGAATCTTTCATTTTATTTGTATTTTTCAGGATGTCGGGTATCTGTGTTTAGACGCAAGACGGGAGGCGGACATTGCCCGCTATATGGGTGTTTTGGGGGTGGGACCCCCGGTCCTCGGAATCACCTACGATAGACTGCAGCCCAAGCTAGTGTCTATTGTCACCCTGGCTATGCCCCGGGCAAAAGCACTTTATGAGATGGTGTTGAAGGAGATGAGCATGTGAGTAAGATATCTGTGGGAGCAGAGGGACATAACTAGATAAGTTTCCCACATTTTTTTAATCATTTCCAGTAGTGAATGTTGTAAATAAATTAAAAGTACTTGATCATAATGATATGAGTTTTATTCTTTCCAGTATAGACAGTCATTTAATTCCAAGATCATATTTTTTGGGCATTGAGATAAAACATTAGCTAAAGTGAACGTCTACCTGCTAGTTCAGGCACCTTTCATCCTGCTCCTAATCAAAGAAATCGACCTAGCTATTTCTTGTACTCTGCCCACAGGTCAGATCTCAGCAGCATTTATCTGCAGGTGGGAAGGCTACTTAATGTGATGCATGAAAAGGGCTTCCTTCACAATGACCTTAAGTGGGACAACGTGCTGGTGGTGCCGGTGTGTGAAGTGCCCGGTGAGGTGCCCCCACAACCTCTGGGTGCCACGGGCAGGGCCAACACCCTCTCAAACTATAGGTATGGACACATGAAAAAACATTTATTTAGGTGGCTTTCGATAATATAAATAAAACAACTGGATCCCATTTCTTTTTTTTCTTTTTTCAAAGTTACACTTTTCTGTCTCTTACAGTTCCAGAAAATTTAAGCAAATTCAGATCATTTGAATAGGACTCTGTCTGCAACTTGAAAATCTAGATGAAGAAGCAAATTCTCTAAAGAATTTCATCACTAAGAACTTATTGGTGGTTTTACCCCTCTCCCCTCTAGGGTCTTCCTAATAGATTATGGCCATACAACATACAGGTATGGGATGAGATACCACCTGGATAATGTCGAACGACCCCCGCACCTTGCCCCTGAACTTCTCACAAGCCACACCAGTACAACGTCAGACATTTATAGTTTTGGTAAGAATTGATACTTCTCGCATGTAGACCTAAAGTTATATGAAAAAATAAAGGCATACCTATATATCATAAGAGATGGTCATTAAACCAGGGCACCCCTGTGCCCGCAGTTTTTATAGGACGGGTCTCATTGGCGATTTTTCTGCCAAATTTAACTTGCAATAAGAGTGCTTTTTGTCTTTGAAAAAAATGGAAAATAAAATGGATAGATGCAAAATGTTGCAAGATTAAATCCAACAAAAATCCCAGCAACATTTTGTGATTGTTTTTATATAAAACTGAGGTGAGATGCTTTTTGAGACACTGGATTGCACTTTTTCTGACATATACCTTTATGCACCTTTACAGAACTGAACGTTTGTTCGCACTTTACACTGAAATCACCCTCCGGGGTTTGGGATTTTTTTGGGGGGGGGAGGTGATGTCGGCTTTTTTGATGTGTGGTCGGTGGTACATGTTCTCAAAATTACTTGGGAAAAAGTTCCCTGGGCTCATCTCTACCTACCTACCTTTCTACTTGTGAAAAACTGAAACTTGAGTTAGTCTCTCCTGCATTGTCAGTGGGACGTTAAACTACACAAACAAAAAATTTCCATGGATGCCTATCACTACTACCATATATTAAATGTACTGAGGCTGCAACCCCCAGCTACCCTTAATTCATGTTTGAGTACATAAGTACAGACACTGCCCAGCTAGCCCTATTACCTTCTGTCCTGTAACATACGACATACTAAGGGCCTTGGGACACCCTTTCAGGATAGTCAGTTAAGATGTCACTAATACGACAGCTTGAAAAAAATTTCAGGTACGGAGGACAAAATTTAAAAAAAAAAAAAAAAAAATTGGTTTTCGAAGTTTTATTCCCTAAAAACTAATAATCATTAATGGTCCAATTTACCCATCTTAAAAACTGATATAGCAAATTAACTGGAATTTCTCACTCTTATTTTCAGTGTAGGGGTTTTCATAGTAATGCGGCGGGCCTGTAACCCAAAGAATAAAAAAAAGTATGGCCTTACATGTGCTAAACGGTTCTCCATTAGAAAGCATGGTCACTAGAAAAGTAGCTACTCTTCAGTCAACCATCTCACCTATTCCTTTTACCCCCTTTCTCAGTGACGTTGGTCTGCAAGATACAGGGGTATGTGGTGTGTGATATAATGCACCCACTCTTTACCCTGCATGATTTGCAATTCATCAATACACTCAACAGATGGCAGGAAAAGGAGTACAAACAGCTTGGAGACATGACAGACGTCGAAAAGATGATTTTCAAACATGCCAAAATATATGAACAAAGTACAAAGTCATTGCTCGTGACAAAGGAAGAACAGAAGATGAAGCAAGATGGAAACTGGCGAACTATAGGTAAGGACCGGGATCCCTCTAAACCTTTCATCACATTCATTTAGTTCACTAACTCAATGTTTTCTAATACATTCTGTAAAATCTCTCCTCAAAGTCCATTTGAAATTGAATGAAATTCTGCTGTAAATCGATTCCCCCCCCCCCCCCCAAAAAAAAAAAAATAAAAGCCATGAAAAAATAATTTTATAAGCGCCCAGGGGGATTAGGTCTAATATGGTACACCAATAAGGTCCAATTTGACATACAGACAAGATCTTCTCAAGGGTTTAAAATTAAAAAATGAGTCGCCTGCCACCCTTACATCACTGAAGTGTGGGGAGGGACCAAAGTCCCATCATTCATCTGCCTAGTTGGGAGGGGCAGAAGCCCTCTGACTGATATGCAAAGTGGTTGCAATAGAGGAAGAAAACTGGGACCTACTTTGAGATAAAAATCCGTCTTGCAGAAAAAATACTTTAAAATGGTTCTCTCTTTGATACTATATAATAAAACCCCTCCTTTAAGACGACCCCCCATTTTGAGATAAAAATCCGTCTTGTAGGAAAAATAAATACCAAAATAAATCCGTCTTAAAGGCGGGGTTTTACAGTGATGCCCATAATTTCTAGGTTAGCCCTATCATATTTATGTTTTTATTCACTTTACAGCCCATATCTATCAAAATCTCATGAAATGGAATTATTTTGAAAGAGGCATTAACTACGGTCAACTTGATGTGTAATAGATAAGATTTCCTAAATATCTGCTCCAAATAACACATGAATTGTTTTACTCTGAATTAGGGGGAGCATGCACCTTAATACATACCACGCCATCTTTTCCTCTCCTGAATCTAACGTTGTTTGTAACCTGCAAAACTGTCTTGCAACAAATAAATGACTCAGCCCTTACCATAGCAACAACTAACTTCTTTCCATTTTTTATTCAAGTCCTTGACAACAGTTTGGGAAACCTCGACCAAACGTCCCCGGGTGCCGGATTGGGGGCTGAAGATGGCGGACCAGTGATTCAAGGATAAGGTAAGGCTTCACTGGGAATAAATTTGGGTAGTGAGGGGGTATTTCTTTTTTTCCACTTTTTTTTTTCAAATAATTAATATTTCACACGCTATTTGCTATTTAGCATACATTTACCCTATTCAACGTATTTAGTACTCCCAGCTTTACATCAAAATAATGTTTTAAACTTTACATAACGTTATGTCATACTAAAGAGCCTTAGAAAAACGTTGACATATAACGTTATAAGATGGTGTATAACTTTATTTGTTTACTTGGCTTACAAGTTTATTCAGGCCCCCCACTACCCCTATTTTCCCTGTATTTCTTCGGATTCGCCCTATATTTTGACAAAATGTCCTATATTGCCCTACTTTTACAAAGTGAGAGCCAGTTTTACCACATACATGTTGTCAACAATATAGACGCCAATATACTTGGTCTCAAATACACTAAATTGCATCATCTCCAGTCTAGATCTTTAAAATTTTCAAAAAATTGTTTGCCCGAAAAAATAGTATGCTGTTTAGAAAAACAAAAGAGTGTAGATCTTTAAAATTTTGCAAAATCTTTCCACAAGAACCATATCCCCGACACAAGGCCTCACTGGTGGCACACAACCACCCCCCCCCCCCCTCCCTATTCTGACCTGTGCATTCTACTCTACTTTAGCCAGATCTTTGCATTATCAGCTCCCCTAAAACCTCTCCTATAAGTCAACCTCAGAATTAGACCTGTAGCAAAATACATTGAAATTTTGGAAAACCCCACTTGTAGTACAAATTGGAGTTTCAAACGTTTTAGGGCTAAACCCCACCTTGCCAAAAGCACCTTTTGCCCGGACAAATTGAGCATTATTTATAATATTCTGCCCTTGTTAAGACGCTCCCCTACTTGTAAAAGAACAAGCAGACCAAAAGGTGTATTTTACAGTATTTAGAATTAATGGAATTGACATTACAAAATATCCTAGAATGTACCATTTGCTTTCTAGATTTTAGAGATTTTCTCAGGGGCCAAGCCCCCCCCCACCCCCCCCCCCCCCACAAGCACAACGGCCATTCCAGTATTTAAGCATAGTAACTTCGTTTCTCCACTTGAAAGAAAACTTGATTCTCTCTTCACAGATGTTGTCTCTACAAGAATGTGGCTCCTCACACCAGTCTCAGCCCAACACACAACGGCTACCATCTACCTCTGCAGTACACTGACAGACGAGCCCTGAGAGTGCTGAATGATATAATTTAAACAGTGGTGTCTATATTTCTTGATAAATCTATATTTTTCATATGTATTTATAACCTGATTTTTGATAATTTTAGCACTATTTTGATGTAATTGCCAAGATTTCTAATCCAATGCCACTTTAGCCTCATAGAACATACTATAATTGAGACCATGTATTGCACTATCACTGCGATTGTTTCTATTATCACTACTCTTTTTATAATTATAGTAAAACGTTATTGCTTATCATGTGATCTTATTGCTGTGTAATTGAATATTCTTGATAAATTTAACACAAATTGAGACCATGTGCTGCCTTTACGTTACATTGAATGTAAAGTTATGCTGCTGACACTATTCAACACTTGACCCAGCATGGATTGTAATGCTATAACATTGTCTGTACTATTTCTCCCTTTTTGCCTCATCCAATATGCTAAATAAATCGCTGTGATTCATTTCATGTTACATGGATGTTGCTTGTCTATGTCATTTACGAGTAACTGTGATTATTGAACATATTCTAAGCTTATTGAATACATCCTTCACACAAATTGAGAAATACACCAAATTCAGATCACCCATTTACAGTTTTCATTATCATTCCCCTATATATAACGGCATTAGTTGGCCGCTGGTCACCACCACATTAAAACAGGCTTGAGTGGCTCGCAGGGAAAAGATAAACCAAAAGAGGCTACCTAAAAATATGTACTTTTTCCAAAGTTAAATCAATTTTTCTTTTCGATTTTGCTTCAATTAATATTTTGACTTCTTCACATTCCATAAAGGTTCTCCCTAGTACACTGATTCTTAGAGAGTCCATTTATTTACATAAAGTATTCAAAATACCCTCGTACTGTGGCCCTAGTAACGAGAGGCAGAGAATCCCACAGAATTCCGCCATCTTTGCTGCATCTAAAGAGTACGGAAATAAGATATCTATCAACGAATGGTGAACCAATACAACGGAATTCCACAGTAGATACCTTTGTAATCACCCGAATTTAATATTATAGAATAATACATTCAAATGATTGAGATATAAGGCCCTAAACTTCCGAAGTGGGCACCTCCGAAAGAATCTGCTTAGAGAGTGAGGTGCGAGACCCACTTGTAGGTAGGGACGCATCGCTAAGCGCTATCTGGAGCAGAGGGACGCCCAGCGCTGTAGCTCCCTCATATTCCCGCGGTGCTGCAGGGTAGGCCTATCTCGAAGTGGCTGCGCGAGGGGGGCGGGGCAGGGCAGGAAGGCCTGGATTTGGATGGTTCATGCGGGGGGGGGGGGGGGGGGGTTCTCACGGAATAGGCCTATAGATATCTTCCCCCCCATCCATAATCCCGGCCCCAGAAGGGGCTGGTTACAGAAAAATGTGCTGTAGCGGCACAGCATTTGGCCGTAAAAAGTAATACAGCACGTTTTGCTGTGCATGTACCTTTATATTCCTGTAGGTAGGGTTAGTGACATGGTCTGATATTCTTGCATATTTTTAACCCTGCTCAAAAATTGTTCCAAAAAAGCGATTTTTTGCCCCTGTGAAGTGGGGACCCTCTTCACCGAGAAGAGGGAGCAGAATTTACTTCACCGGGATGCACTTCTGCGTAGACCAAATCGTAAAAGGTGATTAAAACCATGGGTAGCAGCACCCCATCCTTGCTCGTCATCCTGAAAGGGCTTAAAATGACTTAAAAGGATGGAAAACCATAACAATGTCAGTACGCCCTAAAACTAACCCTAAGTCGGATGCAGACCCGACAGAAAACAAACTGCAACGTAACCTCGGTAGGGGACCAGGCTGAGGACGGCTTATCAGCTCCTGGAAGATGAGAAACCATTGCCCCACAAGGCCAATTAAAAAAAAAAGAACAGTCAAAAGCTGTTAAAAGAAGCAGAGAAAGCACTGGCGAAACTGCCATCAAAGGCAGTGCTGGTGATGCTAAAACTATCAAAAAAAACTAGAGCAGGTGCCTTGCTAGTTGAGGTCGAGAAAAGACAGCACAGCAAGGGCCTGCTAACAATGGAAACTCTGGCAGGGATTCCAGTAAGGGTTTCCCCTCATAGGTCCCTCAACTCCTTTAAAGGGGTCATCCCTTTTTGGGACCTTGTGGGAACCTCCGAAAAGGAAATCAATGATGAGCTGTCAGAAATCAGAGTCAGCGAAGTAAAGCAAATAAAAATGAAAAGAATGGGAAAGGTTATTGAAAGCAGTACATTTATACTGACTTTCGACCAACCAACAGCACCAAAAACAATAAAATATGGTTACCTTAGCATAAAAGTCGAGGACTTCATCCCAAAGCCGATGTGCTGCTACAGATGCCAAAAATTTGGCCACACAGACAAGAGATGTAGCAGCCAAGAAAGGTGTGGGTGGTGTAGTCGGAAAGGTGACCCAACGGAAGGATGTAAAGAGGCACCCCACTGCACCAACTGCAATGGGGACCACCCTTCTTTCTCCAAGAAATGCCCTCGCTTTCTCGAGGAGAAGGACATCCAAACCACCTGCATACAGCAAAGGATCCCCTACTCTAATGCAAGGAAAATTGTGAAATCAAGAACCAAGTGTTGGTCCCCTCACCAACCCATGAGGCCAAGATGGCGAAGCCCTCAAGGCCTCATGGGTTGGTCAGGGGATCCAACACGACAAAGACATGTGTAAAGATGGTTCTATCATTGTTTAATAAATTAATTAATAACATATATACCTACCTGCACATGGTAACATTTTTAAATGACCTTAAAACGGCCTTAAAGACGTGAGAGCATGGTTTTGGTCCTCTGACCAAAACCATGAACGTTGGTCCACTGTTTTCAATGGGACATGCACAGCCAACCATGATAGAACCCAATACCATCAGCATCCCAAAAATCTGCTGCTGAGGTCCCCCAAAAAACAGGACCTCCACCGGCACATGCGCACCCAAAAGCCTCTGGGTCGCAGAGTGGGGATTATGCTCCATCTGATCCTATCCCACTGAGCAACCCAAATTCCAGGTCACAAGAAGCGCCACCCGGGCCCGTGATCCCAAAACCATCGGGATCCCAAACACCAGGTGCTGGGGCTTTTCAAACACCAACACCTCAACCGACGGATGCTCACCCAAAAGCTAGTCTCCCCCATTTTTTCATATTATGGAAATTTAAAAAATAAATAAAATACAAAATACAAAATATGGGAAAAAAATGGGGGAGACTAGTTTGGCGAGTCGGGATGTATCACTCCAGACTGATGGCACACAGCTTCGGCCTACCTTCTTACTTGTGAAAAACTGAAACTTGAGTAAGTCTCACCTGCATAGTCAGTGGGACGTTAAACTACACAAACAAACAAATTATACTTGTGAAAAACTGAAACTTGAGTAAGTCTCACCTGCATAGTCAGTGGGACGTTAAACTACACAAACAAAAAAAACAAAAAGCGACCTCTTTGGCCATTTATAGCCTAAATAGAGGGTCCCTTGTGTCCTCGGTATAATCTTTACACTGTATTTTGAATGGGTGGAATAGTAGCATGCACCCCAACATTGGTGCATTAAATCAGATAAGGCCAAAGAAAAAAAGGTTTGTTTCAGGTAACATGGCAAAGAAATGTATGGTCGGTAGGTCTGATTTTTTTTTTTTACATGAAAGTACTAGCCGGCCTCTCCGAAAACCCAAAAATTTACCAAAAAAGGGTAAAAGTACAAAGATTTCTTCAAAATTGCATAAAAAAACGTAGGGTCGGCCCTGTTTTGATAGGGTCGGTCGGGTTACCTGAAACGCACCTCTTTTTTTTTTGGCCTAATCATGAGCTGAATTCTATGAAATAAATTTAAAGTAGGTAACACATCAACAATGGCCACAGGGAACACTTTGCTTAATTTTTAACAAGATTTATTTTTAACACTAATCATAGGACCATGCCAGTAAAGAGCTGAGACCTATACAGGGGGAAGTGGGAGCAAGCCACCCCTCAATCTTCCACCTACTGCTGTATGTGTGGGTTCCAATTCTTTAACCGCCAAGTCAGGCCTTTTTTTGGAATATGACTCAGTTTCACAAAATCGATGCAAATGAAATCATCACATTTGACTGGCTGACATATTTGACCAGTTTACTAAAATAAACAAATCATTTTAGTACATGGGTATCCACTTGGCACAGAGACAAAAACAGGTTGTGTCCATTTGATTAAATTTGTTGCCAACCTTGCCATTGAAATTATATTGTATACTTTCTCTTTATGTGATGGAAAACCTCCGCGGACCTGTAGTATTTGCTGTAAAACCTCCGAGGCGTAAGCTTTTACGAATGAAATTTGTATAAAACGTAACCAGTTCAGGCTGGGATTCGAACCTGCTATGGGACTAGTTATTCTGTCTAAGGGGATTCAATAGTATTTAGCCTATATGCTACGATGGTCAAAGTATGTAGTCTATATGAGAATAAACCTACAGTGAGAACAATGGGTCAAACACCCGAGCGGAGTATAATATTTCAAAGTCATAGCATCAACTAAGAAGCCCTTTTTCAGATAGTAATGGCTTACATGCAGTATAGATGTTGATACTACCACAGTACGACCCAGAGTCGTCTGTACCTGTAGTGTGGGTTCTACATATCAACAAGCTGTAGCACAGCGCCATGCACTGGCGGATGGTGGTATTAAGGTGGGTCGCTACCCTTTGATCAAAGTTAACAGAATGTTTCTAATTTTTTTCTATAGACGGGCTGAATCATATAGAATCGGAAAATGAAAAGAAAAATAGGGGGTCCCAACCTACTTTTTTAGATACAGAATTTTGAAAATTTTGAAAATTTTTCTCTAAAAATGTGCAAATTTCAATAATTTTGTTAAATAACAACCATATATGCTCAGAAATGTAAAACTTCACATGTGAAACTCCTATAAGTTCCACTTTGCTGCAAAATTAATTTTACAGTTGTATGCCATGGCATTCTGGGTAAAAATATGATGTTTTGGGAAGGAATAGGAATAAATTGATATCATTTTGTAGCCTTATTGGCTAAAAATAGTATTCAAAATTAACAGAATTTTTTTAAACTCTCAGAAATTAGTTCAGATCATTTACTAACATATGAAAGTAACATTGATAGTTGGTCCCAGGCATATTTTTAGGTTTTTTGGCCTTTGAAGTAAAAAATATATTGCAAAATCGGTCTTAATCTTTCATTAAAGCCAAAAATAAAGTGTAAAATAGCTAGAATCAGAGTAAAAAATGGCTACAATTTATACCCTTGGTTATTCTAAGTAACTTAATGAGATCAACATCATTATAAATAATGATTACCATATATATAAAAATGGGTTACTCCTTCGCTGGTTAGAAACTCTCGATCATTGACTGTTTCAGCCTAGAGTACCATTGGGATACCAGATGAAGCAAAATTCTCAGTATATGAACCAGTTAGGAAAGTGCCAGCTAACTCGACTGCTTCATTCACACTATCAAAAAGAATATTTCCATACCTTCCTTTGGTATAATCCCCCTGTCTTAGTGGGGACCTTCATGATGGGGGCATGAAGGAGTAGAATAACTTCATCGGGAGCCTTCCATAATACCAATGGGCATACCGGATTCGTAAAAGGCGACAAAACTTGAGGGTTCTCGTGCCTTACTGCTGTGATGAGTCACGTAAGCTGTTTTGGCATCCGCTACCCATATGCGTGGGCCCGGGCCTTCTTGCTGGTGGTCTGGCATGGGATCCCTCCTCAGTGAACCACGTCTGAGATATCAAAGGCCGTGGTTTGTCTGGCCCTGCCTACTATGGTACTAGCCCAGGTGGGTAGGAACAGGCAAATAAAAGAACACTTGCTATCCTTCGAAAAGAGTAGGGGACGTGCCCCGGTAGCGGTTTTCTCCCTCACCTCATAGATGCGGTCATTCATTTTATAGATTCGATCATCCATAGATGCGGTCACTGCTGTATTGGGCAAGCAGCATATAAATACCTGTCCTACTACTGCAAGGCAGACTACCACTATTTGTGGATGACTCCTTGCCAACTTGAGATGTCCCGTGAGGTACTTGATGTACTTCTGGACGTTAAACAAATCAATCAATCAATCAATCAAAAAACCTTTGGTATAACCAATTACATATACCTTAGATTTCCATTATTAATGTTGTTGTTTTTTTATATATTATTGAAACGCTTTATAGCCTCAAAAATCGTAACTTGCACTCGGTTTGGCCGCCATATTGGGCCTCGATTAAAAGATAACGGAGCCGCTCCTGAAGCCAATATTCATCTAATCTGCTATATCCCTGTATTTCTATATTGTACTCGATAAGAGCTTTAATTACATAGCTCATATGTTGAGATATGTTGAGTAGTTCCTGAGATAGGCCTAATCCCTGAAACAGATAACTCCAAGAGAATCTGGTAGGAGAGTGACGGATGGTAGTAAGAGACGCATCACCTTGGTTACATCGCTAAGGGGTATCTGGGCCAGACGAACGCTACTCAGTTTGCCGCGGAAAGACCGCACAGCTACATATAGGCCTAGAACTGTGGGCGGGGGGGGGGGGCTTTCTGAGAGAAGTTGGGGGGAGGGGGGTGCGTTCAAATGAGGGCACAGTTTGCCGTGAAAAGAGATAACGATTCCATGCTAAAATACCCCCCCCCCCCAGTCCCCGAAGGGGCTGGTTTATAGGTAAATAGTTTCAATATTCTATCTTTTGATAAAAATAGTGAAATATTACTGGCTACAAATATATAAAATATTTAAAGTCCAAAAAAACGCACAATTTTGCTCGAAATCTTAGTACAATATCATATTTGGAGAATAGGGAAAAAGTAGTATAGTATGTATCGGAACGGGACTATGGTTAACTACTGTTTATTACTCAATCGACATGCAGCCAATCAGAGGCCTCCATTTGGTCACGTGACCGGAAGTGACCTACTTAGGGGATTAGTGGTGACGTCACGTGACCTAGTTAGCCAATCAGAGGCCGCCATTTGGTCACGTGACCGGAAGTGACGTCATATGACCTACTTATGGACCGGAAGTGACGTCATATGACCTACTTAGGGGACCGGAAGTGACGTCATATGACCTAATTTAGGATCACATGACCGGAAGTGACCTGATGAGTCACGTGACCGGAAGTGACGTCACATGACCTAATGGCCAACCGGAAGTGAGTGACCTCATTGAGGATCACGTGACCGGAAGTGACCTGATTGATCACGTGACCGGAAGAAGAAGAAGAAGAAGAAGTGACGTCACGCGAAGAGATGAGCGTCTTTAAGGGGTCACGCGCTTTAAAATGTGATATTTTTTTTTTTGGAGGAGGAGGAGGAGGATAAGGAGAGCAGGAGGAGGAGGAGGCGAGTCTCTTATTTTTTTCGGTACACCAATAAAAAACACCACGATATAAGTTTGTTTTTTTCATTTTTATTGTTTTACGAGCGACTGGAAGTGACTTATTGAACTAGGTAGAAGCGTTCTTTAGAGTGTATAAGGGGGGAGGGGAGGGGAGGGGAGGGGGGCCCCTTTAAGATGCATGGGGAGGGGGGCGCTTTTAGGATGCATGGGGCGGGTGGGGGGGAGGGGGGCACTCTAGGGGAGTGGGGGGGCACTCTAAGGGGCGTTTGTCTCTTTTAAGAAAAAAAGAAAAGAAAAGATTTTAATCGAGAGACACGCTTCTTCCTCTCGAGAGGAAGAAGCGTGTCTCTTCTTTTTTTTTTTGTTTAGGAAGTGAGGGTCTTTAGGATCACGTGACTGGAAGCGACGTCGTCACATGAGTGACGCTTTATCTCTAAAGGACTCGTTGTCACACCGTCAGAATGCACGCGACGCTTATAATACAAGTAGCGCACGCCGTCTTTCTCTATGGTGTAGGTGACCATTTTGTTTCGTACCACTTTGAAATTTCTATTTACAGCAATGAGAGTTTTTCGTTGGCGAAGAACATCCAAGAAGTCGTCTGGTTCCTTAGGGTTTTGTTTCTTCTGTACGCCTTTTGCACTCCATTTTTTGGATTTTCTTTCACCGGTGCCGCTGACTCGATCGTAGCAAATGTAAGTCTTAGGGTTGAGACTTAGGATCCCGTCACCTTCCCACTCCGCTTTCATAAGCCCCGAAGTTCTCAGATCGTGAAGGTACCGTCTCTCACAACATCCGCCGGGCGGCGGACACCATTCTTGCACTCTTTCCGTTTTTGTCTTCACGAAAAGCTCTAAGTGATCGTCGCACACCGCTGTCGGAATCCACTTTCGTTTCTCTCTGAAGTACGTCTCTCTCAGGCGAGGTTTGACTAGGTCATCCAACGTGTCACCGCTGAGAGCCATGTAAAGACTGTCGGTGTCCATTTGACAAAGGGCATAATCGCGCCGATCGACGAATCTATCCAAGAAGTCGTATGTGAACTCTAACATTTTCAACTTCGCGTACTGGTATACCATGAACCCTATTTGAATAGGGAGGTTGTTCTTGACTGTTTTCGGTTGTAGTTCGACTTCAAAAAGATCAGAACTCAACTCGGACGCCTTTTTCAAGCGCCACGAATTGGCCAATAGTTCGAACTTCCGACTGTGTATCTCACCGCCGTGTGTTTTTCTTTGTTGCAGATTGTTTTACCGTACGTAGCGTTTCCCATTAACTTGTAACTGTCTGACAGAATTTTCTCGTTCTCGTTCACGTCGCCACGTCTTCGCCCCGCCGTTACTTCGTCCGCGAAACCGGCAAAGGAGCGTTTAGGTAGGTATTCTACGACCAGCTGCACTTTGGTGACTATCAAACCGTGCTCTAAATACCACTTGAGAAGCGGCGTTCCCAAGAGAATATTTTTTCCGTGGTAAATCCCTATCAGACATCTCTGAGGCGTGTTCAACAGCTTTTCTTCCTGCGCAAAGTCTGACATCTTAGGTCCTATGTCCGATTTTGAAACGGTCGCGTTCTTGAAAACGGGGGTCATTTCTTCGAAGTAGTCTCGTAGGTGAGGCGGCGTAGTGATGTCCACTTGAACTAAACCGAACATTTTCCCGTCTTTCACAGCGGAAAGGATGTCGCTCTCGCTCATCGAGTTTCGAGACACTTTCAAAGCGTCAACCTTCCAGCGTTGTTAGGAGGCCTTAACCCGCTCATCTCGACGCTTCATCTCTCTCCATTCGCACTCCCACACGACGACCAGCTTGTGACCTAGCGCTTTCAAGTACGCGCTTACTCTAGTCGTTCTGTCGCGTCTCTCCTCCCTCAGTGAAGCGCACTGATATCGGTGCGACGGTATTTCTTCTAGGTTTTGGAAGAGGAACCGTAAAGTCAACCCGGCGAGAGAAACTCCGTCTTTCAACATGTCAATGCCGCGATCTTGGAAAAATTTAGCGTTATTTTTCAGAGCTTCTATGAAAGGTTTGACGTCTTTGTTTATTGTAGTGGATCAAGTAATCTTCCATAGTTTGCATCTTCTCGTCGGACCAAACTTTCTGACATGCGGCGTAGTCGGATTCGGACATTTTGACGCCCGTCAGTTCGCTGTCAAAAGCCGATCTCGGTGGCAGTCTTCTGTTTGCCAGTTTCCTGGTAGACGTCATCCATTCGTAAGGAAAGTGACCTTTCTCTTCGTTCCTGGTGAAAGCTCGCAAATAGGTCGCGTAGTTGTAACCGGGTGCCAAATAGTTGACTACGTCCAAGAAAACCGTGTGCTGTGTGTAAACCGCCAAGTTTTGATTGCTTCTCTTTATGACGCTGAATTCTTGGTTTCTTCGGTCTCCGGAGGCAAAGAACGAGTGAAGGCATATTTTGATCAGGTTCAAGTCGTAACGCCCCGAGTTGAAGCCCACGACTGGAGCTTAAGGGATGTATCTCAGAAGACGCTTCTTCAGTTGAACTAACGGGTGTCTGGTCTGAGCCGCAGCGAAGCCGCCTGGAGAAGGGGTCAATGTCGCCTCCTCCAGCAGGAGAGCTTCACCTATCGCCGCATCTAACTTCGCTAACGTCGGTTGGTAAAGTTCTAGCACAGCTTCCCCGATGACTTTGGCGTTCTCGTTTATGTCATTTAAAACTCGGTCCAAAAAGGGGTCGGAATCTGCGTCGGATTCTCTTACGAAGCAGACGGGCCCCTCCCACCCCGGAAAGTCGGATGCGACGCTAGCCGACAAAGGGACGTGATCCCACAGCAGGGACACGTATTCCGTTGACGGTTCTCTGCACTGTCTGAAGAAAGCCTCGAAATCGAAGGCGATCTTGTAAGGGTAGATTCCGGAATGTCCGTCGGGGGGAAAAATGGAGAAGTCTGCTAGCGCTTCGAAAATCGTTCTCGAATTTTGGTAGATGCCACCTACGTAGCGCAACTTGACTTGTCGGCAAGAGGAAAGCTGGTTCCTGTTTCTCTTCAGCAAGAACTCGGTGGTGAACGCCGCCTTACACTTGCAACATTCGTATATGCCCGCCTACGCGTTGAAGTCCGTTACGAGAGAGACGTGCAAACCACCTTTCGCCGTCAGGTGTAGGTTGACCTCGGGCGGCCAGAGTTCTGGAAGGCGGTCTGATCAGAGTAACGCGTATTCTCAACTTCCGCTCCGGCACCTGACGCGAAGCGGTGTAAACCGCTATTTGTACGTCAAACAAGTTCTCTAACGCGGGTAAGTCGCGGATGTTCAAACCCGGAAAGGATTCAGGTGTGGCAGCGGGACAGAACTGAAGTAACAAATCTGAAGCGCGCTTGCTGGTGTTGTATAAGTGAAAGGAAATGCAGCGGAAGATGCAGAGGTTTCCAACTCGACCGGCCTGAGTGATCCTACCGCCTATGGGAAATTCCCCCGGTCCCATGTAAACGCAAATGTTCAAATTGGTAGGAAAAAGAACGTGCCACTTGGTGTAAGAGTCGCAAAGTTTCCGTACTTCCTCGCAGGCGACGGTGTTTTCCATCTTTGAGAGGAGCTCTTCCAAAGTTTCTGAATTAGTTATAGTAGGGAGCGGTTGTATGAGAGTTGCGTTTTTCTGGGAGGCGTGAAAGTAGCGCAGTTTGCTCTTGTCTTCTCTGTGTTGTAAGAGTAAGCCTACCGAGAAACCCACTTTGTATCTCAATCTTTGTGTCAAGTGAATGCGACGCATAGTATCTACAGCGTCACTCAACTCGCCGGTTGGTAGCCTGAAGTTTCTTACACTCACGCGAGTCCCGTGCATCCTGACGCCCGTTTGTATCGCAGGCCAATTCGCCGTGAACGTTTCCTCCCCGTTCGGTACAGCACATATGCGCGGAGGGATGGTCACCCCGTCCAGAGATTCGCGTCGACAGGCGATCTTTCGGCAATCGCCTTCGCCGCATAGAGGGCAAAACTTAGGTATTACTCTACAATTTTCTACGTGTCTCTCGTGGTTGTACGGTCTTTTAAAAATTTTGAAACACTTTTCGCATAAACTGTGTCATGTTTTTTCACTCAGTTACCAACTACTAAGCCGTTTAACTATCTATCTATCTATCAATCTATCTGTCTATCTATCTATCTGTCTATCTATCTATCTGTCTGCTGTCTGTGTATCCGTCTGTCTGTCTCATAAAGCGTACGTCAAACGCTGTGTGTGTGCGCGCGTGAGCGTTGAGCGTCTCTCATTCCGAATCTATACCGAGAAATTTGAGAATAATCTCTGTTTTGTCATCCAACTCTTTGAGCGCTCTGGCGGACAGCGTCACCCCCTGCTGTGTGGGTTTTTTGTCAGGACCTTCGTACTTGCGCACGTGGATGAGGTTCTTACCGCTGTAGTAGCTCACAGCTGCGTACACTTCGCCCTCCTCATCCAGCACTGCGAACCAGGGGGTGTCATTAGGTCTTCCTTGCGCGGACGCTGTGTCGCGTATGCGCACCACTGCGCGGATATCGGCGATGCGCGCTATTAGCTCGCGCAGCGCGTCGGCAGTGAAGTGCACTCGCTTGCTTCTGGTCAGAGACGCCTCTTTCACCTGGCCGTCTTTTGTGTAGCGCGGCCTCCTAGACCTCCAGACCTCCTAGACTCCCCACATCTCCAGCGTCAAAGTCCCGTCTAAGCAGAACCCCAGAGGACGGGAGGTTTTCTCTGCTTCTTCTTGTCCATCTCGTTCTTTTTCTTGTATTTTTCTCTTCTTAGTAGGCCTTCTTGTTCTGGAACTCACCTTAGAACGTTTCAGACCCGCAAGAAGAGTAACACCATCAGCGTGAGCTGAATCAGCAGCAGAACCGATAACAGCAGCAGCGTCAGCGCTGGTGGTATCCGAGGCCTCGTTCTTGGAAAAGAGCAGCCAGACGCCGTTGGTGCTGAGTGTAGCCTCCTCCTCCTCCTCCTCCTCTTCTTCTTGGTTTAGGGGCTGAGTGTCCGAATAGCTGTAACTCTCAGCGCGAGCGGCGTCGAGGGCGTCGGTCGATGTAGTGGTGGAGAGGGGCTGTGCAACGTGCGGCAGGTGATCAAAATCAGCAAGAGTAGTGGGGAGGTAAAAACCCGGTTGCCAGTACTGCGCTGTTCCAGGAGTGTTCTCGTCAGTAGTAGTAGCGGTAGCAGCAGGTGCAGCAGAAGCAGCAGCAGCAGCAGCAGGCGCAACAGTAGCAGGCGCAGCAGCCTCAGCAGGCGCAGCAGTAGCAGGCGCAGCAGTAGCAGGTGCAGCAGCAGCAGCAGCAGCCGCAGCACGAGGATCACTAGCAGCAGCAGCAGCAGCAGGCGGGGCGGCAGTAGCAGCGGCAGCGCGCTTAGCAGCAACGTATACCGTCGCGAGTGTAAAAACGTCGCTAGCACAACGACTACTACCAGTAGTACTACTACCACTACTACTACTACTACTACTACTACTACTACTACTACTGCTGCGAGCGCTCGCTACAGCGGGAGGGTGATAAGACCAAGCGGATGCGGCGGTAGTCTCATTTTCAGTAGTAAGAGGAGGCACTGACGCTAAACGAGCGCTCTTCCGGGTAGTCTTCTTGTTGCTTAGATCCTTGGACGGCGCTAGGTGTTGTCTTTTGCTCATGGTGGTCACTGTAGAGAGCAGCAAAAGACTGAGTTAGTGAATGGAGCTTTCCAGGCCCCTTATATACACCTTCTCGCTTCTAGAGCTAAGCTACTTACTGGCCCTGTTCAGCTGCCGCCGGCTGGCCGGCGGCCATTCACAAAGAGAAACAAAAGACATAAGGCATGACGTTTTCAGCTGGATCCCTTTCCCCCCTTTTGAGAGATCGACTGTCATGAGCTAAGCTACTTACCACCCTTTTCAGCAATTCAACGCGCATTAGCTGTATAAAGGATTAAGCGGTTGCTGCCGCCGACTGACCGGCGGCCATTCACAAAGAGAAACAAAAGACATAAGGTATGACGTTTTCAGCTGGATCCCTTTCCCCTCTTTTTTGAGGGATCCACTGTCATGAGCTAAGCTACTTACCACCCTTTTCAGCAATTCAACGCGCGTTAGCTGTATTCCGCATTAGCAAGATGTCCTGTGTACAGCGCCATGTTGATTGGTACCAGCCAAATCTCGGGTCCTAGATTAGGGTACAAACAGGATGTGAGTATTGTGAGTGGGTTGTACCTGGGCATTATTTATGTCAACTGTCCCTCATAGAATATTAGTTAGCATGGTGGACTCATGATGCAGAGGACCTAAGCTCAAATCCCTCCCAGGCCACATCTTGTCACCATACCATTAACAACCAATACCTTTTCTTATTTATATACCTATAGTTCCTTTGAAGTAATAGGAATAGAAAATTTGTTCAAAGACTATTGATATTTCTTTGATACCATTTCAAGGTTGTGATTCCCTTCTACCTATCAAAGTAATAAAAATGTAAATTCATGGTATGGTCACCAAGATATGACTTGAGAGGGATTTGAGCTTAGGTCCTCTGCATTATGAATCCACCATGCTAACCATTACTCTATGAGGTGATGAGCTTAGAGTGTGTATACAAAAAAACTACAGGAGGCGTGTGGCGTGAAGCAGGACCCCCTAAGACGAACGTGTCTGTCTGTGAGTAGAGGCGTGTGCATGTGGTGAGCGACTTAGGTGTAAGACAAAAAAAATCACCGCCTCCTGCCGTGGTGAGTAGACCGGGCCGGCCGGCGGCGGCCGGCTAGTTCAATAGGGGTGACAGCTGACTAAGGCTGTGCATGAAAAAATCTGATTTTCACCTGACCTCTGACGTTTGTTACAATGAATGTCAGAGGGAGGGAGGCGTCCTCAGGTAGGGGGTAGGAGGTAAGGCTATGGATGAGGAAAAAACACCGTTTTCAGCTGGTCTCCACGGATAGCGATGACCTACCCCTCCTCATCTAAGCTCTTAAGGAGCGGAGCGGCTGAAAAAGCGTAATGCGGTGCCCATACAACCATATAAAAGCTCTGATTTCTGTTGGAAAAAAACCATATCGCCTCTCACCACAGTAACGTCTACTACCACCACCACCGCCACCACCGCCGCCGCCGCCGCCGCCAAGACGAGACGATATGGCTCAAGCTATTCCACTTTCAAGCTCGTCTTCACCGCCTTGTCCACCTGAAAAAAAGTTAATGTGGCTTGACGACGTGAGACGCGCGAGGCAGACCGATGGGGAGAACAGAGAGGTAGGACAGCGGCGCTTAGCATATAGCGACGCCTTGCTTCGTCAATTAGGTAAAGAGTTGAGGGGATCTTGGAGAGAGTTGGGCAGTAGCTTAAGAGTTACCGCCGCCCGTATGGATGCTCTAGTAGAGCGCAGTGTGAAGACACCGGAGGAGCTGTGTACGGCGATGTTCCGAGTCTGGTGGGGTGAAACCCCGCATCGTCATAGATGGGGAGAGCTCGGTCGCGTCTTCACCCGCATTAGACGAGTGGAACTGTTGGCTCAGTGGATGTCCCTTCTCCACAGACAGGGGTTGGATTTCGAAAACCCCGACTCGCGCGCGATGCATAAGCACTTGGGCGCCCTCGGCAGAAGTCTAGGTAGCAGGTGGAAAGAGGTGGGGGACCATTTAAAATTGTCGCCTGAGAGGTTAGATAAGATCGCTGAAGAATGCGAATACGGAGGAAGTCCCGCTGAGTGGGCCTTCCGAGTGTTGAAAATGTGGCAAGCTGAAGCTGACGGTGCCGGCGGTACGCCTTTTGAACTCCTTCGAGTGTTAGCTGAGGAGATGGGAAAGTTTGACCTCGGCATCGCGATATAACTTGACTTTATCAAGCAAGAAACAACGAGAACGACGGACATGTGAATTGTTGTGTTTTATTTTCATACGTCTTCTTTATTAGTAAGTAAAAAAAATATTATAACAATTAAGACGCGTGTCCTCTTAAAGTGTCACTTCCTCCAGTCGCAGCTGATCGCCTTATCGAAGCATGTGATAAACAAATAAAAATGAAGAGACACGCTTCTTCCTCTCGAGAGGAAAAGCGCCCCCCTCCCCATGCATCTTAAAGGGGCCCCCCTCCCCCCCCCTCCCCTCCCCTCCCCTCCCTTCCCCTCCCCCCTTATACACTCTAAAGAACGCTTCTACCTAGTTCAATAAGTCACTTCCAGTCGCTCGTAAAACAATAAAAATGAAAAATACAAACTTATATCGTGGTGTTTTTTATTAGTTTACCGAAAAAAATAAGAGACTCGCCTCCTTCTCCTTCTCCTCCTCTCCTTCTCCTCCTCCTCCTCCTCCTCCTCCTCTCCTTATCCTCCTCCTCCTCCTCCAACTCCTCCTCCTCCTCCTCCTCCTCCAAAAAAAATAAAAATATCACATTTTAAAGCGCGTGACCCCTTAAAGACGCTCATCTCTTCATTAAGTCGCGTGACGTCACTTCTTCTTCTTCTTCTTCTTCTTCTTCTTCTTCTTCTTCTTCTTCTTCTTCTTCTTCTTCCGGTCACGTGATCAATCAGGTCACTTCCGGTCATGTGATCCTCAATGAGGTCACTCACTTCCGGTTGGCCATTAGGTCATGTGACGTCACTTCCGGTCACGTGACTCATCAGGTCACTTCCGGTCACGTGATCCTAAATTAGGTCATATGACGTCACTTCCGGTCCCCTAAGTAGGTCATATGACGTCACTTCCGGTCCATAAGTAGGTCATATGACGTCACTTCCGGTCACGTGACCAAATGGCGGCCTCTGATTGGCTAACTAGGTCACGTGACGTCACCACTAATCCCCTAAGTAGGTCACTTCCGGTCACGTGACCAAATGGAGGCCTCTGATTGGCTGCATGTCGATTGAGTAATAAACAGGAGTTAACCATAGTCCCGTTCCGATACATACTATACTACTGGAACAAAACAATGTCGTCTATGGCCAATAGGAGCCCATTTAGAGGGTCCAATATGGCCGAGGTACAGTATTTTACAGTGTATTGTCAATGGGGGAATTATAGCTTGCACTCCAAAAGTCTTAAATTGAGCATAAAACTGACAAATGACTGAATTTTAAGCTGATTTAACGGGGAAACATGTCAATAAAATAGGTAAGAAATGTAGTAGGACCATATTGAACATTTCTGTTCATTTTTAACAAGATTGATTTTTGAGCCCTAATCATCGGACCGTGTCACTTTAACTAACAAGACTGTACATGTGTAATAGTGGATAATGATCAGCAATTACAAACAAGAGCAATGTGTGTTATGCTCGATATGTGTATGTTAATTACTAGCAGGGTTCCCACGGGGCATGGAATTTGTCTGGAATGTCATGGAATTTTTTTTTAAATTGCTGTGTGTCATGGAATGTCATGGAATATGAAAATAATTGAATTAATTTGAAAAAATCTCCTAGAATGACCCATTTGCTTTCTAGTTTTTAGAAATTTTCTCGGGCGGCCAAGCCCCCGACCTCCACAACAATGTCATGGGAAATTGAGATTTTTGTCATGGAATGCAATCTGATTTTTTTGTGGGAATCCTGTAATAGTGGTTAAGTCTTCATAATATCACACTGGAATACCAGAAATATGAAATAATAACCTCAACATTTTGCAGGTAGTGTATTGTGCGTGCTGCTCGAAATAGACGTTTCGGTTCATTACCAATATTACACTAAGTAGAACTGAGAAAGTAGACATAAACACTTTGGTTTAAGCAAAACAGTTTATTTGGTGCTATTAAGGAATAGACCCCAGGGTTGGTCCCTGCCAGGAAAGAGCAACTCAAGAGAACAGCGCCTACTGTATAAAAACAGACCACTTAGGCCAATTTTTAAAAAAAAGCTTTGTTTCAGGTAAAACGGGATGAAAAACTAGGGTCGGTAGGTTGGAATTCTTTCTTTTTTAACATTTTTTTTTACAGCCCTCTATTATAAGGCCGGACTTGATGGTGTAAAAATCAGGGGGGGAAATCCCAAATTTTTGAAAACCTAAAATTGACCCCCAAAAAGTGTAAAAATATAAAATTTCTCCAAAATTGCATAAAAAAAGTAGGGTCGGCCCTGTTTGGATAGGGTCGGTCAGGTGACCTGTAAGAAACCTTCCTTTTTTTGGCCTTAGGTTGATCACAGTGGTCATTGTATTAAAAGAAGTAACATTGTGTAACAACAAGAGCTTTTGTGTAGGAGAACACAGTCTATTGTTGAATGGAATTTGTTGTGGATTAGGTGAAAGGCTATTGTCCAGTGTGAAGGTCGAGTATGAATGTCATTTGTTCATCATCAATGGTGATTGTCTGATATTGTCCAGAATAATATGTTTGGTTTAAAGCTGATATAATGGTCCTCAATGGCAGCACAATGAAGGTGATTAGGGTCCTGGAAGCAAACAGCGTGCGTCACTCTCTCAGCCGGACCTTGCACTGATATTCTTAGGCTCCCCATACAACCAATCTCTCAGTCACTAGTACCTAAGCTAGTTAGTCATTTTTTTGGCTCCCTAAATGACTTACATAGGTAAGTTAATATTGTCAGATTGATCAGTGCTGACCAACCCACCTTAGTCTTTTCATTTCTTGGGGGAGTCACTGAGTGGTCTTCATAGTATCTTACAGGTGGCACCAACTAGTGGTATACACTTAATTCATCAAGCCAGTACAGTAGATGGCGCTAGTCTAGACCTAGCTAGCATACCCCCCTTACACGGGCATACCCCCGGCTATCCTGAGCGACCATTGGGGATAGAGCAAGGGGGGTGGTAATGGGATATGGGTAGGAGCCGGATTTCTATCTTTTGGCTCATCTCATATTTGATCATCCTGGATACGATCATCGAAGGTAGACCTTCAGCCTACCTTTTGCTTGTAAAAAATTGAAACTTGAGTAAGTCTGCTCTGCAAAGTCTATGGGATGTCAACCTACACAAACAAACTTTGAAAAGATTAGGGGATGGGCCCCGGTAGCGTTTTTTTCCCTCACTTCATAGATGCGGTCCTTCATTTCATATGTTGGATGATCCATAGATGCGGTCACTGCTGTATTGGGCAAGCAGCATATAAATACCTGTCCTACTACTGCAAGGCAGACTACCACTATTTGTGGCTGACTCCTTGCCAACTTGAGATATGTCCCAGGCATCACAGCACACTTGGATTTAAAAAAAACAATCAATCAATCAAAAGTAGTTACAAGACTACAGGTGGTGGTTGTGGTGTGTAGGTGGCACTTTTTGCAGCTGATGGGGCAGGTGGCATGGTGAATCATTAGTGGCTACCATAGACTACAGGTGGTGGTGTGTAGGTGAGACATGGTGCAGCTGATGGGGCAGGTGGCATGGTGAATCATTAGTGGTTACCATAGACTACAGGTGGTGGTGTGTAGGTGAGACATGGTGCAGCTGATGGGGCAGGTGGCATGCTGCATCATTAGTGGTTACCATAGACTACAGGTGAGACAGGTGTATAAAAGGCTGCAGCAGACAGGTAGCTACAGCAGAACTACCTGACTGGTGGCACTCAGGTAACTACTCACCTGTACACCCAGGGTACTACTAACAGCATTAATTACCATATTGATACACTACAGACAGGGACAGGGGACTTTACCATTGTCTCCTACCAGTTGGCACACCATACCAGAGGCAGGACACTTCACCATTATCAGACTTTACCCCTGCCTCCTATCACATAGATACACAAGAGTAAGGGACAGGACACTTTACCATTGCCTCCTACCACAGAGATACACAAAAACCAGAGACTTAACCTTTTCACACCATACCAGAGGCAGGACACTTTACCATTGTCTCCTACCATACCTACCATTAGGCACTTCATACCATACTTTGTGCCTAATAAAGGCTCCATCACTGCCTCCTGCCTGACTAGGTGTAGGACAGCTACCTTCACTGCCTCATCATCTGGACACCTGGGGTACTATAGTGCACAAAGTTACCTACAGCTATCTAGTGCAACATACAGCCAAATAGGATAGCCTTCACCACAGCCTCCTGCTAGGTGACTGTTCCCTTTGGATAAGCGTACCTGGCGTAGATAACGCTTTAGGAAGCGGTCATCTTGCTGCAGGAGCGGCAACCCTTTACAGTAGCTGCCCCAGGACACCCACAACTACCACAGTGTACAGGTGAGTCCCTCTATACACCTATTAGTATATGAAGCCAAAAACAATGTTTGTTTCAGGTCACCCGACCGACCCTACGTTTTTTATGCAATTTTGGAGAAATTTTATATTTTTACACTTTTTTGGGTAAATTTAGGGTATTCAAAAGAATTGGCTAGTTCTTCCATTTTTAAAAAAAATGAAAAAAATATTTGACCGACAGACCCTACATTTTCCTGACATTTTGCCTGAAACCAATCCACAAGGACCTGAGGTTATGTGGAAAAAAAACATGACAGATTGACTGGTGACCTCATAGGCCACCAGTCACTCTACCATGGTCATTATTACATAACTCAGGTGTAAGGAAGTTATCTGAATTAATTTTCGGTTACGTGAAAATAACCATGATGAGTGGCCTTGGTGAGGGAGTATATTGACATGTATAAGCCTATACATAATTGGGCGTGGTAAGCTCATTACTCCCCTCCCTGTCAGCTCCGGCCGGTCAAGGACAGCCGACACCCATACAGGGTCATGGCTGAGTCTCACCAAATCAATACAGGGTCAAAAACGTAAAATCGAGAGGCAACAAGGGGCTTTGTGACAAATGACAGGAGAATTAAAAGATATTGACAAAGGACATGGCATTTTCTTAAAATCGACAGGCTACATGGAGCCTAGTGACAAATGACAGGAGAAATCCAAAGATTCTGACAAATGACATGAGCATTTCTACAAATCAACAGGCGACATGCGCACCACCCATCTAGACCCCCACTCCTTTTGAGGCATACTCCTCACAAACTGGAATAAATCATGCCCCCTTTATAGTTGGACACCACCCTTAATTGTAGACGGTGTGAAAAAGAATTGAGAGTGACTCGAGCTACCAGTTTTTAGACATCAGCCAGTCATAGATTTTGATCCTCTATTGATTTGATGAGATTGTGTCTCATGCCATTAAAGTGGCATGGTCCGATTTTATCCATATTTTGCATTCTATTTGAATATGTTCAAACTGGGAGTGCAATATTATATTTCGAGGATGGGATACAATAAAATATTATTCATGGGCAATAAAAGGCAATTAAAATTGCCCCATGAAACACAATGATAGCCCTTTAGAGTGTATATTCAATGGGTGGAATTATAGCGTGCACTCCAAAAGTCAAATTGAGCAAAAATTATTAGCTGAAATCTAAACTGAATTATAAGGGAATACTGTTTATTAAAGTAGGTAGGACATGAGGTATGGCCATATTGAACATTCTGGTTCAATTTTAGCGAAATCATTTTTTGAGCCCTAATCATCAGACTATGCCACTTTAAGGATGGTATCCTACTAAAAGACTGCGTCTGTCGTCATGATGCAGTAAAGCAGCACCAGCCACTTACTTGCATAATGCATGAATGCAGCTCTGGCGAGTAACTGACGCACCATGATGCAGCATTGGCGAGTAACTCACGCACCATGATGCAGCTCTGGCGAGTAACTCACGCACCATGATGCAGCTCTGGCGAGTAACTCACGCACCATGATGCAGCTCTGGCGAGTAACTCACGCACCATGATGCAGCTCTGGCGAGTAACTCACGCACCATGATGCAGCTCTGGCGAGTAACTCACGCACCATGATGCAGCTCTGGCGAGTAACTCACGCACCATGATGCAGCTCTGGCGAGTAACTCACGCACCATGATGCAGCTCTGGCGAGTAACTCACGCACCATGATGCAGCTCTGGCGAGTAACTCACGCACCATGATGCAGCTCTGGCCAGTAACTCGCCTGGTATGTGATGGTTTATACACGCTAGTAGAAGCACAAAGGCACATGACAGTCAGGGTGGGATCCATTTACACCATCCTTAATGAGTGGAAATAACAGGGTCACATGAGCCAATCACCAAAAGTGGCCTGAAAGTATGCCGATTAGTTACGGAGTGCTTTAATGTGCTATAATAAACCGTTGCCCTAGCGAGTCTACTCACTGGATCGTTATTCATGCATCAAAATGACAAAAGCACTGCGGAATTAAACGGCTTAAAAAAATGTCCTTTTAGGGGAGGCTTAAGCTTGTTGAGAGGGATGGTTATATAACTGGTGTAATGAAGCCTAGTGTGGAGGTGGTGATTGCAGTCAGTAAAAAAAGCATGCTCGATGCCAATAACAGTGTCCCACTGCTAAAACATACATGCACCCACATATGTGCTCGTGCAACTCATAGATGAGAAAAAAAAGGACCATTTGTGTAGTGTATGTGGGAAGAAATTCAATGACAAAAGAGGCAAGTCTAACTTCTTCACAGGCTGGGCAGAACTGACATAGTTTGCCACGCTTTTATTATTGCTACTTCCAGTTTCGTAAGGTATCACAATGCTATTTTCGATATATGTAACAATTGGTATGACTCAAATACTACATTTGAGAATAAAAATTTGAAAAACACTGAATTGTGAAGAAAAAAAAGATGTACTGCAGAATAGGCCAATTTAGGGCTATGCAGAATATCTTTGTTGAGGCACTAGGGTGGGTTTGTTCATATTTGTATGTTGCCTCACCTAACAGTGTTGCCTCACCTAACAGAGGGACGGCTCCAGAAGCTCTGTGTGTTCTGTGTGACACACCCTACAGCCCCCGCACACCAACTTACCTTTGTCTCCAAGAAGAGTCCTAGTCCTGCCGTAAGGTAGGACAGTGTGGGCCACTCAGGAAAAGGTCAATTCGACAGATTGCCAGTTCGACAGGACGATTCGACAGGACTATTCGACAGAATTTTGGGACATTTCGACAGATACATTTTATTTCTGAGACTGTTCGACAGAGTCACAGAATTCCACTGATTACAGTTAAAATAGATCTTTATATGTAAATATAGCCGTACAATACGTTCTAGTGTTTACCTCATGAAAATTATAATTAGTCTGGCCACAAATAAGGAGCATACACAATCAGAAATACAATACACAATTTGTGCATTTCCATCCACAGCAGGAATGGGCTTCATGAGTTCAATTTTCTCGATTTTAATATGAATGCTCCCTCACATTGTACATAGTGGTGGTGTTAAAGGAATGGTGTACAAACAAGCTAGATCTATATTCGAAAAGAGAACAAGTAAATAAAAGAAATAGAAAAGAAAAATAGCAAAAAAATAAAGGGGGTTCTGGGGCAGAGCCCCCAACATATATAAACTTCACACACTTGAAAATTTACTTAAAACCTCAATTTATCGAACAAACTGTTCATAAAAATGACATAGTACATTGCAAACTATACAGGTCTTTATCTACCGTCAGTAGTCTTAATTATTTTGCTATATGGGATTATCATATCAAGATGCCTCCTGAAAGATGGGCCCTTTAGCTACACCCTCAGTCTCTTACGATATGAATCTTACTGAATGGGGCTTTCCAAAACTGCAAAAATTGTTCAAATATTCCAAGTAGAGCCTAAGATAATAGCCAAACTAGCAATCTGTACAATAGTCCCTTTGAAAAATAAAATCTGGCGAACAGTCCTGTCGAATTGTCTCGGAAATGTATAAATTCTGTCGGACTGCCAATCTGTCGAACAGTCTGCCAGCCGGGCCACTCTGGATGCTACACTGACTACCTGTGCTACCAGTGTACAGACCCCTGTCCTTTCCTTGCTCCCCACACCAGGATGTGCCTTGTTGACTGACTCACAACCGGATGTGGAGCCAGGGTTACTCATTCCAGGATACGGAAGGAAGAGACATTGCGTGAAGGACTATAAAATGGCGGTCAGCCTCCTACTCAGGGGAGGGATGGAGTCACTTTGTTCTGTGAGACTGAAGGCAACACTGGTCACCATGACAGGAGAGGAACTTGGATTATTTTCCTATAGACTGACAGGGACCTACATGGAGATAGTGATACTGCATTGGACACTCTGCATGACTATGGAGACTAGTGTGGACTTGTCTTAAGACTTGGCATGTATTGAGATTAGAGTGTAATAACTGTGCATCCCCCATGAACACTACAGACTATTTGGTATTTATATTATATTGAGAAACATCATTCAGTACTTGTGGTTTGTGGTAATAAATATATAATCAACATACCCACCTCTCAAGAGTGCTCTTTTTCCCAATGTAAGATGAGCATGTATTGGGCATATTCAACTAGTTCCCTAAGATCAACAATAAGGGGTTAGACAACATCATCCAGCTCAAAGGTATGGTGGCTTTACAGTTTTAAGAGCTTTCATTGAATACACCGGCTACAAAGTCATAATCATCATATTTTACCATAAAGTGTTGGATCCAAATAGTTGTAAGGGACACGCTTGATGACTATGCCGCTTTAAGCCTCTGAAGAGGAGTTTCCCTGCCTGGGTCTTATCATGAATCATGGCAAGGAAGGGCATACATAGATCACTATGCACCCTTACCCAGCTAACAACAAACGTTTGCAAACGTTTCTACATGGTTTGGAGGAAAACGTTTGAAGCAAACGTTTGCAAACGTTTTTCTGAAGTTTGCAAACAAACATTTGAGAGAGACAAAGAGAGACAGAGAGAGCTATGCGTTATGTCTGTTGAGCTTATAAGATGCAATTTCAAGTACATGGGACATAAAGTGGTGCATTAATGGCACATTGGTGAATATTCTTTGTTTGATTTATGCATATTATATAGCATCGCAAATTCCATTTGTAGATATGCAGACTCGGTGGCCTCATGGTCAGCATGCCTGCCTTTGAACCATATGTTAACACTAGTGTAGGTTCGAATCCTTGTGAGAGCAGTTTTATGAATTGTTAATAAATTATAATGAAATTATAATCTCCTTTCCTTTTGAACAGGTTAGTCCAAAAAATTCAGAGTTCAGGAGAGTTAGAAAGAGAGTCAGAAAGAGTCATTCTGGAGGCAAACCTGGACTCTCATCTGGTCGTATTTTTACTCTATGTACCTATGAGCAACGTTTGCACATCAGTTACTGCCATTTTGGTGTGGTAAAAACGTTAAGCAAACGTGCATATAACGTTTTACACAAACGTTTGGCTGTAACGTTATTAAAACGTTATTTAGTGTCAACGTTTTTACGTTAAAAAAACGTTCTGTATAGGTTTTTGCAAACGTTTGCAAACCTCCTGCAAACATTAAATGGTGGTAATGTAAACGTTTTTTTGTTAGCTGGGTAAGGCAGTTCATAATTAACATTAGATGATAAACAGACATTTGAAAGATTATGCAGTGGAAAGTGGGTATAAACTATGATATTTTTTACCATCGCAAATTTGTAGCGCTGGGGCTCTTACCTGCTGTAACTGCTGCTTGAAGTCTGAAAACGAATAAATACTTTCAACAAATGTCCCTTTAATGAAAAACAGCTCCCAAACAATCAATAATTGGGTATACTTTTGATTTAGCACTACTCCAAGAAGCAACTCCCAAAACAGAATAAATAAGCCGGCAGACTAAGGCCAAATGAGATAAAATGCTTATTTCAGGTAACACGGGAAGAAACTAGGGTCGGTAGGTCGGATTTTGTTTACAGGCCCTCTACATACCCTTCAATTGACCAAAAAAAAGTGTAAAAATGGGAAGATTTTTTCAAAATATTTGTAAACCTAAAATTGACCCAAAAAAGTGTAAAAATATAAAGATTTCTTCAAAATTGCCAAAAATAAAACGTAGGGTCGGCCCTATTTTGATGGCTCGGTCGGGTGACCTAAAACAAACCCTTTTTTTATTGGCCTAAAAGCTTGTTTTCCACCAAGGTTTGTCGGTCGTAATTCCGTCATCCGATAAAAGTCTGTGATTCTAAACTTACGGGAGAATTTCGTCCAACGGACAGAATGATTGCCGATTCCGTCAGGTGAATACTGCCTTAGGCCAAAAAAAAAAAGGTGTGTTTCAGGCAACCCGACCCTAGTTTTAAAAAAGGGCCGACCCTAGCATTTTTTTCCGATTTTGGAGATTTTTTTTGATTTTTTTTCCCAAATTATTCATATTCTTCGGAAATTTTAGCAATTTCTTGGTCAGGAAGAATAGATCTTATGCCTTATTAATTGTCCGACCTCAGGAAATTGCTTTTTAACTAGAATGTCCAATAATTTCATGATATTCCTAGTTATAGTAAGAATTGGTGAGTCTCCTGATGACCCGCGAGTCATTCCAGGTATCTCCAACATTAGAAAAAAAAAATAATAAAAAATCCGACCTACCTACCCTTAATTTTTGGACCATGTTGCCTGAAACACACCTTTTTTTTTTTGGTCTTATCCTATGACATTTTCCAGCTCAGGTAGAGAAGCCCCTATACTGAGTACTTACACCTGATGTACAGTTCCGGGGTTGGGCGTGTCTGGTAAATGCAGATTAGTATTGGTTAGTGTTGTATGATACCGGTATAACTCCTTCGTGGTGGCTGAGGAGGGTGGGGAAAGGCTTCGGGGCAAACGGCAACGCTTGCCTCGGGATGTGAGGAGGTAAACCCTGCAAGGACGGCATGATACATTAATGCCCGAGCTAGTTCTCGGTACCAACCAATTAAATCCAATAAACAAAACCTGCCAGTGCTGCATTCATGCATTATGCCGACCCTACAGGGTTGAGACAGTCCCGAAGGGCCCGCATTATGCAGCACCAGGGAGTTAACCGCTGGTGCTGCATTGGTGCATCATGCAGACAAATGTTGTCTTTTAGCGACATGCATCCTTAAGAGGGTGGGCAAAGGGGCAGAAACTGACTAGGACAGATGAAGATATAAATGATGGAAACTGTTACTGGGTGTTTTAAAACTTTATATCACTCACTTTTTTCAATTTCTATCTACATCTGCCCTTAATAACCCATTTTTGCACCCGGTCATAGATCGCACCCGGTCACAGACAAAAACATTAGCCCAAGTTCGTGAGACACATGCAGCCCTAATTGAAAGGACTTCTAGTGTCATGAGTACTAAAATCATGGGTACCCACATCCCAGTCAAAGAATCTCCAGGACAGTAGAAAAGTTTGGTGCTTAATTAAGAAGAAGGTGCTTTTTCCTTTCAAGATGGCAGCCTATAGTAGCCGAAGCAGGGTCTACCTATAGAGAAAAAGAAAATTACTAAAAAAGAAAGAGTAAAATTGCAACATGTTTTTCGACAGAGTATTTATTACTTCTCAATACAAAGTATATCCGACATAAATTCCTATTATAAGAAGACACTTTCCCTGAATGCCAACGCAAATAGCAGAGTATTTAGCCCCTGCCTGGCTGACACACACACTGTCCTTACGTGTTAGTGGGGACCTTTATGTTTGAGGCATGAAAAAGTAGAATAACTTCATCAGGAGCCTTCCACAATACTGTAGCGGGGCTGGGTGACGGCCAGCGCTTCCTCTGCACGCCGTGTGGAGGAGGAGTTCTTTCCGGCGCCGTGAGGTGGCACCTCCTCCATGCGGATGTTATATAAGGCAGCATGCGGAGGCGTCCCGGCAGTTCTCTCTGAGAGCTGACTGCAGCAGGTCGCATTAGCACTAATCTGATGACATATTATATCACATCTGTTGTAACTGCTGATGCCTTTGGATTATAATATACTACTATATTGTTACTACTACTTCCTCTCATCTCGTTACTTTCCTAGTTAAGCCCTAGCCTCACAGTTCTATTACAATACCAATGGGCATACCAGATTCCTAAAACGAGACAAAACTTGAGGGGTCTCGTGCCTTACTGCTGTGATCAGGTTTTGGCATCAGCCACCCATATGCGCGGGCCCGGGCCTTCTTGCTGGTGGTCTGGCATGGGATTCCTCCTCAGTGAACCACATCTGAGGTATGAAAGTCCGTGGTTTGTCTGGCCCTGCCCACTATGGTACTAGCCCAGGTGGGTAGGACCAGGCAATTAAAAGAACATCCTTCGAAAAGAAAAGGGGACTGTTTTCTCCCTCTCCTCATAGATGCGGTCATTCGTTTCATAGATCCGATCAATCATGATGGATGCAGCACGGGTGAGTTACTCACCAGGGCTGCATTCATACATCATGTCTACCAAGGGCATGATGCATTAAGGCACCATGCCTTCCTTAAAGGGTTAATCCCCACTATTGTTCTTGTAAAAATCATCAATCAATCCTGATTTGACACGTATTATGCACTTATATGATGACATCAGTAAGAGACGTGCCGAGTGTAAAAAGGTGCTGACCCATGCAGACTGCACACACAGAAAAATGAGAGTCATTGTCGCTAAAAATACCCTCACCTGAGGGTCAGGCACTGCCTCACTCTCAGGTGAGGGTAGTTTTAGCGACAATGACTCTCACTTTTCTGAGGGTGTGCACCAACAGTTACAACCTATATGCACCTGAAGGGGATCTTTGGAACCAACCATCTCTATTTATTTCATGTGTGAATGTCAATCTCTATATACTTTACCTTGGACTAAGGAGGCTGAGACAGATATTCCTTAATAGTCAGAGCTAGATACAACGTATTTGCAACTGGCGGCCCTTCGGAAACGACCAAGGTTGTTTTTTTATTATGTGAAATACTTAACTCGCTCTATACTGGGACGAGTTGACGAAGCTGCCAAAGAGATTCCTTTATAAGCTCACAAATAGCCCTGGCAAGTAACTCACAAGTGCTGCATTCAAGCATCATCACGCAATTACAGGACTCATACACCCTCAGAAAAGTAAGAGTCATTGCAGGGGTAGACACTAACTTTCTCAGCCATGGGCCACCCGGGCCCGTAGCCCTAGAAATCTATGGGCCCGGGCCTTCAGCTGTGGGCCGTGGAACAAATTTACTTTTTTCAGAGAGAAATCATATTTATAATTCCAGAAATTCCTGTCATAGCTATGTTAAAATGAAACAAAATGTCTTCAATCGTTTGCATTTTCCTCTTTCCAACGACATATTACATGAATATATACTTGTCGGGAATATTCCCCCTCAAAAAATTTGCAAAATTTCTTGCTGGCCACCTGGGCCCATAGGAAGCTAACTTCAAATATATATACGGGCCCAGACCCAAAAATACGGGCCATTGGCTCCCGGGCCAGCGTTAGTGTCTACCCCTGCATTGTCACTAAAACTACCCTCACCTGAGTGCATCCTGGTGAGTCACTGGCACGGGCTGCATCCTTAAAGAGCTAACAGGATATGTGTAAGTGGGTGATATGTCTAATCAATTGTCACGGTTAGGAAATGATTAGTTGAAAATGGGACAATTATCACATATAGAAAGCCAATCATGTCATTGTTATTGCTAAAGGAGGCAACGACCCGGATGTACTTGTACACGCAGAAGTCAGGTACACACCATGATATGGCATCACTGTGAGACAGAATAAGGAAACAATTACCCCTGAAGGGCTGCTTGGAAAAGAAGAATATAAATACAATCTCTTGTGTAATGAGACTATACCATGGTAGTTAAAGCTTGACCCTCATGGTTGAAGTGAGGCCAAAAGCACTTTTGGATATAATTCAGTTTTCATTCCCAAGAGGGCTCTTAAGGGCTTGGAGCTCAGCCCTTACAGGCACAAGATAGGGTGAATATGTTGTAGCTGGACAATGCTCATGGTCCCCTGTCCAAAGACTGCTGCCCTCTGTTGGAACTGTTATTTTAGTCCATGTATGGAAAATACTGAACTTATTCCCTGACGGCCCAGCTTTAAAGTATACCCATGTGACTGTAGGGCTTTACCCCTTTAGGATGGCACATCACTAAAAAGATGACACTCTGTAGGATCTTCATTACAGATTCAAAGCCCCCCCCCCCCCCCTGGTGATGGCTGCATTGGGGGTTTGGGGAAGGACAAAAAATATCTGGACTTCTTGAACAGGATGGGCAAAATGTTTTGACCCATCTTGAGGGGGGGGGGGGATGGTGATCTTAGGGTGTTCAGTACACACAGAAAAGTAAAGGTGTCAACTGTGTCTCCGACGTGGCTCTGGTAAAATAGAGAGTCAAACTGCTAATGACTCTGCTTATATGGAGGGTCAACTTTAGTTGACTCTGAATGATCAGTGTCAACTCAAATTGAATCTGTACTATCAGCGTCAACTAAAGATGACCCTTCATATAAGCAGAGTCATTAGCAGTTTGACTCTCTAATTTACCAGAGCCACGTCGGAGACACAGTTGATACCTTTACTTCTCTGTGTGTACTAAACACCCTTAGATGTTGTACCCTGGATGCTCAATAGGTGCTCATATCTTATCACCCACACTCTAAAAAGTTGGTTCCCATCATTGTAGATTCTACTGTAGGTGTGCAGTTCATTGTAGACAAACAGTAGAATCTACTGTAAAACTTTAACAGCTTCTCGACATGAACTAGATCTGAATGCGAAAAAATAACATTGATTCATGTTGTGATAAAAACCACACCTTCAGTGGAGAATACCAAGACAACTGGCAGAGCGCTCAGCCAATGGCCGGCTGGCACACAGGCCGTCCTCACCTACAACGCGGACGATGCCAGGTGAGAGATTTTGACGCTGCCATCAACACGACAATTCCAGGAGAAAATCAAGGGAATGCCATTAAAAGGGAAGAAGAGAAAAACTTCTAGAATACTGTTTGCTATCGCTTTTTGGTTGCAGACATGTGCTTCATTTTGCTCAATGAATAGATAAAGGTTTGCAAGTGCCTACTGAGGGACATTTCAAGCGGTGAAGCATGGAAGTATACAAATTCTCCTTTGTCTTTATTTCATGTCCCTATTAACAATATTCTTCAAACTTTCTTTTAATTGGTATAAAAAAGCTGCTTCCCAGTGGGCAGAAAATTCAGCCCAGCGTTAGGTTGTTAAAGCAACATTGAATCAATTGCTTGAGAGTCTGGCCCTGCTGGATTCTCATGCTAGAGTCTGACAATGCTGGACTCTTGTAGGCTTAAAGAGACTCTCCCAAGAGTCCAGCATTGCCAGACTCTAGCATGAAGATCCAGCAGGGCCAGACTCTCAAGAAATATAGGCTGAGTAGAGGCTCTAGATGAAGGTCCAGCATAGCCTGACCCTCACCAGAATGGCCCTTGACGGTATATGAGACGCTTTGTGAGTACCTCCCTTTGAGTTTTTTGTTTTTTTATTTAATTTTTTTTTTCAAACTTATTTTTTTCCAATTTTTCCCCTCCCTCCCTCCCTCCCTCCCTGACTATTGTGGACCAGCAGTGTTTGACTTTAATATATGAGTGCTTTAGGCGACATTGGTTGACGCTGATATTTGCCTGGGTGATGTACATGATGATCAAAAGTTGAACCTTGCCTGTCATCCATGTGGTGGTACATGGATCAATGACACAGATCATGGGGTGGGAGCAGGTAATCTGACAAGGAATCAATATAATCTGATCCCTTTAGGCTAATAAAAAGAAGGTGTGTTTCAGGTTAAACGGTGAATCCACTGAGTGAAATCCGTCCGATCAGATGAACATTCACAATACCGTGTCCAATCCAACAGGGTCAGGTCAATGGATTCACCCCTTGACATAATCTGAAAATCTAGGCGAAGTGGTCGGAATTTTTTTTTTCTTTTCTTTCTTTTTTTACTTTGGCCTGAAGAGTAACCAAAGGTTGACTCGCAAACTTCAATGCCGACTCTCCGACAACAGCGTTGACTCACAGACTATCAAATGACTCTGAAATAGCCCATAAATTACTTGAAATATATTTTTTTTAAAGAATTGGATAAGGATTTCTAGGATGCCCTGTTTTGCTGGGCAGGGTCAGGTAAGGCCAAAAAAAAGAGAGGTTTGTTTCAGGTAACATGGGTAGAAAATGTAGGGTGGGTAAGTCGGATTTTTTTTAAAACTTTATTTCTTCACATGAAAGTACTAGCCAGCCGGTCTAAAGACCTTAAAATTGACCAAAAAGGGTGAAAATAAGGATATTTCTTAAAAATTGCATAAAAAAAAGTAGCGTCGGCCCTGTTTTGATAGGGTCACTTGGGTGACCTAAGACTATCCTTTTTTTTTTTGGCCTGACCTGAAAGACACCTTTTTCTTTTGCCTTGATCTTCTCCGTACACCGTAATACCTGTAGGTTACCTCTATAGTGACCTCACAAAACAGAAAAAAGAAACAGAGTGTCCTGACCTGTTGTCAGAGGAATGTGTTTTTTAATTGTTAACCTATACTCATATAAATAAGGATTTATAAAAACTTTATGGCAGTTGTTATGTAATTATAATTAGCCTCCTGCTGTTGGTAGAATGTAACTAAACTCCCAAAGCGATGTCCGGTCAGAGACGGCACCCGGTCAGAGACGGCACCTGGTCAAAGACAGCACCAGGTCAGAGACAAAAACATTGGCCCAAGGTCGTGAGACACAGCCAGCTACAGGTGGAGTCATTAATTAACACTAAATGACACATTTATTCTACCATGAATAGGCATAATGTTCCAACTGCTTGCTTTGTGTGACTGTGACAGGTGTGTAGGAAGGGATGACTGGTTATGATACACTATAGCAGTACTGCACTCACCAACACACATGCATGCATGATGTGACACCTAGTGAGTCTTTAGTACTACTCATACCATAGCAGGCACAGAGAACAAAGCATTTCACCTCTCTTCTATACTGCATACAGCTAGTGGTATAAAGTAGTTATAGGCATTTTACCAAGCTGTAGGGGTATAAGGCTCCCTTCACTGTATTTCACGTACAGCATGGTACTCGTCCTATAGCTACTACATGATATGGGGCTCACTTATACTTAAAGGCCTCCTAACCCTCTAAGCATTACTAAATCTTGCACTTGGTCATTGTAAAAGCATCTACACTCAAAAAGTAATCTTGTCTCCAGACTCTTCCAAGTGACGATCATAAAATGAACGAGTCAAAAACTTGTCTAAGTGACAAGGAAGCGGGTCTTCTAGCTGGAGATAGAAGACCTCGTTTGTTTTATGATGGTCACTTTGACGAGTCTGGAGACAAGTTTACTTTTTCAGTGTATGGGGTTTGGAATGCATTTATTACTTAAAAATATCAAATTTAAGTACATTTAATTTAAAGTTAGTATATCCGATGAATGGGATTCAAAAATGCCAGGGCTGCATTCATGCATCATGACGACCAAGGGGTTGATGCATTAAGGCATGATGCCTTCCTTAAAGGGTTATGGACCACATGGTGTATTAATGCAGCATGTCCATGTCCTCAAAATGCATGAATACAACCTGCTGAGTTAACTCACCACGGCTGCAAACATTAAGGGTTGATATACTCCCAAAGGGTCGGCATGATGCATTCATGCATCACTGACTAACCAGTGCTGCATGAATGCATCATGGCAAGCAAGGACATAGCACTTACAGCATAATACAGCCTTTACAGGGTAAGTCAGGAAATAATAGGAATGGGGCATGCGGTCTGGTATTTGTGTCCATCCTAGCCTCTTTATAAGAGGGATTTCTTACTTAAAGCTTGACGGTCATGGTTGAAGTGAAGCCAAAAGCACTTTTGGATATAGTTCAGTTTTCATTCCCAAGAGGGCTCTTAAGGGCTGGGAGCTCAGCTCTTACAGGAACAAGATAGGGTGAATATGTTGTTGCTGGACAATGCTCATGGTCCCCTGTCCAAACACTGCTGCCCTCTGGGGGAACTGTTATTTTAGTCCATGTATGGAAAATACTGAACTTATCCCCTGACGGCCCAGCTTTAAAGTGGCATTCTCACCGAGCGTTTCCCACTCACAATTCTAGTACTGTTCTAGTCTGCTATCCGGTAAGTGCGAGTGGTGAGAATGCCCCTTTAAATGTCAAATTTAAGTACATTTAAAGTGAAACTTAAATGTTGATTTCGAGCGTATTCACAGGGTAAGTCAGGAAATGAGAGGGATGGGAAACGTGGTATGGTATTTGTGTCCATCCTGGCCTTTTAAAAGAGGCATGATTTCTGAGCCACCACACAGTAGGACTTCTTTTGGAGGGAGATTGAAAGTCGTTTTACTACCTACACTTGTAATAGACTTCACATCCAGCTCTCATTTGTATTTTTACAGTGGCCATGGGTTTATCAATAAAGATGTCAGTAAACTCTACATTAACCGCATTAAACACAGGGCTTTAACGGTGCAAATATCCTACAGCGACAGTCGAAGTGGAGCCCGAACAGGTACTCCGCCCTAGATTGATTAATTGAAATTCTATACTGAAGACAAACAGGCATTAGCCTTGCCTATGATTTAAGTCATAGCCAGTTGACCGTTTAAATGCTAAAGTCCATAAATTCTTATTGTAATGTACTTTATGTGCATTTGAATTTATAATAGTAAAGAAGCAACTTAAGGCCATCATTTAGTATATTTCATATAGAGGGTAGCAATCCTTAATGTCCTGTGGTCGATTTCCCCTCCTCGAGGGTGATCTGCATAACATAGATGACCCTACAATTGACATTTAACCCTGCCATAAACAGCCCCAAACCCTGTGTTCCTAGTAGGGGGTAGATGGGGGGGGGGGGTCCCCATGTCCCATGTCAATTTCAAGAAATGGCCATGTCACATGTCACTAAGGAAAAAGCCATGTCACTAGTGTCACTAAGGGAACGATTTTAGGGGCATAGAAAGAGTTATAAAGGGGGGTCTTGGGGCCGCAGGTCCCAGGAAAATTTAGGAATTTGAAAACCCAAGGGCACCAAATTCGAAGAAAGGCGTTGGTGGCCTACTTCACTCTATATAAGATTCTTTTTTCATGTTACTAAGCCCTATGTCACATGTCGATTTTAAGAAATGCCCATGTCACATATCACTTAAATGGCCATGTCGCCATGTCGATTTTAATAAATGCTCATGTTGCCATGTCGAATTTAGGGGTCTATACCTATCTCAGTGGCAAAAAATGTTTTGCTGCTGTAAATGAAGTTTAAAGTTAGCACATCCGAAAAATTATTTTGGGAAACCTACTAAACCTGTTCCATACACCTGACAACGTTATTCTGAAAGGATAGGCAACTATCAAATGTAATCTATGGGCTGGAATGCCTCAATTTGGGTGCCACTGTACCCATCGAAGGGCTTGTTCTTGTGTATATATGTACTGGGTGCCCTCTAAAATGTGCACCTTGGACATGAGGATGATATCCACATCCAAGCAGAAATAGAGGGAATTAGAGTGAATAACATGTGTGCCCAATGAAGTATTTCCACAATAAACATCCTGGCTTATAATGTTATAAATACAATGAATTTTTGACCCCCTATTATCGGATATACAAACTTTAACAGCTGTCTGTTGTGAATGTACAGAAATTTTCCCTCTAATATGAAGGTACAAATGCAGATTGTACATCTGCATTTGTTACAGAAAATGTTGCAGTATACTTACACACAGGCACCTGTAAGATGACAGTGACGCTCACTTTTCTGAGGGTGTTCACTCAAAAAGTGAACTTGTTTCCAGACTCTTCCAAGTGACTGTCATAAAATAAACAAGTCAAAAAACTCATTTAAGTGACAAAGAAGCGGGTCTTCCAGCTGGAAGTAGAAGGTAGGAGACAAGTTTACTTTTTCAGTGTACTGGAACCAAAGTTGGCGGCAATATTTTCTGTACAGGAGCAGCCCATAACTGTCAGTGTTTAGCGCACCATGCCCAAGGCTAATAAATAGTTGTGTTCAGGTAGCATGGCCCCCCCAAAATAGAGTAGGTAGGTCGATCTTTTACCAATTCTTTTGAAAGGATCTTGAACAAAATTCCTCCTGTTTTCCTATAGTTTCAATAAAACATATTTCAGTATAAAAAAAGAAGTTTTTTTTGGTAGAAAAAATACAAGAATGTTTTTTTTTTGGCCTCTAAGGAGTTATGATTATAGAGTCTGAGTGAGTGCAATGATATTCTCACCTTAGCCAGCACTGATTAACAACTTATTCACTAAAGTAATTAATCTAGTTAGTCTTTATTTGGCTCCCTTTACATCCGACCCAAGTTACCTAATAATGTCAGGTTGGTCGATACCAGGGTACTGACCAAATCATATAGTCCATGGTTACCTAGCAACAACAAATACTTACCTAGCAACCACCTGGAAAGAGTGTATTTTGCTCTTTGGAAAATACTTTGGGTTTACGAAAGGCCATCTCAGTATCATCTAACCCAACAATCCATCAGGAGCTTCATTGATGGTGATATTGTATTTGTTGTGTACTCACGTATATCGACTACAACGATGTTTACGCTTAAAACCTTATGAACGGCAGCACCTCTGTCTAACCTATATTGGTCTATACTACATGATACCGTTCACTGAATAAACACGTGACTTCAAACACAACATTTGGCGAACGATGATGTTGATGAAAGAATCCACACATAAAACTCGATTCTCTTGCTGTCACTAAAAATGATTCTCCTGCAGAGGTCGACTTTAAGGTAAGTAAAAAGGCCAAGAAGCCATTCCTACCAAAATTGGATTTTAAAAACAACAGTATTCTTGGACTAGTAGCCTTTCAGGTGTGTTGTACCAAGATGACGCTGTACCTGTGCTTCCAAGAAACCTTCCTGGCAGCTCTATTGTAGCAGTCAACAAAAAGGTGGTACATAGCCAGTATTGTAGGATGGGTTCACTCCTGCCCCGTCCCAAACAGAGGTACATCTTCCTTTATAACATGACTTGACCGTTACCCTCAAAATGGCTTTAAAACTGTCATGTGCTAGGGATTTACTATAAAGGCTATGTCTCACGACCTTGGGCCAATGTTTTTGTCTCTGACTGGATGCCAGCTCTGACCGGGTGCCAGCTCTGACCGGGTGCCAGCTCTGACCGGCCTGAATAAAAAGGGGTTATTTAGGGCAGATGATGATAAAAATGGACAACTAATGACTAGTTTAGAGAGTTATAACATCCATTAACCTTTTCAGCCAAATTCTTTCTCCATCTGCCTTAAATAACCCGATTTTATTCAGGCCGGTCAGAGCTGGCACCCGGTCAGAGCTGGCACCCGGTCAGAGCTTGCACCCGGTCAGAGACAAAAACATTGGCCCAAGGTCGTGAGACACAGCCCAAATCTCCTGAAATGATCACAGATGTTGACAGAGGTTGCTGCACTTGCAGTAGGTGGTGGACCATACTGTGCTTAGCCTCTTTTGTATCTAGTACGGCCCACCTACTGCTCGTGCTAGGGCCACTGTAGCGTGCAAATGGGGGTCGACCCTAGAATCGACATGGCGACATGGCCTTCCTTGAAATTGAAATAAAGCTTATAGTGACATGAAGTCCAGGGACTCTTAGTGACACTAGTGACATGGGTTATTCCTTAGTGACATGTGACATGGCCATTTCTTAAGATCGACATGTGACATGGGGACCCCCCCATAAAGACCCCAGTGCATTATTGTCTATCCCCCCATATGAGATGGTTATCTCAATGATAAACCCAATGTATAGTATATCTGTGGTCTGTTGCATAGAACATAACGATAACTTCAAAATATAACAATTATAAAACTGAAGATGAGCATGCAATCTTTGAAACCAATCGTTATAAAAGCATTAAATATAAAGCTACAGCTATTTAGTGAGAAATAGACTTATAACGACTTATAACGACCACCAGATAACGATCGGCAGCATGGCATTTCTGAAATCTTAAGGATAACAATATCGGTATTAATAGCTGTGCCATACCCCACTGGGTACAGAAGGTAAAACATGAGCCGTGCCCCATGCAGTATGACATAAAATCAATGACACTGTGGAGCGGGACTAGATTAGGGAGTGTTCATTTATTAGTTACAGGGCCAGGTTTGGGGGGGGGGCGTAAAAAATGTTGACCCCTCCTGAGAGGGGCTTGTAAAAAAAACTCGACCACTCTTAAGGGGGGCATAAAAAAATAGACCCCTTTTTGGCAAAGTAATACAGTGCAATACTATAATTTAAAGGAGGGGGCACAAATTATTCAGGGCGTGCTCAAGGGGGGAAGGGGATGACCTTATTTTGCTTCTTTGAGCGAAAACTCTCCCCCCCCCCCCCCCCCCGTTATTAATAAATGAACATTCCCTTATCTGACAGGCAAGCCTCAAGAATCAATACGGTCAGGTGACGCAGGCCTTCTGCTTGTATTGTGATGATCTTGGGTCATGCTCGGACATCCCCTGACACAGTGTGCTAGTTGAATTAAGATTGGGTCATGTGAAGTCATGACCCAGCCTGACCAGGGCTAATGCACAGAGTCATGACCCAACCTGACCAGGGTTGACCCAGTGGGTCATGACACGCCCTGGGCTAGTGGAGGGGAGGAGGATATTGAAGGGCTAGTTGTATTTTATTGAACATCAATTCACATCCATCAATTCCCCCAACCATTAAATTATACAAAAGGTCTTTCCCCCGGCCTCTGGGCATCCTCCTCCTGTGGTAGAATCTTTCAGTTCATCCTCTGGGCGTCCTCCATTGTCCTCCTTTGTCCTCCTTTGTCTGCAGCTACTCCATACAAAGATGGCGTCACCCACGCTTAGATGGCGTCATCACGTGACCTGGATGGCAGGAAGTCAGGGGGTGTGAGGGGGATGAGGTTTAGGGCTGACAGGGGTTGACCCAAACTGACCCAGTGCGTTATGAATCAAAATACCCTGACCCAAGCTTGTCCCAGACTGACAATGCATCACCCTGCTTTGCTGTAGACAGCGGTCAGTGACGTCATCACAAAAATGCATCACCGCAACCATTACAGTAAATGTAGATATTTTCACTCACATATATTTTGGTGAATTTGGATAAAAATACAACTTCATGTGTACTCAAATTTGTTGATTTTGGAATATAGTAGTAGTATGACTATACTGGATAACTTTTTGCTCTGTACATATGCAGATTGATCAACTTTGACCTCATAGTACTATGGGAAATTATGCGATGGACACTAGTACTGCATTTGCTTCATGCCAAGGACTCATATAACCAATTCAGAGAACACTGTATCCTCATCCCAGGAGATGTCCTATTCATGAGCCAGGATATGGCCCAGAAATGAGGTATAGAAAAAATGTACTGACTTCACCTTCTTTGTGTATCTGTATAAACTGACATACTAGGAACTCAGCCTGAATAGTTCACACATCTCCATTCTTTATACATGATAATGGGAAGTGCACTCAAATCAAATGAGGTCAATCTTCTCAGAATGTACAGAATTTGCCAGGATTGGCTCTAATGGGATGTCCACCCCCCTCCCCCCCCCCCCCCATTCAGTATTCAGCTTACATCCGGGTCTCATTGTGTCCTCACAACAGGCTTGGGGTATAGATGTGGGGGTCCCGATGTCGCATGTCGATTTTAAGAAAAGGCCATGTAGCCTGAATATAACGTCCACGTCGCATACCAATTTTAAAAAAATGTCCATGTCCCCTGTCACTAACTGTTCAAACCTCATGTCGCATGTCACGAGGCCCCATGTCACATGTCGATTTTGAGAAAATGTCATGTCGCTGTGTCGAATTTAGGGGTCTACCCAATCAGGCTCTCAGTGTAAGTTGTACGTGGGGACCAAATGACTAGACGCGACCCATTTTACACGTAATCTTAAGATGCCCACTTTTCTGGTAATCTTAACCGATTTCCCGGCCTATCCTCTAGCTGGCACCACTGTAAGTTAATAACATTGCTGCATATATCGGGGGGCTCTGCCCCGGCATCCCCTTTTTCTTTCTTTCTTTCTTTCTTTCTTTCTTTCTTTCTTTCTTTCTTTCTTTCTTTCTTTCTTTCTTTCTTTCTTTCTTTCTGCCTTTTTTTCCTTATGAAACTGTAACAGAACTAGTACTAGTTATAACCTAACACACATGAGGCACGGAGTTCCTCGCCGGGGCTGCATTCATGCATCATAATGACAAATGGCATCATTTAGAGACAAGCCATCCTTCAAGTATGGCCAAAAAAAGAAAAAGGTTTGTTTAAGGTAACCCAACCGGCCCTATCAAAACAGGGCCGACCCTACGTTTTTTTTCATGCAATTCTGAAGAGATTTTGAAATCTTTACCCCTTTTTTGGTCAATTCTAGGGTCTTCGGAGAGGCTGGCCAGTACTTTCATGTTTAAAATATATATATTAAAAATAAATCCAACCTACCGACCCCACGTGTTCTTCCCATTTTACCTGAAACAAACCTTTTTTGCCTATTAAAGGGTAAAATGATGATGTATGGATGCAGACATAGACCTTTGTGACTCTTGTAATTCACCTGCTCCTGATCTATGATGCACACATCGATCACAGCGCATGTACAAGACGTAGCTTATGGGAACAGCCAGACACTTGAGACATACAACCTTTCCATACTGATATCAATAGTGTATTGATAGAACAAAACAGTCTTGATGTCATGAGGCCAAAAAAAAGATGTCTTTCAGGTCACCCGACCGACCCTATCTAAACAGGGCTGACCCTACGTTTCTTTATGCAATTTTGAAGAAATTTTCACCCTTTTTCTTATTTTTTTTAAAACATTTTTAGGGATATATATATATATATATATATATATATATATATATATATGTATATATATATATATATATATATATATATATATATATATATATATATATATATATATATATATCCTACCTACCGACGCTAAATTTTCTGCCCATGTTACCTGAAAAAAACTTTTCTTTTTTTTGGCCTAATGTACACTGTCAGAGGTTAGTGTAGCTGCACAGCGTGATATATACTGTAGCTGCAAAGTATACAGAATATATAGAAGGAGGTATTTTTGGTTTCCAGTATGACATACTGTACAGCTACACTCAACTAATGCAGAACACCACTCACAGCAGATCTTTCTCTAACCTATTTGACATGTATTTCCACCTAGATTGACACAGAAATGTAAGCTAGTGAACATTTGAATATGTACAATATAGATGTGGTATAGATAAGCTACAGTACTGTCTAATGCACCAAGGTAGGATTCGAACCCATGATCTGCTGTGTGTGGTGTTCTACAGTAGGTGAGTATAGCTGTACAGTATGTGATACTGGAAACCAAAAATACCTCCTTTTATACTGTTCAGCTACAGTACTTACTTCTAACAGTGCACTTGTGCAGCCTGTGCCGTACTGTACTTGTGCTGTAACCACCATCTCAGTCACTTCATAGCATGCACTGAAAGAGTCAACTTGTCTCCGGACTCTTCTAAGCAACTATCATGAAATAAACAAGTTAAAGGTTTTCTAACCTATCATGTTACAATCCCACAAAGCCATCTCCAGACTTGTATAAGTTACAAGAAATTGGGTCTTCTAGCTGGAGTGGACATTGAGAAGACCCACTTGCTATGTGCCAGCCCAAAACCCAACATTTGCCAGCTCCAGATGCTATTTGTGGGATGGTAACCTGATAGGTTAGACAACCTTTAACTATTTATTTTATGACAGTCACGAAGACGAGTCTGGAGACTTTTACTGGTTTACTGTTTCAGTGTAGCATACAGCTCTGTCTGTATATAAGGGAGTGTTCATTTATTAATTACAGGGGGGGGGGGGTGGTGGGTTTGGAGGGGGCATAAAAAATTCTGACCCCTCCTGAGGGGGGGGGGGGGCGTAAAAAATTCTGACCCCTCTTGAGGGGGGGGGGGGTAAAAATGTAAGCCCCTTTTTAGAAAAAAAGCCTGCGCATTACTATAGTTCAAAGGGGGGGTGCGACAATTTGTCAGCGCCTTCAGCGAGAGGGGGGCACAAAACGTTCCACGCACTCTCGAGGGGGGGGGCGTAAAAATATTTCGCCCCTCCGCGCGAAATATCACCACCCCCCCCCTGTAATTAATAAATGAACACTCCCTAACCTCACCATGCTCCATGCTGTGGTAGATGAAATCAATGCCACTCATCATGGGGTGGGAGTAGATCGGGGGGGGGGCACTCGGTATATTTTGTATACACAGGTGTGCGGCTGGGAAGGGTACTTTTTTTTAGCAAAATCCCCCTCACCAAGGGTCTGCTTTTCGCCAAAATCCCCCTCACCAAGGGTCAATTTTCACTAAAATCCCCCTCACCAAGGGTCACTTTTCAGAGATTTAAAAAAATCCCCCCATAAAGGGTCACATTTTGCCAAAATTCTTTGCAACAAGGGTCACTTTTGACCAAAATTCTTACGCCAAAGCCGGTTCCTCTGGGAAAATTGCTAAAACCTAGGCACTTTTGTCCAAAATCCCCCTCAGCAAGGGTCACTTTTGACCAAAATCCCCCTCACCAAGGGTCACTTCAAATTCTGACCAAAATCCCCCGCACCAAGGGTAAGGGTTGTCAAAGAGCCAGCCGCACACCTGTGTCAAAAAAAATGTGAGTACCCCTCCCCCTGGGGAGTGCTCCATGATTAACTCACACGGAATCAATATAATCACGTTTCCCATCTACCTGTAGACGACCTCTAGTGATGTCACCCCAAAAACATGACTACTACACCCATGTCAAATAGGCCTGGGTGAAGGTACACAGCTATTGGCATACACAGAGGAAAGCAAAGGAGTCAACTGTGTCTCCCATTTGGTTCTGGTAAAAATCGAGTGTCAAACAGCTATTGACTCTGCATATATGAAGGGTCAACTGGTCAAATTATAGTGCAGAGTCAATTTAATTTGACCCTTCACCAACCAGAGTTATAAGTGGTTCGACTTTCTATTTTACATGAGTCACATGAGAGGTACAGTTCACACCCCGGGGGGGGGGGGGCACTGACTCTTTGATGCTGACTACCCACTGCCGCCCTACAGCCCCCCTTTTTCACACTTAGAAGTTCTGGCAGTGGTTTGACCGCCCCTGCTTTTCAAGTAGAGGGAAAATGTGCATAGCGACCGCCCCCTATTATGGAGAAAGTGAGGTTTGAGGTCCAGAAAGAGCAGTGACAACCTCACCAATTAAAACTGCAAACTTACCAATTAGCACTGCAAACTTAAAAATTCACCCTTTCTAACAATCAGATATGGTCTTGTGATTAATTAGTACTGTGTTATGCCCTAATTCCCAATGAGATTAGGGGTGACCACCCTTGCCTTTTAACCTGGGAGTGGAGTGACCGCCCCTCCTTTTTAGCCCTACTGACATTCGACCGCCACCGCTCCGGAAAGTCGTGCTACAGTCGGTACTCAAATCATATCTCAGTGCCCCCCCCCCCCAAGGTTCACACCTTTAGTTTTTTCTATTTAGGTTTTGCGGTAGGCTGTGTCTCACCTCCCCGAATCGATCCAAGTTGAAAGTCTATCCGATGTATATGACCTGCTTGAAAGAAAACAGTTTGTTTAGGGCAGATGTAGATAGAACTGGGCCGAAAGGTTAATGGATGTATTGAGACTTTCCATTACTGATTTTATTTCAACTTGTGTAAATACGTAAATGTGTAAATCTAGCCATGAATATCTTGTTATATTATATGTATATATCTATCCCCCCAGATAACCTCGGGCACTATTTTTTCAGGTTTGAAAATGTCTTGTAAGAGACACTGGCGGGTGTAGACTATTCAATTGCCATCTAACTACGATATGTATAGTACAAACCAGTGTCATTATCTAACATCTTCCCAGGTCAATAACAGGTTCTGTAGCCATGGTAACCGGCCAGAAGTTTGATAATTCTGGTTGATGCCCTGTCCTACCCCTGTGTTTGGCTACAGCCTGTCGGTGTCAAATAACTAATTTGTCTACTTACAGTTATACAATTGTATGAGGGAGCGGACATTATCTTAAAGGGGCATTCTCACCACTCACACTTTACCACATAGTAGACTAGAACAGTACTAGAATTATCAGTGGGATACGCTCGGTGATTATGCCACTTTAAAGTATGCTACATGCATAGCCAATATTGCATGATGGGGTCACGTAGGGGGGCTTCCATAAAGTATGTACACACATTTTCTCCAGAAATTGACCCCCCCCCCCTGAAGCTACTGTACGCATTATATTAAGACAAAGGGTTCATGTACGCAAGATTTCTCTGAAAATAGACCCCCACCAGCCCCCCCCCCCCTTTGTGCGTACCGAAAAACCTCATGTATAAGCCGCGGCTAGTACGCGAGTTAGATTGCCAGTGCGGCTTATAGGATCGGCCCAAAATCGGGGTGTGGCTTATACGCGAGTTTTTCCAAAGTATAATTAGTAAAAATCACCATAAATTAGCTTGAAATGACCCCAGGGACCGGAGGGGGTATCAAAGGTGAGTGGGCAATGTCAATGATTCCTATTCACACCTCAGCCCTAAGAAAATGCAGCCCACTCGCACCTCAGCCCTAAGACAATGCAAATCGGCGCTGTGAGCTTTCTAACAGTAACAATGCACCTTGGAGCCCCCCCCCCCCCATCTACATACTGGTGGTACCGGGGATAAAGCTGACAAGACAAGAGATGGTGGTGGCCGCTAGGAGGCCGCAAGGGCTGCTAGGAGGCCGTCCAGGCCGCTAGGAGGCCCCTTACAAAGTTACATCAGCTCAGGTAGGCTAAAGTTAAGGGTGCGGCTAATACGCGAGTTTTTCTCAGGGGTTATTCAGAGGGCCTCTGCGGCTTATAGGATCGGCCCAAAGTTGGGGTGCGGCTTATACGCGAGTTAGGCATATACGCGAGGTTTTACGGTACATACTTTATGGAAGCCCCCTATGGGGCATATCAGCCCGAGGTGCATTTGCCTTTATAAAGCTTTATTACACAACCAGAAGACAATTTTCCAGGCCCTCTACATTTTAGTTGTTGTTTACATCGCAAATTTAGTTTTTTATATCGTTAATGTGCCTCATTCACATCGTCATCTGATTTGTTTACATTGCTGCCATTGCCAGATCACGTGACCAACACGCTAACTTCTGATTGGCCTAGAGCCCCAAAACCATACCACACGTAGGGGTGGTATGGGAAAACGTACCACACCCCATCGTTTGTTGACTCAGGGTAAATTAACCCTGAGTAATAAACACTGTGTGGTGGTTCGTAGTTAACTCTAGGTTAAAGAACAACGATCACGGCAGTTTCCAGGTGCGAGAATATATCTGTCTTTATTCACAAAAATAACAACTCTAGTTCCTTTACTAGGGAACGATCAGTGTAGAATTAATACACACAGGTAGATCAGGTTTCTCTATAAATAGAGGAAACGGTCAGTATACAACTCTTAGCATACAACTCTGTCCGCACGGTTGGACATGTGAAGTCTCTCGTCAGTCGGGCCTGCACTGACTGCCGTTCCAGGTAAACACATGGGTCTTATATAACACCGGCTATTAGATCACGTGGCCAGGTGGGTGGGTCGGCCGCCCACCTGAGAGCGGCACACGGTTACCTGAAGAGGACCTGCGCCCTCTCCCGGGAACTGTGTGCACTAGCTCCAGGTGGAGAAGCCGAGTAAACAGACGTTACCCGGAAATACCGTGTATGAGATTAATATGTAATATCATGCCCCTACAACTGCCTCATTTTGCATTTCAAGACAATTTTGGGACATAGGGAAAAGCTTATATTTCAGTAGCTATTCAACATAGAGAAAAGGGTAAAAAGAGATATGTAGGCAAGATCGGGGCACACAATATTCCTTCAAAAATTTAAAAAAAAAACAATTTTCTGTTTGTGATATTTGCCTGCAATCTTTAACAATTTTTTTCTCTCTTTTGCTACTATGGAAATGTAGGCCCCTACTAGAACATTTCTATCCACGGTAATGGGTACCCATAGGCTCTAAGCATTAATTTTTTTCACTAAAGATAGAAATCATATATTTAGCCAAATTTGTGTCATTTCTCTCTTCTACCCCCAAACCGGGCAAAAACTGGACATGTCCTATGGTAACACTGTTTGTAACACATTTGAACAAAGTACAACCAAAAAGTAATACTGTAGGCTTACTATACCATGTTACTCTACTGACTCACACAGCATCCCACTATGACGCTAAAGGGAGAACGGGATGAACAGAGAAGGGGATAAACGGAAAAGGGGATGAATAGCGAAGGGGATAAACGGAGAAGGGGGGACCGGGGGGCGGGGAGACAGGGGGCGGGGGTACAGGGGATCGACGGCAAAGGCATGGACGCATAGCACACGCCGCCCCACAGCTGACTGACACAGTGAAACGGAAACGGCGATGGTGTCGCTGCTGACGCTCCGATCGACTCGGCTTTTTGGCCGAGACGTAAAACAGTGCTTACGCTCTGCCGGGCGCTGACGCCCACAGCCACCTGCTTGTCCCCAGCCACCTGCTTTCCCACAGCCACCTGCTCACCTACAGCCACCACCTGGAATTCAATTATATATGACTTCCAATATATGAAATTAGGGTAGCTTTTTCTGGCGATTAGGATTCTGCTGTCAGAAATGAGAAATAATGTATTGTACTCAAATTATATTGTACCCCAACTCAGGAGGGCACATAAAATGTTACAACGCCCCCATCCCCCCCCAAAAAATTAGCTTTTTAGTTCTCTTTCCATCCGTCAAAGATATGATGGCGCCACTAGCAGTTCTCGCACTCGGCGCGAATTCAACAAGACAGCATGAGATTTCCACAGTGGTAGCATAAAAGGAGTGCAGAGTAAAATTGTACCACCCATATCTTCGCCGTTTTTGGTCCGACGGACTTGTTTTTTGACAGGCACAGAAGGCGGTACATAACCGCAGCCTGTAGCTGTCGCCCACAGCATCTGCACACCCACCTGCTCACCCACACCCACCTGCTCATCCACACCCACCTGCTGGCCTGAAATGGAATAACATACATGTATGACACATGACTTGAGGGTACTTTTTAACAAGGAATCCATTTCTGATGCCAGAATTGACCAACAAATGATTATAAGGGAGTTCCATTTCTAAGCATATGAGAAGGCCAAAAAAAGAAAAGGTTTGTTTTAAGTAATCCAGCCGACCCTATCAAAACAAGGCCGACCATAGGTTTTTTTTTAATTTTAAAGAAATTTTCTCATTTTTACCCTTTTTTGGTCAATTTTAGGGTATTCAAAAAAGTTGGTTAGTACATTCATGTTAAAAAAAATAAAAAAATAATAATGATAATCCGACCTACCGACATTATGAACAATCAAAACACATAGGCTCTCACAGTGAATTCATAGGTCTACCAGAGAGCCCTCCATTCAGAATTTCATTTAGATTTCATAACAAATGGATTTCCTATGATAAAGGGCCTATCAATTGATAAGGAAATTACTCAAGGAATTCTACACTTGGTATATTCATAACTTGATTTTGGGTCCATTGAGGTGGTAATGTATTTTTAAGGGGGGGGGGGAGTCATGCACAATTACATTCTCCCCATTGAAAATACACTGTTATCAAAATATGGTGGGACCCCATGGGACCGACTTTCTGAGCTGGGACTGCCCCCAGATACCATGTCCCAAAACCCATAAATAATACACTGCTAACTGTTATGTGTAGTATATCTATTGTATGTTGTTATGATGTAAAACGACACGGGTTTTATTATTGTATTCATAATATGTTTTATAACTTAACGAGTACCGACGGTACGTTTCACATACCGTCGTTATCATAGTTCGGTATTACCTTCGGTTACATCTCGGTAATACTTTCATAACATGTTAAATAATCATATACACCAGGGGGCTCTGCCGGTGTGGTCAGGTGACCCCAGCAAGCCTGTATATATAAGGTAGACTCCTTCCCCAGAGAAGGCAGTCAGGTTTGGGACTGCTGAGGCAACACCACCCTGCACTCCCGGTTTAACTCTATGATGTAGTGTTATTTCCCTGTATTATTTTAGATCCTGTTCTGATCATTGTATGACTGAATGTTATACTGGTAAATGATACCTGAGCATTTTCCATTCAATAAAGTCATCATATATTAAAGTCTAATTTTACCTTGTCTGGTTTTTGATCTCATGCGTGTTTACACTAGTAGAGCTAGACCAACTACACACGTATACAGTACATGAAGCATCTTGAAATCAGATTTTTTGCAATGGATTATAGCATGTTACATAGTTAGCAGGACATAATAGTAGTCATGGGGATGCAGTGAGAAATGCTCAAGGCAACGTCTCACCAGATTGGGCCAATGTCAGCGTCTTTGACCGGGTGCCATCTTTGACCGGCTTGACAGAAGATGGTTTAATTTGGCAGATGGAGATACAAATGAGCTGAAAAGACTAATGGATGTTATAACACTTTGAATTAGAAATTTAGTAGCCCATGTATATCTGCATCTCCCCTAAATAAACATTTTTCTATCAAGCCAGTCAAAGATAGCACCCAGTTAAAGACCTTCACATTGGCCTGATCTGGTGAAACACTGCCTTGAGTACTTTTTCACTGCATCGCCATGACTACTATTATGAGCGGCCACCATAAAAAAAATTGAAATGGATAAATTTCTTCTTTGATATGTAACAGACAAAATAAAGAAAATGGCGGTGGTTATACCTCCATATATATCGTCACCTGTCCTAAATAAACCGTTTTCTGGCAGGAGGTCAAAGATGGTAACCAGTTAAAGACGTTCACATTGGCTCGATCTGGTGAGACACAGCCTCACAAAAATTGAACCAGGGATGCAGACATATAGATACTCTCTTTCTATACATGGCACATAATGATGTCTTTATCACCTTTTCAGGATGGAGATGCTGGCTATGGTGCACATGCCGAGGGAAGGTAAGACAACACCTTATCCAACTTTCTCAGCCGTGGGCCACCCGGGCCGGTAGCTCTAGAAATTGATGGGCCTGGGCCTTCAGCTGTGGGCCAGGGAACAAATTTAACTTTTTTCAGAGAGAAATCATATTTATAATTCCAGAATTTCCTGTCATAGCTATGTTCAAATGAAACTAAATTGCTTCATTCGGTCGCATTTTCCTCTTTCCAACGACATATTACATGAATATACTTGTCAGGAAAAATCTTTCTTGTGGGCCAACCGGGCCCATAGGAAGCTAATTTGGAAGATATCTATGGGCCCGGACCCAAAACTACGGGCCATTGGCTCCCGGGCCAGCGTTAGTGTCTACCCCTGCTTATCTAATTAAATGTTGTTTATTTAGCGCCTGACATCATACCAGGTTGATATACCCTTAAAGGGTTGACAACCCTGCAAACAAAAAATCTCAAGCGGAACTCGTGCACTTGTGCTTTCCCAGGAAATACACTAGATTCTAACTTTGTCATTCTTGAGTTCTGTTTGGAGGGAAGTCACACAAATTGAGTAAACTGAATCTTGGACCTGCTGGCGAGGCCGCAAAGAGCTTCCCTAATGAGCTCACAGATGGACTGGATATCCAATATCTTGGAGAAATTAGCCGTGAAATAAAAAATGGCTGTTGCTATCTTCAATGGTGTGCACTGTGAGTTGTAAAACTGGTGGTAAATGTGGTAAGCAGGAGGATGCAAAGTTTGTTGATAGTGTCTGTAAATGATACTCAAATTAGGTGTTGTCTAAACTTTAATTGATATTATCAATGTGGCCCATAATGACCTCACAGTTGGAGGCCTCGCCAGCAGGTCCCAGATTCAGTATACCGGTGAGTGTCTTGTCGTTGCTGCGCTGGTGCATGATCACAAGGCATACTGCATGAATGTTTGCATTTAAGTAGTAACTCACCAGGGCTGCATTCAAGCATCCAATATATCCCATGACAACTCAGGAACCGTCCTGAGGCAGGACGATGGAACCTGACCCCAGAGCGCCTGTGGTTACCGGGAGACTAATAAGAGGTACAGGGGCCCGGTGTAGGTTATATAACATTCTGATGTAAGAGATGGTAAGATAACACGGTCGTCATAGGCTATACTGAATCACGCTAACCCTACGGGGTTCAGACACTTCTGAAGGGTCGACACGAGGTGCCAATGCACTTACTCTCAGGGGCTGACTCATTCATCATGTCGACAAATGTCATCTTTAAGTGACATGCCGTAAAGGGCCAATGAAAGACTAGTAGTGAATTTGATGGTGTAGAATGAAATATATTAGCTTGATCTTATTTAATCGAATTTTACTATAAATATAAGAAGGGCATAATGCATTAAAGCATGACTGCAGCTCTGTGGTGTAACTCGCCAGTGCTGCCGCTAAGGAGTGTATGGGGCATAACTCACCCGGGCCACATTCATGCACCATTACATTAAAGGTCACCCAGTAAACAAAAAACGTTATACAGTATTTTATAACATTATATAACGTTTCTCTTAGACTCCTCACTATGACATAACGTTATATTTTTTATTTATATAAGTTTTAAAACATTATTTTGACGTAAAATAAAGTTTTTTTGTTAGCTGGGCATGATGCAAATAATCACTATGCGGCATTTTAAGGGGTAAAATAAGGGCTATTTTTTGTGTATAGTAAGCAAAATACAAGGAAACAGAATGAAATTAATATATTTCTTGTTCCTGTTGACAGTGAAGGAGCCTTGCGGGGACTACCTGTGTGTGTCGGAGGCCCCGACCCCGTTCATCACACCCGAGGCGTCTGAGGTGTCGCAGTATCTACAGACCGAGCGCTTCTCCTGCCCCGAACACGGACCGTACATGGCGGACGGAGAGATGGGTACGTGATACTTACACAATACTTACACAGAGAGAAGAAACAGTGTCAAAAGGGAGGCCAGGTTGCCTTCAGAATGGCTCCCCTGTCTAAGGGATTCCAGGTGGCCTAGGGGAGCCTAGGTGACTCTCTGGCTGACCTCTCGGAGTCACCTGGGGGAGTCATATGACCCAGAGAGCTATATGACTCCCCTAGTTCACCCCCCTAGGTCAGCCAGAGAGTCACCTAGACTCCCTTAAAGGGGTGAATCCACTGAGGTAAATCCGTCGGATCGGACGAGATTCGTCCATAGGTTTAACATTGTGAGGTGCATCCGATCCAACGTTTTTGCCTCAGTGGATTCACGCTTTTAGGCAACCTGGACTCCCCTAATGAGTCATTCTGGCGGCTGTTTCTTCTCTCTGTGTACACAACGAAAACTGTTCACCTCTGAGGCTGTTTTATTTGGATAAATAGTTTTTTTTTAATTTCCTTATTTCAGTTTAATTATTTTCATTGTTAAAATTTGACAGCTTATTTTTCATACATTTTAATTTAGACTACCCTCAAACCTCTCTGACAGTCGAACTCCCCTGTAGCCGATCCGTGACCTTGAGAAAATACTTGGGCCAATTTAAACATGGTTAAACTATGATATACTTGGTAAAATATCCCCTTAATAAGCCAATCCCCTCTTTGAGACAATGATATCAGCTGAATCACGGATAAAATTAAAAAATGGTCGCTTATCAGAGAGGTCTTATGGTAACACTTTTAACACCTTTTCCAGGTGGGTGATCTGTATGAATAAATGGATGACTGTTACCGCATATATGATATTTTAATCTCATAGAGCACAGGTTTTTCACTCGGGGGCACCTTCATCAGTGTCAGAATTAGTGGAGAGACATGTTTTTTTGTATGTTTTTTTTACAGTTTAAATTTGCATTTTTTATGCCGAAGTGGTGGCGTAGCCAACAAGATGAGGTATATGATGTTTGCACTTTGCCGAAAGTCAGAACTGGTGCCGCCATCTTGGATTGCACCACCATCTTGGATTAAAGAGTCACAACACAAATTTATGCTATGTGATAACAATAAAATAAATCAACATTAGATAAGTCCTGAGGTTGATTATAATTATACCTACCCCCCTAACACTGACCCAAGGAATTCAATGGTTCTATTGGTTTGTTTCTAATGCATCTGGTTGCCTAGCAACGGCTATTCTAATTGTTTATCTGCCTAGCAACACACATTTCCATGGTCCTGAGGTTGATTATAATCATACCTATCCCCCCTAAAATGGACCCAAGGAATTCAATGGTTCTATTGGTTTGTTGCCAATACAGCTGGTTGCCTAGCAACAGCTATTTATTCTATTCTATTATTTTATTCTAATTGTATATCTGCCTAGCAACCCACATTTCCATGGTCCTGCGGTTGATTATAAGCATATCTACACCCCCCCCCCCCCAATATGGATCCAAGGAATTCAATGGTTCCATTGGTTTGTTGCTAATATAGCTGGTTGCCTAGCAACAGCTATTCTAATTGCTTATCTACCTAGCAACAAACATTCCCATGGTCCTGAGGTTGATTATAATCATACCTACCCCCCCTAATATTGACCCAAGGAATTCAATGGTTCTATTGGTTTGCTGCTTATACAGCTGGTTGCCTAGCAACAGCCTGTCTTATTGCCAGCATAATCATATCTACCCACCTAACATGGATATAACATATTTGAAGTAATATCATCCTTCCCCCTGATAACCCCTCCCCCCCTGCTTATTTGGTGTCTTGAATGGGTCCCCTTCAAACATACCCACCACGTGGACATTATGTTCCCCTAAATGCAAGAATTGTGGTTGTTGCCGCGTATAAAAATGCCTGAGGCATTTTTTTTACGTGGCAACAACCACAATTCTTGTTTTACATTTATTTATTTAACATTTTGATTTAGTCTTCTCTGAAATTTACAACCTCTGCATTTAAACTAACACTTATAATACCTTTTGCAGGCGGGTGTCTCGGCTGCACCGACATGAAGCTCAACATCTCCCGTGACCACTCGTACAACGACTTCCAGGACGAGGACCTGCTGGACGTCCTGATGGACGGGTCCGGGCCGGACACGAGGGAGGGGGACCAGTACGTGGGACTGATGCCCGGGATCATTACCCGGTCACGGTTTGACGCCACGAAGGAGCTGTTTGACTACATGTTGGCGTACGAGTCATGTCTGCAGACTGTGAAGGTGCGTACCGTATACCGCAGTTGCAGGTTCCTTAGTAGGGGGCACCATTGCTTGATCTGGGAACCAGCGAGATAAGCACTGATACAACAATCACAATGGGTACAGGCTATTACATAATGCCCCCTAAGAATTCCGCAGTGAAGCCCGGGGAATTTTCTCATTGGTTGATAATTCCTCCAGCTACATGCCTATATTACGCACGCCCGTGATATCTCTCCTAGGTGCGCAGACAAAACTTAAATACGCAATATTAACACAGAATTAAGATTGTCTTAATTATCTTAAAATTAGTCTCAATCTTCCTTAACACAGAATTAAGATTGTCTTAATCATCTTAAAATTAGTCTTAATCGTATCTTAACCTATCCTAATCCTATATTAATATGCACAGTTCATTGTAGGATAGGCTAGTCGACTAGTATGTAGTTTTTTTTCTTTCTGGGTAGATTAAGACATTTTAAGATGTAAAATTAAGATGTAAGATTAAGATTACGTTGTTAACATTTGTCCACGCACCTGGGAGAGCTATCCCATATTTGCGTATATTACAGGCTACTCAGAAAAATAAACTGGTTTCTCATCACCGCACGCATCATGAAAATCGTGATTTGGGGAAAACTGTTTTCTTTCAAGATTTTCACAGTCAAAAATATGTCAAAAAGTGGTGGAATATTGGCACATCTCGTATCAAATTAAAGCCTAGACTGTCAGTGATGCAGTGAGCTAGGAGTAACTTACAATATAACACTTTTTGTGTATCACTAAACTCTTAGCTACTAATGGCTGTGTCACACGACCTTGGGCCAACGTTTTTGTCTCTGACCAGGTGCCGTCTCTGACCGGGTGCCGTCTCTGACCGGGTGCCGTCTCTGATCAGGTGCCGTCTCTGACCGGCTTGGCTTGATAGGCTCAAAATACCAACAGCAGGAGGCTAATTATAAGTATAATTATACTTATGTAACAACCACCATAACGTTTTTACAAATCCTTATATATATGAGTATAATTCTCTTTAAAACCCCTTTTTTCTGACACCTGGTCAGAGACAGCACCCGGTCAGAGACAAAAACACTGGCTCAAGGTCGTGAGACACAGCCTAATATGTGAAATTCATTCACAAAAAGTCTTAATTTTTCTATACATTTTGGCCCTCGCTAAAACAAAACTAGAAAAAAAAACACGCCCTCATCACATTTTCACTGCCAAGTGATGAAAAACAACTCTTTTTTTAGTGGCCTTTTGTTGTTGCTTTCTTGTGATTTAGTACTTAAAAATTGGATTGCATACAAAATCGTGAAAATTTAGATTTGTTTTCTAGTCTGAAAAAATGCTCCGAGGGGGGGGGTCGCTTATTAACTTGGAATCTGTAAATAATCATTTATTTTCAATCACACTTTAATTTGGCCAAATCTTAAGGCACTAAGGGCTCAGAGAGGTAATGGCCTAATGTACAATGCAAGAATGCTGTTCTAGTGTATTTCTAAAGCGTGCAATTCAGTGCGGAAATGCTAAAAATGTGCACCACGGTCAAATTACACCAAACCCCAAATATAAGCTGAACTAGAGCGAATAAGAGTGACCAATGTCTACAGCAAAAAAAGTATGGTCTCTTTGAACATCCTGTCACCACTGGTCACCTTTTTAAGAAAAGGAACCTTGAGCTCTAATTATTGGATCTGTTAACTTTTTCAGGAGTCTGGCGTGCAGAAGACGTTCAACCACAGCATCGGGCTCATCAATCGCCGTCGCTCGTGTAACCTCCCCAAAAGTCGCTCTGGGAACCTCCCGGGAAAAATGGTCCGAGTGACGTCGAAGGATGACTTTGCGATAAGTTACAAGGAAGACGAGATTAATTTGGTGTTTGAGGGAAACTTCTGGGAGCGGAGTAAGAGCGTGCCGGAGAAGCTAAATCTAGTTGTGGACATCAGAGGACGCAGGCAGCACCTGTGGGCCACCAGTCTCAGGGACGTGTCTACTGCTACTTAAAGCTGGGCCGTCAGGGAATAAGTTTAGCATTTTCCACACATAGACTAAAATAACAGTTCCACCAGAGGGCAGCAGTGTTTGAACAGGGGACTTTGTCCAGCTACAATATATTCACCCTATCTTGTGCCTGTAAGAGCTGAGCTCCCAGCCCTTAAGAGCCCTCTTGTGAATGAAAACTGAACTATATCCAAAAGTGCTTTTCCCCTCACTTCGACCATGATGGTCAAGCTTTAAACTGAATGGACTTTCACGTGGGTATATCCGATGTTTGGGACCCAAAATTCAATCTGCTTAAAATTTTACCAGGATGTTGATCAATGCCCTGCGTCATTTCCTACCTAATTTATTATTATTTACAATTAATTCTATTTAGGCTCATCACCTATTATTGTGGCCAAATTTCACGTTAATGGCCAATTTGTGGCAACAGGGGGAACAACATCGTGCATGATTTAATTTTCCCCATTGAAAATACACTGTACAAGATCATGGTTGGACGCCATGGGACCCATTTTCTGAGCTGTAACTGCTCATGGATACTATTTTAATGTCCTTAACCCCACTAATGGAATACAGTGCTAGACATGTATATAAAAAGTCATTTGGGAACTTTAAAACAAATGAAAAATGATCAAGTGACAATCGTGCCTTACGACTGAGTAGATCTCAACACATCAATGTACATATATACCAAGTTAGAAATGGCTGCCTGTTCAGGAGCAATTGAACATGTATGATTATCAACATAGCGTGCAGTTCTGCTTAGGTGTTAAAACTGGTCGATAGCAAGTATCTAATTATAAGCCATAGTTTATAATTAATAGCGCTATTTAATATAGATATCATATATACGATTTTTCGAACTTGCAGAAGCTTAATATGTCTTTCGGACAAGGCAACTGAGTATATTAGTGGTAGCTAAGAGACATATCATTCATTATATCCATTAATCTAAGCAATATACACATACTAAGTAAGAAATGGCTGCCAGTGCAGGAGGAGTTGAACATGTGTAATTATTGATGTGATGTGCAGTTACTCTTGAGTGGTAGAATTAGTCCATAGTAAGTATCTATATAGTCATAAGCCACACCTTTGCTTCGTAGCACGATCTCATATTGATATCATATAAGATTTTTCGATTGAACTTTCGTAGAAGCTCAATGTTTCTTTCGGACAAGGCAACTGAGTATATCAGTAGTACCTAATAGACATGTCGTACAATGAATACATATATATTCATTACATTTATCAATGTAAACGATATAACCTATACTATAGTATAGCGGGGGTAAACTTAAACTGGCCTTCAGTTCCCTCTAACCTATACTCAGTGTACCAAAGCCTTCAGTACCTCTCGGATCAAGGTATGCAGACTGTTGTAAGATTGTCGCCCTAATATGTTCCTGTATATATTCCCTCAGAAAGTACATGCACGATAGTAAAATATGAATATGGATTTTTTTCAAACTCTCTCAGAGTTAACTGTATATCCTGACTCTAATTGTTCTCGGATATTTTCGTTTCAAAATAAAATTCATAATAATGTATACTGTAAAAACAATCATTTGTGACAAAAAGGAAAACTATATTGTATTTCTTTCGCAGCCTACGATGGCAAGTACATGTAAATATGGCACACCTTTTTATATAATTTGATTTCTATGTGTCATAGTTTTGTTTTTGACATCGTAATGACAATTTTCACATTTCAGTAAACGTGAGCACAGGTGCAATAGTGTAATGTAATGGGACTGGCTCTTGTAAGACAGGTACCGATGTAAGCTCATTAATTACACTTCAGTGGGCTGGGAGAACAAAGACAGAGACTGACCAACACTGGGCTAGATGGATATTTTGTACTATAAGCAACGTATGTGTAACCGTTGTCAATTATATAATTGTTTTTTTTTCATTTAGTTCATAATAGAAACGAGCTTTTACTGCATGATGAAATGAAATAGTTATAGTGTTTTGATGTTGGTATTTTTTTTTCTAAAATGTTGATTTGTGTACATTATGTGAATAAAGACAATGTAACAACATGCAAATTATTCTGTTAAGATTTATGTATGTGGCTGTCAATTGCAAGGCAACAAGGTTACTTTGATGTGTATGGATGCAAATGGACCTGAGATATCAAAGGTTTTGTGGACAAACCTTTGTCACACTCTGACTACGACCGCCACATCCTCTGCAGCGTGACATACTTTAAGGACAGCCCCAAAGATGCAAAACCTCAACAGGGTTGATACACCCTTATATACTGTCTGCATGATGCACCAATGCAGCACCAGCGAGTTACTCGCCGACTCACTGTTAGTGCATCATACAGCCTCACAAAGTGTTAAGGCACAGTCATCCATATACCGAACCCCTCCTAGAGGACGACCCAACTAAGGGAGTGGTCATTTTTTGACAACAGGGGGGGGGTCGGTGGATTTTCGCGCGACGGGGTCGACATTTTTTTGGTCCCCCCGCGGAAGGGGTCACAAATTTTTTGGTCCCCCCACTAGGCAGGTTGAAAATGAGCGCGGCCGACCCCTTTGAGCTATAGTAACGCGCGGGCTTTTTCGCTAAAAAGGGGTGTAATTTTTTTGGTCCCCCCCTTCAAGGGGTCTAAATTTTTTTGGTCCCCCCCTTCAAGGGGTCCAAATTTTTTTGGTCCCCCCCCAAATCCACCAACCCCCCCCCCCCTTTTGTTAAAAAATGACCACTCCCTAATTAGCCAAACCCCAAACTTGAGGAAAAAAGGTCCTATGCATAAAATCTCTTAAAGATCGTTTTTTCCTTTATTCTAATGTGGTAACGTTTTTCCTTTATCCTAATGTATTGAATAAAAATATCCCACCTAGGTGGTGAAAGCCGAATGCAAGACAAGAAATCGGCTCATAGAAAATGAAAACGCCAAATAAAATTTGTCTCATTGGCAGGGTTTTACAGTACATGTTGCATCAAGTGTGTCTCCCAAACACAGAAGTGTGTGTACACAGTGTTTATCTCTAAATAATAGGGTCAATGATGGGCGTGCCGCAATACCACCTTGAGGGGTACTACCCCAGTGAGTAACTCACCAGTGCTGCATTGGTGCATCATGACGACCCTCTAGGAGTGTCTCAACCCTGTCAGGTCAGCATGATGCTTGAATGCAGCCCTGGCGAGTTACTTGCCGGGCTGCATTCATGCATCATGACGACAAAGGACATGGTGCATTAATGCATTATGCAGTCCTAAAAGGGATAATAATAGTGTCAGCAATGGGCGTGGCACGACATTGCCTTTGTTGCACTTATACATAACCCAAGGTAAGTGGCCGACGAATAAACAAGTTTAACTCTTTAAAGTGAGTATATCCGAATTTTGCTAAATTCTAAATCGTACATCAATGTGTTCCAAATACCGTAAAAGTGTATTATTTATGGGTTGGAGTACATTAAAATAGTATCCATGGGCAGTAGCAGCTCAGAAAGTGGGTCCCATTGGGCCCAGCCATTGTCTTTTCTAATGTTTTTACAATGGTGCACGATTTGAATAAAAAATTACCATATTTTAAGAAATAAAATAAAGTTTGGGCAATATCGCTGGGAATGAGGGGGAATTAAGTGGATAGGAATTAGGTATGATATTTGGGAACATCCTGACTCATCCTGACCCCCTTGTAAATTATAAATGAACACTCCTTAGTCAGTTTCTGACAGGGAGTGTTCTGAAACCTCAGGTGCAAATCCATAGCAATGACACTCTTAACCCTTAAAGGTCGGGGTAAGACATTGAAACATCGGTCATAAATGCATCATGGACTTGGTGCATGAACGCAGTCCTGGCGAGTAACTCGCCAGTACTGCATGAACGCATCATGCCTACCCTAAAGGGTTGAGACACTCCCGAGGCATCATGAGCATGATGCACTAATGCAGCCCCGTCAAGCAACTTGCCATGGGTGCATGTGTGCATTATGACGGATAATGTCATCTTTAAGCGACAGGCTGTCCTTAAAGGGTTAAGCTTCTTAACCTTCAAAGAACATATGTCGCTAAAAGATTTCATTTACCGCCATGATACACCAATGCAGCCCCAGCGAGTGCTGCATTGGTGCATCAAACCGACCCTTTGGTAGTGTCATAACCCCATAGGGTCGGTATGATGCTTAAATGCAGCATTGGCGAGTCATGACGACTAAGGACATGGTGCATTAATGCATTATGCAGTCCTAAAAGGGATAATAATGATGTCAGCAATGGGTGTGGTACGACATTGCCTTTGTTGCACTTATACATAACCCAAGGTAAGTGGCCGACGAATAAACAAGTTTAACTCTTTAAAGTGAGTATATCCGAATTTTGCCAAATTCTAAATCGTACATCAATGTGTTCCAAATACTGTAAAAGTGTATTATTTATGGGTTGGAGTACATTAAAATAGTATCCATGGGCAGTAGCAGCTCAGAAAGTGGGTCCCATTGGGCCCAACCATTGTCTTTTCTAATGTTTTTACAATGGTGCACGATTTGAATAAAAAATTACCATATTTTAAGAAATAAAATAAAGTTTGGGCAATATCGCTGGGAATGAGGGGGAATTAAGTGGATAGGAATTAAGTATGATATTTGGGAACATCCTGACTCATCCTGACCCCCTTGTAAATTATAAATGAACACTCCTTAGTCAGTTTCTGACAGGGAGTGTTCTGAAACCTCAGGTGCAAATCCATAGCAATGACACTCTTAACCCTTAAAGGTCGGGGTAAGACATTGAAACATCGGTCATAAATGCATCATGGCCTTGGTGCATGAATGCAGCCCTGGCGAGTAACCTCCTAGGGTGGGCATGATGCTTGAATGCAGCATTGGGGAGTTGACCAAGGGCATGATGCATTAAGGTATCATGCCGACCTTAAAGGGTTAATAATGGATATGATTATCATATCCATTATTAACCCTTTAAGGTCGGCATGATACCTTTGATAAGTAGTTGAGTGAGAGTTGTTATGAACACTTCTATCAGGCGGCGTCTGACTGCTATAGACCTGTGCAACAAGAAAGGGTGACTTTTCAGAAAAGTTGTTGATGAATTATTTCGAATATCTTTGACACTGTGACTTACATATTCATAGAATACCTTCAAAATCCTGCATTTTGACGACTATTGTTTAAAAGATGATTGTCCTGTGAATCTCTTGATATATAAGATGTTAACAAACATGGCCATTACAGACAATTAATGTTTTGAGGATTCTGCTAAAACTGACATAAACACATCTTTATCATGAAAAGTCACCCTTTCTTGCTGTATTGCTCTATAGTGTCCTAAGAACACAGGTGCAAGGCTTTTTGTTACAACGCTCTTATCTCTTTAAGGTTGACATAATGCATGAATGCATCATGCCCTCGGTGGTCATGATACATAAATGCAGCTCTGCTGAGTAACTGACTAGTGCTGCATTAATGCATCATGCCGACCCTGCAGGGTTGAGACACTCCCGAAGCATCATCATCATGCACTAATGCAGCACCGGCAAGTTACATACCAGGGCTGCTTTGGTGCATCATGATGACAATTATCCTCTTTTAGCGACATGCGTCCTTAAAGAGTTAAACAAGGAACCTACGCCCAGAGTTTATTGATCGCATTAGATATCAAAGAAAACTTATCATATCAAGCTAATTATCTGCTATTTAGGCCTACTGATTGTTTTTCCTTTCAACCTTATTTTTATTGTAAATATGTTTTGGTTCTAAATAAAGTCAAATCGTACTTTGGTATTCTAATCAAATTTTTATACATACAAATCTTGAACAATAGCAATCTGTCTTTAGCAATAACAATTTTATATACAATCCCAAAAGGATATGTATCCTGTAACATTACGAGTCCAACTCAAAGGTACCAAAAAGAAATTCAAGTTCAAGTTTTCAAGTTTGAAATATTTATTTGCATTTAATAAAATACAAAGAGATTGCAGAACAGATTTGATTTCTGTTCTTATATCCGGACATCACCAGTCACTAATTGTTAACTCTGCAACTTGAATATATATTTATGCGTAAATTATTGCGTACCATCCGCAACTCACCTCTATATAGCCCAGGCCCTCAACATTAGGCCACTCGAAAAGAAAGTTGTTTCTCATCGCCAAGCAGTGAAAAATATGATGAGGGCGTTTTTTATTTGATTCTTTTTTTCCTTGAATTGGGTATTAAATACATCCGAAAATTTGGTCTTTTTGCTATCATTTTTAACATTTCAGTAATTCAGAGTTTAAAGTTGTAAGAATGCAAGTTATTCCTTGCTGAATGCAGTACTGGCAGCATGTGCTTTAATTTGATACCAAATTTGTCAATATTTTGTCTATTTCAGCCTATTTTCCATCAAAATGTAAAGAAATAAAATGTAAAGAAAATCCCCAAATCATGATTTTTATGATGCACGCGGCAATGAGAAACAACTTCTTCTTTTTTTGAGTGGCCTTACCATTGCATATTTCCCACTCTAGTGGCCTGATTTTTCGGCTAAAGATCTTATTTATAACCCGCATTTCCGACTATTAAACATAACCTGGACTTGGGGTCTGATTTGCTTATTACCAATTGGTTATTTGAGGGGATTTACTGTACCAAAAAAATCACAATAAATCCAGGAAAATGATCATGAACAGTACACAATCGAACCACCGGTATTTCAGAAATGAAATAAGGTATAATACTTTATTAAAAAATAATCATCACAAAAGATATCTAACCCTTCAAGGGCGGCAAACTTCATCAAAACATCATACCCTTGGTCGTCATGATGCATGAATGCAGCCCTGGAAAGTCCTCATTTTCAGGCATCATGCCGACCCTACAGGCTTGATACACTCCCAAATGATTGCCATGATACCATCCTTAATCCTAAATTGATGCAACACGACGAAAAACTCGACTTTCAGTGACATGATTCTAGGGATCTGATTCGGTCTTTTTTTGTACGAAAGATTCTGTGTATAAACCGCATCCTCAACTTTACTATTGTATATAACCATTGGTCATGTGAGGGAATTTATGGTAGAAATATGTTCTTTAAATCATGATAGACCCAAAGAAAAGGAGCATGAACAATACACTATGTAACTATGCATACATCTTTGTCTTATAAAAGAAATCAAAAGGGATATTTAACTGTGCAGGTGGACCTATGGGTCATACATTGGACTATACGAGAAAAAAAAGGGCAAAATATCGATATCGTGTTTAAGTGCTGCGTGAGAGGCAGACGAGTTGTATGTTGGTGTCACGTGACCACTCATCCCGGGTCGGCGTCTTAAAGTGCACGTTCCACGTAGCCGAGATCTCCTCCGGGGTGAGCGCCACGTCATTCGCCACCTGGTGGGGAGGAGAGTTAAAATTGGTATATCCGGTAATTCGGGATCAAAATTTAATTATTCTAAAATTGATCAATGATGTTGACAAAAACGTGTCTTGATGTAGAATTTCAGTCAATAACCCTTTACAAGGGATAACCGACTGTCCCCGATGCACCATGAGGGGAGTCTTGATGTCCTTAGTACCCCCACAGCCCAGTAGGTACACATGGGTGTCTGATGTAGGTACAGGGGGTAAGTTAAAGAGGCCCTGACATGATATTAGTTAAAGAGACCCTGACATTTACAACTGACTCACCATGGAGTACTGCTGTCCTAAGTTACCCCCACAGCCCAGTAGGTGCATACTAAGCTTATTTAAAGGGGCCCTAACATGATATAACTGTACTCACCATGAGGAAAGTACTACTGTCCTGCAGCCCAGTAGCCACAGGGTGGAGGGGGTCAGTTAAAGAGACTCTGACATGATATTTCATTTTCTTAAATTCTATTCCTTTTTAGATTATTAAGCTTCACTCACCCTGCTGTTCATGTATTTCAGCAGGAGGTTATTTAAAGAGGTCCTGACATGATATTTCATTTCTGAAAATTTTATTTTAGAAATTTCTTTACTCACCATGAGTGGTGTTAAACTATCCTTGGTAGCCCCCACAGCCTTGTAGGTACACGTGGGTGTCTGATGTAAGTACAGGGGGTTAGTTAAAGAGGCCCTGGCATGATATAACTCTACTCACCATGAGAGGAGTGCTGCTGCCCCCACAGCCCAGTAGGTGCATACTATGCGTATTTAAAGAGGCTCTAACATGATATAACTACTCACCATGAGGAAAGTACTACTGTCCTTGGAGGGTCCTGCAGCCCAGTAGCCACAGGGTGGAGGGGGTCAGTTAAAGAGACTCTGACATGATATTTCATTTTCTTAAATTCTATTCCTTTTTAGATTATTAAGCTTCACTCACCATGAGTACTGCTGTTCATGTTGTTTCAGTAGAAGGTTATTTAAAGAGGCCCTGGCATGATAAATTTCATTTTAGAAAAATCTCTACTCACCATGAGTGGTGTGGAGCTGTCTTTAGTAGCCCCCACAGCCCAGTAAGTAAACGTGGATGTCTGATGTAGGTACAGGGGTTAATTAAAGAGGCCCTGTCATGATATTTGTTAAAGAGGCCCTGACATGTTATAACTGACTCACCATGGAGTACTGCTGTCCTTAGTGGCCACTATAGTCCTGCGGCCCAGAAGATGCTTACTGAGCTTAGTTAAAGAGGACCTGACATGAACAAATTTCTATATTCAACTGCTGTCCTTAGTGGCTCCTACAGCCCAGTAAGTGCATATAGGTGTCTGTTGTAGGCACATGAGGGTTAGTTAAAGAGACACTGACATGATATCTCTTTAAAAAGGTTCACTCACCATGAGTGGTGTGGAGCTGTCCTTGGTTGCCCCTACAGCCCAGTAGGTACACGTTGAGGTCTGCTGGAGGTACAGGAACAGCCCCTGCTGAGTGTTCTCGTAGTACGGGCGGCCATTACTCTCCCCACGACGCACAAACTGACCCCGGATCAGCGTGCTCGCTTGAGGAGACCGCATCTCTACCGTCTGGCACTGGATCGCTGCAGGGGTACAGGAAGGTAAGTGTAAGGACCTTTTACTGATTAGGCAACGCCAAAAAAAAAAAGTTGGTCTACCGATTTTGTTTTCAAAAATAGGTGCAGCAGGGCGTGTTTTTTTTTTGTCTATGGATCTCAACCTAGAATCAATGGAGTGGGCCAATTTTTTTTTTGAGGCAAAATTGTCTTCTTTTTTGGTCACACCCAAATTTCCTGGCTCCCGATTAGAGGAAAAGCCAACTAAAAGGAATTTAAAAAATGCAATTTTCCAGGAAATGCAGGTGCTGTCCGTAAAAACTTTTTTTTCAAAAGAATATTCAAATTTTCGAAAATATGGCCGCGAAAAATTTGTAGACCAACTTTTAATTTTGGCGTGACCGGAGAAACACTTTCTATCAGTCTATAATTATAATTCCCTGTTATTGGGGCAAGTGCACAAATTTAATACTATTTTGAGAAGCCTGTATTTCCTTTTGAACTTTAGGAAAGATGTAGGAATTAGCTGTGAAATGGTTTCCAAAGATTTTTACAAAGAACTATAACAATTTGACATCCAGGAACCGATGTGGCATCATGTGATTGAATTGAATTGAATTGATTTTTTAAAAATTTAGACTGGAAAAATGGTAGGTCACAGACCTGTATTCTCCTTATTCCAGTTAATGGAACGTGTATAAGAGTAATCCAGTTAATGGAACGTGTATAAGAGTAATCACATAAGTGATCCTTAACCATAATGTATTTCTGCAGTATACCGCAAATTTCCGCTTATAACCCGCGAACCAAACCTGAAGTACGGGTTATAGAATATTCCCAGTCTAAGTGCGGGTAATACAATGGTTTTCGAAAGCATAGAACAGTACTAAAATGACAATTTTCAGACCACAGGTGCGGGTATAAATACGATTTTCCCAAAGTCGGGGTGCGGGTTATACGTGAAGTGCGGGATATACGCAGAAATTTATGGTACTCTTGGTTGTCTTGATACATAAATGCAGCCTTTAAAGGATTGATTGATTGATTGATTGATTTGTTTAACGTCCAGATGTACATCAAGTACCTCATGGGACATCTGAAGTTGGCAAGGAGTCATCCACAAATAGTGGTAGTCTGCCTTGCAGTAGTAGGACAGGTATTTATATGCTGCTTGCCCAATACAGCAGTGACCTCATCTATGGATGATCGAATCTATGAAATGAATGACCGCATCTATGAGGTGAGGGAAACAACCGCTACTGGGGCACGTCCCCTACTCTTTTCGAAGGATAGCAAGTGTTCTTTTATTTGCCTGGTCCTACATACCTGGGCTAGTACCATAGTAGGCAGGGCCAGACAAACCACAGCCTTTGATATCTCAGACGTGGTTCACTGAGGAGGGATCCCATGCCAGACCACCAGCAAGAAGGCCCGGGCCCGCGCATATGGGCAGCGGTTGCCAAACAGCTTACGTGACTGATCACAGCAGTAAGGCACGAGACCCTTCAAGTTTTGTCACCTTTTACGAATCTGGTATGCCCATCGGTATTGTGGAAGGCTCCCGATGAAGTTATTCTACTCCTTCATGCCCCCATCATAAAGGTCTCCACTAACACAGGGGGATCCTTTAAAGGATTACAAAAAGTGTAGTAGGTTAACGGTCTACTCACCCCCACAGGCACAGGAGACGTTGACGGACGGGTCCTCCTGGTAGGTGGATCCTGATAGTTCTGTCAGCACACTCCAGGTGGTGTTCACGTCTGTGGGCAGCACGGCCGAGTCGTTAACACGCAGGTACGCCGCGCCCTGTTAGTGGGAGAGGTAGGGTTATTACATGGTGAATACGGGACTGTCAATGTTAAAGCAATAGGGGACCCGTTCCCCAGAGGGGCGTGCAATAACCCAAAGTCGTATTGCACGCTGTGGCTGTATTGCTCCCTCCCGAGGGTCACGTGACCTTTGCGGCTGACGGAAGTAAACAAACACTGCGAAAGCAAACAAGCATTGTGGAAGTAATCAAACATGGACTGCATATCTTTTTAACAAAGATGAACCCTGAAATAAACACAGAGCATCACTTAAAGTGCCCTCATCAGTGGTTACTGCACTCAAGCTGACTGCCCAGTATTGTACTAGGCCTGCGGCCAGCGTGCAATAAGGGGTAGGCAGCTCTCGTGCAGTAAGCACTGACTCTGTCACTTTAGAGCGCACCTCTGTCTATTTATCACACGGTGAATATGCCAGCCCCATTACAAGAACATTGTATTTCTAATAATATACAGGAGTCCCATTGGCTTAACCAAAGAAGGGCGTATTTCACTCCCCGTGAAATAACCCATGCCCGTATTTCACGACCCCAAAACGTCGTCAATTACGTCATCAATGGTGGCTTGTTTACATTTGTACGGTGTAAAAATTAACGATTTTAGGCTCCCAATCATAATTTTGGTATTTTGAATAGAAAAACCTAAAAAATAAATACAAAGGAGCACTGGTTTTGGTCCATTATATAGGTTATTCCATGAGTTGATCATTGGGCCACATTCCACTTGGCCTACGGCCTCGTGGAATACGGCCCAATGATCAACTCATGGAATAACCAAGCCAACAGACTAAACCGTCTACCTATTTGACACTCCCTGTAAAATAACCCTTGGTGATAGTTCATGGCCTCTAAAATCACCGTAATTGATCATCTTACCATTATAAAATAGCTTTTTCAAATCAATTAAATGAAATTTTGACAAATATTGTTTATATAATAAATGACATATAATAAATGCAAGAGAGCACTCGTGCAGTTCCCCACTGAGGGTTCCCAGCAAATTGCCGTCATCAATGGTGAGGCTTGGTGATGCATGTGTGAAGCATATTGTCGCTATAGCGTATATAGTGAGGGTTGGTGATGTTGGGTGAGGCCCACTCTCCATCACCAACTCTCACCATATGTGCATTTGGCACTTTGGCACATTTGGTGATGGTTGGTGATGGTGGGTGAGGCCCCACTCAACATCACCAACACTCACCCACATATCAGTTGCTGTGGGAGCCACACTGTTGGCTCACTCAGCATGGCAACACATGGCTTGCTGTGCAGATCACATGACAAGTGGCAAATTCATTCTGGGTTTTGATTGGTCCTTTCAAAATAGTAGTCTACTGGGCCTACCTACAGCAGTACCAGCAGTTCAACCAAGGAGAGCAGTTGGGTGGGTATTCATTTTGTATGTGTATACATTTTATACTATAATTACTTTTAGTCAATGTGAAATATTCAATCATTCAGACATATACATAATCCTGTGTTGTATGATTTAATCAAATGTCTTATTTTGTCTGCTTTTAGAATTATGGACTGATAAGTTGGATAGCTGATGCAGGTGGCTGGGATTTTATAGAGGGGGGGGGGGTACAAAATCGTTTTGATGGTAAGGGTAGGAAAGTATTCATACTCTAATCCATGAATACAATCTATACATTTTCAGAATACCTGGACCCCTACACTTGACATGGCAACAGGGTGGTTCTTTAAATCTGACATGGTTACATTCCCTATTAGGGGTGCAGAGGGGTAACCCCCATGTCAGAAAGCTACCCTATTTTTAAATTTGGCATGGCTACATATATGTGACATGAGAATTTCCTTAAAACGACCTGCTGGATGGTTGACAGGTTATCCCCTGAGTATTAACATGTATTTATCCATGCAAAATCTGCTGCCATCATGTTTCTGTTTATTTCCACTCACCCCCCCCCCATTCACTAACACAACCATACACCCATGCCTGTCAAGGGGATTACAGATTAGGACAATCTTTCCAACAACATCCAGTCAGCAGCCCCCCCCCCCCAATCCCCATGCCCAAACATTATCATCATGGGATAGCTAGGATTTGATGCTCATTTACTTTACATTTTTTCTATTTCTACAGGCACTAAATCACTTCATGGAAAATGGTCTCAGGAACACAGATGTGTAGTTATAGTTAGGCATACAACAGTCATGTAGGCCTACAGGTAGCTGCATGGACTCAGAAGGATTAATTGATGTCATGAATAAAGTAAACAAAGAAATGACCAGTGTAACCCAGTATGACCATAGCAACCAATCCTCCCCTCCTCACCATAGCAACCCCGGTTGCCCCGCAGCTCCCCTGTAATCCCCTGGGACCTCTCAGCAGGGGGTGGGGAGGGGCAGTTCCCCAAACCCCGTGATATCTGGTGATGTTTGGTGATGTCTGGTGACCTCACGCATGTGGTCATGTGTTGTCATATCCTTCCATCACGCAGACATCACCAAATGTACACGTTTCTAGCAACAATGGCGAGGCCCTAACGTAGCATCACCAAATATCACTACGATTTGCTGGGTTAATTCACTTTGCTTCGCCTTGTGAATTAACCCTCAGTTAGCAACAGTACTCTTGAACCTTTAAATTTGTCTATGTATAGTCAGTGATATATCAGAACACCACGCCCGGTCAGGCTGCTGCATTCATACATCATGACGATAAAGGGAATGATGCATTTAGGCACCATGCTGTCCTTGAAGGGTTCATAGCAGTGAATTCCACCCACATGACCTGCAAGTACCAACAGGTAAATGTATGAAGTGATATCCTTGGCTACTGACACATGGACATTCAGACCAGATTCTATGCAAAAAAGAGAACGATCTATGTCCTTTAATTCTATAAAGAAGTAAGTATTGCATAGGAGCCTATGATTGTCATAAATGTGCAAGGTACAATATAGATTCATAATATTAGACAGACACATAAGTTTTCTTAGGAACTCAAAATAGCTGCCGTAAAACCTTGCGTATAAGCCGCGGCTAGTACGCGAATCAGAGCGCTGGTGCAGCTTATAGGATCAGCCCATAGTCGGGGTGCGGCTTATACGTGAGTTAAGCTTATACACGAGGTTTTACAGTACTTATTTAAATGGTGGGGTCTCTAGTGTTACATAACAACTACTGATTAATTTGATTTCTCTTACAGAGGATTCGGTAACTTCAAGCCTTTACATAACCACTTGTAATTCTTGATATATGTACTGAAAGGTTTGTAAGGATGAAAGCCCTGCTATAAGATATCAAATACAGAAGCAGTTGTCATGAATCACTATGCGCCCCACTATTGACTGCCACACCTGTGTTGCCTACTCAGTCTACCTCTGGCATTTGTCTATGTATAGCTAGTAGCACCAAATTCCAAGGCCCATCGATACGGTCTCTGTTGTATTTTACGAGTGTAGGCGGGGACAGGTTCTTACAAGCCACAGGCTGAGTGGGATACGCCCAGCCTCCACTCGTGAAATACATCAGAGCGATATTAATCCAAAACTCCACGGTAATGCATCTGGACTGTGTATGCCTTGAGCGTATGCCTGTGCTGTACGGCCTCGAGTGCGGAGCACGAGAGGCCGTACAGCACAGGCATACGCGAAAGGCATGCAAGGTCCAGATGCATTACAGTGTGGTTTTGGCTTTATTATACCTAGCCAAGCGGCTTCACCATTTAAGAAAACTAAGTTGGCCATAGTATAGGTGAGTTCGGTATCAGGTTTTTATTGAACGGATCTACCAGCCTGCCTACTACCTGAGCCCGGCCCTCACAAAGACCCAGCTAAGTTTTACTGAAGCCTGTTCCTTGCCGGGGGTGGTCTGGGGGAGTAGGCAGGCTGGTAGATCCGATCAATAAAAACCTGATACCGAACTCACCTATTGAACTTATTTAAAGTACAGGATAGACCCGTGAGGGGGCGCTGCGGGTGACCTAGTGACCTAATTCCCACTCGCGGTCGCTAGTTCCACATTTTGCCGAGGGGGGGCAGGGCGCCCCCCTTCCCGCCCGTAGCCGTGGGCATATGGGCCATATGCCCACGGCTAGTCCCAGCCGTGGGCATACGGCCCATACGCCCACAGGTCGGCGTATGCCACTTTTACTACACACCATGGACGTACAGACTCCTAGGCTTAATGAATACCAGTATCGTATGCTAGGTATAATAAAAATGTAGTTGGTATTTGTGTTTATTTGAAGCCATTTAATGAACTTTTTCTCAGCCCATTGAATATGGTCACATTGTATTCAATGGAGGGCATTGAATACGGCCCATCTAGTACTTAAGCATGGTGAATCTTCTATTTAAAAAAGATAATAGAATGTACTGAGCATATTAGGGCTTAACATTCACGTTCAGACTGCCCTTCCTCTTTACAGACCTCTCGCGATCTTCTTCACCAGATTCCCAGATTTTGTTATTTTCTTGTAAAACAATTTTCACCGAAAGTCCCTATTAATAGCAGTTTTACCACGGTTTATAAAAATGCAAATCCAATGAGTTCCTTCCCCTATGCCTGTTGACCTGTTACGTTGTTCGAATGGGTTTCTAGTCTCTCATACTGAACACACCAGGATATAAATGCTTTTCAACATTTGAAATTTTAGAGAAAACACAACTTCTCCTTTTCAGGTTTTAAATTGAAACTCAATGCAATGATGTATCGATATAGAAGACCATATTATTTCGTATATATGTTGGCCCATATTGACTTCAATGCACCAGCTTATATGACACTTATTATCCAAGAGTCTGTTTATTTATATTTCAGCTCACTTCTACCCCTGGCACTTCTACAAGACAGGTACACTGGGACTGGGTGACTAAGGTAAGTGATTTTTTCCCCTCTTTTTTCATCCTGGGACAATGAATTTATATCATTTCAATTCCATCACATTTGATGCCTCTACAAAATAGAATATATTTTTCAAATTATGATAGCTGTATGTTCAATTATTTTCCTTTTAACGGCATTACGATATGATAGTATTCTCATCTAAAGTGATTGGAAATTAATCTAGGTGTCATTTGCTGTGGCCTTTTTCCCTTTATTGATATTCCAACTTTAAAGGTCCATAGAGCTATTCAAAGTAACAGGAATATCTGATTTTCACCAGTCTTTCTTGAAACCCAATGAAAGTTACCGTTTTGATAACTTTTTACAGAACAGTTACATTGACACAGACAGGCTGAGTTAGACACCTGCCTGTCCCATATAAAAAAACACTTGGGTCAAAAGGCAGCATCGAGTGTGATCTAATTTCTGTCTGGCACGTTACACAACTATGAAAAAAGGCTTTCTGAGAAATAAACCGAGATTTAGGATAAAAAATAATGACACTAATTCCAGCTACATTATACATACTGTAATCATTTTTAATCACAATCTCGGTATCATAGCCCTCATCTAGAGTTTATGCAATTGTCTTATTATCTAACCCCTTAACCCTTTCAGGGCGGCATGATACCTTATTGCATCATGCCCTTGGTCGTCATGATGCATGGATGCAGCACTGGCGAGTTACTCGTGGTATTCTCATTAAGACACCCGAAAATCACATGTCTTTAGTCCAGACCGGAGAAAGTTAAATGATAAAACTGTAGGGGGTTATTAGGTAAATGTAACTTTCTCAACAGGGGAGCATCTCTAAGTGTCCTGTGGTCAGCTTTATGACCTCTAGTATCCAATGTCTGCCATAAACGATTATCCTAAATACCAGGGTGTGTCCTTAACACTTCAGAAGTGGTATATCATCAATATAGCCTTAATGACATTTTGAAGGGCCTATTAAACTAGTGTCATAAGATGGTATGTAATGACAATGCGTTAACACCCATTAAGGGAATAACGACCTCTTAGTGGTGAGTTGCACCAAATTCTCGGGTCGTGACTATAGTACTGCAATAGACTTTTGACGGCTGAGTGTCATGTGACCCGGCTTCAACTCGTGATATATTACTACAGAGGCCACACTATAGACCAATGCAGCAAGAAAGGGTGACTTTTCAGAAAAGTTGTTGATAAAGTTTTTGAACATTTCTGGCCTATGACTGACAAATTCATAGATACCTGGTCTAGTTGGAGGCCTATGGTAGTTACTGACAGAGAAATAGAGCTAAACCCAAAAAATGCCTTCAAAAAAAAGGGGGGGGGGGGAATTGGGGTAGGGCCTAAAAATTAGGGTCGCTATAGGGATACCTGAACACAACCCTTTTTTTTTTGGCTTTGGATGAAATAGACAAAACTCCACGCCCATCTCACTGGGCATCACTTCTCTTTATATGTGGCATTCTCACCAAGATGCCCAAAAGTCACATGTCCATAGTCCAGAGCTACAGAGACCAATGCAGCAAGAAAGGGTGACTTTTCAGAAAAGTTGTTGACAAAGTTTTTGAACATTTCTGAAATGTGACTGACAAATTCATAAATACCTGGTCTAGTTGGAGGCCTATGGCCCAGTAGCTACTGACAGAGTTTTTTTTAGCCCATAGAATACGGCCACATTGTATTCAATGCTGGGCATTGGGCATTGAATACTGCGCTTCAGTGCTTAAACATAGGAAATCTTGTATTTCAAAAAAAAAGAAGATAGTGTTCTCATGCTCACCTGGTCCAGTTGGAGCCCTATGGCTCAGTAGTTACTGACAGAGTGACAGGTAGAGCTCCCTAAAACCCAAAAATGCATTAAAAAAAAAAAAAAAAAAATTGGGGTAGGCCCAAAAAAATAGGGTCGCTAAAGGGATACCTGAACACAACTTTTTCTTAGGCCTTGGATGAAATCGACAAAACTCCACGCCAATCTCACTGGGCATCACTTCTCTTTATATGTGGCATTCTCACCAAGATACCCAAAAGTCACATGTCCATAGTCCAGAGCTACAGAGGCCACACTATAGACCAATGCAGCAAGAAAAAGTTGTTGATAAAGTTTTTTAACATTTCTGAAGTGTGACTGACAAATTCATAAATACCTGGTCTAGTTGGAGCCCTATTGCCCAGGAGCCATTGACAGAGTAGTAGAGGTAGAGCTCCCGCTGGTCGTGTTTGTAGACGTTACGCCCGTTGTGGTCGCAGGTCTGTAGGGAGTAGAAGCCGAGGGACGCGGCGTGCGGCTTCTCCGGTCCCGACACCTGCAGACGCTGACAACTGCATGCTGGCGGGGGGGGGGGGGGGAGAAAAATGTGTTAAAAAATTGAAAGGATTGGGCCTAAAAAAAAAAGAAGTTGTGTTCCGGTATCCCGACCGACCCTCCGTTTTTGGGGCCGACCCTAATTTTTTTTAGACATTTTTATAAGTTTTTGTTAATTTTAGGACATTTTTGGTGTTTTTACTACTAAAATTTTAAAATTTTACCAAAAAAAAAAATCTAAAAAAATTAAAAAATCCGACCTTTCGACCCTCTTTTTTTTGGGCCATGTTACCGGAACTCAATTTCTTTTTTTTTTAGGCCTTGTATTGATCAATAATTGAACAACAGGTTTAGTCTCTCAAATGATGCCAATTTGACTAAATATATACAAAGGTGCACGAGTATAGTTCCTCACCGAGTTCCTTCTTTGTGTTTGTTTCATATCATTATTAAAAAATTTTTTTGTCAAAATTTCACTTCATTGATCTAGGAATGCTATTTTATAATGGTAACATGGTAAATTATGATGACTTGACAGACCTTGAATTATGGGCGAATATTATTTTAATGGGGGGGGGATATGGCTTTCTTTGGTTAAATCAATGGGGCTGGCGTGTTTATCATGAAATAAGTCTTAGAATAGGAGGACCGGAGTGGCTTGGCTTAAAATGTTGAAAGGTGTACAATGTTGACCACAACGTGCAACCCCCTACTCTAAATTTATTCAAATTAATTCATATTTCTAAAATACTATTTTAACATGAATAACCATCTAATATCATATTGATTGTTTGTGACATGAAAAAGAATCTGTAACAAATTATTAATGAACCACAAGGCATAGCACAAAGAAACCTCACTCTATATCTAGAAAACACTCCAATAGGCTGTGCTGTCTCAGGTCAACATCAGGCAATCTAAAACAACATGCGATGTGGTAGCAAAAAGAGTGAACAGAAAGCGAATTGCTCGTTGTGTATCATGCATGCTTTGTAATTATGGTCACACTTTGAAGCTCGCATTGTAAGCATCGGTAATAAGGCACCTCCACTGCGTGAGAATTCCTGTTTAAGTATATTTATGTTTTACTTAAACATCCAGGAAATGTTTACTCAAATTTAATGACATTTAGGTATATATTTTAGACTGTTTAATTACATTTAAGTAACCTTTTCACGGCCTTGACATTTGGTTTAATCACCTTTAATGACATTTAGGTAATTATTTTAGACAATTTAGCTCAACTTAAATGTTACTTAAATATACCAAAATAGTCACTTTTGGTATACCAAAATATGCTTAAATCTCAAAATGTTGACATTTAAGTTTTCCCGGCGAGGTCGATTAAATGTCATTATAGGTGCTTATTAACGATATTTAAGCATATATAAGGGCCTTTGGGGGAAAACTTAAATATACTTAAACAGGAGTTTTCATACAGTGTTCATGCACAGGCACACGTGCAGCTTATAGCGATACATCTGGTTTCTCCATATGAGCGGCCATGTTGGTTCTGAGCTTGGAATCTCTCGTGACATTAAGGCAGTGGCCATGCACCCACACACCATAGCTTGCAAGGGACAAGCTAAGTTGTGAGAGTAGAGCCAATATCTCACAAGACTGCTGGTGCCATAAGGCCAAAAAAAAAGGTGTGTTTCAGGCAACATGGTCCAAGAATTTAGGGTAGGTAGGTCGAATTTATTTATTATTATTATTTTTTGAATGTTGGAGGTACCTGGAATGAGTCGAGAACTCCCACATTGACTCGCGGGTCATCAGGAGACTCACCAATTCTTACAATAATTAGGAACATCATGAAATTATTGAACATTCTTGTTTAAAAGCAATTTCCTGAGGTCGGACAATTAATTAGGCATGAGATCTATTCTTCCTGACCAAGAAATATGAATATTTTGCCAAAATTCTTGTTTAAGCTTGGAATCTCTCGTGACATTAAGGCAGTGGCCATACACCCACACACCATAGCTTGCAAGGGACAAGCTAAGTTGTGAGAGTAGAGCCAATATCTCACAAGACTGCTGGTGCCATAAGGCCAAAAAAAAAGGTGTGTTTCAGGCAACATGGTCCCAGAATTTAGTATAGGTAGGTCGAATTTATTTATTATTATTATTTTTTGAATGTTGGAGGTACCTGGAATGAGTCGAGAACTCCCACATTGACTCGCGGGTCATCAGGAGACTCACCAATTCTTACAATAATTAGGAACATCATGAAATTATTGAACATTCTTGTTTAAAAGCAATTTCCTGAGGTCGGACAATTAATTAGGCATGAGATCTATTCTTCCTGACCAAGAAATATGAATATTTTGCCCAAAAAAAAAAAATCTCCGAAATCGGAAAAAAATGCTAGGGTCGGCCCTCTTTTTAAACTAGGGTCGGGTTGCCTGAAACACGCACGCACGGGTTAGCTCTCCCAAGTGAGAGGACAGACGTTCAGAGCATTATCTTAATAAGACTTTTAAGACAGTCTGAATAGTCTTAACTTTAGTAGAGGCCGCTTATGTCATTAAAAATAAATAATATTTTGAAAGTATTACTATTACGACTAGTATGTAATGGGGGGCTCTGCCCCCCAACCCCCGTTTCTTTTTCTTCTTTTTCTTCTTTTCTTCTATTAGAGACATCCTGAGTTCCTCTGAGCTGGTTGCTGGCTTGAAATGATTTATTTTTAATGATAAGAGCGGCCCTGGGTAAGACACTGAATTAAGACTTTAAGATGTCTTATTAAGATAACGCTCTGAACGTCTGTCCTCTCACTTGGGAGAGCTATCCAGTTTTTGCCTGAAACACACCTTTTTTTTTTTGGCCTAAGTGTACACACGGCGGTTGTGGGAACAAGTCCACACCAGTTGTAGTGCTATACTCTGTGTATACTGACGTGAAGAGGTCCTCAATGCGGGTATCTGAACACTCCGCCTCACACTCAAGTTATCGGGCTGCACAGGACCCCTCACTGCACGGGCATGGCAGTCATATGTTAGTTGTTAACATTTGAATCTATCTTATTTTGATTTTCTTATATAGACCGTTGCCAAGCAATGGTTTTTCTAATGACGTCATGGCCCTAAAACGGAAGTTGTATCCTTCCTATTTCAGTCGTAAATAGGGGGTCTCGATGGGGGGGGGGTCTCCATGTCACATGTCGATTTTAAGATATGTCCATGTCGCCCTGTCAATTAAAAAAAATGCTCATGTCGCCATGTCGATTTTAAGAAATGGCCATGTCCCATGTCACTGTCTCTGAGATTCCTCGTGTCCCATGTCACTAAGGCTTAAAATGCTCATGTCGCCATGTCGATTTTAGGGGTAGATCACCATTAAATAAGTATTATGTAAATACCAGGAATACACCATAATCTCTGGACATTAAGATATAATTTGTATTTTATTTGAGGTAATTGAGTAATTTTGACATAAGAATATTGACATCATTCTAATATGAGAAATGATTGCGGTTACAATTTATTCCTTTTTTAAAACGAATACACTTTAAAAAAAGAAACTGCATTACCTTTCATTATGTATTGTATGCATGCGAAAACAGAATCCTAAGTTTTACTAAATGCTATTAGTTTTGGCTCTTAATTTGTAAATGGGTATGTACTGGAGCTTACGAATAATGACCAGTAAAAACAAGATCATACATAATCGGAAAAATAGATTAATTTACTTATACTGAGCATTTCTAGGAAAATATTACCTCCTGGGGTTGGTTACCCGGGAATCATTAAAAAAAAATTAAAAAATTATGATTTTTTATAAGTTATACTGAGCACACAGATATCACTCTCTAGTGAATCGAGGGGGTATTGTATAAATTATGGATTACTATGTCCAGGACCACAAATCACCAAGTTTCTGAGCCTGCTGTGCCCCTGTAAATTGTTTGTACATACTTTACATGACTAATTCGTTGTTGGTAAATAAACATATTTGAAAAAAAAGTATACTTGACCTACTTTTTGGCGCAGCGGTTGGAGTGGTGAATCTCGTAGTGGACGGAGTTGTGAAACCTGTCAAATATTAAAAGCAGAAATTGAAGTCGTTGAAAACTGATGGCAAAAATAATGTGAAATTGAATAATCAATCTGCAAGCAGCCAGGCATGAAAGCAGCCCTGGATGCTGTTTCTCCACAAATTTGCGGACGTCCGCAAATGTATTTATGGAGCTTAGTAAATTATGTCTTTTTGGTACTTCAGCATACAAATATGGACCTCCGTATATATTTGCCGACATCCTATATATTTGCGGAGCTCCACACATTTGTGGAGAAACAGGACCCCGGTGAGTAATTTTGCCAGGGCTGCATTCACGCATCATGCCGACCCATGGTTATAACAGAGTGAGATTAGAATAGCACTTACGTGTTGTCGAAACTGCAGATGAAAAAAAGAAAATAGTAACAGTTAATCTACATCCATGGTGAAATTTTGTAATTTAGTACAGAAATCAATTCAGCATATTGCTGTAGCGAAAATAAATATACAGACTAACTCTATTGAAGCTTATGACTTTATTTTACTGTTGTTTTTGATTTATACCTCCAATAAGGCATGGTTTTAGTCGATATTTAGCATACAGTCGGGTCTCGATATATAAGTCTTCAACAGTCGGTTGACTCATTTATCAGCATATATATATCCAACTCAACAGATTTGATTTTTATAGTAATCCTGCTGTATATGTATATCAAAATAAGAATATATAATATAAATCATATCATAGACACAACATCAAGCCTTAAAACTCTTATGCCTAGAGTACTAGCATCTGAAATACAACATAGATTAAGAGTATTTACAGAAAGCAACATTTAGTAGTAAAGCAACATGGTTAGAACTTGCACACAGGGAAACAGTGATACTGTATCAATGTTGGCATTTACCAAGATAGTCATCAAGTTCATATAAGCCACACTTCATATATCCCCTAGGCCGTTCTCTTTCCAATAAGGGGCCACAGTCAGTAAGACAACCAACACAATACTTTTATACCCTTGTATTGGCGAGAGGGCTTTAAAGGCAGATGTAAAATATGTGTATAATAACATATCTAACAGTTATCCTGAAAGTCAATGTAAAGAAAGCCTCGGACCTTATTCAATACTTTCTTTTACAATAGTGCGAGTACAGAATATAAAGCATGGCCACACACAGATTCTGGCAGGTTAATAGTCCTGGAAGGTGAGATAAGGGCTCTGTAAAGTAGGGCTGTCATTGGTATCATAGGTATCGATGCATCGTTATTTTTTATGTATCGGATAACCAAATCGAGAAACGAGGGGTATCGATAGGCCGCCATCTTGGATTCTCTTTTAGCTACATGTGAGTTTTTACTGCATCTAAATCGGACCATTATTAAGGTACTGAGGTAATATAAGGTGAAAGACCAAATTTGAACTTATTTAAAATGTCTTAAGAAGTTTTAAGGTGGCCCTGTGCACACTCGCCAATAGTGGAAACAAGGTTCGCTCGTTTCCAACCAAAAAATTCGATACCAATGACATCCCTACTGTAAATCACAGTTTCCTATGTTAAAAACGCATTCAATAACAAGGAAAGGTCTCATAAAAGCCATGCAATTTCTACTAATCGGCAAACATGTACAATCATGCAAAACAGCACAATTATTGGATACTTTGTCTAATTGAACATGTAGAGGAAAACATAAAACTAAAAGATAATGATATTAGCTTGATATATAAAGATCTGCAAGGTAATTCCCTCAAGGAGGCTCAGCGAAAACAACGAGTTACAATCTAGATGACATGTTACTGTAAAATAAGCATGCTTAGTTTTCACGCAACATTTTAAATATCTTGATTAGGGGACAAGCACTCAACATATTGAGGAGAAATGCAGGGTTTGCAGAAGACCTTCATAGTCCCTGATAAGTTAATGCCATCAAGAAAGTATTAGACATTGCTCTCAGTCCATGCATGCCCGGGATAGCTCTCCTAGGTGCGAGGACAAACATTAACAGCGCAATCTTAACACAGAATTAAGATCGTCTTCATTATCTTAAAATTAGTCTTGATCTTATCTTAACATATCTTAATCCTATCTTAAACTACACAGTCCATTGTAGGATAGCCTAGTCGACTAGTATGTAATGAGGGGCTCTGCCCCCCAACCCCAGTTTTTTTTTCTGCCTTAGATTAAGACATTTTAAGATGTAAAATTAAGATTGCGCTGTTAACGTTTGTCTGCGCACCTGGGAGAGCTTTCCCGTATTTGCCTCAGTCGACCAGTAGCTACCAGTCTACGTGTTTTGCAAACTCGGGCATGTGAACAGTGGTATCAATAGCTATGAAATGTTTTTTAGATCAGAAACTTCAAAGTAGATAGAAAGTTTCCCTGACTCATACCATTGATAGGGCCCAGACTGCTGCGTCATTTGTCGATTTTAAGTAAAGGGTCTTGTCACTTGTCACTGACACTGTAAAAATGTCACTAGCTCTCATGTCACTTGCCAGTTTTAAGGAATGGCTATGTCACTTGTCAATTCTAAGAAACAGGTCTTATACCTTGTCACTAGGCTCATGTCGATTTGTCGATTTTACCCGTCTGGGGCCCTATTGATGTATGATGGACATGTGACAGTTATGATCTCAATGGAGAAGTTCTTATTCAACTGGAAAGACTTGATGGACTAATCAAACAGTGGTTCTTAACCCTTTAAGGAAGGCATGATGCCTTAATGCATCATACCCTTGGTCATCATAATGCATGAATGCAGCACTGGTGAGTAACTCACCAGTGCTACATTCATGCATCATGCCGACCCTATGTTGTTGAGACACTGCCGTAGGGTCAGCATGATGCACCAATGCAGCATCGGTGAGGTACTTGCCGGGGCTGCATTGGTGCATCATGACGACCAATGTAATCTTTTAGCAACATCCATCCTTAAAGGTTTAATGGGTTCCGAGTGGGCGACTATTTGATCGGCTTAGGAAGGACTTAACTAGATGGCATGCAGTTCCTTAGTTACTGACCTGGCGTTGTGAAAGCAGCTGTTATAGAGAAATATGTGTCTATTTAATACCCAGTTTTTGTCTGAATATTCCAAAATGATAATCTAGACTAAATTTCTATAAACAAGTGTGAAAGAAAATATGATTTCTTTCAATTTCAAAGTAATAAAACTAACGAAATCTCTCATAGCGTTACTTTCCAAAATTGACTGCTATTTTATAATTCCATCAAATATCAAAACAAGATGCAATTTTCTGTTGATGGAATGACCATGAAAATCAATTCAAAATTTGATTGTTCCAGAAACTATTGAAAAAACATTTTTAATCAAATAGGGCAATAATTTAAGCTAAATTTTGAGCTATTTCGTAAATATCATGAACTTTTTCATAATTCTCTTATCTCTCTTATAAAACACATACTTGGCGCAGTAGTTATTTCGGGAGTGGTTTCACCCTCAGTGGTTGTTGCCTCTGTAGTGGGGCTAACCGTAGTATCAGCCGCCGTCGTTGGACCTACTGTGGTATCTACAGCTGTGGTAGGGCCCACTGTGGTCTGACTAGCTGTCGTTTGACTAGCCGTCGTTTGACTAGCGGTGGTCTGCGCGGCGGTTGTGGGGGGTGCTGTTGGGGTGGTGGGGCGGAGGGTGGAGGTGGGGGTCGTGAAACTAGGGGTGGTTGTAGGTGTTGTAGGTGCAGCTGGTCGTCAAATAAAAAGCGATGAGAATGAATAAACTGTAATATATGATAATGTAATCATAATTTGACAGCAAAATCCCTGTGATGTATCAAATAATGTGATTTACGGGAGTTTTAAAATATGTACAAATGATGGTGTTATGGCAGTCTTATCTGAAAATAAATTTACAATAAAATTCTATTACAGGTCTCAATAAAAGAAAACTTATATTGTTATGAATGTGTTGATACAGTGGGCGACTATTTCTCCTAAAGACTGTAGGTAGGAGGGTGTATGGCTGTTCATGCGTGTGTAGCTGTACCCAGACACTCACAAGAGAACGGTACATACCGTCTCTCAAATCTTAACGAACAAGTTGGAACAGATATTCTTAGTGCAGTAAATATTTGATTTGTCTATTTCTTTCAACAAATATCCTCAAGATTTCAGATAAATGTCATCCATTTATATTCAGGCTTAGACTACCATGCTGTTTGAGGGAGTGCTGTTGTCTCATTGGTTTGAGAAACACCTAATCAGAGGGCAATCCCTTACTACTGACCTGGGGTTGTGTAAACTGCTGTTAAAGATGACAAGTGTAATGGACTAGACTTACATTATTCGACGTAATAAGCGCACACCCCCTAATAAGCGCACACCCCCCGTTTTTGGCAATTTTTATACTACAGATAACCAAAAATATCTCAATTTTTTTACCCCAATTAAACTCTTAACTACTAAAAGGTGTCCATAATCTTTTTTTAAGCGCACTGTGCGCTCATTATGTCGAATACGGTAATGGACTTATCAAACAGTGGTTCTTAACCCTTTAAGGACGGCATGATGCCTCAATGCATCATACCCTTGGTCGTCAGGATGCATGAATGCAGCCCTGGTGAGTAACTATAACTGGTGCTGCATTAATGCATCATGCCGACCGTAGGGTCAGCATGATGCACCAATGCAGCACCAGCGAGATACTTGCCGGGGCAACATCATGACGACCAATACCATCTTTTAGCAACATCCATCCTTAAAGGTTTAATCGGTATGGAGTGGGCGACTTTTTGATCGGCTTAGGAAGGACTAAACTAGATGGCATGCATATCCTTAGTTACTGACCTGGTGTTGTGAAAGCCGCCGTCGTTGGACCTACTGTGGTACCTACAGCCGTAGTAGGGCCCACTGTGGTCTGACTAGCGGTCGTTTGACTAGCCGTCGTTTGACTAGCGGTTGTTTGACTAGCGGTCGTTTGACTAGCGGTGGTCTGCGCTGCTGTTGGGGTGGTGGGGCGGAGGGTGGAGGTGGGGGTCGTGAAACTAGGGGTGGTTGTAGGTGTTGTAGGTGCAGCTGGTCGTCAAATAAAAAGCGATGAGAATGAATAAACTGTAATATATGATACTGTAATGATAATTTGACAGCAAAATTCATATAATGTATCAAATAAAGTGATTGATGGGAGTTTCAAAGTATATACAAATGATGGTGTTATAGCAGTCTTATCTGAAAAGAAATTTACAACAAAATTTTATTAGAGGTCTTAGTAAAAGAAACTTATATTCTTATGAATGTGTTGATACATTTGGTAGCTAATACCATCAACAGGAAACCAAAGAAAACATATAAACCTAAAATTGATCTTACATAAATAAAGATATTACATAAATACAATGGTATATGATGTAAACAGGGATATATATGAAAAGACTTCAACATCTGCAAAGGAGCATAACTCTTAGATACTAAGCATTTTTAACCAATTGTATTTCAAATAAGGATGACCATTCTTTGGGTAAACTTTTAACAGATATAAAATCACAGAGTCTAAGGACTTTATATGGAAGTCTCACAATCGCAACAAAATATTTCCAATCTGATCCAAGTTGTCTGCAAATTATGGAGGAATGAAATCAAGAACTGAAAAAAAAAGAAGGAGAATGAATCAGAAGAGAAAATATGATTGATCTTCATCAGGAGACTTCTTATGTAGATCAGGTTTGGTATTGAGGAGCATGCATCTTGTGTCAGGTGATTGGGGTTCTGGGGTTGGAGGAAGAAGTTGCAGGATATATTTTTGCTTATTTCTCAGTCAGAGGACATGCAGCTAAGGCCAAAAAATATAGAAAGTTTGTTTCAGGTCACCCGATCGACCCTATCTTAACAGGGCCGACCCTATGTTATTTTTATGCAATTTTGAATAAATTCTTATATTTTTACCATTTTTTGGGTAAATTTTAAGTTTACAAAAATTTTGAAAAAATAGTCCCATTTTTACACTTTTTTGGTCAATTTCAACGAATGTTAGAATTTTTTTTTAAACAAAGAACAAAATCCGACCTACCGACCTAGAGTTTCTTCCCATGTCACCTGAAACAAGCCTTTTTTTAAATTTGGCCTTATCATATAACTTAATTGTCTCCTAAGAACTGCAGGTAGGAGGGTGTATGGCTGTTCATGCGTGTGTAGCGGTACCCAGACACTCACGAGAGAACGGTACATACCGTCTCTCAAATCTTAACAAACCAGGTGGAAGATATTTGATTCGTCTATTGTCTTTCAATAAATATTTTTAAGATTTCAGATAAATGTCATCCATTTATATTCAGGCTTAGACTACCATGCTGTTTGAGGGAGTGCTGTTGTCTCATTGGTTTGAGAAACACCCAATCAGAGGGCAATCCCTCACTACTGACCTGGGGTTGTGTAAACTGCTGTTAGAGATGACAAGTGTATAGAATGAAAACCTAACACTTCACACCCATAGGCATTGATTGCATTATATTCATTTTGACAATTGTAAATTTATTGTTGCCCTCCCATTGCAATTGCTTCAGAAAAAGTGTAAATGATTGTTTAAACAAATATTTCTTATAAATTTGTTGAAATGATACATAAACGTAAACTGAAGAAAAACCTTACTTTATGTACAAAAAATTGTTTGGGCCATAAATAATGCATGAAGTGCTGAATCATCAAAAATGTTTAAACGTGAGGTCTGCCTTGTACAACACCTACTTGTGGCTCGAGTCGTGACTGCAGCCATATTCACGCTAACGCTGGTTGCGCTAAACGTAGCACTTGTGGCTGTTGTTTGACTGGCTGTCATTTTGCCCATTGTAGTGTCACTAGCAGTTGTCTCTTTAGAAGTTGTATCACTAGCCGTGGTGTCACTAGCCGTGGTGTCACTAGCCGTGGTGTCACTAGCCGTGGTGTCACTAGCCGTGGTGTCACTAGTCGTGGTGTCACTAGCCGTGGTGTCACTAGCCGTGGTGTCACTAGCCGTGGTGTCACTAGCCGTGGTGTCACTAGCCGTGGTGTCACTAGCCGTGGTGTCACTAGCCGTGGTGTCACTAGCCATGGTGTCACTAGCCGTGGTGTCACTAGCCGTGGTGTCACTAGCCGTGGTGTCACTAGCCATGGTGGGGGGTAGTGTAGGGGGGAGTGTGGGAGTAGTTGCGGGAGTCGGGGTGGTAAAGCGCACAGTGGAAGTGGCGGTGGAAGTTTGATTAGCTGTTGTCTGACTAGCTGTGGTCTGACTAGCTGTGGTCACACTAGTAGTTGTCTGACTAGCCTTGGTGGGGGGTAGTGTGGGCGGTAGTGTGGGAGTAGTGGCACGGGTCGGGGTGGTGAAGCGTACAGTGGAAGTGGGGGTGGAAGTTTGTTTAGCTGTGGTCTCTCTGCCAGTTGTCTGACTAGCTGTGGTGTCACTAGCCGTGGTGTCACTAGCTTTGGTCTGGAGTAGTGTGGGGGGTAGTGTTGGAGTGGTGGCACGGGTTGGGGTGGTAAAGCGTACAGTGGAAGTGGCGGTGGAAGTCTGATTAGTTATGGTTTGACTCGCTGTGGTTTCACTAGCTGTGGTTTCACTAGCTGTGGTTTCACTAGTAGTTGTCTGACTAGCCGTGGTGGGGGGTAGTGTGGGCAGTAGAGTGGGAGTGGTGGCACGGGTCGGGGTGGTGAAACGTACAGTGGAAGTGGGGGTAGTCGTTTGACTAGCTGTTATCTGACTAGCAGTGGTTTGAGTAGTTGTGGCAGTTGGGAGGGTAGTGGGTACTGTAGTCTGTATTGTACTAGCGACTCTAGTGGGTACAGGGGGGTTGCTGGCGCGAGTTGGGGTGGTCAGACGTAAAGTTGTGGAGATAGGGGTAGGAGTAATAACTGTTAGTTGACCAATAGTAGTATTTGGTAGTGTAGCGGGTATTGTGCTGGGGATTGTGGTAGGTACTGTAGTCTGTAGTGTTGTGAGTACTGTAGGGGTGTTAGCGGGGGTTGGGGTGAGGGGTCGTAATGTTATGGTTGTGCCCTGGGGTGTAGACGTGGATGTGATGAAACGGCTCGCGATCGTTGTTGGAGTCATCACTGCAGCTGTTTGAAATCGTAAAGAAATCATTAACTTTATATGAGATATTGAGTTACAATTTTTCATACACCAATTCTGCAATAGAAAATAAAACACATTGTGTGAATTAGTTTTCTGGGTCACATTTTTTAAAATTAAGTTTGTGAATGTTAATGTATGTTTCAAAGCAGTCCTAATGACTCGTGACTGGTTTATATTGTACTTGTAAAGAAATTAAATATCAGGTAAGTAACTTTCTTTTTCCAAAACCGAGTCATTATTTACTATATGAGGCCAAAAAAAAGAAGGTGTGTTTTAGGTTACATGGTCTGAAAATCTAGGGTAGGTAGGTCGGATTTTTTAAAAAAAATTTAAATTTTTTTTTAAAAACTTTTGCCTGAAATGTAGCCAGAAATCGACTCACGAACTACAATGCCGACTCGCCGATAACCGCCTCGACTCATATACTATCAGATCGACCCTTAAATAGCCCCAAAATGACCCAAAATATAAATATTTTTTCAAAATTGCATAACAATTTCTAGGGTCGGCCCTGTTTTGCTAGGTAGGGTCGGGTAACCTGAAACACACCTTTTTTTTTAATTTGGCCTGAGCTGTATGGAATGCTGTTAAATTCAATTGCATTGAAAATATTCATATCACGGGTGAGTAAACAAAGAAAGGCAAAACTCAGACGCTCTATACTCCTGTTTGACAATAGCTATCATCAATATTATTTTCAAGCCAGAGAATCAAGGCGACGCATAAAACTGAATTTTTCCCATGGTGTCAAATGTTCTGGGAAATACAAGAAATGCAATTTCATTCCCTCTTGCTTCATCCGTGAGGGAGAGGAGGAAAGAACAGGGTGTAGAGAATACAGAGAATCCAATTTAAGGAAAATGGTTTATTTGATGTAACCGAAGTAAGAAGAGCAAAGCCCATCAACTGCTGATTAGGCTCAAGGCCAATTGATTTCTTAGGTCAGCAGTCAGTTTTCACATTGAAGCCAGATATCTTGGATAAGCAGCTGAGAATAGTTCAGAATTAACTACTAAATAGTGTTGTGCTTTTGCTGATGATGAGTCAGTGCATTTTAAAATCAAGTCAGTGCATCTAACACTTTTGACCATCGAGTCTTGTGAGTCATTAAGGTGTCACTTCATTATTCAAATCAAGAGTTGTGTATAAAAACTTAGTGAGCCAGACAGGCAATGATCTTATTTCTGTAGGTAGCCTACAGCACCCTTCCCAAAGTCTTCTGATAAGTCAGTGCTTTTTGACAATTCTGATGAGTCAGCACTTTTGAGAACAGTGCCTGAGTGGTCAGTGCCTTTGACAATCATATATCTAATCAGTCAGCACTTTTGACAATGTCTGGAAATCAGCCCTGATGACAATTTCATCTGTAAAGTCAGCACTTTTGACAATTATGTCTGATGAGTCAGCACTTTTGAAAACCATGTTGTTTGAGTCAGCACTTTTAATTACTACATCTGAGGGGTCACTGCTTTGATATTAACACTTCAGGAGTCGGCGCTTTTCGACAATCATGTCTGATGAGTAAGCACTTTTGACAATCATGTTTGATGAGTCAGTGCTTTTTGACAATGACTTCAGATGAGTCAGCGCTTTTGACAATCACATCTGATGTGTCAGCGCTTTTTGACAATCACATCTGATGTGTCAGCGCTTTTTGACAATCACATCTGATGATTCAGCACTGCTTTTGACAATCATATCTGAGGTGTTAGTAATTTTGATAACCAAGTCTAATGAGTCAGCACTTTTGAAAACCATGTCTTTTGAGCAAGCACTTTTGACAATCACGTCTGATGAGTCAGCACATTTGTGACAATCATGTCTGATGAGTCAGCACTTTTGAATCACGTCTGATGAGTCAGCGCTTTTTACAACCATGTCTGATGAGTCAGCACTTTTAACAACCATGTCTAAGGGTTTAGCACTTTTGACAATCATATCTGCCGATCATGATTCTAACATTATTGAAAGTATTTTAATGCAGCAGATTCAAGTAGCTACTGACCTGGAGTTGTGAAAACTGCTATTTAAGAGGGAGTTGAATATATACATGTAGAAATCCAAATATTCAGCCAAAAGTGATGCTGTCTTGATAAAATCAATAAAAATCCTTTGGCTAAATAAATAAGGCGTAATATGTTCTTAGATTACTTTACTAAATTGAAGATGAATAGTAGTCAGTGAACAGTTTCTTGTTTATTGTTCATGAAATAAAAAGTCCAATGCAGATATTATCCGCATATGAAACTCCTCAGACTTATTCTACTAGTAAAATTTGAAGTACCTTACTAAGCTAAGAGTAAAAAAGATATCTGTGATAGGAACTTAGCATGAATCCTATCATAGAATTGGGGTCCTTGAGTATAATACATACTTGTTACACTTTCAGTGGTCGCTGCAGCCGTGGTATCTAGCACGGTGGTCATACTAACGGTAGTATCTACTGCAGTGGTCTGACTAGCTGTTGTCTGACTAGCTGTCGTTTGACTAGCTGTTGTCTGACTAGCTGTCGTTTGACTAGCAGTGGTGGGTGGTTGTGTGGGTGTTGGGGTAGTAAGACGTAATGTGGAGGTAGGGGTCGTAAATCGAGGTGTGGTGGTTGGGGTCGTAGCTGCAGCTGTTAATGTATGTCAAGGGATGAATGTTTATGTTTGTAACTCAATAATCTAATTACTGAATGGGAGGTAAAAACTGATATTTGAGTAAAATATTTTTGTAAATGAATGAATAAATGTGACTCAATGGTTTAAATACATTTTAGACCTTGCAAATATTCTAGTAGCGTCTTACTAGCACTTTCCTACTATACCCAGACCTGAGTCAGTATCTACAATGTATATTACCTATGTGAAAGAGTAATGGATGTTTAACACCATTTCAACAACTAAGGTCATATTCATATTACTTATATGTGAAATACTATATAACTGAATTGCATTGGAAAGAGATTCATAAGTTTGCTGAGAGAACCAAGAAAAGCAAAATCCAGCAGTTCAATAATAATGTGGCAATTTCTATCATTATATTTAAACGAAAAAATTGCAGTGGCACATTCACAGTATATCTCCCATGATATCGAAAGTGCCAGTAAATACAGGAAATACCAATTGTATTCCCTTTTGTCTTATACACTAGGAGAAAAAGGAAAAGCAGAGTCTAAGCAAATCCAAAGAACCCACCATAGGAGGCCTGATCTGGCATTATGAAAACCATTAAGATTGCACATCAGCAATTACAAACTGATTACATTGATATCACCTAATACAAATAAAGCACCAGGCATCACCAATAGATTAGGCTTATAGTTGATTGGTAGAAATAGCAACATTCTTGCAAATCATAATTTTCATTTGTCGAGTTGACAGGTGGGTGTGATACTCATGAGTGTGCCAATATTAAAACCTGTATAGTGACAGGTATGGCCTGAGTAGTAAGGGAATTTGCTTTATCCAAATCTAGATATATTGGATAAACTGAGAATAATTCAGAAACCACTGAAAAGATCGTTTCAAAGTTCAACCTTGTGAGTCAGCTTTTTTGACAATCACTTCTACAAAGGAATATGGAAAATAGATATATATTCGAAGTCCTAAGCTCATCAGAAAGTGATAAGTTATCAAGATGAAGGTCTTCAGACTAAATAAGCGAACTTAACAATCAATATATTCTCAATCTCTAATATGTCCTTTGATAACTTAACTAAATATTAAATTGATTGGAATCTGTGCATGTGAAGCCCTCCCTGGTGCAACTAGATGACCTAAAGACTCATTCGGCCAAGGGCAGAGAAACTTAGCAAACAGTAGTAGAGCAGACATGCTACTTTAGAATTGGGGTCCTTGAGTACAGTACATACTTGTAAAACCTTCAGTGGTCGCTGCAGATGTGGTATCTACCACGGTGGTCATACCAACAGTAGTATCTACTGCAGTGGTCTCACTAGCTGTCGTTTGACTAGCAGTCGTCTGACTGACTGTCGTCTGACTAGCAGTAGTGGGTGGTTGTGTGGGTGTTGGGGTAGTAAGACGTAATGTGGAGGTAGGGGTCGTAAAACGAGGTGTGGTGGTTGGGGTCGTTACTGCAGCTGTATCAACACATATCAAGGGATGAATGTTTGTAAATCTGTGTCTTAATCATTGCATGGGTGATAAAAATTGTAATTATCTTTGCATATATGTTACTTTCTGTAATGTTTTTTTGTATAACATAATGAACAAAAGTGAGAAAATAGTTCAAATACATATCATAGCTAAGGAAATATTCTCATATTTGTTACTATTTGATTGCTTTTGAAATGTGAAACAGTGTAATTATTTTACTATATTGTTGTTTCTTTGTGTAAAATAATGAATACAGTTCAAGTTTACTATGTTTGTTGGTTTACATGTATAGGCAATTCTTTATCAATGACAACACTTTACAGAGACACAAAAACTAATCATACTATTAGATAATACCAAGCTATGAAATACACTCTAAGAAAAGCAACAAGGAAGACATTGGTGGAGCAAGCAAAAGGTATCTAACCTATTTTGAAACAAAGGTATTCAACAACTATCTAAATCCTGGGAGAGGAGTAGCTTAATCAAACAAACCAATGAAATACATGGATGAGGCTATTTCTAACGACAGGAATACCAATGTGTGTAAAGGAAATAACTGTGGACTCAAAGGCGAGATAATAGGCTACTCAGGAGGTAAGGTTCACTGGAGCCAAGAGAAATGCAGATGATACACATATTTCAACAGATCTGAAGCACCTAAAAGTCAGAGGTCCTTTCTAGAGGTAGCCAATAAATAACACTAAAAGAAATGTAATAGTTCACAGCATCCTAGAGAGTTTAGTTATGGCTTCTAGAAAGCCTCTTGGGTTGAAAATGACGCGCCTCTTAAAAACGCATTGCACAGGAAAACTGATGACCACAAAAGTAGGAGAGGGATTCAGAACAGCTAGTCTCTTGGTTATGATACTGGAACTTCCATTCAATATATAAAGCAGATTGGCCAATTGAGGCAGATACTTTGGGCGTTGGAGGAGGGGCGTTACGTTCAGATTTCATGCATTTCTTCTTCGGTACTAACCCGGGCTGGTAAATGTTGGTGTTGTGTCGACGCTGTCAGGATTCATAAAACCCCCAACCTCCACACTCGGAGTAGTAAATGTTGCAGTCCGCACACTTGGAGTCGTAAGACTTTGTTTTGTTGAACTAGCAGTCATATAACTTGGTGTTGTAAGGCTTGGTATAGTTGGTGTTTTAAAATTTGAATTTGGAAGCTGTGGAGTTTTCAGATCTGGAGTCGTATAGGGTGGAGTAGTGAGATTTGGAGTTGTATGGTTAAGCGCTGGAATACTTGGAGTTGTCAAACCCGGGTTGATAGTACTTGGAGTTTTTGAAATTGTAGAGGTCAAACCAGGAGTTTCACTACTTAATGTAGTAAAACTTGGGTTTATAATACTTGGGGAAGTCAAAGCAGGAGTTAATGTTGTAAAACTTGGGTTTATAACACTCGGAGTATTAAGATCTGGCCGTGTAAGCCTTGGCGTTGTGAGACTTGGAGTCGTATAAGACGGGGTTATTGAACTCGGCGTTGTAAGCTGTGGAGTTGTAAGTTGCTGGGTGGTAGGCGTCTTATAATCAGCTCTCGTATAAAGCGGCGTAGTTAGGGCAGGACTTGTTTCCAAGGAAGTTGTAGTGTCGGGATCTTTAATATGAAAGTCCAATATTTGGTTTCGAACTGTTTTTTTGAATTGCAAAATTGAATTGTAACTATGGAATTTCATATCTGAATTTGAAGTTTTAAATAGAGCATGAAAGGACTAGAGAAGCAAGCCTGGATATTGCAGAAGACAGTTTGAAGACTGTTGGTGTGGGGAACACTGTAGTTACAGCAATGGAAGGGACAATAGATCCATTTAAGAAGTGAACTAAGAAAGCACCCTAATCTAAGTGTTCCTAGTTGTACAACACTAGGAGCACCATCTTTAACATGCACCATGCTACACTATCTATCATATAGAGAATCGGTTAAGCATAAAAAGCTGTGAAACTAACTGAAGGCAAAAGAATAAAGGGTAAGAGATCTATAAGATTCAAATATACAGATCCCTAACTTAAAGAGCTGCTTATGACAAAGGAACAGTATAATATATTTATTGATATCTAAGAAGCTCTTAAAGCTCTGAAAGTCATCTTATTTATATAGGGTATATGGACTTTAACAGCAATATTTCTAATATGGCAGAAATACTTCATGTAGCTTGTCTAAAAGTACTCTACAGGAAGGCTCAAGGAACTGCCACAGTCTCCAATCACAAACTTTTGCTAGGTTTAGGAGTTGTTTCCTGCATTATAGGATCCAGCAAGCAGGGATTAGGTAGTATGATGGGAGAAGTCCAAAGAAACTCCCACCATACCTTCCAGTCCTGGCCGGTGCCTACATCACATGAGGCACTGCCTAAACCCTGCAAAAGGTCGAGGTCAGGTCACGACCACACTCAGTAGCGCTAAGTATGGTGCGCAAGCTGGCCCCAGCTACTCTAGAACTACTTTTACCAAGAAGCTATGGTGCCTGGGATGCGTTCGGAAAAAGAGGTTTTTGGGGCTCGCTATAGACCAATGCAGCAAGAAAGGGTGACTCGTTCATAATAAAATTGTGTTTATGTTGGTTTTAGGGTAATCCTCATAGCATTGTCTGTAATGGCTATGTTTACAAACATCTAATATCAGCAGATTCACAGGAGAACTATCTTTCAAAAAGTGTATATATTATAATGCAGAGTTTTAAGGTCATATTCATGTATTTGTCGGTCACACTTCAGAAATCGTCTAAAAACTTCGTCAACAACTTTTCTGAAAAGTCACCCTTTCTTGCTGCATAGATGTATAGGTATGGCCCGCGGGACAAGTACAACCTAACAGGACTAGCTTTAAGGTGTGACCTGTCACTAGGTACGCACTTGTAATTGCTGATGTCAGCTCTACTGACGTCGTGTCTGCCGACGATGTCGCTACAGTAACCAAGTGAATCATAATCACTGCAAGAACTCTGAATTACATGATGATTCGTATGAGCTCCTCAAAGAAAATCTTTTTGACGAACACCAAAATTAATATTAGATTATTTTAACATTTATTCCTAAATTGAATCGTGCAGATGGCTGATAACTTTAGCCTTTAATGTCTAGTTGTCATATAGTGAAATCTGAACAGTTTTACTCCTTTTATAACGTCAGGATCCAATAAAGACACTCAAAAGAAGGAAAGGTATTCATTTTCAAAATCCTAATACCCACTTGGTTCGGAGGTGGTCATTTCAGATGTCATTTCTGATGTCATTTTAGATGTCATTTCTGATGTCATTTCGGATGTCATGCCAGTTGTTAGTTCTGTAGTTATTGATGTTGACATTGATGTTGTCATGTCTGCTGTTGTTGTTGCCTCAGATGTTGCTTGAGGTGTTGTGGGTGTTGTCACTATCAAATTAGTAAGCCATTCAGTATGTATATCCACAAATAATGTATGAATTTCCAGTGCAGTGAGGGCTAACCTTGTGTATGCCACAGAGTGATTTAACCCTTTGAAGACCACCTCCGGAGGTTTTGAATAATATGAGAAAACCAGAATATACCACTGCAGACATGTATACTGTTTTGAATAATCCTTTAGTATATGTGACATAAATATGTGAATAAAGCGGTGTTTTTAGCAAAAATAGTAAATCCCTCCAAATACTGAATTGGTCAATGTGTGCTTTCCTCACTTTGCACAAGGGGGCACTGCTGTACATTGTCTGCTGTGTGTGTGTGTGGGGGGGGGGGTGTAGTTGTACCCACATACCCCCCCCCCCCCCCACCTGCTTGCAGGGAAACTTACAACTGTTAACTACCCAATGGATTGCCGTTGTTACACTCTGTACTGAAGTATGGTGAGTGATCAGGGCCAGTGCTCAGTGATTGGGTGGGGGAGGGAGGGACGGCCAGTGGGAGGTAAGTGCTTCATGCAGACTAACCACTGCAGGGGCCCAGGGGGGCCACTCCCACAGTTTTGGCTAGCATGTGTGACCATGATTCCAAGGGAAAGGGTACTTTCTGGGGCCCTTTATAAATAGGGATTAGGAGGGGTTTCTCATCAAATTATAGCTAGTTTGTTGATTTACCTCTCGTAATAATAATACCAGGTTTGAAGTGATATTTGCACATGCATGTAGTTTCTATAGAAAATATATGGGGTGACCTCCCCATTGGGTTGGTTGTCACCCAATATGAGATCACATTGGGTATTTTTGGTTTGAATATCATTTATTTGTTCACAAAAGGCAGTACAATTTAACGCGGGTCTCTACAAAAATCTGAGGTATAAAGGCGTCCAACCTTACAGTAAGCGCTTTATCACGTATGTAGTATGATATATGTGAGTAACCCACAATTCTCAAGTAATATGCTTTTTGTATAAGTACATTATAGTCATATATTTAATCAGTTAGGAGCCATACCCTGCTCATATAACAACAATCTGTTTGTGTAACAAATAATGAAAGATAAGGCCATCATCCCCACTAATTAGTGTATGGGTTGATTTTCAGGCCTATCTGACTTCTACAGTGAGACTGATTAAGTGAATGCACGGGATAGCGTAAAAAATAAAATTTGGAAGAAGAGGAAATTATTTTCCAAAGGGAATTAATATTTGATAACAATTAAAGTAACTTGACAATCATAATAATTAGATTGCCCCACGAATTATTACCGGTATAAATATGGTTTTGATGGACATACATGTATATGGTGAAAAGCCAATTTATACATAAAGAACAAGGTAGAGAGGACTTTAGGATTGACCTCCCACCTCAGCCCCTTAGGGCCTTTAGAATTTCATTGCTATTTGCTTTAAATAGTTCAAAAGACTCGATGTTCCTTCTGTGAGGTGGGAGGCCATTCCAGGATACAGCTCCATGGAACTCAACACTCCTTGAGTAAATAGCTGAGTTTGAGTGGATAACTTTAACCATAGGGCCATCAAAAGCTCGTGTATTGATATTTCTTTTATCAGCATACCTCTCATCTCTAGACCTTATGTACATGAAGTTTTCCAGATGGATTCTTCTTCTGTCCACTAGATAATTACATTTTGCATCCCTGTGTACCAGGTCGGTAGGGGTTAAATGTGGATATTTTAGACAAATTTTGAGGCATCTATTTTGAGCAAATTGCAGTGGTGTCAACAAGTTATCATGGGTTGTTGTAAAGAGAATGTCAGCATAGTCGAAATATGGAACAATTGTGGCAGAGAAAATTTTGATAGCTAATTTCTGACTTAAAAAGGGTTTTAAATTGCACAATTTATAAGTTTTATAAGCCACTGTTTTTGAAACATTGTTTAGATGAAGTTTAAAGGTTAATAGGGGATCTAAAGTGACCCCCAGATATTTATAGCTAGGAACTACTTGTAGAATTTTGTCATCTAATGTAATGTTTACATCAAGAGTTTTTAGCTTTTTTGCGCTGGCCGAAAAAATCATTATTTTTGTTTTGGTGGCATTTACGGATAGTTTATTTTGTTGACACCATGTTGAGTAGCACTCAAGGTCCTCTTGTAATAGCCCACTAGCAGCCTCAAAGTTGTGTCTAGCTACATATATAACAGTATCATCTGCGTATAGCTTAATTTTACAGTTTTTTATACATTTCACAACATCATTCACGTATAATAAAAATAATAAGGGTCCCAAGATGGATCCTTGGGGAACCCCACAAATCACTTTATCTTTGGTGGAAAGAATATTGTTAGCATTTACAGTTTGGTATCTTCCAGACAAGTAATTTTTAAACCAATGATAGTTGTTTGAACGTATACCATAATGATGAATTTTACATAATAAAACAGAGTGATCGACAGTATCAAAGGCCTTGCGTAGGTCTATAAAGGCTGCTATTGTATTATTACCAATATTAAGTTCTCTTCTAATGTCGTCTGTAAAAGAAGCAAGTGTATTTATGGTACTATGACCTCTACGGAATCCACCCTGCATATTTGTCAGAACATTTTCTTTAGCAAAAAAGCCATAGACCCTGTTATGAACTACCTTTTCAAGTAGTTTACAAGGTAAGGGGAGTAGAGAAATAGGTCTGTAGTTATTTACAAGTCTAGAGTCTCCTGCTTTAGGAATGGGGGTAATTTTCGAGATTTTCCAAGATGGAGGAATGGTATTTGTCTTAAATGTTAGGTTGAAAATTTTGACTAGTTTATCCGGCAAGTGTTTGAAAACCTTCTTTAGAATTTTTGAAGAGATATTATCGATTGCTGAAGACTTATTGACATTTATTTCATTTACTAATTTAATTACTTCTTGCAGGTTGGTTTCAAAGGGTTCTATATTTGGTGTAACAACCTTGTCGTATTGACGCCAGGGAACATGAAAATCTTTGGCAAGCGAAGGACCAATTTGAGTAAAGTAATTATTTATAAAATTTGGAATATCTTCAGGTGGGATTTTGTCATTGTTTATTGAGTTGTGATCTATTAGTTTAATATCTTTTGGTTTATTTGGTTGGCCTGGAATAAGGTTATTTATTACTCGCCAAAAGGCTTTGGGATCCTTCTTATATGTCTCCAATTGGTCCTTAAAGAAGTTCTGCCTCATACGCTCGACCTTCTTGTTACATTTATTTTTCGCTTTGTCAGCAATTTCCCAATCGATAATTGAACCGCTTAACCTTGCCGTAGCAGCTTTCAGGTTTTTATCCCTTATTTGCTCGTATACGTCTTGGGTAAACCACGGATCTCTATATTCAGGTATTTCAAAATGTTTGAGCGGGCAATATTTGTCAAGAATGTGTCTTATACATTTCACAAATTCATCCCAACATTCAACCGGGTCTTCAGATAAATTAAACTTAGACCAGTCATACATATCCAGTTCCCTCAGTAGGGTGGCATCAGGCAGTTTTATGTAAGAACGACCTTGAATCATGACCTTTGGAATCTTAATATTAATTTTCTTCCTTACTATGTAAATAGGGAAGTGATCAGAAATATATATATTAAATACACCAGTTGTAAGGTAATTACGCCTTAGATTTGTAAACAATAAATCAAGAGTGGCATTTTTCCTAGTTGTTTCTGTAATTTCCTGTGAAAGACCATATAATTTTAACTTGTTTAACAGGTTATTTACCGTATCACAATCCTCAAGCACATTGAAATTCATATCACCCATCATGATGATCTCATAATCACCTAAGTCATCAATATCAGAGAGCATAGAGGAAATTCTGTTAATAAACAAATTCTTGTCTCCTTCTGGAGGACGATAAACATTCAGAACCAAAATCCTCTTCATGTTTTCTTTACAAATTAATAAATTTTGGATCTCAATCTGCTCGTCAGAGGCATTCAAACCAGGAAAATAATTATATACATGATCAATATAGTTTTTTATGTAAATACCTACACCGCCACCAGTTTTAATTTTATTTTCAACAATGACTTGTCTATCTTGGCGGTACCTTACATAGCCAGCCAATTGATAGTCAGTTTCATCGTCTTCACACTTAAACCATGTTTCAGAAAAGGACATTAATTCAAATTTGGAATTTGATAGCTCTAAACAGATCTTGGCATAATTTGCTTTAAAACTTCGGGCATTAAGATGTAGGAATTTAAGCCCCCCGGAGCTGCTTATCTCAGCTAGGGAGGGAGACAGAGATCCATCGATTCTCCGTCCCCTATGGCATAATCACCAGTGTGTTCAGTCACCAATAGGTATACATAATACAATAGTGTTATTGTTCCTCTTCTACCAGAACAAAGTTTACCGTGTACTAACAGAATCCCCAAAATGGCATAGGCCTTTGTGCCACCAGAATGGGGATTATCATTTATTACATTTGACCTGATTTCAGAAAGATACGGTATAGGGCAAACAATCAACGAGTGCACAGGAAAAGTTGGCAACATATGTTACTTTCAAATTTGTAGAGTACAAATACATTTTTTATAACAATAAAGAACCTAGGAGTTAAATAAAAAAGTACTATAGGTTTTAGGCTACAGCAAAATAACTTGGGCTGTAGTTCATGTGCTTCTCACTGGGGACAGCACAATCACTGATATTTAGGATATGAGGTCTCATGGATTGGCCCCCAACTAAACCAAGTAATAAATGAATAAATATAACTCTACAGGAGTTACCTTTAGATAGGGAATCAGTTAACATACCTAGGTACCTGATTACAATAGCGAAATTGCCAATTAAAAACCTCCGGATGTGGTCTTCAAGGACAGATGTCACTCAAAGTTGACATTGGTCGCATGATGCATCAATGCAGCCCTGGCGAGTAACTCGCCAGAGCTGCATCACTGCATCAGGCCGACCTTTATGGAGTGTCTCAACGTCATAGGGTCGGTGTGATGCATGAATGCAGCCCTGGAGATTTACTCGCCAGGGCTGCATTCATGCATCATGACGACCAAGGGCATAGCACATAAAGACACTACGCAGACCTTATATGGTTAAAGATCCAGCGTCCCTGTATAAAGAGCTGAGTACCTGTCCCGACTGCACTCTGACTGTTACTGGACGTGCAGTAAGAGCTCCGGGTTTAAACAGAGGTGCCCCCTGCATTGAAGCCATGGAACTTCCCTAAAGGTTTTGCTTGAGCACTACACTAGTGACCCCTAGTGTCATTATGAAGAAGCTGTGTACAGAAAATCAGATGGTGCGTCTCCAATATGACCTATATCCATAATTGCATCATTGATTAGTAAATGGTAGTCTCTATTTCTTTGAGTAATCTCTTAAATTGGCTCTATAATCAAGTCTATCACTCTTGGTATAAGTGCATTCAAATTATCATAGTGTATGGATAAAATTAACAGGTTTTAACGTCTATTTGATGCCTATTAATTGTCACAATTCTTGCTATGTGTTTCTATTCTGCGTTAACTATTCCTTCGCTTAACCCTATAAGGGCAGCATGTCACTAAAAGATGAGATCTGCAGTCATGATGCACCAATGCAGCCCAACTGAATAATTTACCAGTGCTGCATTAGTGCATCATGCCACCTTTGGGTGCCACGACCCCATCGGGTTGGCATGGTGCTTGAATGCAGCCCTAGTGAGTAACTCGCCAGGGCTGCATTTATGCATCATGACGAGCAAGGGCATGATGCTTGAATGCATGATGCGGTCCTTAAAGGGTTCATAAAAAATATATAGTATGGTGCTTTTTCTTACCTTTTGGGGTGGTAAACACCGCTACAGGAATCAAAGGTAAAATGTATGTTTAATGCGCAAAATGCAGACACGTTAACTAAAGGGTTTTGGTACATTCTTGTATCCAGATTTTTGCCTTGGATGCTCTCTACATTTACATTTGTGAAATCATGAACTGTTGCAATAACCTTTTTTTTTTACAACTTTTGATATATAAGTCAAATTTAACGACACAGTGCTTTTGTTTTCTGTGGTTATGTCGTATGTATGCAGTCCTATAATATTACTTGTGCATAGCTACAATACCACATTTGCTATTTAATATGTTATATATAATATATACTTAACCTACTTATCTCTAGGTACTTTGATATCAGTGTGTATTTACAATTGCTCACCACTAATTTGAGTGTCAAAGTAGACAGAGTGAGGGGAATGTATCACCAAGAGGTCAAAGAAGAGTCCATAAAATTGATTGTGTTGCAAAAAAAGACTAATTGCTTGCCTACCATCATAGATACAAAGGGGCGAAACCAGAACAGAAATATAAAAAGCAATAGAAAAGAGCTAAAAAGTGTTTTAACCAAAAAGGTGTCTTTATTTAAATAAAGGTACATTAAAAAGATCAAATTGAAGTACTGGTGAATGAAAAGAAAAGTGACCAAAGATGAAAGAGAAAAAAATAATCCTCCGAGTAGGATATTCCCTTAGAATACGACGACAAGAGTTAAGAGAAGAGTTTTCCGTTGAGAAGACAAGTCTGACACGAAATGTAAAAGTATATCCTCATATAAAATCTGAGCTGGGGGTTAGAATCTTAGATCAACTTATGTCCGTATTACATAATTATCCCTGCATGAATATTGGCACTTGAGCTAGGATTGGATTACTTAAAGTCACACTTTAAGCATCTTTCATTCCAGTAAATGCCACTGAAAGCCAATAAAATGTCATTTTAACTTTTCCCTGACAAGTACATGGCATATTACTGAAGCCCCTTAAGGAGTGACTTCAAGCAATAAAACTTTGCTCTAATGCCAGGCTTCATGCTATAGATATGAGAGTTTACCATTGGCGGTAACCATTCAATGACAGCACGATGCCCCAAGGCTTCATATTGATATCATGTCACGATGCACGAATGAAGCACTTTTGTGCATCATGCTGACCTGTCTTGAGTATGTGAAACCAGTCAGCATGATGCCGTAATCCTGCTGACTCCTCAATGCATCATGCCTTGGTGTATCATGACGCCAAACGGCACAGTGTATCAAAGCACCATACTGCCATTAAGCCTTTGAGGACGGCATGTCGCTAAAAGATGATTTGCTAAAAGATGACATTTGTCATCCTAATGCACCAATGCAGCCCCATCGAGTAAGCCAGTGCTGCATTCAAGCATCATGCAGACCCTACCGGGTTGAGACAATCCTGAAGGGTCGGCATGATGCACCAATGCAGCACCGGGAACTTACTCGCCGGGGCTGCATTGGTGCATCATGCTGACAAATGTCATCTGTTAGCGACAAGAGTTAACACACTATGCTGCCACTAAAAGCTTAGATATTTGACTACTACTATTATGTGTAATAAGTGATGTGGTGCATCATACTAACTTGACTTGGGCGTGGTAAAGACGGGCCCTGCGTGAATACATTATAACAATGAGTACACAGCATAACATCAGTATATGGTTTAAACACTGTCCTTATAGTCAAATATTTCCAAGCGAGTGGTAATTTTTTAACAACGGGGGTGGGGGTGGGGATGGATTAGTGGTGGGGGGGGGGCAAAAGAATTGGGTTCCCTTGAAGGAGGGGAAACAAAAATATTGCACCCCATTTTGCCGAAAAAGCCCACGTGTTACTATAGCCTAAAGGGGTTGGCCACACTCAATTTCAACCTGCCGGGGGGGGGGGGGGGGGATCGACATTTTTTCGGCCCCGCCTGCAGGGGGGGGGGGACAAAAAGATTTCCGTCCACTCGCGTGAGAATCCACCGAACCCCTTCCTGTTGTTTAATAATAACCACTACCTAACAACTGTGCAGACTTTGTACAGATAAACTCCATACTGCTGTATCATGCTGTGGAATAAGAAGTTTGAAAAACAAAGACAATTAGTAACAATAGAAAGATTATCGAAGGTAAGATGAAGGGGTCTTGATGTGCTTCTGGTGGCTCTGTTACCATCATTTCAGCCTCTACCACAGTAAAGATGAAAACTAAATACATGTATATTATTGGATGAAAATAAGTTTTTTTTCTGAAATAAGAGTTATTGGCATATATGCCAATAATATATGCATATGAAATTTAAAAAAAAGATAGTAGGTTGACAATGATGACTGCAGCTGAAAAAACAATTCACCAGTCAGCCTGACCAATATTAAACAGATTGTTCATGTACCGCTGGCTGCTTGTTTCCATCCCACTAACAGTGACTACCAGCCCTCACAAGGCCTCGGCACATTAAATGCCATCAATCCCTAGTCCCATGGGTTGTTTTCTACTCACAAAGGCTTAGTATTGGACATTTTATATCAAATAAATATAAATCAGCAGAAAGTAGTAATACCTGTAGTAATAATAGGCTAATGAAAGTGTCTACTCACTCGGGGTGGTGAAGGACGGGGTGGTCGAGGTCGATACTGTAAAGTTAAAGAAAATGTTGATATCAACTATACAACAGTCAACACTGGGTTATTATGATTTTAAAAGTTCTCTCTTTTATATCTGAAATTGCCTTAAAAATAATAATAAACTTAAGTATAAAATCCGTAAAGATGTTGAAAAGTGAAAAGTCAAAATAAGAAAGTAGTATAGGACGAATGAAAGTTTCGAAAGGAAGAATTCTTCTTATTGACTAATCAGCTAGCTACGAATTGATAATTAAAATATAGATGTGATACATGAAACAGAAATGATAGTAACTCATAAAACTGATAAATAAAAGAACATAAAAACGGAACTGGTAGTAACTTTAGCATGCTTTAGTTGTTAATGATTTTCTGAACATGCCAACTGTGTGAAGTGTTAGAGACAACCAAACATGGCGGTGAGGTAGAACGTACAATTTGCCACCCCGTGCCAACTATCCCTTTTATCATTAAGACTCTGTGTGGCTGGAACAGGTTAGCGTAGTTCATACAAAATGTGTACAACAGTGTGAAGACTACTATGAAAGTACTTTATTTCAATACTTATATATTTTCGCAGAATATATTTGCAGAAATGAAAAATCCGCGTAAGTTTTATTTTGTCAAGCATGTAATAAATACCCACAAATTTGAAGACTATTCTTGGGTGGCCAAGCATCCCACCTCAAGGAAATAGAATTTTTTAACATGTCAAAGCGGCCCTGCATGAACATTGGCATTTAAGCAAACCTTTTATAACTTAAAGTCACAATTTAAGCAGCCTTGAGTTCAGTAAATTCCATGTAAATGTCCTGGAAAAGTCATAAAGGCATTTAAGCAATGTTTAAGGGGCATTAGCTAAAATTAAAGAAGCTTAAAGTGTGACTTTCAGCAATCCGATTTTTTGCTTAAATGCAAACATTCATGCACTGTGGAGAAGTGGAAATTGGGACCGTTTCAGTGGAAATGTCGATGAGTTACTGCACTGGAACCTTTATGAGCGACGTTAAGGTAAATGTGCTCTTAAAGGGGCATTCTCACCACTCGCGCTTACCACATAGCAGACTAGAACAGTACTAGAATTGTGAGTGGGAAACGCTCAGTGCGAATGCCACTTTAATAACATCGAAACTACAAGGGAAGACTGTCACTGTTGTAATATTCTTATGGTCTTTACTCTGAGTATAGCCCAATTACCATTTAACTGACGGAATCCTTATTTCTTATACTTCAATATACATGAATTGGATATTTATATATCTCATATTTTCTTATTCTCATTGAATATGCAGAAGTTCTTATCCAGTTGTTGTGCCTCCTTTCAGGAAAATAAGAAATACATGTTATAGATCAATGTACCAAGAAAAGGTGACTTTTTAAGAAAAAAATCATAGGGCTGTGTCTCATGAGTTTGTAACAATTGAAACATCTTTGACCGGGTGTCGTCTTCGACCTGTGTCGTCTTTGACCAGTGTAGTCTTTGACCAGCAAGTTTTAAAATGGCTGAAATGGGAGCTATGTACACAGAAATGCCGGGAGGTTTGTAGTATATAGCGTTAAAATATCCATTAACCTTTTCCCCCCATTTCAGGGCAATAGCAATAATCAATTACAAACACGTTGCAATAATAATGAAACTCATAATTGCCATACCCTAATTCAAACATAAGATCCATGTGCCTTTAGTCTACAATAACAAACTATAGTTATCGTAACTTAACCTATTGAACTGAACAATGTGAGAATGAGTTTCCTGTCGACATGCCTTAGAACAATCAACTCAACAGTAGTATGACTATGGCTCAGTCTCACCAAATCAATACAGTATAAAACTCTATGACCAGCTGACAACTATGAACACCTGACATCTATGTTGGATAGAGCTGAAAATGGCTCATGTATAGTATAAACATACAAATGTTTCAAATTAGAAAATTTTAAAGTTTCACTTGTTAAAGATTTTGGCCTTTTTAATGAGGGTGATCTGAGCTACCCGGTAATAGATGTTAGCCAGTCATAGAGGTCAGCCGGTCATAGAGGTCAGCCGGTCATAGAGGTCAGCCGGCCATAGAGGTCAGCCGGTCATAGAGGTCAGCTGGTCAAGGAGGTCAGCCAGTCATAGAGGTCAGCTGGTCATAAAGGTCAGCCGGTCATAGAGGTCAGCCGGTCATAGAGGTCAGCCGGTCATAGAGGTCAGCCGGTCAAAGAGGTCAGCCGGTCATAGAGGTCAGCTGGTCATTGAGGTCAGCCGGTCATAGATGTCAGCTGGTCGTAGATTTCAGCTGGTCGTAGATTTCAGCCAGTCAAAGAGGTCAGCCAGTCAAATAGGTCAGCCAGTCATAGATTTGAGCCGGTCAAAGAGGTCAGCCGGTCGTAGAGGTCAGTCTGTCATAGAATTTTAACATGTATGGATTTGGTGAGACCGAGCCTGAACAATGTAAGAATGAGTTTGGTACATGCCGTATAAAAATGAACATAACAGCAGCATGCCTATAGAGCTCTATGCAGCTTACTGGTGGAGCTGGGGGTGGTGAGGACCGTGCTAGTGGGGGTCGTGGGGGCTCCCGTGGTTACCGGTACCGTGGTTACCGGTACCGTGGTAACCGGTACCGTGGTTACCGGTACCGTGGTTACTGGTCCCGTGGTTACAGCTGCTGTGGTTATGGCTGCCGTGGTTACCGCTCCCGTAGTTACGGCAGCCGTTGTCATGGTGGCTGTTGCTGCTATGGTTGGTGCCACTGCTGTCATCAGTTAAAAGATTTACATTGCGTTAACTACAATCTACACATACCACTGTTAGATCATGCACCAGGCATACATGCGTCCTGGTGGGTCTGTACCCTACATGTCAGTATGGGCATCCCACCATGGTGCGTGGACATTCATATACCTCACAATCCTAAACAAGTATAGCTAGTACAATACAACAGTTACTAGGGGCAGAATAGTGAAATAATGTGGTATGTTCCTTTTGCCATTATGATGCGTGAATGCAGCCCTGGTGAGTAGACTCGCCAGGGCTGCATTCATGAACCATCATGATGATCAAGGGCATAGTGCATTAAACCACTTTCCCGCCAACCCTTGAAGGATACTACAATAAGGCCCAAAAAAAGTAAAGGTTTGTTTCAGGTCATTCGACCTACCCTATCAAAACAGGGCCGACCCCACATTTTATATGCGAAATTTTAGAGTCTTCAGAGAGGCAGGCTAGTTCTTTCATGTGAAAAAAAAAGTGAAAAAAAATAATCCGACCTACTGACCCTACATTTTCTTGCCATGTTACCTGAAACAAACCTTTTTTTTTAAACCTAAGCCCATGTGCTAAGCCCATGTAAAGCCGATTCTGCCTCCAACTGCTATATACATGACTATTAGTTCTAACACCACTACAGCATCATGCAGACACGGCCCCGTCTCTTACTGGTGGAACTCGGGGTGATAAACCGGGGGGTGGTGGGGCGAGCCGTTGTCGTGGAAACCGTGGTCATTTCCTCGGTTGTCATTTCCTCGGTTGTCATTTCCTCGGTTGTCATTTCCTCGGTTGTCATTTCCTCGGTTGTCATTTCCTCGGTTGTCATTTCCTCGGTTGTCATTTCCTCGGTTGTATCATCCTCAAATAAGTCTGTTCCCCATTTTATTTAAGTCACAGCTTTTATTTATTTCATGTGGAGAAACAATGTTACCATGGTTCTGTAACTGTAAGGGAGTCCTCCACAACCCAGTAGAGAAACTGAACCAAGGTTCTCCAAAGCTAAGGGAGTGGTCATTTTTTAACAACAGGGGGGGGGGTCGGTGGATTTTCGGGAGGGGTAAAAATCCTTTTGGTTCCCCCCTCAGGCAAGTTGAAATTCAGCGCGGCCAAGCCCTTTGAGCTATAGTAATGCGTGGCCTTTTTCATTAAAAAGGGGTGCAAATTTGTTGGTCCCCCCTCAAGAGGGGTCTAATTTCTTTTGGTCCCCCCGCTTCAAGGGTTCAACATTTTTTTGGTCCCCCCCAAATCCACCAACCCCCCCTGTTGTTAAAAAAATGAACACACCCTTAATGTCCACTGTGACGCCATCAAATTAGCCATGAACCAAATCTTTAAGTGCATATTTTGAGGGAATAACTATTAGATCACATGAAATAAACCCATTGATCCACTCAAATCAGTCTGAACTCCTCGTTCATGGAGAAACCTGTCGTTTGGACAGATCATTTTGGACCTCTATCTTTTTTTTCCAGTGTCTTCCCCATACCCGCCGCACTAAAGATTTGTCAAACTTTGCCCTTGCTGAATTAAACACTACTGGTGGTTACACCCTAACATATCATACTACTCTAACGATGATTCATCTTAGGCCATTTTATTTTGATAACTTGGATTATGGAACTGCCGCCAAGATTTTTTGCCTTTTCCCTCAGAGATTCTTTTGAGAATTTCACAAAAAAAAAGAAGTACATATTGACCAGCAAAAGGTACAATGAGGCCTTTCATGTTTCTCAACTTTAGATTTCCCAAAAATTAGATTTTCCATGTCTTCTTTTTTTCCTCTGCCCTTCAGGAAATTTTGTGATCTGGCATCTCCAATAGGGCAGCTTTTTTTTTTGCCTCTGCCCTTCCAAAAATTTGGAGCCGAAAGCCTGTAATCCAAGTTATCAAAAAAGGTGGCCTTATCAAAGAAATGAAAAGGAACTCAAAAAGAAAATAGGCAATGTCCTAAAATACAGACATGTATGGAACCTTAAAAATGCAGAATAAGATATAGTGGAGGGCATTGGAAAATGGAGATAATAGTACAAAACCAATAATTACACTATGATTAGTAATCTTATCAATATCAATATAAATTTGAGTAAACTTATCAATATCAATTTACACACACATGATTACATATGTTATGGAAATGCACATTCGTACGGATTTTCTCATCAATCAAGCAATGAATATATCTTGCTTACTGTATATCCAAGGAGAGGAATATTTTAGCTATATAATTAGTTGTTCCCTCCTGGACCTCGAGCGAACGCCCCAAGAAGGTCCTTCAGTCTGATTAGCCGCTCCGTGGTTACGATCACCAGGCTGGCGTTAAAATCTTACCACCACAGTTGTTCCCTTATTACCATTGACAGTATTGATAAAGCATTGGAAATATAACTACTGATAAGCCAAACCCAAAACATGAGAAAAAACTCGGCTTGTAGAAAAAAAGTTTTCAAAGATTGTTTTCTCTTTAATCTGGTGTAATATACCCTCACCTAACCTGACCCCTGATTTGAGAAAAAAATATTTACCCTATAGAACAAATAATTCACATCTTACAGTAGTATAAGTAGAAGTGACCAGAGCTGCCTACCAGTAGTGTCTTCAGCAGTAGTACCGGTCTCTGCACTAGTTGCTGCTGCTGTTGTGGCTCCTGCCGTCGTACCAGCTGCGGTCGTGGATGCTTCCGTTGTGGCTGCTACTGTAGTGGCTGCAGCAGTTGTGGCCGCTACGGTTGTGGCTGCTACTGTTGTTGCTTCCCCGGTGGTTCCGAGTGTGGTAGCTTAGTAGGGGATATTCATGTATTTATGTGTTTTGGGAAGGTAGTATAGTAATACGCTAATATTTTCTTTACCAAGTGATATTTCATTATTAGTATTATAAGCGAAAGCTGTGTACATGACAGAAGCCATAGACCAATTAAGCGAGAAAGGGTGACCTTTTCATGATAAAGTTGTGTTAACATTGATTTTAGCAGAATCCTCCTAACATTGTCTGTAATGTTTGCAAATTTCCTTTATCAGGAGATTCACAGGATAATTATCTTTCCGACCGTTTATGTTAGAATGCAGGATTGTGAGATTATATTATGGATTCATAGGTCAGGGTGTTAAAATTGTTAAAAAAGATTATCAACAACTTTTCTGAAAATGTCCCCCTTTCTTGCTGCATTGGTCTATAGGTGTGTATATTTCACAGCTTCACATACTGTGGTATTGTTGAAGCTGGGCCGTCAGGGAATAAGTTTAGCATTTTCCACACGTAGACTAAAAGAACAGTTCCACCAGAGGGCAGCAGTGTTTGAACAGGGGACTTTGTCCAGCCACAACATATTCACCCTATCTTGTGCCTGTAAGAGCTGAGCTCCCAGCCCTTAAGAGCCCTCTTGTGAATGAAAACTGACCTATATCTAAAAGTGCTTTTCGCCTCACTTCGACCATGACGGTCAAGCTTTAAAGCTCCAAAAGCAAGTGATTGATGTCATTAAATGTAATAAGTGCCAAACAATGCACGGTGCACTTTCTGTGAATCAAAAAGTAGACAGTAAATTCTAGCATATAAGCCTTAAACTCAAGTATAAGCCGCACCTCCTGCTTTGATGAAACCTACCGGCCAAACAAAGGTTCTGAGAATTCCTAATTCAGGACTGCAGTGTATTTTAGGGAGTGATCATTTATTATCAACAGGAGGGGCGGGGGGTGGTGGGTTTGGAGGGGGCAAAAAAATTTGGACCCCTTGACGGGGGGGGGGGCAAAAAAATTTGGACCCCTCTTGGGGGGGGGCCAAAAAAAATTAACCTGTTTTGAGCCAAAAAGCCCGCGCGTTACTATGCTTCAAAGGGCCCGCGCGCGAGCCGATTTTCGACCCTAAGGGGGGGGGGGTAAACAATTTTGACCCCTTGACCGGGGGGGGGGGCAAAATATTTTGGGCGCTCCGCGCGGTAACCCACCGCCCCCCCCTGTTGCTAAAAAATGATCACTCCCTTAAGAAAAAACCTGCAGAAGCCATACACTTTATAAGCATGTTTGGTGTCAAATCAAAGCTGAATCTCAGTGGCATACAAACAGTGGCTTCTATACAAGAATTTAATGTACCCTAAAACCTTGCATAGAAGCCACCGCTAATATGCAAGTCAGATTGCCATTGTGGCTGACAGGACTGGCCCAAGGTCTAGGTGTGGCTGATACGTGAGTTAGGCTTATATCGAAGGTTTCACGGTGTTCATCAAAAAGACGTGTGTTGTTTTTACAGAGTGTTTTCTATAGAGTACTCACTTGAGGGAGTTGTGAACGCCGGGGGAGTGACGAACCCTGAAATATGTTAAGAAATGATTAAATATACAGCAGTCCAACATTATATCACTCCAATGCACTATATGGGTATATATCTAAAACTGGACATCGACATCCATGTATCAGAGTCCTTCTAACAGAAAGCTATATTCAGTCTCATCAAAGTAGAAATCCATAGGTTGCTATATGAAGGAGAAGGCTATGTTCATGCCTATGTGTATGTCTGTGTGGGTGTACATGAGTCTGTGTCCATGAGTGTCTGCATTCATGCTACAGTCATAGGGTGTTTTTAGGCAAATTTCACTTTTTTTGCGATTTTGAACTTTTTTCTCGCCAAATCAGGTGTTTTTAGGCAAATTTCACTTTTTTGCGATTTTGAACTTTTTTCTCGCCAAATAGGGGGTTTTAAGGGAAATTTCTTCTTTTTTGCGGTGTTGAACTTTTTTTTCGCCAAAAGCTGCGGAGTCTACCTCCATGCGTGATCCTATTGATGGACTCTGGATAGACCCATGCATAGTGAAGACCTACATAGTGGACATGAGGTCAAGTTAAAAACTGCAAGTCACTTGTTTTGCAACTTGCACTGAACTGAACCTAATAGCCCTTAACTGGGTTGTCAACAATCAATTAAACTATGACAAAACTCCCTCTATTTCGGAGACCAAATACACTATCAAATGATATATATTTTTCAAAATAACACCCTGTCTAGAATGGCCCGATACTCAGGAATCCTACTGTAAATAAAAAAAAGTCAAATTTGAATTATTAATACCTGAAAATTGAGAAATGCTGACGTTCATGGTTTATGTAGGAAATGTACTAAAAACAGCAAAAAAAGGCAACAAAACCATAATTTTCTCAAAAACTGTTCAGTAGGATTTTTTCTAACTGAGGTTCCAGTGTTTTCTACCCTCATATTACACATTGGCATAGAGAATATATTGACACCTAGTCAGGATTTTGCGCTAGGAGCAATCTGTGAGGCAAAAAACTCCCAAAATGAGCCACTGGTCTGAAGTATAAAATTGGGCATCGATCACTATAGAGCTACAAAGAGACAGAGAATCGATGTCCAGTAATTAGTTAGTTTCAGGGATTCATGTATATTGCTGCATGAATGTTCACATTTAAGCAAATTTAAGGTACCTTTAAGGAACATTTTAAGCAGCTTTAAATTACTTTAAGTGACATTCACTCAAATCAACTATGATTAAAGTTGTCTTATATTCAATTTGCTTAAATGCAAGCTTTCATGCAATGTATGAGCTGGTCTTCCATCAGATTCAAAGTTACATACTTTTTGTTATTAAAAGGCAGATGAGCAGAAAGTAAAATTTTCTTGAATTGGTTTTAAGGGTGCATCCTGTAAAAGGTGAATACATGAAAATAAATCCCAAACTGCATATATTTAAATATTCTTATACAAAAGGGATTCGGACATCATTGTACTTACTGACTGTAGGATTTGTGGCAACTGTAAGGAAGAAAAACACAGATTTATAGTTTACAGAAAAATCAACACATCCATACAATTCATTTTTGATTCGGCCAAATAAAAAAAAAGGTGTGTTTCAGGTTACCCGACCCTACCTAGGAAAACAGGGCCAACCCTAGAAATTTTTATCCAATTTTGAAAAAGTATTTATACTTTAGTTCATTTTAGGGCAATTTAAGAGTTGTTCTGATAATTCACGAGTCGAGGCGGTCGTCGGCGAGTCGGCATTAAAGTTTGCGAGTCAATTTCTAGGTACTTTTCAGGCCAAAGTAAAAAAATCAAAAAAAAAAAAAAAATCCGACCTACTTACACCAGATTTTCAGACCATGTAACCTGAAACACACCTTTTTTTTTTTTGGCCTTCCTTTCTGAAATTCTGTAAGTCCTTTCATTAAAGAATTCAATTTTGACAAAAGATATTCAGAAGATCTGAGAGCTTTATATATATTTTTTTCATGCTTTTTGTTTTGTTATCAGATATTGCAATAATGCCAAACAAATTCTTAGGGTTTGAGAAAAACATCAAATACTTACACGCTGGTGTTGGTGCAGCGGTACCTAAAAAGTATAGAATAAAAATGTAATTTTAGAAAATGTAATGACAACACCATATGTATTTACCTTATAAAATACGAGGTTGCTAGGGTTGAGGAAGGTGCAGCAGACTACGTATACAAGACCAGTTTCAGTTATAGTGTCAGCTATATGCACTGGTGAGCTTGCAGCTTTTAGGGAGTGATCATTTATTATTAACAGGGGCAGGGGGGGGGGGCAAAAAGAATTTGACCCCTTGAGGGGCGAGGTAGGGCTGACAATTTTTTTACCTGTTTTAAGCCTCAAAGGACCCGTGCGGGCGCCGATTTTCGACCCTTAGGGGAGGGGATGTAAAAAATTTCGTGGAACCCCCCCCCCGTTCTTAAAAAATGAGCACTCTCTTGACTCATAGTTAGTTTCATTGATATTAAATTCAGAAGTTGGTATACTTACTAACGGTGGGTGTTGTGAGAACTGTGAGGACGGAAAGTAGAGAAACCATTTAGAGGCAGCTTTATAGAATACCGTTAATGTAGATATTCGCGACTTTGCTAAAAAATGCTTTTTCGTGTGTATTTAAATTCACAATTTTTGTAGGATTCTAGTAATACGAGTATACGATATAAACTTTCACTCTGTACTTTTTTTTTTGGCGGATTTTTTAAAATCGCGAAAATATGTACAACGCGAACATATCTACGTTTACAGTAACGATTATAATGCAACATAATCATTTTTATCAAACAAGATTATTAAAGGAGCATTATGGGTATAGTTCACTAGACTGATAATGCACCATCCATTCATGAAAGTATTACTGAAAGTGATGTAATTTGGACGAGTCTGATATAGTTAGGACAAGTATGGTCATTCATTTATCTTGGCTTGGGTTGCAAATAACGGTTTGTTTGAAGGTACTAACTAAAAATACAGTATATACACCGCACAGTCTTTCCATACTTCGTGGTCTTGATATCGCTCGATCTCTCCGGCGACACAATCTCTCCCAATAGAAGGGTAATAGTTGCTCAATATCAGGGGCCCCCGAACCCTTTTTTTTTTCTTTGTTAAGCTGATAAAATAACTACAACTGACCCCATAACAAGTAACTATCTACTAACCACCCTATTGGGACAGATGGTGTCGCCATCTAGTCGGATAGGACTGTACTAGCACTACCAAGTAGGGTAGATTCACCCTGAGTTGGACACATACCCTGAGACAGACAGTGAAATTTGAAGTTATTTATGTACCCTACTACATACTTAAAGTGCTTTTTGGAAAGAATAACACTTTAACTTTACAATTGTTCACGAATAAAGGGATTAAAATGCTTGAATAACCACAAAATCAGGTGTGCGTCTCAAGGTATGTGTCCGACTCCAGGTGAATCTACCCTACACGCCTTATGCTACCTTGTATATATACATTTTGTCAAGGAACCATTTTCAGTTACCATAAATTCCCGCATACAACCTGCTGGTAGTACGCGAACCAAAATGCTAGAGTGGGTTATAGGTTTCTCACACAGTCTATAGACCAATGCAGCAAGAAAGGGTGACGTTTCTGAAAAGTTGCTGATAAAGTTTTTGAAGATTTCTGATGTGTGACCAACAAATACATAGATATAACATCAAAATCCTGCATTTTAGAATACACTATTTGAGAGATAATTGTCCCATAAATCTCCTGATATGAGATTTTTGCAAACTTAGCCAATTACAGACTTTATGACTTTATGATGATTCTACTAAAACCAACATAAACACAACTTTATCTTTTTCTTGCTGCATTGGTCTATAGGTATGGGTACTGGTATTTGGTAAGACTCACTCAGAAACAAACATTGACTAGTCATTTCCATTATAAACACACATCTCACAGATAAAGTTTAAATTACATAGAAAAGTATATATACATAAGAAAGGAGACCACTTGAAAAATACCAGCTGGTTTCTCATCACCGCATATGTCATAGAAATCAGGTTTTGAACATTTTATTTCTTTTGCAAATTCTTGAAGAAATACATTACAATAGTGATTAATATTGCCATATGTGGAATCAAAGCAAAGCTTACAATGTCAGCAATGCAGTCGGTTAGAAATTTACGGTATCCAAAGGTTTAAAAGTGATGAACCCTTAAGAACTTAAATGTGAAAAACGAGTACCCCCCTCCTACCATGAATATAAGACAACTCCCTCATACATTTTCATTATTTCAGTGCTTGGTGATGAGAAACTATTAGTTTTGTGTAGCATTATGAACACACAATATTTTTTGAGAATTGACTGTACCGTATCCTCTCGGTGTAGTAAATGCTGTATGAGGACAATATATGCAGTTAATATTGTTACTCATTGAATTGTAAAACAAATAAATAATTCAAATTATGAGTTTAGTATGGACTGAAGATGTATTGATCTTCAGTATCATATTGCCATAAACCAACATTTGTTTTCGCGATGCACCAATGCAGTGCAGGCAAGTACCTGGCTCTGTCTCACGACCTTGAGCCAATGTTTTTGTCTCTGACCGGGTGCCGTCTCTGACCAGGTGCCGTCTCTGACTGGGGGCCGTCTCTGACCTGGTGTCAGAAAACGTGTTTTTTAAATGTTAACCTATACTCATATATATATACGAGGTTGCTAGGGTTGAGGAAGGTGCAGCACACTGCAAGACCAGTTTCATTTACAGTGTCTATGGAGATTAGAGGGGCATTCTTGTACATTCTTAAGGGCGAGGAGAAGGGCCCCCCGGGGGGGGGGGGGCATAGACCAGGGCAGGCAGTCCAGCCGTGAGTTTAGCAGGCGAAGTGGGGGGGGGGGGGCAGCGGCCAGGGCAGGCAGTCCAGCGGCTGGGCGGCTGTTACACGGCTCAATGAGCCTATAATTATAACCTGAGCGGTCTGAGATTGTATGTGATCGTAACCACACTCTACTGCTGACCTGGGCGGCCGGTACACGGCTCAATGAGCCTATAATTATAACCTGAGCGGCCTGAGATGTATGTGATCGTAACAATTAAGCATATAGCTATTGCAAGTAGGGGACTGGGGCCTTTAACACTGCGGCCAATGGGGGCAGGTTATCCGCATACAGGTGCCAGGAGAGGACTACTACCTAAGTAGCACTCAACATAAGGCAAGGAGTGGAGAAGCCTGACTAAGGAAGCTCCGGGTATAGAGCATGTGTACAGTTGGACCCTTGATCACTGGCCAATGCAAAGTGAATGGAGGGTACGGCCAAGGCAAAGTCAATGGGCCGTAGCACCTAAATATGACCAGTTCTTCCCTTACACAGTAAGGGAAACTGGTCAATAAGGATATGTAAAAACGTTATGACAGCTCTTATGTAAGTATTATTAGCCTCCTGCTGTTGGTAGAACATAACTAAACTCCCAAAGTGACATCCGGTCAGAGACGGCAGCCGGTCAGAGACGGCACCTGGTCAGAGACGGCACCCGGTCAGAGACAAAAACATTGGCTCAAGGTCGTGAGACACAGCCACCTAGCAGGCCCTGCATCGGTGCATCATCCCGATTTTTCAGGAGTATATCAACACGGTATGGTTGGCACGATACATGAATGCAGCCATGGTGAGTTACAATATTTAAAGAACGCTTTATGCCATAGAGATCTATAATATAATACCTGTTTAGTCTCAGTAAGAATATGTCAATATACCCCTTACCGTATGTTCCCCTTCATAAGCCGGGCCCCAATATAAGCCTGCCCCATTTATAAGCCGGGTCAAAAAGGGCACTAGGTCCAATATAAGCCGAGGCCCGAATATAAGACGGTGCCCAAATATTATAAGCCAGCTCCATTTATAAGTCAGCCTTGTTTATAAGCCGGGCCAATATATCACTTGAAATCATTATAAGCCTGGGCTTATAAACGGGGAAATACGGTATATCTCTAAGTATAAGTATGTAGGCTATGCTAATTATAACAGAGTAAATGGCTACAAACCGCTTGGTGTCGTGAAGCCTACGATTGCTTTGGACATGAAAAGAAGAGAAGATATTGCAGATAAGAACATGAAATATGCTTTCAGAATCTGTAAGGTAAAACAAAGCTGTCCTAATATGGGTTATTTTTTGCACTGGTTTGCATGATTAGCAATTGTTGAATCCTGAATTTCTCTGGTGAGAATTCTGATCAGTTTGCCCTGTGAGCACAAAAACACTTACTAGCCGTAGTAGTGAGCTTGCAGCCCTTACTACTAGGTCGGATAAAAAATGGTCATAGTTACCTACAGAAGATATTTTTATCTTAGCTTATTTTTATACCATCACAGATTAAGCTCCTTTAAGAATCGAATAGCCTCCAACAGATCCAGATATGTGTCTTTGCTTCTAATAAGTGCTGCATATGTATCTGCATACATGCATAACTGTATCGGTAGAACTTTCTCACTTTGAGAGTGTCGGAACGATGCTTGACTGTATCATGACAAGAAGTCAAATCACCATTCTGCACTTAAAGAATAACATATGATTAATACTTTAATAGAGTGAATGTTTATCTTAGTTACAATTGAACAGACATATCAATCACAGTATGATTTAGGCAGAGAAACTTATCTAGATGACTTAACACATACGTATAGGGTGTAGCTATGATATATATATATATATATATATATATATATATATATATATATATATATATATATATATATATATATATATATATATATATATATATATACATATATATATATGTATTTCAAAATTCTGTCAAAATCCTTTTGAATGTAAAGTGAAAATCACACTTATTGTTAACATAGAACACATAAGAATCAATCTCACGAAATCAATACAGGTTCAAAATCTATGACCGGCTGACATCTATGACCGGCTGACGTCTATGGTTTGGTAGCTCAGATCACTCCCATATTTTTTACGTTGTCTACAATTAAGGGTGGTGTCTTACTAAAAAGAGGCCATGATTAATTCCAGTTCTAGAGGGGTATCCCACCCCATCAAGTGTCTTTTGTTAGACGCTGTAATAAAAAGTCATAGAGGTCAGATGTCAGCCGGCCATATATTTTGAACTTGTATCTATTTGGTTAGACTGAGACATAAGGTACTGTAACATACAGGTATCTATACACACACTATTCACTCTCTACTACACACAGTCACTTATAGTACTACATATAGGCTGTTCCCTCATGAGGGAGTGCCCAGTTTTCAACACAAGGGGGGGTCGGTGGTAAAATTTCAGGCAAAATCTTTTTCACCCCGGGTCAAAAATAAGGCGGATTTGTGCCCCTTTGTTGCATAGCAATTAGCAATGTGTGAGCTTTTTTGCTGAAAATGTATAAATTCTTTTGCCAAGAGGGGTAGAAATATTATACGGGGTTGAAATCCCCCCCCCCCCCCCGTGCCCTGTCCACCACCCCCGCTCTGTTGATAGAAAATGAGCACTCCTTTAGGATAAGTGGAGCAGCAGTGTACACTAGTTGGTGCACGTACCAAAGAACACAAGGGTTTCCCGCCCGGGGGGGTACTCAATTATATTTTTGATACAGGTGTGCGGCTGGCCCATTGACAACCCTTACCCTTGGTGAGGGGGATTTTGGTCAGAAGTGACCCTTGGTGAGGGGGATTTTGGTCAAAAGTGCCTAGGTTTTAGCAATTTTTCCCGAGAAGTCGCCCTTGATGTAAGAATTTAGGTCGAAAGTGATCCTTGTTGCGAAGAATTTTGGCAAAATGTGACCCTTTTTGGGGGGATTTAGTTGAAATCTCCGAAAAGTGAACCTTGGTGAAGGGGATTTTGGTGAAAATTGACCCTTGGTGAATGGGATTTTGGTAAAAAGCAGTGACTTGAAGAAGGGGATTTTGCTTAAAAAGTACCCTTCCCTGCCGCACACCTGTGTATACAAAATATAGCAAGTGCCCCCCTCCCGGTTTCCCGCAATTCTCGTATCACCATTGCCAAACTATCTCATTGTCCATTTCCCCTTGGCTGTGGCATCATGTCATTCTCGCTTTTGTTGATAATATTTCTGATAAAAAATCCGGAGCGTAGGAAGCAAATATTGCTGGGGGGCCCAGTCTATGCATCTTTAAGCATTGCCTTATGCGCAATAACACAGCGATTATATCTATGTATATATGTATGCCTTTTATTTGGCTTTGTATGAAAATGAAGTGAGTGACCACTACTCAGTTTTTTTTATCAGCAGCTTTAGGAAATCTGTGCATTTTCCAGTAATGTTTTGGCCAATTTAGGAGTGGGGCTCCGACACATTCCGCCCGGTCCTCCGCGATGGGGGAAGCAAGGCCCCCTTTCTCCTACGCCACTGATACAAAGTCATGCTCTAGAGGTTTCCCTGAGAGAGAAAGTACTTGCCATGGATAGCTCCTTAACCACTGCCTTTTGTAGTCTCCCTAATACTCAGTAGGACTCTAACTCTTCCGATGTCTTTCTCTGTGGTTGTTCGGTTACCAGTTTGGTCATTCATTCGACTCTTACTGTTGAAAATTCTCCCTCTCATGTGTTGTAGTAATAATTTCCCACCATGTGGCACGGCAGTTGGTGGGGTCATCCGGACGGTAGATTTCTTTCTTGTCCCAGCATTATTCTGCACACTGGTTCGGTTTATTTTTCCGCTTTTTTCTGTAGGGTATTTCCTGTCTTACTTTCCAAGACCCTTCCTCTAATACTTTGTAGGACTCTTACAGTAGCAGTTGGTAGGGTACTCCGTGGGGTGGTCCAATGGTTAGATAGTAGGGTAGGTGCATTGCTTACTTGCGGAATCGTCCCAGCAACACTTTGAACCGTTCTTCCGCTGCCTTTTTGCAGGGTCGTTCCCCCACCAGTTTGCAGGGTGCTTTGCGGGGTTGTCCATATTCTACAGGCCTGGGTAATCCCGGAAAATCTCCATTACAGGCATATCTGCCCACACCGGGAGTTCTGCCAGCAAGGGGAAATCCTCCTGTACTTAAAACACCCGTGTGGTCGGGTCCTCCCCTTATCTCTATAGAGATAAGGGCCGCCGGTAGAGATAAGGGCCACCACCAGTCTGCACCTCCAAGGGGAGGTCTCCCAGTGCAGTATCTTATACAGGTGGCTGGGGAGGGAGGGGGGAGGGCGGTAGGAGTCCATATTTTAAATGTACCTTATTTAGGCTATATTTTGTCATTTGAATCATTATATCTCAAGATATACAAAACTTTCATACAAGTATATTCACATATACCTAGCCAATTAAATTGTTTACTTGTAAATGTAGGTGAAAGTTTTTCAGCAAATAATGGTAAGGTAATAGCAAATCGGATATTCTGGTTGAACCTAAAATTACATGTATATCCACCCAAAGCCAAGGGGAGAAACCCCCTCACTGTACTTTTTCCCTGCAAGGTATTAAAAGTAGGATTTTCCCAACCTGTCTAGTTTGTTGGGTTGTTCCACTCTGTATTGCCATACCTGGTTGGGTTGCCACATTTTGTTGGGTTGCCACACTTTGGAGGGTCGTCCGGTTTGTGCTGGTTGGTAGTGTACTAACAATAGTTCCACCACTGGCCACCAGGGTAGTATTTAGTCTAGTTGCCTCACTACCTGCTAGGGTAGCCTGCGGAGTAGTCCAACTCCTAGATAGTGGTAATGTGGCCGTAGCAGCCTTTTGGGTCCTGCCAGTATAAGGCTGTGTGCTGGTGCCTGTAGTAGTCCTAGTAGTGGCTTGTGGGGTAGTCAGGCGGACGGTCCCACTAACAGTACGAGGGACAGTTACGGCGATAACTGGCTGATCGGGCGCTTTCTCACATATTTGGATGAGACTGTCGCATATGACGGTAGTAGTATTATCTATGGTAACACTTAGATTGGCTGTAATAAAGAGGTATTAGTTCTACAAAAGTTCTACCAACATTAGAAGTCTACTAGAAACTACACACATCTAGAGCACACTGAGGTAAAAAGAGCTTTGAAAGGTGAAAAATAATGAAAAGAATAATAATTAAAAAAATATATAATGAAAAAATCTTTACCGCTTACATTTTCATTTTGCCTTATAGTTATATGTGCATAGATCATAAATGCAAAATAGACACTTGAGTAAAATTCACAATAGAATAGGGTTACAGAGTTCTTATAGATAGGGGTGATATTCTACATTACACACACATACTATCATTACGTTTACCAACCTCGCCTTGTCGTAAATGACGGTGTGCCTTTTAACAATTATAGCAACATACAAAGATACATATCAATATGATGAGCAGTGGACCCAAACCAGGATACAGGACCGAAATTAGGCCACTCTAAATAATAAACTTGTTTCTCATCACCGCGCGCATCACCAAAATCACCTTTCTGATTTAAATTTTTTTTTTTTGTAAATTATAATGGAAAAACACATGACAAAATTTGCCAAATATGATGAGCATATTTGGGATCAAATTAAAGCTTACAGTGCAAAAAATTGGTCGTAGAAAACATTTATATTTACAACTTTCGCAGATCTATGCTTTATCTATCAATTACTAAAATATAAATTTGGTTTTCGGAGAGCCAGCAATATTCTACATGATTTAAGCATCAGCAAAAAAAAAAGCGCACATCATATTTCTTAAGGTTTAGTGATGATAAACAAGGATATTATTTGGAGAGGCCTTACCCAAGTCACTTATATTTATTTTACCTTATAGCAGTGCGAAATAACAACCAGTACCAAACTGTAAATATGAATCCATAACCAAACATAACATTCCAGTAAAACCTTAGTACTAGATATGAAAAAAATATTTTGTGAACATAAATAAGATGCACTCAGTTATGGCAATGGATGTGTTTCCCTGTATTGATTGCCATAGTATGGATGCCCAAATGCTGATTTTCTCAGGTTTGAACCCGGGACCACTCGCAAAACAGGCATGCTATGTGCTTATGTACAGATCGCTGTGGTACACGGTTGACTCAAAGCCTTCTCTAATCTTTACATTTGTAGGGGCGCGAATGTTATGTGTAGTCAAACACCTACTCGTTTAGTGTGTCTGGCCGGAGCCAGGGGACACTCTGAGCAGAGGCGAACAGTATATATACTGCTTCCCACCCCCTGGTTTAGGCAGACCTCCTCAGGTCTCAGATACCGAAAGATCGATTGAAAGACATATCTAGAAGGTTATTGAACTTGAAAAACTCATCCGAATTGGTTAACATTGTTGTATAGGTAGACTGTAATAAAATATCTCTCTTCTTCACATTTCAAAAAGAATTCTGCGGTTCGAGTTCTTATTTCCGAATCATCTCATATAAGACAAACTCTAAACATTGGTGACAGCGGCGGGATCAACCCATATATTGAAGAGTTATAGTAATTCAATAAGAGATTTTACATGACCACCTCTATCGACCCAAAATCAACTTATGAAATAAAACCCAATGTAGACTTCCATTAGTCATTTCCTTATCATTTGACAGGCTTTCATCATACATAACCATTTCTCATAAAATACTGAATTGGGGGCTCTCTGGTAGACCTATGAATTCACTGTGAGAGCCTAAGTGTATTGATTGTTCATAATGCACCCCTTGTTGGTTTTCATTTGTGATGGCCCACATAACTATATTTTTCACCCTATTCCAGTCATATTTACCGATTAAAAGAGAAATGATAGTCTCCAAATTTCTCATGTAGACTTACAGGCACTTGGTATATGGAAACATAATAAAAATAAAAAGCCAAAATTAGCTGGTATGTATCTTAGTGATACATGGTGGAACCCAAGCTATCAGGATGTCTCATGAAGTCAGTGTCTACCAGCCAGGCCATGGTCCATCATATGTTATAACTTCATGGAATATTATCTTTAACCTGATGTCTTTAATTAAAGTGGCATGTTCAGATGATTAGGGCTGAAAAATCTATTTTTGTTAAAAATGAACATGTATGTTGAATATGGATATATTTCATGTCCTACCCACCTATTTAACATAATTCACCAGAATGCAGCTTAGAATTCAGTGAATATTCAGTTTTATGCTCAATTTAAGACTTTTGGAGTGCACAGTATCAGTCCACTCATTAAAAAATACACTGAAAAGGACTATACTTGAGCTAATGGGATCTTTTAATTTAGCTCTTATTGCTCATCAAGGATGTTTTTCTATGCCATATCCTTCGAATAAGTTACTGAAATAACATTTTGAACATATTTAAATAGGATTTAAAATTTGCCACTTTAATATAATCTGTTTTTCTTTTCTTTTACCCAAATCAGCCATAATGTGCCCAGGTTTTTCTTCCTGCAGGATAAGAGTGACATCGCAAGAGAACAAACATGTGGCAAGCCATACTGAGCCTATGCTAGATACTGGGGCCATCATGCATTGGACAACAACACCGTAAAACTTAGCCATCCTTAAAGGGGAAGGGAGTCTATATAAAGGGCGGAATAGCCTATGAACCCACAGGGGGTCTCATAAATGGTAGGGTAAAGAGCTCTGGTAAACATTTCAAATTATCCTGAATATCTATGTCTTTAGTGAATATCTGTTCCCAGGAAAGGTACAACACATGTGGGAATATCCGATCTATAGATCTAGGTAAGGTCTGTATATTCCTCATGTAAACATTCTTAAATCCAGTTTATCATTTTCCCAACTGTCATAATTTTGAAATATGGCTGTTCCCTCAATAGAAACACCCCCTCCACTGTCTGGATGTTGGTGAGTTTATGGAGCTGCTCCCACCACCCCCTAATGACTCCAACCAGCCCCAACTTCAAACAGGACCCCCTGTAGGGCAATAACAATTAGCACCTCTATGTGTATGTCGTATAAGACCTGCTGAGAGGACTCAGCAGGAGCTCAACTCGTATGTACACCAACGAATTCTTCCCCTTTAAAGAGTTTCCATTCCAGCTCCCAAACTGCACACATCATAGATCACATGCTGCTGACTTGGTCAGCCACTTACCGACAGCAGTCGTTCTCATGTCTACAAAGAAATTAGAATCATGCGACCAACGCTTTGGGCTTCAAAATGAACTACCGTAATGGCTCTTATAAGCGCAGGGGTCTCAAATAAGCACATGTTATGTGTAAGTGCAGGTCTAGCACCCTTCTGAAACCCAAAGTCTCCCTTTAAAGGGACTCGTATAAGCACGGGGGGTAATAGGAAATTGAAATTTATAAGTGCATGGGCGCTTAAATGGGCTATTACGGTAGTTGTTTCTTCCAATGACTCATATCAGGTCATCTAAGGCCACACCAAATTAAAAAGTTGGTCTATGGATTTTGTTTTCCAAAAATAGGTGCGGGAGGGCGAATTTTTTTTTCCCAAATTCTTTTTTGTCTATGGATTTCAACCTAAAATTAGGGGGGCGAACGAATTTTTTTCTTTTTTCCGGATGGAAAATCTTTTTTTAATTTTTACAAACTGATATTTTCTGGCTAACGATGGCAGAAAAGGCCACAAAAAAAATAAAATGAAAAAAATTAAATCCAATTTCTCAGAAAATGATGCAGGCGCAGTCCATGGACACAATTTTTTTCAAAAAAAAAAAAAAATCCATTTTTGAAAATATGGTGCGGGAAATCCGTAGACCAACTTTTTAATTTGGTGTGGCCTAATGTGTGGAATTCAGGCCCAATTTACTAATATTGCTGCCTATTTTTCACACCAATTAGAAATGGACTGTAGCAGATACTGTTTAATTTTCATCCAACCACCCCAGACCTATACAACTGCCCCTGGTGTTAGCCCCATGTACTAAGGCCAGAAGAACAGGTATGGTTCAGGTTACGTGGTCTGAAAATCTAGAGAAGGTTGGTCGGATTTGACGCTCGAGCTGCAACTGACAGACCATGGCGTGATCCGTGGACAATCGAGTCAACTCCAAATTACTCTAAAGGCCATGTTACATGGACGTCATCTCACGTCAATATTCTTGAAGGCATCTGCCTTCAAAATAGCTTGCATTTGAAATCAAACAAGTTCTGATTTTGAAGCCATGCGTCTTCAAAGTGTGACACACATCTGTGATCAGATGCAGCCACATTTTGAAGTCAGATGACGCCCATGTAACACTCCCTTAAGATGGCCAACATTAAAAAAAATTGGATAACAATATGTACAGATATACAGACAAATGCCAACGCCCATTCATACTGTCTCTGCCGTATTTCACGAGTGGGGGCTGAGGCAGTATCCCACGAAGCTGCATATTGAGCCACAGCCCCCACAAGTGAAATACGACAGAGAGGAATCAATGTAGTTGGCATTTTTTTAAATCTTTTTTTTTTATCTTAAGCCTTTTAATGGAGAAATCCAGCTTTGTCCTAGCCCATTGAATACGGCCACATTGTATTCGATGGGGGGCATTGAATATGGCCCTTCCTATAGTTAGGCATAGTAAATCTTGTATTTCAAAAAACTAAATAGACAAAGGTGCACAATTTTCAGTCTGTTGGCTGGTGTATTTCACAAGTTGACCTTGGGCCGTATTTCACGAGGCCGCAGGCCGAGTGAAATGCGGCCTAAGGGTCAACAAGTGAAATAACCCAGTCAACAGACTTAAATGAGTGTACCTTTGTGTTTATTTTTTATCTTTTCCGATTCAAAATACCGAGATTATGGTAGGGGGGAGCCTAAAAAGGCTAAAATGGCTTCTTTTCACGTCTCTCAAATGTAAACAAATCGATGTTTTTGATGACGTCACAGGGCCGTGAAATACGGCCATGGGTTATTTCACGGGGGGGGGGGGGGTGCAATACGGCATTCTTTGGTTAAGTCAATGGGACTGCTGTATTTCATAAAAAACTAAGTAACTGTATGAGCTCACCTGCTGCTCCTGGTGTAGTGAAACGTGGGCGGCCCGTGGTGGCAGGGTACACAATGTTCTCTGCAGGAAAAGAGGAAATCATTAGTTAGAACATCCGATGAATGGGGCACAAAATAGATTTTCCTTAAAATGAGCCAGGATATTCAAAAAATAACATATTTCCCTTCCTACCTATTCAATTCTCCCTTATTCCCTACCATTTTACTAAAATTTGATTTTATTGACCAAAATATGGCCATTTTTGAGTAAAATCATGCACGATTTTATTCTCCTCATTGGAAAAAACACTGTAAACACAAAAAGAGGAAATCATTAAAGTTAGTACATCCGATGAGTGGGGCACAAAAATAGATTTTCTTTAAAATGAGTCAGGCTGTTCACAATTAACATATTTCCCTTCCTATCCATTCAATTCTCCATTTTTGAGTAAAATCATACACGATTTTATTCTCCTCATTGAAAAAACACTGTAAACACCATAGTTGGATGGAACCCACTTTCCGAGCTATTTCTGCCTGTGTTCACCATTTTAATGTCACACCACCCATTAACAACGTATACGGGACTAGAGCATCAGGCTATGGGGGCCGCCATCTTGGCTCAGAGCAATGCATTGTGGTTAGGCCCCCGACTCCAGAGCAGTGCATCATGGGAAAATTTCTTATCAGCACCTTTGTTCTAGGTGTGAAGAGAGGGGATTAGCCTGATAAGGAGATGGGGTTTAGCCCCCGACTACCTGAGGTACCAGGATGTGCTAGTCCCGTATACTTTTACAGTATTTGGAATATCATTAAGAGGAATTTAGAATTTGGTAAAACCGTTGGATAAACTCACTTTAATTATTTTGGTGGAATACACACTTGCTTGATTTATATAATTCAGGAAAAATAGTACGGTTCATTTGATTGGAGTATAAATGATTAAGATATTGAAAATGAAAATGGAAATCAAAACATTACATGACTTAAACAATTGCAGAAATGTTTTTCATGCAAAACACCTCTGTGGTGATAGAAATCACCAATACTGCATTCAAGCATTATGCTGACCCTACACAGTTGAATCACTTCCTAAGGGTCGGCTTAATGCACCAATGCAGCACTGGCAAGTTACTCACTGGGTTGCATTTGTGCATTGTGACGAGAAATGTCACCTTTTAGTGACATGGCGTCCCTAAAGGGTTAAAATGTAAAAGATTTAAGCAAATGCCACTCATAAAATTAAATGGTTTATCATCACCGAGCACATCATAAAAATCAGTTGTTGTTTTTTGGTTGTTGTTTTTTGCTAATCATTTAAAATTAAGGGACGCACTGGCTTTTTGGCTAAAAAGGGGCTTAAATTTTTACGCCCCCCCCCCTCAAGAGGGGTCAGAATTTTTTACGCCCCCCCCCCTCAGAAGGGGTCGGAAATTTTTACGCCCCCCCCAAAACCCACCACCCCCCCCCCTGTAAATAATAAATGAACACTCCCTAAAAGCAGGAAAACAATGAACAAACATTGGCATATTTGACGTCAAATTGAAGCTAATACTGCAAGTAATGCAGTGGTACATAAATAACCTTGAGAGACGAATAAATTCTTGACTAATGAAATGTGAATTTTGGTCGCAAAAAACAGACACTCTGCTATAAAGTTTGGCCTGCACGTTAAAAAAGAAGTAGAGAAGCCCCCCTCGTCATGTTATTCAGTCATTGGTGATAGGAAACCACTTCTTTTTGAGTGGTCTAATATACATCTGAGGCCCAAAAAAAAGATTTGTTTCAGGTCACCCGACCGACCCTATCTAAACAGGGCCGACCCTACGTTTTTTTATGCAAGTGTGAAGAAATCTTTATATTTTTATACCTTTTTGGGGTCAATTTTAGGTTTACAAAATTTTGGAAGTAAAAAAAAAAGAAGTTAAAAAAAATCTGACCTACCGACCCTGGAGTTTCTTCCCACGTTACCTGAAACAAAACATTTTTTATTTGGCCTTATCTGAGACTCACCTATCTGACAGATGGCCAGTTTGCTGGACGTGCACTCGGCGTTTGTCCAGAGCCACTCAGGGGTGTTGTTAGGGATGAACTGTTTGAGTGACATGCACTGCCCGGCCCCGGCCACCGGGTTACTCGACTCCCAGAACGAGTTAGCCACCTTCGTCTCTGAAACAGCAATGTTGTACAATGAACTGGAGGCAAGAGTTGGCTACTGGCATGGCTGAAACCTTACACATTTATTTAGTGAAATATAGGCCAAAACAACAAAAGAAATTGGTCAATGGATTTCGCGCAACTTATTTTCGGAGAGGGGAATTGTGAATGGAATTCCCTCGACTTTCTTTTTGAAAATTGAAATTTCTTTTTCTCTTTTTTACACTTTTTTCTTCCATTGTTCTCCTAGATGAACCAATTAATTCTGCTGTTGTGGGTTCTCTGTGAACTTTTGTCAGAGGCTGGGTTAAAAAAAGAGAAAAAATTAGAAAAATAATATGTTTCATCCACAAAATCCATTGCCAAAAATAAGATTCTTAGAAAATAAGGGGCTCGCTCGCACTATTATTTGAAAAAGTGAAACCCATTGACAAACTTTTCTTTTTGGTGTAGCCCACTATGTAGATTATGCAGCCCTCATGGCTTTAGGACCATGTTTTTGTCATATATTAGTCATTTTGCTGGTGATATATAACAAGCTAAAATATTTTAAGGGGCATTTTCTTACTTTATTCATCATTTCACTAAAAAAAAAAAAAAGAAGAAAGATTTAAGATATGGTTTAAAGATTAGGGCCTGCTGGGATACCTAACCAATTTCTCCTTTTTTTGGGCCAAATTATCTCAGAGGTGAGTTCTACTAACGGTCAACCCAGCGCCATGTTGTCTTTGTGAGGCCGATCCAGAAGCCGTTGATTCGGTTAGCGACCAGATTGACGGTGGCCAGCTGGGCAGATATCTGCTGCTGGAGTGCTGTGTCTGTTATAGAGACCAGCCCCACCAGGGAACCTGCCTCACTCTTACAACTCCCCTCAGCCTGCAAGGTAAAGCGGTCAATGAATATTATTAACAGATCGACACACCAAAAGTGTAAAGTTTTGTCAAATTCTTTATGACATAAAGATAAAAGTCCAGTGGGACATGGTAACGAGCCCCGCCAGGGAATAGCTGCCAGGGAATAGCTGTCCTCTGCCTGCAGGTCAAAGTGTACAGATAATTACAGACAAAGTTAACATAGAGAAAAAAGGCTCAAAAATGTTTTGTAAAGCCAAGAAAATTGTTGCACAACAATTGTTTTCAATTTCAAGACAGTTTTGTGACTGGCGTTCCAAGACGAAAGTTTTCCACCAAGACAAAAATGTTTTACAGCAAAACATTTGTCTTGCCTCCCCACAACAATTCTCATGGCATCACAGAATATTTGTTTTGGATTGTTCAGGTCCTAGTAGGTTAACTCTAGACAATGGTTCAGTCTGTGACCCCCGCCTCATGCCTACAAGACCCCTCCGCCTGTTAAGATATACAGGTATATAGACAAAGGTTCAGTAACCAGTTAAAGATAGACAAAGATCCAGGCTGTTATAGAGACCAGCCCCACCAGGGAACCAGCCTCACTCGTACAGGACCCCTCAGCCTGAAAGGTAACATATATAGACAAAGTGTGTGATGGAAGTCAGTAGAGGGCTCAGTCTCCCCAAATCAATGCAGGTTAAAACTCCATGACCTACTGAATCTCTCTCTCTCTCTCTCTCTCTCTCTCTCTCTCTCTCTCTCTCTCTATATATATATATATATATATATATATATATAAATATATATATATATATATGAATATATATAAATATGAGTCAAGCCGCTGACTTATGTAGGTATTGAGCTGGGGAAGGACAAATCAGCTCCATGAAACCACCACCAGTACGCTTCTAACGCTAGCGGTTTAGTTTTTATAACAATGCGAAGATGAGTGGGCATTTTTTTGTGTTACTCTGTGCTTTTAAGTACAGAGACTCCTTATTTTCCTCTTAAATACAACACAGCAGGGGCCCCGCTTCACTCTTACAACTGCCCTCCGCCATTAGTTAACCCATTTGATAAAAGATGACATCTGTCATCATGATGTACCAATGCAGCCCAGTGCGGAACTCGCTGGACATGCATTTGTGCATTGTGCTGATCTTTTGGGACTGTGCGTACAGAGTTAGAGGGTTTTCCCACCTGCAGCTAGTGTGGCCTGCAACACCCACGGCCGCAGCACAATGCCGTGGGTGTAGAAGTTTAGTGTCTAAAAAGCTCTTGAAATCTAGCCCAAATGGAAGGTTAGTTTGATTCACACTCCCCTGGGGTTAATGAACAGTTTTCTGGGCTGAAATTATACAGGGGACTTCCTATAGCCCCTCTCTACATCGCTATGTTTTTAGAATTTGCAATTTGTTATTCATTTCTACATATTAAAGCACTTTGTAATGGTCCAGAAATGCCTATAATTACCAAGTTGTACATTTCACACCATCCAATTAAGCCTCTAAGTAGCATAAACAGCCACTCATGACCTATCCTAATTAGGTGTAGAAATGTACAAAAGGGATAGGCACAACCAGTAGGAAAATGACTCATCTCTCGGTAACTCTCCGACAGCCCCCGTCGCCCTACTGAAAGTTACAATCCGTAACTGACCTCCCCCTGTTAACGACTGTCCGTACAGAGTTAGAGGGTTGACCCACCCACGGGCCACCACTGAGCTAAACCTCAGGGAAGAGGTCAGGTGTTTCTGGTAACAGAAACAGGGAAGTCAACTCCAGTTCCCCCTCTGCTTTGAGCATCGCATTCTGGTGAAAACGCATGCATTCGGCTGCATTAAAATGCCACAATCTCATGGATTTGCATAACAAATAATATAACTCGGATGCAGAACACACAATTTTGCATTAAAGTGGAGATATACCCACATTTAGCAAAGTCCCCCCTCTGCTTTGTGTCAACATTCATGCGGCCCTTAAAGCACATGGCCTGCATACCTACAACACTGTGGGGAGCAGGGAAAGGACAGGGGTCTGTACACAGGTAGCACATGTAGCCAGTGTAGCAGCCAGAGTGGCCCACACTGTCCTACTTTATGGCAGGACTAGGACTCTGCTTGGAGACAAAGGTAAGTTGGTGCGCGTGGACCCACCTGCAGCCAGTTGAGCTGGTTGAAGTGGATGCTGTAACATTTCCCGTTATACGTGAACTCCTTCTTGACGTTGTCGTTTGTCTGGCAAAGCGCCGTCACTGAAATATGCAGTAATATATTTCCAATTTGAATTCTCATGAATTCTTTTTAGGTCTACTGGATAGTGTATTAGAGTACAATATTTCAGTGAACTGATTTCCATGCATTTACATCAAATCATGGGGACTTATAAGAAGACTTAAAGGGAGTTGAAAGGCAATTCTTTGGGAAATCAAATAGTGACTCAAAGTAGGGCTTACAAGGGTGCATAAAAGGGGACTTACAGGGGACTCAAGGGGGACTTAACGAGGATTTACAAGAGGACTTAAAGGGACTTTAGATGTGGCGTCAAACAGGCTACTTCCAGCTAAGCTCCAAATGGGGACTTGAAATGGACTCAAGGGGGTTCGCAGTGGCTGTATCCAATTTTTCCACAAATTCTAAATCTTATTCAAATGTGTCCCAAACACTGTAACAGTATAATATTTACACAATAGTGGTCAATCAAACGTAAAGGTCATCAATGGGTATAAAGAAGTCAGGAAGGGATCCCATGAGGCCCAACCATGTTTTTTTGTCTTGTGTATTTTCAATGGACTCACAGGAAGGCTTATAAGGGCGATTGAGGGACTTAAACTTGAAGTGGGATTAAACGGGAGTTAAATGCGACTTAAAGGAATTGAAGATGACTTGAAAGGATTTTGAAGGAGGCTTAAAGGGATTTTGAAGGGGACTCAAGGGGGACTAAAAGGGACCTTTAAATATAGGCTTAAAATGGCCTTAAAGGGGACTTGATGGGAACTTAAAGGGGACTTGAAGGGGACTTGAAGGAGGCCTGATGGGAACTTAAAGGGGACTTGATGGGAACTTAAAGGGGAATTGAAGGGGACTTGAAGGAGGCTTAAAGGAACTTTGAATGGAATCAAAAGGTTGTATGGCCTTACCTCTCTCACAGAGTAAAGACACAGTACTACATGTGCCACTTCCAGTTGTTGGGTACATAAGGGGGACTTAAAGGGGGCTTAAAAAAGGTCTGAGTGAATCTAAAGGGGACTTAAAGGGACTTAAAGGAACCTTGAATGGAATTAAAAGGGACTTGTATGGACTTACCTCTCTCACAGATGTAGTTGAGAGTGAAGACGCACTGCTGGGCGCGCCACTTCCAGCTACTGGGTACCATGGAGGCACAGTTCCCCTGAGAGGATGGCTCACCCGCGTCCCAGTTGTTGTAGTTAGCTACGGGAAGACAGGCGGCAAGGTTAAAATAAACTATTATGTAAACTATAAAGCAATGAAGCAATCACTACAGTGGCCCAGTTGCTGTCAACTGTCAAGTTGACAGTTGACAGCAACTTTTCTAGAAAAAAAAAGTGATATCAAAAAAACATTTTTTTCATTACCACTTTTTTTTTTTCATAATCACTTTTTTTTTCATAATCACTTTTTTTTTTCATCATCACTTTTTTTTTTCCACAATCACTTTTTTTTTTCATAATCACTTTTTTTTTCATAAACACTTTTTTTTGGCCCTCCTGGGCCACTGTAAATAACAGTAGTATGACATACACAGACAAAGGTTCGGGAGTACAGGTCCTCACTGAGGGTTTTTTCATGAAGCAAAGCAGAGTAAAGCAATCCTGGGAGGGGAACTATACAAGTGCTTCTTGGTGTTTATTTCATGTCATTATCATTAACAATATTTGTCAAAATATCACTTAAATGACATGAAAAAGTTTTTTTATGATGATTAAATGATCAATAGGGCAGGGCGTTAAATACAGGTAAGGGTTTTTTCAATTAAGAATTGTGGTCAGCATTATTAAGCATCATGCCGACCCTTCGGGAATGTGTTCATGCATCATGATGATCAAGACATGATACATTAATGAATTACGCTGTGCTTAAAGGGTAAAAAAACAAAACAAAAAACTTACCGAGGGGGTCCCCGTTGACAAAGCCCCATGCCCCGACTGTCTCCTCGGCCCCTATCCAGGCCTCTGTGATCCTCTCCTGACTCATAGCTACCTGCAGAAGGGTGTGGATACTCTGGTACCTGTACAAGAGACAAAAACTCTGTTAGGCCAAATTAAAAAAAGGGTGTGTTTCAGGTTACCCGACCCTACCTAGCAAAACAGGGCCGACCCTAGCAATTTTTATGCAATTTTGAAAAAAAAAAAAGATTTGGGGTCATTTTGGGGCTATTTAAGGGTCGATCTGATAGTTCACGAGTAGAGGCGGTCGTCAGCGAGTCGGCATTGTAGTTCGTGAGTCAATTTCTGGGTACTTTTCAGGCTAAAGTAAAAAAAAATTTTTAAAAAAATTAAAAAAATCCGACTTACCTACCCTAGATTTTCAGACCATGTAACCTGAAACACACCTTTTCTTTTGGGCCTTATTTCATGCAAGATATGAGAATCACCGTAAAACCTCGCTTATAAGCCGAATTTTATTTGACGTTTTTATTTGCTATTAGCCAAATTTTAAGCCCAAACTCCCATTAGTCTTATAGGCGAGGTTTTTATATATAGGAATATGGTGAAACTTTATTTCAAACACTTTTATTATAAGCCGAATTTTCTCTCAAACTCACATTCGGCTCTTATAACCAAGGTCGGCTTATAGCCAAGGTTTTACGGTACAAGAAATTAGCTGATTAGTACTAGGAATACATAGACAGAGGTCCACAATGATCTGTCTGAACGACAGGTTTTCTCCACGAGTGGTGCCTTGGATCATATCACACCGCCTCGTGTGATATGATACAAGGTACCACTCATGGAGAAACCTATCATTCAGACAGATCATTGTGGACCTCTGCATTTATTTCCTGTAATCTTTAATAAATTATCTAAAAGTGACATTCAAATATTGGTTTCATAGCTATTTTAGTGATGTCATCATGGCACTTCATTCCTCATAGCCTCGTGGGAGTTGATGAGGCCAAAAAAAAGAGGTTTGTTTCAGGTCACCCGACCGACCCTATCAACAGAGGGCCGACCCTACGTTTTTTTTATGCAATTTTGAAGAAATTTCCTTATTTTTAGCCTTTTTGGGTCAATTTTCGGGTCTTCGGAGAGGCCGGGTAGTACTTTCATGTTTAAAAAAAACAAACAAAAAAAAATCCGACCTACCGACCCTACATTTTCATGCCATGTTACCTGAAACAAACCTTTTTTTTTTTTGGCCTGACTAAATTCCAACACGGGAACATGGCCATTTCTTAAAATAGAGATGTGATATGGGGCTTAGCGACATCAGAAAAAATATAAGTGACATGTGGCGTTCCTTAAATTCGACATGGGACATGACAAATTCTTAAATTCCAAAGGCGATGGAATGGGACATGGAGAGTTAAGTGACATGTTAACATCTATAGCAAGCGTCCCATTGTGGCACGGCAGGTATCTAGGGCGCTGCTAAAGGGTCATCAATGCACCAATGCAGCCTATTGAATTGGTGCATTATGACGACAAATATCACCTTAAAGGGTAGAGTAACTCGCCAGGGCAGCATTCAAGCATCACGCCGACCCTATGGGGTTGAGACACTCCCGAATCGTGGGTATGATGCACCAATGTAGCACCGGTGAGTAACTGGCCTGGGCTACATTGGTGGCATCATGACGACCCTTCTGTAGTGGCCGCGATACTTGCCGCGCCCGCCAGGGGAGGCTCGCCATAGACCAGCACGTGTTAAAAATTAAAGCATTACATTAGGGTGCTACATTGGTGCATCATGCCCACCATTCGGGAGTGTCTCAACCCCATAGGGTCGGCGTGATGCTTGAATGCTGCCCTGGCGAGTTACTCGCCAGGGCTGCATTCATGTATCATGACGACCAAGAGAATGATGCATTAATGCATTATGCCATCCTTAAAGGGTTAAAAGGGAAAAGTGTTAACACATACTGGTCTATGGCGAGGGTCCCCTGGCAGGCGAGGCAGGTGTCGCGTTCGCTGCTGAAGGGTTGGCATGATGCATCAATGCAGGCAATTGCATTGATGCATCATGATGACAAATATCACCTTAAAGGGTAGGAGCCCTTGATGGGGGTCCCCATGTCACATGTCGATTTTAAGAAATGGCCATGCTGCATGTCTATGTTGCTTAATAATGCTCATGTCCCATGTTGATTTTAAGAACTGTCCATGTCCCATGTCACTATATTTTTCAGCCTTATATCTCATGTCGATTTAAAGAAATGCCCATGTCACCGTATCGAATTTAGAGGTCTAGAGCCATAAGGCCAAAAAAAAGATGTGTTTCATGTTACCCAACCCTACCTAAAAAAACAGGGCCGACCCCAGAATCTTTGGATAATTGTCAGGCCAGATTTGAAAAAAAAAAAAAAGGGAAAAAGGAAAAAAATCCGACCTACCCTATCTAGATTTTCAGACTATGTAACCTGAAATAAATCTAGGGTAAAGAGTTTAACACGTACTGGTCTATGGCGAGTGTTCCCTGGCGGGCGAGGCATGTGTCGCGGGCGCTGCTGAAGGTGGCGGGCGTTGTCTCAAACAGGAAACAGTACTGCACGCGCTGCCCGGGCCGCGTTCAGAGCCTCCAGGGTGTACTTACAGTTAGGTATCACTGTAGTAAATATAAATAAGCATATACAGTAAGGTATCACTGTGGTAAATATAAATAAGCATATACAGTTAGGTATCACTGTGGTAAATATAAATAAGCATATACAGTTAGGTATCACTGTGGTAAATATAAATAAGCATATACAGTTAGGTATCACTGTGGTAAATATAAACATTGATATTCATGTTATTTATATTAACATTTATATTATTTATATCAACAATTATATTACAGTCAGGTCTCCCTGCACAAAACACAATTATATTGTAGCAAGGAGAGTCTAGCCTTCCTGATTACAGGTATCACTGGACAAAATACAAATAATTATATTGCATAAGGTATCACTGTACAAAATACAAATAATTATATTGCATAAGGTATCACTGTACAAAATACAAATAACTATATTGCATACGGTATCACTGTACAAGGTACCATGGAGTGTATATTCTTTATAGCCTCCCTGAAGGTACAAACAGTTATATTACAGTTAGGTATCACTGTGGTAAATATAAATAAGAATGAATGGAGGATCCCAGAGGATGGATTGAGTGGGTAAAGGTGCTAGAGGAGGGGTGCAAGGCCTTGGAGGAGGGATACCAGACCCTGGAGTTAATGCTATAGAATGGATGAGGGACACTGACAAATGGATGAGAAAAAATTGGGAACGGTTGGGTGACACAAAATGTATTAAAAAGTATGGTGCCTCGCCCCGCCTCCAAACCTGAATTTCAGGCATATGACGCATAACATATATAACGGTCCCTGTACCAAAGCCTTCTTAAGCCACTTGAAAATTGATTAATATTTGCTATGCTAAACTCTGTATATTTATTTATTAAATCACATAATGCATGAAAATACCATGACATGGAGAAATATATATTCATCTTGTAGGCCACTCTCTCCTCTTTCAAATGAGCCATATACCATCATTCAACTCCTGGCATTAGGTTCATGGTGACGTGAATTGTGAGAGGCTATCCCTCCTGGGTGTGAACCACCCTCTGCACAGTGAGCCATAGCCATACTGTCAGTGCTGCCACCTAACGGCCTCCCCTGTTCCTAGTATAGCTTGTACGATTGACCAGTTTGTAATGGGCATTTAAGGTGGCCGGCGGCCATTATAGTTCTGAAGCATGACACTAGGTGGCAATTTGGTAACCTTGGCAGATCCTTGACGAAATTGATAAAATTCAAGGTATGGCTTGTCCAGGACTAGAACCCTGGTTCTTCAGGTCACAAGGCAGACGTCATAACCATTACGCTATGAAATCCCTTGTAGGTGCACATGTAGAAAGGTATATTTATCCTGCCTGGTACTGCTCTTACCATAATTACATCTTTTTTATTTCAAACATCAAACACCTTACAAATATGCACAGGACATATGTTCTGGATGGACAACATCATGTAGAATATTGTGTTAAAGTGAGAAGACACTGTAGTTACTTTGCAGTGTTATTTCCTCAACATATGTACCCGAGTACTATATGATCCTATTACAGGTCGCTCAAACTTTGTGGTAAATTATCTCTGAAACTAGCTCGGGACCCCCAATTTTTTTCCTATTTTCTGAGAGTATATACCCTTTGGAACATGTGGTATAAGTATGGTATTGATATTGCAACCAAACCTTGGGAATGTATAATGTACATCTATACAAACATTTTAGGACCAATAAAAGAGGGGGTCATGGATAAAATGAGAAAGGCATGAATTTTGGAAAAATATTTCTTTTGTCTTAACTATAGGATCCTATGGGTGTCCTAGCAGTTAATATATATGTGAACAATGGAGGTATACTGTCAAAATAGCAGATACAAATAGTTGATTTAGGGAAAGTGGTCTATGTAGGAATATGAATACAGCTTAAAGAATACTTTTCATGAGCTTCGATTTTTGCCGCCAGGTGGCTTCTGTGTAGGAACCAGCAATTCCCTTTAAGCTCAATACTGTATTGTGTTCCCACCTGCTAGCTAACAAGGAAGGCTCAGGCTAACCGAGCCTCATCCCAAAGTCAGACTTCTCACCTGAAGCAGGTAGTGCCTGACCCTGGGGAGAGTCCAGGCGACGCACACTTTTTCTGTGTAGCTCAAAAGGGTTTGCTTTGATCAATTCAAACCAGTGTAGGGAGATGGTAGGTGGAGAAAATGTCTCGCAGCGGGGTGGGGTCAGAATGCTGGTGTAGGGGCTAGGGTTATACGGGGTTATTATATGACGAGTGCTGTTGGATGCTGTGTTGCGAGCTCAGTCCGAACCCTTCAGTCCGACGGTAGGTGGCGACACCTACTCCGGGCTTGGGGTATGGACAGAGGTCGCTATAGGCTTCCGGTCTGCGTGTGCGCGCGCAGGCTGGCTGCCTATATATACCCGGCATCTGACGGTACTCGTCGGTTACTCTGAGCCACGCTGGTGAAGAGACCCCGTGATCATATCGGCTGCTTAGCCTACTGACCCGTTCCGAACTCTATAGGGAGTTCGCACACTTAGTGACTGCTTGTTTAGGTTTACCTGAATAAACCTGATATTGCAACCTGTAACACTTGATCCGAACTGTGTCGACTTTGTTCTTTAATTGATACTCTACCAATATCATAAAGATACGAAAGATCGTTTATTACACTGGTGCCGTGACCAGTTCTGAGTGAAACGCAGGTTAGCCTGTGCAGTAGCACAGACCTCGGGCTCTGGACGGAGCAGCGAGGTCCCCGGATGAGGCAGCAGCCTTGTCACCGGAAGGGTTAGATGCCAGTTATGAGGCAGATACCCACAGCAGGGCGAATGTTCCATCCGGAACAGACGCAGCACGAGGACCCAGGGGTCCTACCATAATGAGCCGCTCATTAGAAGAAGTGAACTTGTCCTTGTTCAATGTGGGTGGGTCAAGCTCAGCCGCGCCGACTCCGAGGAGGTATACCCTCTTGCAGGAGCGTCGTTTTGACGACATGAGAGAGGCCCGAGTACAGGAACGTGTACAGATGGCTCAAATGGAATTGTTAACCATTCAGAAGCAATCCAATGAATGGAAAAGCAGTCTGATTGCATTGGAGGGTGCAGTCACACACCGAGCTTCCAAAATCAAGGAAAAGGACGCAAGGCTGTCTACCTTGTTGGAGGAGAATGAGAAATTGGTACAATCTCTCAGCAGAGTCCGGTCGGAATACGATCAGAAAGAGGCGGACCTACGAGTGATCCAGTCCGAGTTTGTCCAGGCAAACACGGAGCTGAACCATATTTGCAAAGCCCGAGATGCTGTAATGCATGAGGCAGAAGGGGCCCGATCAGCCATTGTTCGGGACACAGAGGACTTACAGGAGGTCCGCCGAAGTCTATTGACAGAGTGTGACATTCTGAAAGCGAAAAGAACTGCTTTGCAGCAGTTTTTATCAGAAACACGAGAGAGTATAAAGGACAACAGTACCTCTTTCGCATCTGCGAACAATGGTAGTCCGGAAGGCCTCCATTACATGAGTTTTACCGACACTCCCAATCAGCCTATGGGACGTGGGGTAACCATGGAACCTGCCTTGTCAACCTCAACACCAGGACGACCCTTCGGACGACCCCTCGGAGTGGGACGATCCAGGGGCAGAGGCAGGGCGAGTGATTACTCACCGAGGGTGGGGATCGGTGGTATCCGTCCGATACCAAAACAGGTATTCGCAGCCCCGACCGGTCTAGCCTCAGTCGGTAGGGGAAGACGATTGTCCGAGTTGGTTCTGAGTCCACGATCACAGTTGAAAGTGGACGAGCAAGAACTCGACGCGGAACGCTTGAAGAAAGCGGCCGAGCAGGATAAGGCGGCGAAAACCGATCTGACTCCTTCAAGTTTGTTGCAATGGCGAGAGTGCCAAGCAACCATATTGTTCCAGGAACAGAAAAACTTGGAAATAGAAAGGCGAGACGTGTATCGCAAACAGCAGGCTGCCTTGGAGCAGCAGCAGAAACGAATGAAGGAGAACGCGGCCCTCGCAGAGGAGTTAGCGGAGCAGGAAGCGGCGGTTCTGAGGGCTCGAAAGGAAGGGCTCCGAGCCGCCGGAGAAGCTGCTAAAGCTAAATTGGAGAAAGCTCAGCAAGAGGAGGAGGTTGAGAAGCAGGTCAAGGAATTGGCAAAGGAGAAGGCAGAGCATCAACGAGCGCTTGCTCTGGCCCAGCAGTGTCAGTACATGACTGATCAGGAGAAGAACTGGTGGTTCGGACAAGGCGTGGACCCCACTACGGACTTAGTGTCGTATGGGACCTACCAGGCTTTTCTGGACAGACAGAGTAGCATACCAGCTATGGGCGCTACTCCAGGGGCGACTCCTGGTACGAAGAGCCCGAAGAAGGCTCCGAGACGAACAATGCTGAGTACAGAATTGCAAGAATTGTACGATACGAATCCCGCCATAGCGGGGATCGGATTGCACAATGTCGGTGCGGAAAAGGACGCGACAGCATCCATTTCTAAATGTCTGGCGATAACCTCTAAAATTAGAGGTTCGTCCAACGCTGCTAGACGCATAGCCAGCGAGCCATTTCCCTACTGGCAGAAGAATTCGTGGGAAGATTGGTTGGGAGCCACCGTTGAGGATATAAACCTCAGTGGGTGGGACCAACAGGATGCAATCCCGTACGTGTGTAAGGGATTACGCATGGGAGATGGTCTCATGGCCGTTGAGCAGTGGAAGGAGGATTGCGGACCTCGCGGTACTTTCAAACAGCTCGTAGAAATCGGAACCATCCTATACGGAGATTCCGCTCGGATTGATCCGATGGTCGCTTTTAAGAAGCGCGTGCAAGGCAAGAACGAAGCTCCGAGGGTCTTCGGACTTGCATTGATGAGACTCCTGAAGAAGGTACACCCTGCTTCAGGAATCCACGATGCCTTATTTTCTAAGGAATTGTTCTCTCAGTTCGTTGCCGGACTGAGAGATCCTGACATACAACAAACGGTGTATGACACGTGGAGAGCAGATACGTCACTAGATGACCTTTTTAAGGCCATCGACATACATGCTCTCAAAAAGTCACTGTTAGGGGACCGGATGCCTACCCGGGCCTCGGCCATTATAGAATGTTCTCCGGAACAGTCTGATGGTTCGGGCAGTGATGAGGAGGGGGCTATAGCTTCAGCGGCTCAGTTCAAGAGGAATGGGAATTCCTCTAAACCGCCGTGGAAGAATAAGAAGCCGGAAGGGGGTGGGAACCCCCCTCCAAAAAGGGAGTCATCGGATCCGAAGGTTCCGATGATGGACGCAGCGTTTTTCACATCGCTGTTTGAGAAGATGACGACTTCCATTCAGGGGGCTACCCAGCCTAACAGAAGGAAGATCAATCGGAGGACCGCTAAGTGCTATAGGTGCTTAGAGATCGGTCACTTTGCTGCGGAGTGTACAGCTCCGAGTCCGAAAGTTCCCGGAAAGGAGGGAAACTAGAGGGGGTAGTCCGAAAAGGCGAGCGGACAACCCCTGCAGATGAAGTACGCCAACATACCAGAGAGGTAGAGCCTAGTGAAATTCAGAAGACAGGAAGGGAATCAGGGGTGGCTTCGAGCTTCAGGAGCTCGGATGCCGGCCTGATTAACATTCCAGTCCATCAGTTGCCCGGCAATGAGGCAGGGAGGCCCATTACGGATAGGAACGAGGAAGTTGCGGCTGTCACAGACACCGTGTGGGTAGGGAGTACCCAGCTTTCCCCAGATCATCCATGTTTCGACCATTTGAAGAAACATGGCCTTGATCTGGCTGCTCCGAAGGATTTCAAACGCTTCACTGTAAACCCGTCTCCGCTGGGGGGGAGGCGGTGGTATGTGTCTGTTACTGTGGCCGGTAGGGCGGGCGAATTTTTAGTAGATACGGGAGCTAGCCACTCCTTTATCTCCTCCAAATTCTATGCTCTTATGCCGGACAGTCGTGATAACTTCAAAACGAGGGTAAACGCCTGTTCGGCCGATGGGTCGAGTATGCAGACGTATGGGCGCGCGTTCATACCTGTCCGAATTGGAGGGAAGGAGTATGTGGCTTCTCCCACCATTGCGGATATTGCAGACGACGGTATACTGGGGTTGGATTTTTCGGCGTTGTATGACGCGGTCCTGAATCCTGGTACAGGGGTACTCCGAATAGAGCACCCGTACCGTGCGGTGGAGCAATGTGTGCTCCGACAAGTATCGACAGTGGCAACGGTGGTCCAAACTGTTAAGATTCCTCCCGGACAGACGTGTGACGTGCTGGTCCGAAGCAAGGGGCTTAGGAGAGAGGAAGAAGCAGTTGTGGAACCGGATGTGGCCATGTTGGGAAGCATCGGTTTGACAGGCATGGATACCCTCGTGGGGGATGGTGCTTGGACCGTGGTGCCGGTTTCTAACCCCGGGTTGGAACCGCAGTATCTTAGGAAAGATACAGTGTTGGGGAAGGTGTTCACCAGTGAGGCCGTAGTGTCCGCTGGACAGGTGAGCATGAAGGGTGACCCTTCTCCGACCCCTTTGAGTGAGGGACTCGAGAAAATGATATCCGAAACGGATCTGACGGATCGGATGGATCTCGACTCTCTAAGGAGGCTGGTAGTGAAGTATCAGGATGCATGGCAGGTGGAGGGGGAGCCGTTAGGCCGAACCGACAAAGTGTTGCATTCTATCAATACTGGAGATGCACAGCCTTTCAAAATGCCTTACCGACGTTTGCCGTTGGGTAAGAAAGCTGTTGTTGAAGAACAAGTGAAAACCATGCTGGAACAGAAGGTGATAGTGCCTAGCACTAGTCCCTGGTCCAGTCCGGTTCAGATGGTTACTAAAAAGGATGGGTCTATCCGATTTTGTATCGATTATAGACGCCTGAATGGAGTAACCAAGAAAAATGCATATCCTCTCCCCCGAATTGATGAGACTCTGGACTCGCTGGGTGGGAACCAATGGTTCTGCACCCTTGATCTGCAGTCCGGGTATTGGCAGATCGGGATGAAGGAGGAGGATAAAGAGAAGACGGCTTTTACGAGTCACATTGGGCTGTATCAGTTTGAACTGATGCCTTTCGGGTTATGCAACGCCCCGGCCACATTTGAGGCTATGATGGAAACTCTGTTGAGTGATCTATTGTGGCGCAAGTGCTTGGTATACTTGGATGATGTCATTGTCTTCGGCAAGACGTTTGAGGAGTGTGCGTTGAACCTCGGAGAGGTGTTGGAACGAATTCGGTCCAATGGCTTGACATTAAAGCCAAAGAAGTGTGAACTTTTTCGGAAGTCCATGGTCTATTTGGGCCGGATCATCTCCACCGAGGGTGTGCAGGCTGATCCGGCTAAACTGGAGACTGTGGAGACTTGGGAAGTTCCAAAAGGACCAAAGGATATCAGATCCTTTTTAGGGTTCTGTTCCTATTACAGGGACTTCATCCCCGGGTTCTCGAGGGTGTCTCAGCCGCTTCAGCGGTTGAGCCATTGGACTCCGGGGAGGAAAAAAGAACCCTTCCCATGGGGGATGGAACAGAATGCAGCCTTCAAAGAGATTAAGGCGTTATTCCGGACCACCCCGGTGCTGAGATACCCTACGGAGAAGGGGCATTTCATCCTTGACACTGATGCGAGCAATGAGAGCATCGGGGCCGCATTGTCCCAAATCCAGGACGGAGTAGAGGTCCCGTTGGCGTTCGCTAGTAACAGTATGAACAAGGCACAGAGAAATTACTGTACTACCAAGCGAGAGTTGCTCGCGGTGGTGGTATACACGAAGAAGTTTCGGCACTTCTTATATGGAGGGAATTTCACACTTCGTACCGATCATTCGGCCCTCAGGTGGCTCCTTAATTTTAAGGATGCGGAGGGAATGATTGGTCGATGGTTGAATCACCTCAGCGAGTTCGGACTGGAGAACTCTCATATCCAGCACCGAGCGGGCACGAAGCATATTAATGCTGACTGCCTAAGTAGACGTCCGGTACGCCGTTGTGTGCGTCCGGAATGTGGGGATTGTGGTGCTCACAATGCTGTGGTAGCGAGTGTGCGTTTGCCTTATGATGGGTTGTTGCAAAACCTGTTGGATTGGTCCACCGACACTATAAGGACGTACCAGATGGCCGATCCTACCATAGCACGACTGAGGGAGCTTGTCCCTACTGGGGTCTGTCCAGTGAGACCCGAAATATCGCTGGAAAACCGTGAAATGCGACGTTTCTTGGCACAGTTCCATGAACTGGAGGTCCGAGACTCGTTGTTGTGCAGGTGGAAGACTTGTCCCGGAAAGCGGAGGGTATTACAAATGGTAATCCCTGCTGCCATGAGGAAAGACATCCTGTACTACTGCCACGGCCATTCCACTAGTGGGCATTTCGGAAAGAAACGCTCTTTGGAACGGCTGAGTCGAAGATATTACTGGCCCGGAATGTCTGGCGACCTTTTGAGGTGGATAGAGACATGTCCGGCATGTTGTTTAGGCAAGCCTGGTCCTGGACTAGGGAAATTGCCACTGCAGCAGGAGCTATTCGGGGTGAGATTTGCTCGAATAGCCGTGGATATTATCAGCGGAGTGAAACCCACTCCGAAGGGTAATACGTGTATGATGGTAGTCTCGGACTACTATACCAAATACACCCGAGTGTACCCACTAGAGGATCACACTGCTGCTACTTGTGCGGAAGCACTGGTGAAGGGGTGGATCCTCCATCTGGGGGCTCCCTTGATGTTACATAGCGATCAAGGGAGAGAATTTGAGTCCAAACTTTGGGCAGCTATGTGTCATCAGTTGGCTATATGCAAAACTCGGACCAATCCGTACCGACCACAGTCCGACGGGCAGGTGGAGCGGTTCAATCGGACCTTGATCCAGGTTTTGAAGCCATTAGTGAACTCCCATATGGATGATTGGGATGATCAGTGCGAATTTGTGGTACATGCGTATAACAATACGGTCCACACTTCGACTAATTGCACACCAAACCTCTTGGTGTTCGGAGAGGACTTGATCATGCCGGCGGATTTAGTATTCGGGGTGGTAGGGATCAGTCCAGAAGCACCATGTACGGTGCTATTTGTAGAATCTCTACGAGAGAGATTCAAATTTGCCTACGAAACAGTTAGGGCTCATTTGCTCAAAGCTGCGAATTGGCAGAAGGTAGGTTATGACACCGGATTGAAGTTGCGACGTTTCGTGGTGGGGGATAGAGTAATCCGCCTACACGAACCGCTCTGCAACGTCAAGCTGGCGAATAACTGGGATGGACCACACACAGTGGTTAAATGTATCAGTCAGACGACTGTGTTGATTCAGTCCGAAGCAGGGCGCATCCGGACGAGCCATGTGGCTCGGTTGCGTGCTTGGGCTGGAAGGGAGCTCACCCCGGAAACGGAGGTGGAAGAGGGAACTTCGGAGGCGAAATTTGTACCTTTGGAAGGGGTGTCAGCGGATACCCCTAAGAGAGTGGTACGAAAGAAACCTCAGAAGACCGTGAAAAAGAAAGTCTCGGCAGGCGAAGGAAGAAGGGCCCGGAAAACTAAAATCAAGGCTGGAATTTTAGTTAAGAACGAGAGTCCTTCGGCCAGGTTACGAGAGGTGAACGGGAAACCCGTTCGGCGAAGCCCAAGGCTGGTGGCCAGAGGGGCGGTAACCTAGCTTGTTTACACAACGAGTGTGGTGTCCTGTGGTGTTTTATATGTTATATGTGTGCTACCAACAGGGGCGCTCAGAGTTGAATAGAAAAGAATATTGGAGTGCTCCCCGAGGGTGGTGGACGGATAATCCGGTGGGGTAATCTTCGATTTCCCATATTAATCCACTAATACTCCTGATGAACTCTTTATTCGAAGTATATTTTGACTTTTGCGAGCCGCCTACGTGGCAGTGTGATCCCCCGAGCCCGAGTTGCGGGCGGGAAAGGTCGTGACCTGATTAAGCGATAATTGGGTCACACCGGGTAACGGGATCGCGTCCAATCACGCGAGACGCTGCGCATGCGCTTTGTTTTAAAAACAAAAGCGAGGGAACGCCATATTGATTTAGGGGCTCACCCGGATCAATCGTGCGTGCGGCAGCAGCGGAGAAGTCGGCGTTTTTGGGCAACTAGAAGAGTAGAAGAGTGATAAAAAGAGTAGGAACTGTGAGTACTCTTTCCTGGTCCGTCTAAGACAAAGAGGGAGACGGGGAACTAAGTGTTTCCCCGTCAAACTCCCGTCGTAAGACACTTGCAAGAAGTGAGGATGGCCGAGCAGCAGCTCCGCCAGTCCGAACTCTCCGGTCACTCCGAGGTGGCATCCGCCACCGAGGAGCACATGGACGCTCAGAGCCACAGTGGTGATGAGCTCAGTCAGACTCTGTCGGAACTACGAGTGGATCCGGCCGTGTCACCGATTCGGAAGTCTCCGTCACCCGACGGTAGCGAGGACTCCGGAATGTTGCGAGGGATCGCCTACAGTGCAGTAGAATCGAACCCCTCCGAGTCGACTGGACATCTCTCTCGGATGTGCAGTCTAAGTATTTCGCCGAGCCTCAAGAAGACAGTTACTAGGAAACTGTCTATGGGAGGCGACAGCGACTCCGACACTGCACGTCCGAGGACGCGCGGTGGCAAGGGTGCTACCCGAGATCGGTCCCGGTCGGCCGATGGCAAGGTTAGTACCAAGGCTCTCAAACACACAGGTGTTGGAAAGAAGCCTCTGGGGAAGGACGAGCCTAAAAAGCCCGATCCGAAGAAGTCTAGTACCCAGGGTACTAAGAAAGCGGATCCGAAGGTTGCCACTGCCACGGTAACCAAAGATTCGAAGACGATCACTCCCAAGGCTCCGACTCCAAAGGTGCCAAAGGAACAAAAGAAAGCTGATCCGAAGCAATCAGCTAAAGATCTGAAGAAGAAGGGACAGACGTCCGGCAGCAGTCAGGCTGTCAAGACTCCGGTCCCTCCTAAGTCAAACATCCCGATCCCTAGCAAGGAGAAGGATGCTGGGAAAGCAGTTGGAACGTCAGCTGCTCCGACTTCAGCCGTGGATGTGTTGTCCTTCTCGCGAGGGTTGGATAACAGCTCTGCAGTGGCCGCTACGGCCGCAGCCATGGCTGGTACGTCCGGGCACGGGGGAGCTCGTCCGAAAACGACAACTCACCCATCCGACACTAGGACTGAGGAGGCTATGGATGCATCATCCGCAGCTGAAACGGTCCGAGTTGTGCAGGAGGTGCTGTCCGGCATCACCTTCCAGCTACCTGCTCCAGTGGGGCAAAGAAAAGAAGTCCCCGTTCGGGTGGAGACGCCTCCTCAAGGAGCAGCCCCCGTCCGAGTGGAGACTCCTCAACAGCAAACCGAGCCCCGTCTGGAGCCATCCACTATGGATACTTCTGATGAGGTCGGCAAGCTGGACCAAGCCGCAGGCGGTGGTCCGGGTGGATCGGGGGTACCAGTAATCCCCCCAGTCCAACATGAAGTATGGGATAAGGAGGACGCCGACGTCCCATCCCTGCTACGAGGAGCCATCATCGCACAGATGAGCAAGGATGAGATCAGGTCATTTGACTTGGTCCAGATGAGAACCTTCCGGGGGCTGGACATTCTGTCCGACCGGTTCCCGACCTGGTTCCCGGCCCACGTAACGGCTGCAATGGAAGGCTTCAAAGACCAAGCTGCTAACGCTCGCTTGGTTGCTGAAACTGAAGGGCGCCCCGAACTACTCGCGGCCCTTGAATACGACCTGCGAACCGCGGAAGAATTCAAGGTCGTGCATAGTCGGAAGGAGAAAAGGCGACATCTGACGCCAGCCATGAGGCTGGCCCGGAATATGGAGAAAAAGACTAACGAGTCTATTCTCAATGATACTCTGGAGGACGAGATTGTCCAACAGAGCACAGCTGCTACTAGAACTGCTGACACTAGTAAGATGGAGAAGGCCAGTCGTAGGCATCAATACCTACGAGAGACCATTCGGTTAACATCTCTGGACGCGGGTCAGTCCCCGGAAGAGGTGGATGTAGTTCTGAAGGGATTGGACAAAAACACAATCGCCGACAACGAACTGCAGCTATTGGTCCGGAATGCCCTCCGAGCCAATGCCGCTAGTGGGTTTCAGTTCTTTAAACCCATGTGTATAAATGACTGTATTAAAGATAAGCGGTCATCCAAGCTTCCGGAGGAGGTGGGGCCCGACGGTCTCTCCGACGACGAAGAATGGATCAAAACTGATCCTTTAGGCAAGTCGGTACAGCTGTACCACTTCGAATTGCTGGAGAAGGTCCGGACTGGTAGCACTAAATACCATTCGCTCCTTCAGAAGGCAAAATTGGCATGGGCAATGTCTAGATGGCATTCATTTAGTAAGTGCCCATTCAAAGCTTGTCAGGACATCGACGAGACCCTGGAGAAACCCCGAACTTGGCCTACCAAGGTTCGGTATGCCAGACATCTTACCCGCTTTCATGTACGTCATCTCATGCGATATGACTGCCTGAGTGTGGGTTCGAAGGGCAGCAAGGGTTGTCCGAATGGGGGTCTGTTCTACACCAGAGCAGATATCATTCGACACCTTGCCAAGTTCCATGGCTTGGCTATGGAGACCGCAGCGGAACGAATTCAGGCCGCTCACGCAGAAGTCTACTCCCATTTCGGGACCACGGTAGACAAGAATGACAACCTCGAGGTGGATTTTGGCACCAACGAGAAAGGCAAGGTGCGGGTATTCTACAAAGTAAACCCGGACCGCACGTATCTCCATGTACCGGAGGGCGAACTCTACGATGAATTCGAAGAGTATCAGCAGCGTACCAGTACGCGGAAGCGGCGAGCTCCGAGAAAATCCGACGGATCCTCGGAGCCCACCGACCCGAAGAAACAGAAAACGGACGAAAGACAGTCCGTTATGGAGAAGGCAGATCCGGGGTACCAAGGACCGGCATTTACCTCTCGCAAGACTGACTGGAAGTCGGGCCCCCAGGGCAAGCCACCTCGGCCAAGCCCGGAGGATCCGAACTCCAGTACGGGAGGGGCGTTCGTTGACGAATTCCCCAATATAGATTTGGTTCCGGGAGCAGAGTCACAGACTCTCACCCAGACGGGGAAGACCAAGGCTTCGGTGAAGCAAAAGCCGAAGCCCACACAGACTCCGGATCCCCCTCAGGAGGCTCCGGAGGGGCACCATGTCTTACGACTACGGGGCCCGCCCTCGTTTCCTCCCGCCGACTTCAAGTCCTACGAAGCCGGACAGGAGGCCATGAATCGGTGGCAGGATAACTTCCACCGATTGCTCACTGGCTTAAGTCAGGAGGTGGCGATGTTGTCGCTGGACACAGTGCATCATCTCCACCGGAGTGAAGTCGCTACTCAGAAAGCAGCGGCCATGGAGTCGGTTCAGGAGGAGCGTGAAAATGCTCGGACTGAGCGAGTTGCTGCTAAATCCGAAAGGAAAAAGCAGAAGCTGGCAGTCAAGAACGCCGAGGAAAAACTGGACCACGAACGTCGGAGGTTCAGAGACTGTTTCGCGCACGAGATGCACGAATGGGATGGGACTCGTGCTCAAATCGAGCTCTGGCTCCAGGAGCTGACTCTGGCGGAAGCCGAGTCAGACTCTGATGAGGAGGAGGCTGCGGCCCAGTCGAGTCCTAAAGACGACTCGGAGTCCGGATAGGATTATCCTATCTTAGGACCCGATCAAGAGGAAGGGGGGGTATTTTAAATATACCAACCCTACATGTGAAAAACACTCTATTATAGGGTGTTCAAGGATCCGGACGAGAAGAAGCGGCAGGCTGGCTACGCAAGGAGTCAGTCTGCCAGGCAGAACGGACGGAGGAGGACGAGGAGATCCGGAGAGAAACCCAAAGCTCGGGACAGGAGTACACTACCACCAGGGATCTGATACGAGATGTTTTTTTTTATAAACTATATATATCAGGACCGAGTGCTCCTAATTATAATTCCGAAGATCGCCTGGAGGCAGGACTTGGAATTTTTTTTATATACTACTATAAGCTCCCGAGCATGAGCTATGAACTTTCTCGTTCCGGTTAGTAGGAGCTGAATGAAGTAGGTTCTGAAAGCCGGGCGGAATGCATCATCAACAACAGAGGATCCGGATCTTCGCTATAAAATCACGTATGATATCTTTTGTAATAATACTTTAATATGTTTCTAAAAACCTTAAGAGAAGTGATAGTGTTTATCACTTATAAAGTATTATTCATTACGAGTGTAATTAGCTCGGGGTCTTGAAGGGACGAAATTTTTTTACTGTGATATTGTACTTTTTCAAGTGTTGTGTATACTATATGTATAGATTAACTCCATCTATCCTAGGGAATGGGGCGTAATTTTTAATTACGATCTATATGTGTAGATATGTGTGTAATTAATACCTTTTTGTGTTCAACAGTAACGTCATATTGTTTGTAAGGTATAACTTTAATAAACCCCTAAGGTGGTATTTATAAGATAATGCCAGTCCGAAGTGTTTTCGGACTATAACCTTAATTATTTACCTCCCGGTTATTATCTGGTAGGGGGTAGTGTAGGGGCTAGGGTTATACGGGGTTATTATATGACGAGTGCTGTTGGATGCTGTGTTGCGAGCTCAGTCCGAACCCTTCAGTCCGACGGTAGGTGGCGACACCTACTCCGGGCTTGGGGTATGGACAGAGGTCGCTATAGGCTTCCGGTCTGCGTGTGCGCGCGCAGGCTGGCTGCCTATATATACCCGGCATCTGACGGTACTCGTCGGTTACTCTGAGCCACGCTGGTGAAGAGACCCCGTGATCATATCGGCTGCTTAGCCTACTGACCCGTTCCGAACTCTATAGGGAGTTCGCACACTTAGTGACTGCTTGTTTAGGTTTACCTGAATAAACCTGATATTGCAACCTGTAACACTTGATCCGAACTGTGTCGACTTTGTTCTTTAATTGATACTCTACCAATATCATAAAGATACGAAAGATCGTTTATTACACTGGCATAAAAGTCCACCAACCGACCCCCTAATGTAAAAACTGCCCAAGCTGGCCCCAACTTATCCTCGGATGCATCCGAACGACATCGCTGGTATCTGAGGGGCCATGACCACGTCACTTCCCCCGTATATTGGGGGGGGGGGGGATTCCTACGCGGTACCCATCTACACTTTTAATACCACAGCACCAAGCACACAGGAACTATTTTAACCAGCAACCTTTGGTGCCAGCGATGACGCTCGGGAACAGAGGTCGCAGTGGGGCCAGCTTGAAAACTGCCCAGTCCCCTATGTTCCCTGTACCTACATAGAGGTTTGTTCAGCACTCACACTGTACCTACACACTCACCTCACCTGGAGGTAAATAAGTGCCAACTCAGCACTCTTTACTCCAGTCCACATAGCATGTAAATAAGGGAGTGTTTTTTTGGTGGTTAACAAAATGGTTAACAAAATGGTTAACGCAAGGGTGGGCTATGGCGACAAAGTATGTATGTGGGTAAGGCTAAATTTTAAAAAAAGGGTCGTTTTTGGTAACATGGTCTGACAAACCAGGCCCGGCCGGTCGGATTTGAAAAAGATAAAAAGACATCTTAATTCTGTGTAAAAGTGTGTATATCCGATTTTTGTTCAAATTCTAAATATTGCTTGAATGTGTTCCAAACACTTAAGTATAGTATTTAGAGAATAGAGGTCAATAAAATGTCATCATTAGGTGTTAATAGGTGACAATGGGATCCAATATCCCCAAAAATGTGCCTTTCTAGTGTATTTCAATGGGGGGAATAAAAGCGTGCACGCTTTTATTCCAAAATGTCCGTATTTTGGGCAATAAAATCTTATTAGAGCAAAACCAGAGGGAATTAAGAGAAATGAAATAGATAGGAAGTCAAATACATTATCTCTGATAATTCTGACTCATTTTTAGAGAAATCTATTTTTTGTCCCACACATCGGATATACTACTAGTAACTTTAAGATTGCTATGTTAACGTTTGTCTGCGCACCTAGGAGAGCTATCCCGGGTGTGCGCAACAAAGGGGGAGGGCTCACTTGTAATGGCGAACCATTTACTATAAGATGACTTCTAAATCAGAATCCTTAAAATTTAAATATATCGTTTGTGTGATAGAATGAGTGTATTTAGGTATCACCCTGTCCATTTCCTAAATCTAAACATAATAGGGCTATATAGTGTATAGTTCATCATTTTAGGGTCGCAAAGTGCATTAATGCTTAATTTCCTTGGTCGTTGCAGAGGGAAATGCAGAGCAATTAAGTGCTAGGAATCGATTTATACCAGACAATGCACATTTATGCTGAGGTCAAAAAGAAAAGTGTATTAGATCACATAGTCTGAAATTTTAGGTATGGTAGGTATTATTTAAAAAAAAAAAATTAAAATCTTTTGTGTGATAGAATGAGTGTATTTAGGTATCACCCTGTCCATTTCCTAAATCTAAACATAATAGGGCTATATAGTGTATAGTTCATCATTTTAGGGTCGCAAAGTGCATTAATGCTTAATTTCCTTGGTCGTTGCAGAGGGAAATGTAGAGCAATTAAGTGCTAGGAATCGATTTATACCAGAAAATGCACATTTATGCTGAGGCCAAAAAGAAAAGTGTATTAGATCACATAGTCTGAAATTTTAGGTATGGTAGGTCTTATTTAAAAAAAAAATTTAAATCTTTTGTGTGATAGAATGAGTGTATTTAGGTATCACCCTGTCCATTTCCTAAATCTAAACATAATAGGGCTATATAGTGTATAGTTCATCATTTTAGGGTCGCAAAGTGCAATAATGCTTAATTTCCTTGGTCGTTGTTCTGTATTCATGCATCATGCCCACGGTACAGGTTTGATACACTCCCAAAGAGTCGGCATGATGCATAAATACGGCATTGGTCAGTTGCTCGAGAGGACTGGATTCATGCATCATGATGCCTAATGTTATATAGCATTCAGTGCAATTCAATTCAAATTTCACGTATGTATCCTGGCAAGATGATTAGCCTAGCTGGTAATCCCTTTTGTTACACTTCCGAGTAGCAGAGGGAAATGTAGAGCAATTAAGCGCTAGGAATCGATTTATACCAGAAAATACACATTTATTGTGCATGCTCTTGCTATATACCTTACCTATTTTATAAACTAACCACGTTAGAATTTAGAAGAAACTTGTTAAGTTGAAGTTGAAGGTGAAATTTCATTTATTTATCCTTGAAAAATACAGTAGCCTAGGGACTGTCTTACTAATAACCCTGCTCCAATGTTCAACATGAACATACATGATCTTGAGTATAAGTTCAATTGTAAGTCATTAAAGCAATTTATATATTTTTAGTATGCACATGTAACAAGAGTTTATGTAATACTTTAGTAGATAGACTATGGTTATGAGAGGCTAACTCAAAATAACCAATGTAAGCTGGCTGGCACCCTTATAGGGTGCCTGCCAATCTACAGTAGTCATATTTTGAGTTAGCCTCACATAACCATTGTCTATCTGTTTTAAACCACAGCTGTGAGGTTATGTGAGTCTACACAGAAATAACCAAGGTGTGAACTCCTTTGTCTCAGCCCCCCGCTGTGATTTAAGTTCAATTAAACCACGGCCCTCATCTGGCCCCACCAGAAAGCTGTGGTTAATTCTACGTACCTTTTCATTACCATAATCTATCTATTACATACCTTTAATTTTCATAACCACCGTCTATCTATTACTTAGAGTAAAGAGATAGAACCCATGCTGAGCAATGCCTAGAGGTAACGATACAAAAAAATAAATAAAAAGCATGAAAGCTATTGGACCGTCAAAGAGCTACTTAGGTGTACTGTATACTAGACCTATATCCCCTTGCACCGATCGTGCAGGCTATTCACATTCAGACTAAAAATACCCCTCAATGGTGTGAGACGTAACGGTCCGGTCAGGCGGGTGACCACCCTGATCCCGGACCTGTATAAAGGGTGGTAAGGTCGTGACTAGGGAAGGGGTGGAAGGAAGGGGGACAGAACATATGGGAGAGAGAGCTTCTATAACAATAATGGGTGTGGACCACTAAATTCAACATGGCGACATGGCCTATTTTGGCTTAGTGACATATAAGAGATAGCGACATGCGGAATAGCCTTTTCTTAACATCGAAAAGGTGACATGGTCATGTCTTTAAATCGACAGGGCGACATGACCATTTCTTATAATCGACAGGGAAAATTGGGATCCCCATCCAGACCCCCATGATAAGTGAGTCTCTCCCGCTCCTATATAGAAAGTGGAGTGGAATCCAGTTCAGTATGAACGTGTACATCTTTTGAATGGGACACTTAGCATTAAGTATCCCCAGAGTGGGACACCCATATTTAGAGGTGTCTACATTCATATCAGATAGAGACAGACATGGGGGAGGGACAGAGACAGACAGACAGACAGACAGACAGACAGGGACAGGCAGAGAGACATTTGGGAGCGGACAGGGACAGAGACAGAGAGACATAGGGGAGGGGACAGATACAGAGACAGACAGGGGCAAAAAACACAGCTAAATGTAACTGCAGACCTGGGCCGTCTTGGAGGCGACTTTCGACCTAAGGCAATAATAAAAGCGACCTAGCGACTTTTGGGCAAAAAGGACAATAGGATAAAGTGTACAAAAAAACGACTTTGTGACCTGGACCCCTTAATTTCGGCGACTTGTCGACCTCAGGGCGGGGGGACCCCTCTGCACCCCCCTAAATGTCTTATCCTGTTACTCAAGGAGAACCTTGGGGCAGAGGTCAGTAAGACCCCCCCCCCCCCCACACACACACACCTGTACCCCCATGTACTAATGGGAACCAGATCCCGTGTACACACACTGCAGATCCCTGCATGTTCCTGCAGAACTGGACACCCTGTGAGGCCAGCATAGTGCTTTAGCCCTTTTACACTCGTCCCATGCAGCATTCTGGCACTCCCCCCCCCCCCCCATAGGTCGACAAGTCGCCGAAATTAAGGGGTCCAGGTCACAAAGTCGTTTTTTTTTTACCCTTTATCCTATTGTCCTTTGTGCCCAAAAGTTGCTAGGTCGCTTTTATTATTGCCTTAGGTCGAAAGTCGCCTCCAAAAGGGCGCAGGTCGCGAGGTCTCCAGTCACACTCATAGGCTAGATTCACAATCAGTCGGACACATACTCTGAGATAGACAATGACATTTGAGGTTATTCATGTACAATACAACTTCTAGTGTTAGTTTTTTGGAAAGAATAACACTTAAACGTTACCATCATATAACGAGCTTAAAATGCTTGAATAACCACAAAATCAATTGTCCGTCTCAAGGTATGTGTCCGACTCTAGGTGAATCTACCCTAAACAACACTATATGGTGTTGCATCTGAAATGTTGCTGGGTTTAGGCAATCCCTGTGATTAGCTTGGAACCAGTGAACAGGAACCAGAAGTAGAGCGAGAAAGTATGATGGATCTTTTCCCATCATACATTCTGGTTCCTGTTGACTGGTTCCAAGCTACTAGCAATGGTTGCCTAAACTCAGCAAAAAGTTACTCTCCTGTGCTGCATTGGTGCATGATGCTAGCCCTGCTGTAATGTATCAATCCCCAAAGGATCATCAAGATGCTTGAATGCAGCACTGAGGCCAAAAAAAATAAAAGGTGTGTTTCAGGCAACCCGACCCTAGTTTCAAAAAAGGGCCGACCCTCGCATTTTTTTCCGATTTTGGAGATTTTTTTTTTTTTTGCTGCAAAATATTCATATTTTTTTCGGAAATTTTAGTAATTTTTTGGTTAGGAAGGACAGATCACATGCCTAATTAACTGTCAAGCCTCAGGAAATTGCTTATTAACAAGAATGTCCAATAATTTCATGATATACCTAGTTATAGTAAGAATCGGTGAGTCGTCTTGATGACCCGCGAGTCGATATGGCAGTCGCGACTCATTCAAGGTACCTCCAACATTTAAAAAAAAAAAAAAAAAAAAAATCCGACCTACCTACCCTTAATTTTTGGACCATGTTGCCTGAAACACACGTTCTTTTTTTTTGGCCTGACGAGTTATTTTGTAGGAATGCAGCGAGGGTTACTCTCTGGTGCTGCAATCATGCATTGTTATGGCCCTATATATTTCAATGATAAGACATATCCTGCCAACTCTAGACTCTGCTTGTGTATATCACGAATAATGCTTTTTTTTTGGATAATCAAATAATGCAATCTTAATAAACGTAGAGCTTTACTATGAAGTCATACCCTTTGATGGCATTATGCATGTGCCTCTACATGGGTAAAAATCGACACGGGCGACACGGCGACACGGCCCTTTTAAAAATCGACACGGGCGACACGGCCCTTTTAAAAATCGACGGACATGGACACATGAAGTAGGGTGTATACTGATGGTATGGGATAAAAATCGACACATCGACATGGCCCTTTTGCTAAAAATTGACAGGGCGACACGGTCAAAAATACGGGTACCCATGTAGGGGCACATGCATGAATGTATAGCTCTGCCCAGTAGCTCACCAGTGTAGTATGCATGTAGTTTTGCGACCCTCTTTAAACATGAGCCGTCATCTTTAAGCTTTCTGTTAGAAACTACATTCCTCCTCTAACCCTTTAAGGGCCGCATCGTGATTGGGTTGACCCCAAGGGATGGCATGATGCATGGATGCAACCCTGCGAGTAACCTGCCGAATTTATGCATCATAACAACATAGGGGTGGAGCAGAGTAAAGGGCTATGCTGTCCTTAAAGGGTTAACCCTTTAGGTCCCATAGTGCTTTAAAGGTATTCAACACAATCTACCTAAATTTAGATCGACCAACAATTTTCCTTAATGACTCTTAGGGATATTAGCCTGATGCTTGTGGAACACAAAGAAAAGAAAAAAAAGCATATGCTACGGGGGTTATTTGTCTTCTGAAGGGCAATCAGATTTGAGTGCATTACGTATTGGCCCTCATAAGAAAATCATATTTTTCTACTGTTTTCCACACAGAAAAAAATCTCCCAACAATTTCTTAATGAATTTTTATGATCATGCATTTTTATGATCATTAGGAACGTGTTGAAAACAAGAAAGCATAGGGTCACTGGCAAAATGAAATTATCCTGAATTAATCAAAATAAAAACTAATCTATCAACTGTATGAGCCTATGGGCATGGCAAAAAGTAAAGATAGTGATTAAGATATGTAGAATGGCAAGATATGGCACTTAAATGGTAGATAAAGGTAGTTCATGACATTTAACTATGAGAAATCTGCAAATATCATGGTTTCAGGTAGTTTCATTTTTTGCCACCAGGTGCCGTAGGCGTAGATTGTGTTGGCGATTAACTTGCCAGTGCTGCATCCAAGCATCATTCTGACCCTATGAGATTGATACACTCCCAAAGGGTCTGGATGATGCACCAATGCTGCACCGGCGAGTTACTCGACGGTGCCACATTGATGCATCATGCTGACTCTATGAGGTTGATACACTCCTGAACTCTTGGCATGATGCATCAACACTGCACCTGCGATTCACTCGCCAGGGCTGTGTTGGTGTATAGTTACGACAAATGTCACATTTTAGCGACATGCCATCCTTAAAGTATTAAGGGCCTAGGGTTAAGAGCCACAGGGTAGGCATGGACCATGTCGAACCCATGGACAAACATTGACTATGGTCCACTGCCCCGGGGGGGGGGGCACTTGGTATATTTTGTATACACAGGTGTGCGACTGAAGGGCACTTTTTGAGCAAAATCCCCCTTACCAAGGGTCAATTTTCACCAAAAACCCCCTCACCAAGGGTCAATTTTCACCAAAATCCCCCTCACCAAGGGTAAGGGTTGTCAAAGGGTCAGCCGCACACCCGTGTCAAAAAAAATTGAGTGCCCCCCCTGGGTCCACTGCCTGTATACAGCCCGACATGACCAGACTGACGGCAGTAATTACATGCTGACCATGCTACAGAGCAGGACATGTAATAGTTAGACTATGGTTATGAAAGGGTAAATAGAATTAACCACAGCTTTATAAGCTGTGGTTAATCCTACCTACCCTTTCATAACCATTGTCTAACTATTTTAAACCACAGCTAGAAGGTTATGTCAGTCTAAGTGGAAATAACCAAGGTGTGAATCCCTTTGTCTTGGCCCTCCGCTGTGGTTTAAGGGCAATTCGACTTCATGCTTGGATCACTTCACTTTCCTAAATGTATGTTATGCACAGTCCATACTGTACATGGCCTTGGTTATTTTCGAAGGTTCAGTAAGATAACCCCCACGTAAACTGAGTGATGTAATATTAACTTTGGTAGAGTGAAAAAAAAAGAATTAAAACTCTGTGGACGGACATTCAGCTGCACAGGCAGTCAGTCTTTGAGTCCCCTGAGGACTTTAAGAAATAACATGCTATTTTTTTTTTAACAGAAAGTAAAAAAAAACAAAAAAAAACTTAGATTCGCCAAAGATATTAGTGTGTACTCTAGGAGGCCCTTGGTGAGGGAGGGGGGGAGGTATGTCCCATGTCAATTTAAAAAAATTGCCATCAATTAAAGAAATATCCCAAGTACCATACATGTCATTATCTGTTCCTTTCTGGGGCCCTTAATGGGGGGGGGGGTCCCCATGTCGCATGTCGGTTTTAAGAAATGGCCATGTCGCATGTCTATGTCGCTAAAAAATGCTCATGTCCCATGTCGATTTTAAGAACTGTCCATGTCCCATGTCACTATGATTTTAAGCCTCATGTTGCATGTCACTATAGGCCTCATGTCGCATGTCGAATTTAAGAAATGGCCATGTCGCCATGTCAAATTTAGGGGTCTAGGGCCATATTCCTGCTGTCTCACGTCACTAGCCCCAAAGAGGAAACATGTCCAGGGCCCATATGTAGGCCAAGTCTTGGAGCCAAATGGTACAAACAGACGGTAATCAGTACCACAAACTGCCGTGTGTAGCTTCTCAAATACACACACCCTCAACACTGTTGAGGGGAAGTGTGTTGACAACAGGGGGGGGGGGGGAGTGGGGGGGGGGGTGTCAATAATGGTTGGCTCTCAGTAACAATCAGTAACAATCACAATCTCCAGACGGGTAAATTGGACAAGGCGACAAGCCCTTGTTTTAGGCCTTATGGACAAGGGACAAGGCCGGGGACAAGGGAATGCTGGGGGTTGGCGACAAGTGGCAAACCTATCCCTTTAAATCGAGAAGGGACAAGACCCATTTCTTAGGATCAACAAGTGACACATCTACTCCCCGTCTAGGGCCCTAATCATGGTCTAACCAGGCAGGATAGGATTCCTATTCTCGAGGCTCCAATCGTTTTTAGGGTAAAATTAGTAGAAATCATATATGTGACTATACATGGGTGCCCGTATATCTGACTGTGTCGCCGTGTCGATTTTTAGCCAAAGGGCCGTGTCGCCGTGTCGATTTTTATCTAGTACATAGTGGCCTATTTGTCCATGTCCGTCGATTTTTAAACCCCCCGTGTCAACTTTTAGAACCCCCCTTGTCGCCGTGTCGCACGTGTCGATTTTTACCCATGTATAGTCACATATATATTTCTGTTTTTCATTAAATCGATATTCCATGAAGGAAATATGTAGGATCGGGCTTATTTGCCAGACCCTATCGGATGATTGGAAGCAAACGTTATGTTGACTCCCTAGTGGTGCCTGTCACGGGTGAATGCACACCATTCTAATGGGTATGGACCCCTAAATTCGACATGGCAACATGGCCATTTCTTAAAATCGACATGTGACATGGGGAGTTAGTGACATATATCCTCATTTGGAGTACAGTAGGTTATCCAACTTTTTCTTCAAATTTTGACTGAAAATACCCTTACAAGGGTAACTTTTTGGCAGCAAAATCACCCTAACAAGGGTAAGGGTTGTCAGATGTCCAGCCGCACACCCCTGTTAAGAAAAATGCAAATGCCCCCCCCCCCCCCCCCCGGGGTCGCCCTCCCTGTAGTCAGCATTTAGCTCTTTTCCGCCACACGTTCCCTCTGTGTGACTGGATCCTCCACGCTCTATAATAAGCTACACGTAGAAACCTACAAGTCCCTACTCTGATCTCGGCCACCCTAGATATTACATAACCCCACCCCACACCCTCCCCCTACCTATACATGGCACCACTACCACCCATGCAGGTAATCACAACGATGTGGTTTAGGCCCTTCTCTCTACTCACTCACACTGACCTGTACCCAGAGTTGACCTGCACCCATGGTCTATCCCATGAATCTAAATACACGTTTTTTTTTGTTTGAACGAGTATTTAATTATTGCCTTACACAATTGTTAAAAGTGATTATAGACACTCTTTAAATATCCGTTGTATTTCTTTCAGCTTACCAATATGTATGTTCAGGTCTAAGCTGTAACTATATTATAAAGGGTTGCAGGCTAATTTTTGATTCTTCGGAGTCATACATAACTTGTAGAGTCAATTGTCTTTACTCCAAATCGAGGTGCCCATTGATGCAGTGGTCCATTCTGTCCATGCATTTGGCTCACGCATTTGTTTTCCTATAGTATACAGGCTTGGTATTCATTCGCTTTGATCATAATACGATGACAAAATATCTTTTAACGAAGTTATATTGTACCCTGAAATAGATTAATCTATTCTTGTACTTTAAAGTCTGAAAGAGTAACCACCCTAGTCTAGGCTAGTACATGTAGTAGTACTCCCTCGGCACACCAGTCCCCCCTGCCCCTACCCGTGCCTGGGTACCGGATCACACACAACCCAACCACTCCAATACCCCCTACACTATAATGTCTCACATATAAAATGCTACAAATTGTCACATCATCTGGGCTTTTTGCAATCCCTAGGTAATACTCTAGTACTCCAATGAGTGACCACCCTAGGCAAACCAGCCACCCCTCCCCCTACCCTGCCACAACACCAGCCACAACCCAGTCACACCCATCCACTCCACTACTGGGGGTGCAGAGGGGTCCCCCCCCCCCCTCAGGTCGGAAAGTCGCTGAAATTAAGGGCCCCAGGTCACAAAGTCACCTTTTTAGACCATTTTGCCTATAGACATATTTTTCCAAAAGTCGCCAGGTCGCTTAAAATATTGTACCAGGTGGCCAGGTCGCCTGGAAAATAGCCCAGGTCGCCAGATCGCTTTTTACCCCTCGGGGGCCACAATACCTATTACCTACTATATTTCACTTGAAAAAATGTACAAAATGTGACCTTACCTTGGCTGTGTGCAGCCCCCAAGGCGGCCAGCAGCAGGGCTACCGTCCTTAACGTGTGGTACTCCATGGTGGGACAAGGGGGGAGACAGGTAAGTCCTCCAGGGGCTGGGAGCTGGGTGTGAGGGGACAGGACTGGTACCTGTCAGGTGTAAGGTGACGACTGCCGCTCAGGTGAGGCACGGGAGGTGAGGTAAGGCGGACTGCTACAGGTGGTGTGTGGTTTGGGGGTGTAGGGGGGGGGGGTGATTGGGCAGTGGTAGAGGTATGGGGGTGGGGGTGTGGGGATCGGGGAGGGGAGGGGAGGTCTAGGGTTAGGGAGTGGTCATTTTAACAAGAAAGTGTGTGTGTGTGGGGGGGGGGGGGGGGGTAGTTGCTGGACAGTGGTAAAGGGGTGTGTGTATGTGTGTGTGTGTGGGGGGGGGGGGGGAGGTCCAGTATATGGTTAGGGAGTGGTCATTTTATCAAGGAGGGGTGGAGGTGTTGGGGATGGTAGAGGTTTGGGGTGTGTGTGTGTGTGGGGAGGGGGGAGGTCCGGTATAGGGTTAGAGAGTGGTCATTTTATCAAGGAGGGGGTGGAGGTGTTGGGGATGGTAGAGGTTTGGGGCATGTGTGTGTGGGGGGGGTGGGGGGGGTCCAGTATAGGGTTAGGGAGTGGTCATTTTATCTAGGAAGGGGTGGAGGTGTTGGGGATGGTAGAGGTTTGGGGTGTGTGTGTGGGGGGGGGGGGGGGTCCGGTATAGGGTTAGGGAGTGGTCATTTTAACAAGAAAGTGTGTCTGTGTATGGGGGGGGGGGGTGTAGGTGATGGGCAGTGGTAGAGGTATGTCGCGGTGGGCGGGGGTGTGGGGATCGGGAGGGCTAGTAGGGGTCGTTCCATCATATATAGGGTTAGGGAACGGTCATTTTAACAAAGAAAAGGGGGAGGGTGTGTAGGTGTTGGGTAGTGGTATAGGTAAGGGAGGGGAGTGGGCGGAGGTTTGCTAAAGGTGGTAGGGAGTGGTCATTTTAACAAGGAGCGGGGGTTGTGGCGGGTGTGGGAATAGGTTCTGTGTGTTGGGGAGGGGAGGGGTTGTAGTGGGAGGGGGAGAGTTGGCCAGTCGTAGAGGTATGTCGGGGTGGACAGGGGTGTGGGGATCGGGAGGGGGAGGTCCAGCATATAGCAGAGGTTAGAGTTGTAGATTGCACCTAATAATAGAACGGTGGGGGGCAAACAAACACCACGTGGTTGCTACTTTGTAGGGTATATGAACCATATCTCACCCAGTTAGATTGATTCACTGATAGAAATTATCATAAAAATTGACATATCTCTGTAAATGAGATGGACTCTGTCATACAACACGTACCATGTATCATTATGGCGAGGACTGGAAATTATTAGGGCCCAATTAGAATATATTAAAATATAGTAAATGGTAATGGTACTATGATGGTGAAACTACCCAACCACGTGGTGGCCTGTGTTTGCCCCCCAGTCCAGAACCTGTGACGTAGCAGCAGAGGAAACTCTAACCTCTGCTATACGTACATATAGGGACATACCAGCACTGCATACAGGGTCAGTAGGTGTTGGGTAGTGGGAGAGGTATGGGGGTGTGGGGGGGGGGGGTTCAGCATATAGGGCAAGGGGGTGGTCATTTTAACAACAAGGGAAGGGTGTAGCAAGAGGGGAGGGGGTGGTCGATGTGTTGGTTGGGGGGGGGGGGCAGCTTAATAGGGTTAGGCAGAAGGTAGATGTTTATATCCCGTTCATGAAAACCATTTGATGTAAAATCAACTCCCTGAAATTTGAAATCTGTATGCAAAAGTAAATAATTTATATTGCCACATCCCCATGTTGCTAAAGAATGGTCACTCCCTGAGTGCCATGTATTAGAGAGACGTTAGAAAGGGATGCGGCAGAGGGGATCTAACTGACGGCATTGGTGGTGTCTTAGTGAAGTGGTCGGAGTCTAGTTTGTTAGATGGGACTCTTGCCCAACATGATTAGTTCTGCTGAATACTTTTTCCCTTTTTAATTAAATTAAAAATCATAAAAATTCCAGGGGAGTAACTTACCTGAGGGTAAATATCTGCGTAATGTGTTTAAACATAGGCACTTTTAACATTTTTTAGAATATAGGCAATTTTAACCAAAACCGTTGAAAATAACGGCACTTTTGACCAAAACCCCTCTAGCCAAGGGTAAAGGCTTGTCACTGGGCTTGTCGGAGCTCCAGCCGTGCACCTGTGTCAAAATGAATTGAGTACTCCGCTGGGTTTGGGAGTAAATATCACTCTCGTAGGGTCAGCATGATGCATGAATGTAGCCCTGGCAAGTTAGTCCCAATGACTGTATTTATATTTGTATCACAGCAGGAACGGAGAACACATCCATTTCACACCTCTTGGATACTGCATACAGCTAGTGGTATGAAGTAGTTATAGGCCTAGTACCAATCTGTAGGCTCCTTCACTGTATTTCGCATACAGATTGGTACACGTCCTAGAACTACTAGTAATGACGACAACGGACATAGTGCAATAAAACACCATGCGGCACTTAAGGGGTTAAAAGGGCAAGACGATGAGTGTGTGTGTGTGTGTGTTGGTAGGTGTGTTGGGCGATATATCTGTAGGGTCGGAGTACACTAACACCTTACATGTCCCAACATGGCACTAAGGCCAAATAAAAAAAAAGTTTTGTTTCAGGTAACATGGGAAGAAACTCTAGGGTCGGTAGGTCGGATTTTTTTTTAAACTTTTTTTTTTCCACTTTCCCTCTAATATTGACCAAAAAAAGTGTGAAAATGGGGAATTTTTTCCCAAAATTGTGTAAACCTAAAATTGACCCTAAAAAAGTATAAAAATTTAAACTTCAAAATTGCATAAAAAAACATAGGGTCGGCCCTGTTTAAATAGGGTCGGTCGGTTGACCTGAAACAAACCTCTTTTTTTTGGCCTAAGTATGGCAGAGGTTTCCTCTACTACTACGTCACAGGGGGGTGATTGGGGGGCAAACAAAGCCCTCCACGTGGTCAGGTAGTTGTACCATGATAGGATCATTAAACCTTATTAAGTCTCACCTGCATAGTCAGTGGGACGTTAAACTACACAAACAAACAAACAAAACAAACCTGGATCGTTTTATAGTCTGCAGTTTTTACTATAGTTATACATACAATATATACAGTATGTAACATCTGACGAAAAAGTTAAACTGTGATATTGAATGTATTTTGATATTTATACTATAAATGAAGTTTTATTATTTGTGAGGAAACATTAAAATGGATACCCGACATAAAATATCGAAGGAATATATGTAAGTGTAAATTCACAAAACGCCAAGTAATGTTAAATTGTTTTAAAAAAATAGAAAAAATTATTAGGTGCAAGCCTACAACTTTATCTCCTTTAACTTTTATGCTGGCCGAGGCTGAGGCTGGGGCCATATCCCACGAAGCCACATGCCGAGTGGGATGCGCCCCAGCCCCCACGAGTGAAATACATCAGAGAGATATCACTGTAGTTGGCAGTTGTGTTTTTTTTTTAATTTGAAGCCATTTGATGAAGGAGAGACATTTTTTTCTTAGCCCATTGAGAGCTATTGAATACACGCACATTGTATTCAATGGGGGGGGGGGGGCATTGAATACGACATTCCAGTGCTAAAGCATAGCACATTTTGTATTTCAAACAAATAAGATATTGATCTTTTACCCGTGACCTTGACTTTTGTAAATGCGGCGATGAATCTGGCTTAGAGCGCCCACCAAATACAGTCCAGCTATTCCACCCCCGGGGGGGGGGGCACATGGTATATTTTGTATACACAGGTGTGCGGCTGGGAAGGGCCCTTTTTGAGAAAAATCCCCCTCACCAAGGGTCTGCTTTTCACTGAAATCCCCCTCACCAAGGGTCAATTATCACCAAAATCCCCCTTACCAAGGGTCACTTTTCGAAGATTTCAACAAAATCTCCCCAAAAAGGCTCACATTTTGCAGTTTTTGCCAAAATTCTTCGCAACAAGGGTTGACTTTTGACAAAAATTCTTAGACCAAGGGGGACTCCTTGGGAAAAATTGCTAAAACCTTTGTCTTTTGTCCAAAATCCCCCATAGCAAGGGTCACTATTGACCAAAATCCCTCTCACCAAGGGTCACTTCTGACCAAAATCCCCCTCACCAAGGGTAAGGGTTGTCAAAGGGCCAGCCGCACACCCGTGTAAAAAAAAATTCGAGTGCCCCCCCCCCCGCGGGATTCCACCTTAGCCAAAGACGCACCACTGTATCCCGCGCAGGTGGCAAGATGCTCTCAGCAAGATGCTCTCGGAGCTGGTGGCTCCAGCTATACATATCGTCACGTATACGCCTAACTCGCGTCTGACAAATCATATAAGCCGCAGAAGGGTTCTGAAAATTCCTTATTTGGTACTGTACTATACATATAAAAACTCTTGTATAAGCCGCACCCTATATAGGCATGTATGGTATCAAAAGAAAGGTGAGTCTGATTTGCGTACGAGCTGCGGTTTCTATGCAAGGTTTTACGGTACCATGTAAAAGCATAGGACCAATATTGTATCCTTCAAGATCCATTATAACTACTACATCATTCGGATGGTTGTGGGTACACTGAAAATCCATAGATTGAAAGGGTTAGTCAGTACAGACTATCCTAGGTTGGTCATATGAGTGTTTGTCATAATGGCAAAGTTATATTCAAAAATGACCGAGGGGTCAGTCAGTAGTGGCTAACCTAGGTTCATCATTGGTGTGTTTTATTTGTATACCACTAGTTGGGGCCACCTGTCATGACCACTCAGTGGCTCCCCCTGGAAATAAAAAGACTAAGGTGGGTTGGTCAGTACTGACCAACCTGACAATAATGACTTACCTAGGTTGGTCGTATAGGGAGCTAAAAAATGACTAACTAGGTTAGGCACTAGTGACTGAGAGGTTGGGCGTATAGGGAGCCTAGGAATATCAGTGTATGATTAGAGCCGTCTGTCATATGAGTGGGATACAGTGGTGCCACCAGGTGAGAGAGGTCAGAAACATGGAGTTTCAGGTACTCCTATGTACATAGCTACCGTAAAACCTCTTGTATAAGCCGTGGCTAGTTCATGAGTCAGATCGCTGGTGCGGCTTATAGCAACGTTGGGTGTGGCTCATACGCAAGTTTTAGCTACTATATTACAGTACTAAAGTCACCATAATCAGATCGCCAGTGCAGCTTATAGGATTGGCTCAAAGTCCAGGTGCGGCTTATACACGAGTTTGGCTTATACGGGAGGTTTTACGCTAGTTCCTAAAGGTGGCAGTTTCTGGCTTCAACTGACAAGTCTACCTGTGGGTATTTCGAGTGGGGTGTACCTAGCTAATCAATCTGAACCCGTCAACGTGGACCGATCTGATGGGGCCCTGTCTAGGGCTCAGCCAGCTTGGGCCCAAATAGTGAGGAAAGTTTTGTTCACCAACTCCGGTGAACAACTTTAAACACCTTTTTCGGCCACTATTATTCAGAATTTATCCATATTTTTAACGGCCCTGCATAGCCTGACATTTTCCCTACCCAACCCATCCACTTTTTAATTCAGATGGCTAATACTTAATATTTTAGAGCAGTTTTACCATAGCCTTCCCCATTTTCACCCCTGTCAGTGCAGTGAGGGCGGGAACCACTCTCCTGTACTGGAGGAACAAAAGTAGCTTGTCCCCGTTTTAACTGGGTCACATATGTATTGCAGTTGGTACCAGCAATGCCCTTCCTCCCCTCAACCCAGGAGAGTGCCTCAGTCCCTTTCTCAATGGAGCTTTGCCCAACTCTACACACGTAGTTTGTATAGAGTTGGATGCTGCACAGCTAGGTGTACCTTGCCATTGGTTACACTGCACGAGAATGTCTATTTAAGTATACCTTAAATGTCATTTTCATTACCTAAATGTCAAATTAAAGAACATTTAAGGTGAAACTTAAATGTCGATTTTTGACATTTAAGTAACTTTTGGTGTACTTAAAAGAACACTTTAAGTCGACATTTAAGTGGAATTTAGGTTGATTTAAGATAATTAAATGACATGGCAAGGTGGTACTTAAAGGTCACTAAATAGCATGTCAAGGTCAAGGTGTCCCTCCCTAAAAAATGACATTTAAGTACTTATGATGACCTTTAATGGACATTGCCATTTTCTCTACTTTTTACTTAAATGTTATTAATTTTGGTCATTTCATATAGGTGTATTTTTTATTGAGGGGGTTATTTCATCATTTTTTTTTTTTGGAGCCCGGGCAAACCTCCATCTTAGGATGCTCTGGGGGGTTGGGGGACGACACCCACCCCCTGGCGGATGTGGGGGCCTCCAGGGGGGCTGGGGGACCGGCACCCACCCCCTGGCCATCAGTGCATTGCCTATATCATGCTCAGTACATTGCCTATATACACAGGTAAACGAAATGCATTAAAATAATACTTAATATAACGTGGCTAACCAAAAAAAAAAAATTGAATTTTTTTTTTGAAAAAATGTGCCTTTTAGGGGGGGGGGGGGTGCGCGATATTACCAAATGCGCGATATTACCCACATTTACCCTATGCGCACCAAATTCGGTGCGTATAGACTATAGAGTCGGCCGTTTTGCACGGCTGTGTATGCCCACCCTGCTAGCACCACTCGTCTAAACTACATCATTGTTATGTAAAACTGACGTGTTTCTCATCATTTTTACGTAATATTTACGTGATTTAGACGAGTGGTGCTAGCAGGGCAGGGTACCTTTAAAGGCACCCCTGGCATAAAAAAAATTGGTATGGTTTCTGGTAGATTGGCATAGTTTATTTGATTTCGGTGAAAACTAGCAATATTAGGGAGTGCTCATTTTTTAACAACAGGGGGGGTGGTGGATTTGGGGGGGGGGTAAATAATTTCGACCCCTCTAGGGGGGGGGGTCGAGAAAATCTCACCACCCCCCCCCCCCCTGTTATTAAAAAATGAGCACTCCCTCAGGTAGTGTTCATTTAATAGTTACATAGGGGGGTGGTGGGTTTGGGGGGGCTTAAAAATTTCCGACCGCTCCTGAGGGGGGGGGCATAAAAAATGCTGACCCCTTTTTAAAATTTAAGTCCCTTTTTAGCAAAAAAAGCCAGTGCGTTACTATAGTTCAAAAGGGGGGGACAAACATTTTTTCAGCGCCTTCAGCCAGGGGGGCTCGAAACATTCGACGCGCTCTCGAGGGGGGGGGGGGGGCGTAAAAAAATGTCGCCCCTCCACGCGAAATCTCACCACCCCCTCCCTGTAAATAATAAATGAACACTCCCTTAGGGTACATTGCCGCCTACGTTTTCTGGATCTATTCTATCATTTTTCTTGGCCGCCATTGATAATACAGGGGCGGATCCAGGGGGGGGGGGGCGCAAGGGGCGCGCCCCCCCCCTATTTTTTGGTAAATTTTAATGTAGATGGTTGAACACCCCCAATGCTGTAGGTATTACGGCGCCCCCCCTTTCCCAAATTCCTGGATCCGCCCCTGTTATTAGCCTATCCTATTAAACTTAAAGGGTAGGGTCGATTCAGGTAAAGCGAACCATAGATAAAGCGAACCAGTTGGAGCATTTTGCAGTGCACTGGCCATGGAAATGTATAAATAATTTCTGGCTATCATTAAATTGAAACTATGAGTGATAAGCTTTCTTTAAAAACCTAAAACATTATATTTGAGTGTATTCATACATGCATTACAACATCCCAAAGTTACCACAATGACAAAAAATGCATAATCGCTGCTTCCGACTTTTTTGGACAGAAATTTTAAAAGTCAGTTAAATTAGTGAAAGCCCATAGGTAATTGATATGTTAAGGTTTTAGAATGAGGTTTGTGTGCTTTTTAAATAAAAAAATTGCTTAAAATGAAAATATGCTGTGAAAATCATTTAGAATCAAAAGATTCTTTTTGGTTCGCTTTATCTCACATTTTGAGATAAAGCGAACCAGTTATTTTAGATAAACCGAACCGATATCTAGATATGTATTATGATTAGTTTTGGGGGCATCTGCAGGCCCTCTGTGACACTTAGGCACATATGTGTTTATTTTTTAGGTATGACTTATATTTTAAAATAGCCTTTGCCTAGTTTTGGGTGTATTGTATTCAATAACTATTAAATATTTCAGAAGTACTTCAGAAGGAGGTTGATTTTGGCTGAACAAAATAGCCCCATAGACTATAGGTGTTTGACATTCGAACCCTCGGTTATCATGACCAAATTTTCAATGATATTTTCGTAGTTAATCCTCAGGATTAAAGAACATTTACCTATTTCTAGTAAATATGGCCCTAATGGGAGTAGATGTGGGTTATTAGGCCACAACCAGGCCCCTTTTAGGCCTATATGTCCTATAGCTGGGCCTACCGGTAGGCCGGTACCGGTGTTCTTGCACCCAAAGTTCGCAAATACCATTTTTTTAAAGTGTAGGCCTACACATTAGGAAATCAAAGTGGAGGCTATCCGTGCATAAAATACTGTTGAAATCAAATGAAGTGCCCTTGTAACACACAAAATGCATAGTCTCCTATTACCTAATGGTATCCGCAATGCAGGCCCCCCTGGGCCTACAAGCCACAGGCCCACAGAACACAGGCCCCCTGTCCACAGTCCCTCTGGATCTAAGACCCCTGCCTTCAGGCTACAGGTTCCCTGCATGTAGGCACCAAACTCACGTCCATTTCATCTATCCACATCCCATTCAAACTCCTCACGCCCAACACCTCTCGTACAAATCATATGTCCAACCCCCTCCCTCCTGTCCAAACCTCTCCCTCACATCCAACACCCTCCCTCACATCCTACCCCCTCCCTCACATCCAATCCTTACCTCACATCCAACCCCCTCCCTCACGCCCAATCCTTATCTCACATCCAACTCACATCCCTCACGTCCAAACTCCTCCCCCTGGTCCCAGCACTCCCATGTCACCATTGACACCATCCTTGTTACAGAAATCGCGGAAAAGGGGTGCTTTTCAGTGATTCAGCACTGACAATAATTTGGCAGAAAGTCCATGGAAAGGGGGTGTATATTTGACACTGAATTCATGGAAAGGGGCTGTTTTTGACACTGACACTGTGGAAAGGGGACTTATATGACACTAACTCCACAGAGAGAGGTATATTCTACACTGACTCAACGGACAGGGGGTCTTGACACAGACAGGACAGCCTATATTTTAATTGTGAAAAGGGTGGGCTCCTCAAATGTGTCAGCGTTTTACCAAAAAAGGGGTACTTTTTAGGCTCCAAAAATATGTGATTTGACCATGAAAAGGGTACCCTTTTCACTCCAAAATCCGTGGAAATGGGGCGTATTTGAAACCATATAACGAGGATGGTGTCAGTATAGGTTTGGGAGTGCGGGGACCGGGCTTCTCCCTCACATACAACCCCCTCTCTCATGTCCAACCCCCTCCCTCGCATCCAACCCTTTCCCTCACATCAAATCCTTACCTCACGTCCAACCACCTCCCTCACATCCAACCCCTCCCTCACGTCCAACCTCCTCCCTCACATCCAACCCCCTCTCTCATGTCCAACCCCCTCACTGGAGCATGTGAATGTGCCAACAATGACCATAACCCCCTGGAGGGCAATCTTGTAGGTATGAATGCTATAAGACAAATTTCACCACCAATGATTATCCACACAGGGAAGAGAATATGAAAGAACTTGTGGAATGGTGTGATACATATAAATACACTCTCTCTTTACAACCAATCTTCTTTATTTTAGTGTTAAAAGATCTCTCTAATGTGACCACCCCTCCCTTTGACCACTGAAATTCAAGATTCAAAGCATGTTTTTCTCCCTCTAACGCAACCACTCTGTCAGATTAGTAGACCCAAGAGTAAGCTCAGATGAGGGGGCAAAAGCCCCCAACTTTCTCACCAGTGGTCGCAGATCAGCGGGCCAGAAACCTCTCTGCTTCTGTGCACTCACTTGACCACTATAGTTGGTCATTAGAGGGCCAAAAGCCACCTCAATCACCTAACCAATCATCTTGGAGATGGCCCCTGAAGTCCGCCCCTGAGTCACCTGCCTATGATAGAAGGCAGAGATCAGAGGGCAAGAAGCCCACCCTCACTCAGTCACCTAACTAGTAGTCAGAGATTAGACGGCCAGAAGCCTGCCTCCACTCACTCACCTGACCCCCCCCCCCCAAAAAAAAGACAAAATTCAGTAGTTATCTGGTTGCCATGGTAACCTTGTTGTCATGACAACTATCAAATATCATTCAGTAGATAGTTCTCTCTGAGAGCTTCGATTTAAGACACTAAACGTCCATATATGTTGAAATGCATATCATCTGGAAAGGATTCCGATTTTTTCTCGACCCAAAAATGTTAAGGGCAGCCATCTTGGAAAATGGCCGCCTTACCTCCACCCACCAGGTGCCAATAGCCAAAAAAGTAAACTTCATAGGGGAGGCCTGGGAGAATTGGGACAAATGAGAACTGGGACACTGTCTATTCTGCCCATTAGCAATAACCTTAATGCATAACCACCGATGCTATTTTTTGGGCAAATAATATTTAAGTTTTTTATAATAAAAAAATTGCTGTGATGTTATTATAATTGGAACTGTAACAGATTATAACATTTTTAGGAAAAAAAGTTTTTTTTTCAGGTCTCGGACGACTCAATTTACGTAGTGTTACCTTTTGATGAGAAAATATTTTAGTGTTGCATTATGTAGCATTGATAGATGGCAAAATGACCAGTTACTTACAAAAACACAGTTAAGCATATTTTGAACTGTATTAACATTTTGCTTAAAAATCTCAACCGGGGGAGAACTGGGACACTCATTGCAGGGAGAACTGGGACACTCTTGACTATCGGGGAGAACTGGGACACTCGGGGTGAAGATTTATTGTGCTTTAATTATTTTTCTCTCAGACCTATGACTGAAGCTAATATGTTACATGTGATCATATTGAATGTAAAGTAAAGCAAAATGATGTTTCATTGGTTAATAATCACACTATTTACACTGTCCCAGTTCTCCCTAGTGTGTCCCAGTTCTCCCCAGGTAGTGTCCCAGTTCTCCTCGAAGTGTCCCAGTTCTCCCTGGAATTTCTCAAAATTTCAAAAGGCCCTAGGCGGGAATCATGGCAGGCTAGGATGAATCTAAATAGTCCAAATGAAAGGTTTATTGGTAGCCTTTCTTCATGAAACAAAGCCATTTGGTTATTGTTGGCATTGTAGAAATCATAAGCAAACATGTTATGACTTTAATTTAGTGTCCCAATTCTCCCAGGGCTCCCCTACTCATGTATAAGTATTTAAAAATTTGGTCTCACAAAACCGCCTATAGGGGGGAGGGTTTCTGTTTCTCTCTTATAGTCTAGATAGGACCACTGGTTCGCTTTTCCAACATTTTGGGTTCGCTTTACCTAATTCTTCATATAAAGCGAACCACTATTTTTTCCCCTTTGAATTGGTCTGACATCAAGACAACACACATTATAAATTTTTTTTTTATTGTATCACATACACCCATAGCCTTAGTTAATTCATGGAATATATCATATTTGAAAAATCATTTTATTAGGGACTTTTGCAGGGTAAAGCAAAAACTGGTTCGGTTTACCTGAAGCGACCCTATAGTGCCTATACTTTCCCTTGATTTAGACCTGTTTTCTGCTCAATTCACCTTGAAAAGGGTGTTATTTTGTTGACTTTTCTCCGGGGATAAGGGTATGAAATCTGAGGTGATGTTCACACATAGGTACTATAGCAAAGATAGGGAGCGTCCCCCCCTCCCCCCCCCGCCCCCTCTGGCTAAGCGCAGGCAAAACCGTGTTTATTAAATTTTCTTCATTTGGCTTGCCATAATGCGCCTTTCCTTTCCTTTCCTCGGCGTCTTCCCTGATTGGTCAGCGAGCTCAGTCACGTGGTATTGTGACCGGAAGTGCCATGATGCCATGACAACCACACCCGCTGCGTGACAACCTATTTCAATGCGTCATTGACAACTTGGACAACTCCGAAATAGTCAGTTCACACACAGAGACCTATGCATACACGGTTAGGGATCTTAGGTTCACTTCAACTTACGATGGCGTCTGCCCTTTTCAACGGGCCTTTGGTATGTGTTGATCTAAAATTGTGTCTAGAATGTTAGGAATTCAATATGTATTTGATTGCCAGACTGTCGTCGAGGCGTCGAGTACATCAGTGACTCCGTGCTCCGACTGCAGTTGTGTCAAAAGCAACTTAAAAGCAACTTGGCGACCTGGGCTGTTTTGGAGGCGACTTCCGACCTAAAAGCAATAATATAGGGTAACGACCTGGCGACTTTTGCACAATGTTGACAATGGGTTGAAGTGTCCAATAAAGCGACTTTGTGACCTGGGGCCCTTTATTACGGCGACCTCAGGGGTGGACCCTCTGCACCCCCAGATCTCATGGAAGCAGCTGAATTGGGCGTGTTTCGGGCTTGTGTAGTTTAGCCATTGTTATACCCCTAGCCTGGCCTAGGCCTACCAAGCCTCCCGATCCTCTCACGCCAGAGAAATTTCTGACGATTATTGATTTAGTTTTATGGTTATTGTAATGGTTTAATTTGGCTACGTCGTTATATTCTTGAATGGATTAAGTGCAGGGAGGCCTGCGCCGCTTAGGTCGAGAAACCTGCGAGAAACCTACCTCTTCCCCAAAGACAGTTCGGGCCTCTACAATCTAGGGTAAACAGGTCAAAAGTCGGACACCTGTCAAAAGTCGGACATTTCAGCATAAATGTACCATATCTGTGGAAATTTTTACCAATTTGTTCCAAAAACTTCAGAATTTTATTATTTGTGTATTTTTTCTTACCCTAGTTGATGGCCAATAATGTATGATGATTTTTAGTTGGTTTTCCAGCGCCTTGAATTTTGATACCATAATTTCCCATTCTATTTTTGGGAATTATTTTATAAAATTCGGACATATTTTGCTGATTTTTCCAAATTACCCCTTCCTCTTTGAATGCAATAAAGATAGCTACAACATCCCCTAAAAGGAGGGTATGGTTCCAGAAGTTGGTGGGAACCTATATGTGTGTAGACATGATTTCCATTGAAGAAAAATTAATATTAGTCAATTTACCTGTTTTTTGGCACTAATTTGATAAATACAGTGAAATATATAGGCACTGTCCGACTTTTGACACAAGGTGTCCGACTTTAGACACATAGGACAACATTAAATGGCCAGTTTATTATATGGGGACCCCAAAATAACAGAATAAGCAAAGTATCATGATTCTGCAGGAAAACACTTCAATTTTCATGCATGGCACCAATTTTTGACATTTCAATACATTTGACTAAAGTGTAGGGGTATATAACCAAAAGTGTCCGACATTTGACCTGTTTACCCTAGCGCCGCTGCGGTGCCGGATTGAATTAACTTTTATAAAGGGTTTGAATCAGTGATCATTTTTTAACAAAGGGGGGGGGGGATTCGCGCTGAGATTTTTTTCGGGCTGAAAGTTTATAATAGGGCCAAAATTTGAAAAAAAAAGTTTGTTTCAGGTCACCCGACCAACCCTATCAAAACAAGGCCGACCCTACTTTTTTTTATGCAATTTTGAAGAAATTTCCTGATTTTTAGCCTTTTTGCCAAAATATTGACCCAAAATTTTTTGGGTCAATTTTTGGGTCTTTGGAGAGACATGGGAGCAAAAAGCATGTTCTGCACGAGTACAAAACAAATCAAGTGTTCAGACGTGGGCCCTTTTTTAAAAAGCAATATGGCGGGAGTGGGTGGGGGGGGGGGGTCATAATGAAAAACAGGCCATCGGTGGGATGGGGGGGGGGGGGCTCCAATTAGCTGGGAGGTCGGGAACATCTTTTTTTTGGAGGGGTGGGGGGGGGGGGGGTAGCCACCATAGGCAGCTAAGTTGGTTTTGGCAGAATCCTCATAGATCTAACTTCATTTTTAAACTTTTCATGATATCAGGATATTCACAGTACCTATAGTTAGCTACTATAGTATGTTAGAATGCAGGATAGGGTCTAGAATACTTCCAGTTAATTGGTCCGGGTTGGGGGGGGGGAAGAACAAGTATTTCGTTTGGGGAAAATCTACTGACCGCTCCCCCCCGCCCCCCGCCCCAGTTAGAAAATATTGTCAATATAGCCCCTCACCCTTTCCCAAATTCAATTCTTAGATCCGGCCCTGGGTGGGCTAGTCCCTATGAGCATCTAAAAATTGATGCTGTGCTAGCATTTAAAAAAAAAAATTTAAAACCTTTTTTATTCTAACCTTGGGCAAACATTCAGCAGCGCCGATCTACCATGATGACCCTATGGGGTAGCTTGTGACACTTTGCACCCCTTATGTTTTAATTGTCATAGAAATAGAGTTCATATATTCTCACTATTTATCTATCTATCTAATCTGAGCTAAGAGCCAACGAAAAGAGTTTTGGTAAATAACATAGTATGATTAATATGGACGCATATTACAGGACGGATACAATGATATGATATGTGAAAGGTTACTGATGCTGTCCTTTAGAGATTGTTCATTCTGTTGTTTTTGGCTCACTTGGGTCTTTTAAATCGGCATGTGGCCACTCACTGACTCACTGACTATTAAAGGGAGATCGGACTAACACAATAGACATTATCAGCGCTCTGGATGGGTTTGCTTGAGATATTGGGTAGTTGTAATAAGATAAGTAAAATCTCGTTATGAGGAGGACCTTTTGGCAAGGCAAATTTGCACCTAGTAACCAATCTTCCTTGTAACCGATTTTGGTAATATACAGCTCTTACACTACCAAAACAAGCCCAACCCCTTTACGAATCACAGCACAGCTATGGCCCATGGTCCCTTGACTTGCTAAGGCGGAATTCTTAGCTCAAAACAAAGCATGCAAAAGCCAGGCTAGAACTAGTAAACCATCTCGTCGCAATAAACCAAATAGACGCTTTAGATACTCCTCACCACTCACAAGACTGGGGCTCTGGATGGGGGGGTCCCAATTTCCCATGTCGATTTTAAGAAATGACCATGTCGCCCTGTCAATTTTAAGAAATAGCCATGTCACCGTGTCGATTTTAAGAAATGTCCATGTCCCATGTCACTATCTCTAATATTCCTTATGTCGCATGTCACTAGGCCCAAAAAAGGGCCATGTCGCTGTGTCGAATTTAGTGGTCCACACCCATAAGACTGGTGCTTATTCAAAATCTATTTGAGAGATGTTTTTAGTGTTTAAACAATATTCAAAACCCACAAAAAATTGTACTATAAAATTAAGAACTAGTGGTTGATTTAGAGGTGGTGACAAACTCCAGTGTTTTGGAGCTGAAATATTAATTGCAGACCACCAATATTACTATTAGGGGTTTACACTGTTTTTGCTGCAGGCTCAGAACATCTGGGGCATCCTGCCAAAAAAGCGAAGCCCACCCTTTCCGGGGTTAGTCGGACCATCGGCGGTAAGTGACATTAATAAGTTGAAGATGTATGGTTGATGTTTAGTGCCACACATCACCTTGACATTTCTGATAAGACATCAAATATACAGTATAATGTAGAACATAATGCTTATGATTCCTGCAGAAAAAGGTGTCATAGTGTCATTAATGTCTGACTTAGATTATACAATTTTAGACGGATGACTTCTTGACATCCGCTATAATATGTATGTAAACTACATCAACTTCTTGTCAATTTATTATGTAAAAGGCTCTACCTTTTCTTGACATCATTTTCTAGTCCCATTACATATGACATTATATAAGACAGGTAATGGCTGTTTTTTTCTATGTATGGTGATATCTGTTTTGTTCACCCGATGACTCTCCTTTTTTACACAGTGCCTCAGCAGGGTTGAGAAGCTGCTAGGATGCACCAAGGCTAAGGAACTGGGTAGCCCACTGAAACCCAAAGACATGGCTTCACTGGTGGCGAACATGCAGAGCAAAGTAAGTTGATTTCAATAATTGTCAAGGTTGTCCAAGTGACTTACTAAGGGAGTGCTCATTTTTTAACAACAGGGGGGGGGGTGGTGAGATTTCGCGCGGAGCGTGCGAAATTTTTTCACCCCCCCCCACTAGAGGGGTCGAAATTTTTTACCCCCCCCCCCGGCAGGCCGAAAATTGCGCGCGTTCGCGCCCCTTTGTAGCATAGTAACGTGCGGGCTTTTCCCCTCAAAACAGGTTGAATTTTTTTCACCCCCCCCCGGTCAAGGGGTCCAAATTTTTTACCCCCCCCTGTTGTTAAAAAATGAGCACTCCCTAATGGGTTTAAAAGCCATTAAAACCAGGTACTGCTACTTCCCCTGTGTAAGCGGGGACCTTTATGATGGGGGCATGAAGGGGTAGAATAACTTTATCAGGAGCCTAGATACCAATGGGCATACAGGATTTGTAAAAGCCAACGAAACTTGGGGGTCTCTTGTCTCACTGCTGTGATCTGTGAGATAAGTTGTTTTGGCAACTACTGCCCATATGCACCTGCTTTAAGTTTAACACCACAAGCGGATTTGTGGCTGCTCTAGTCTCACATATTCCTCCATAATTGGGAGTGTGTTGCTGGTTTTGCCTCTGGCTGTGGTTGCCAGGGGTCTGGGGTTGGCTCCCCTGGTTGTAGGGGTTGTGTGCTCATCCTGGTGGCTTAGATTGCATCTTGAAGGGGGTCTTTTTTTTCGAGTCTGGACACCTCTTTTCCTTGCTCCAATTTGGTCAATATTTCACTCTTTGCATCTTGCATGGTCTCAGTAGATTACTTTCCACAATATCTTTCTAATAATGCAGTCTATACAAAAAGTTTTTCACCATGCAAGACATTCGGTCCTGCAGATTTGTTATTCTGCAGGCCCCGCTAAATGTTTGCAGGCCCGGATACCCATAGGAAATGATTGTATTAAGAAAAATTATTATAAAGCTAGAATTTACATAGGAATTGATCATGAATAGAGGTTACTGGTATATTCAAATCATTTTGATAATTAGCTAACCTTTTCTCAAAACGTCAAAACAGATTCAAATGTTTCATGTTGACCAAAAGCTTCTGGTAGTGGGGGGTTGAAATTGAAAATGTTCCAAAATTGACAAAAATAAATATTTTTACAAAAATCCAACTGCATAACATGAAAGGCTTATACTTGATGTACATGCCTGCCGATTTTTATTTTTGTATGTGTTAAAATAAAAAAATTGGAAAGAAATTAAATTTTTGTCAATTTTTTTCATTTTACCCCAATAAAAGAGATCACAAACTCATCATTTTCATAAGTAAGGAATCACAATTTCACTTAAATATTTTGTGGTATGTAAAGTAAAGTAGTGCGGCCTGACAATGCCAAAGGAAGCATAGTAAATCAATAATGGACCTATTCTGCAGATTATCTCAAACTGAAAAGTCTTATTTTTAAGCAATCCCTGTCATGGAGGCCATTGACCAAATTTGATGCAGCCTAAATTTAAGCCAAAAATGGCTCCAATCGTATATCTAAACAACACTATTGAATGTATAGACTATTTACCTGTATTGATCAGCTTAAAATAATCGAGAAAGACATTTTAATGATGGAAAATCACAAATAATGTCAACGTCAACGTTCCTGTTTGAAAAAATATAAAAAAATTCAAACAAAAATTGCCGATATCTATTGTTAACTGCATTCTGATTGGACGAGAGACCTGATGACGTCATCATGCTCGTTTTCTCAGCCAAGTTTTGTTGTTAAATCGGCGAGTTTTGTTGTTAAATCGGCGAAATTGTTGTTAAATCAGCGAGTTTTGTAAGTTTGTTGTTGTCAAGGGATCAGGTCAAGGTCAGGTCAGCAAAGGTCAAGGTCAAGATCATTAGTAGCGGCGGCAAATTGTTACATTTTAGTAGCGGCGGCAAATTGATACATTTTAGTAGCGGGGTAAAATTGATACATTTTAGTAGCGGCGGCAAATTGATATATTTAAGTAGCGGCGGCAAATTGATACATTTTAGTAGCGGCGGCAAATTGATACATTTTTGTAGCGGCGGCAAATTGATACATTTTAGTAGCGGCGGAAAATTGATACATTTAAGTAGCGCGGCAAATTGATACATTTTAGTAGCGGGGTAAAATTGATACATTTTAGTAGCGGCGGCAAATTGATACATTTAAGTAGCGCGGCAAATTGATACATTTTAGTAGCAGGGTAAGATTGATACATTTTAGTAGGCGGCAAATTGATATATTTAAGTAGCGGCGGCAAATTGAAACATTTTAGTAGGCGGCACATTGTTCGCTGTTTATCCCGTTCACCCTGTTCGCCGTTTATGCCGTTCTCCCTTTATCCCATTGATCCCGTTTATCCCCTTCCGTTCATCCCATCCTCCGTCTATCCCGTTCTCCCTTTATCCGTTCTCCCTTTATTCATTCTCCCTTCATCCGTTCTCCCTTCATTCCGTTCTCCCTTCGTCCCGTTCTCTGCTCATCCCGTTGTCTGTTTATTTCCTTCTCCGTTCATTCCGTTCTCCCGTTTATCCGTCTATCCTGTTCTCCGTCTATCCCGTTCTCTGTCTATCTCGTTCTCCGTCTATCCCGTTGTCCTTCTATCCCGTTCTCCCTTCATCCCCATCTCCGTTCATCCTATTCTCCCCTCATCCCGTTCTCCGTTCATCCCGTTCTCCCTTTATCCCATTCTCCCTTTATCCCGTTCATCCTGTTCTCCGTTTATGTCCGTTCTTAGTTTATCCCGTTCTCCCTTTATCCTGTTGTCCATTTATTCAGTTTATCCCGTTCTCACTTTATCCCGTTCTCTCTTTATCCCATTCTCCCTTTATCCCATTCTCCCTTTATCCCTTCATCCCGTTTTCCCTTTATCCCGTCCATCCCCTTCCGTTTATCCTGTTCTCCGTTTATCTATTCCTCCGTCTATCCCGTTCTCCGTTCATCCCGTTCTCCGTTCATCCCGTTCTCCGTTCATCCCGTTCTCCGTTCATCCCGTTCTCCGTTCATCCCGTTCTCCGTTCATCCCGTTCGCTGTTAATCCCGTTCGCTGTTAATCCCGTTCGCTGTTAATCCCGTTCGCTGTTTATCCCGTTCGCCGCTTATCCCGTTCGCCATTTATCCTGTACTCCCTTTATCCCGTTCTCCGCTTATCCCGTTCTCCGCTTATCCTGTTCTCCCTTTATCCCGTTCATTCCTATATCCTGTTCATCCTGTGCTCTGTTTATCACGTTTATCCCGTTCTCCCTTTATCACGTTCTCCCTTCATTCCCTTATAAAAGAAAAAAATGAATCATGACTGTCGACCATAGCTCCCCTGTGTTTCCCAACTCAGATCTATGTCTCATCGTCCCTTTTTCCTTTGAAAATCTCTACGTCCTTGTTACAATCGTCTAATTTTGGGTAACTTTCTACAAAATATCCAGGCCTTCTAGTTAACTCTTTAGGCCAAAAAAAAAAAAGAAGATGTGTTCAGGTATCCCTAGCGACCCTATTTTTTTGGCCCTACCCAATTTCTTTTTTTTTTTTTTTTTTTTTTTGGAAGGCATTTTTGTGTTTTTCTTACCAAAAAATACATTTTTTTCCTGAACAAATCTTTTTGCGGAAAATTATACGAAAATGGGAGGAAATTTGTCTCAAAATCCTTAAAAAAAAATGGTAAAAAAAAAAAAAAAATCGACCTACCTACCCTATTTTTTTTGGGCCATGTTACCTGAACACGACTATTTTTTTTTTTTGGCCTTAGAAACCTTAATAATGGTCCGATTCACAAGCCGTAAAAACTGGCATGTGGACAAGGATCATAGCCAGCCATTGGGGCCGGCAGACACAGACTTTCTGCCAGACCAGCAGGCTTTAAGCTGGCTATAGCCGGTGTCCGGCAGGTTTTCGTATAGACTGATAATGTTTTTGTTTTTCACTACAACCCCCTAAAAAAACAAAAAGTAATATTAGGCCGTAAATGGTGGTAAAGAAGGTAACCGACAACCCCAAATTTGCATATTTTGTGACAACCAATGCTATCTCTATGGGAAGGGTAGGTGAGACGCTCTTTTTCAGACATCTATCAAACACTAGAGGTAATTTACAGGGGAGGTTACTTGCTATTATTTGTGTGACAGTGCAGTGTTGCCAAAATGACATCGGCACATCGGCTTTTGCCGATGTAGAATCGTAATGGCCAATGTGAGGCCATCAGACATCGGCCACATTGACCGGCCATCATCTGAGCTTTGCAACAGTGAAAGAATTTTACAAATATTCCAATTAGAAGGTGAGTTAGGCCCCTCCAACTTATAAGCATTTTTTTAAGTGAATTTAAGCATTTTCAAGTCAATTTGGTAAGCTGTTATTAAAGAGGTATTACAATTTGTATTCATTTATATGCAAAGAGGGTCAATGTGGCCTGTGTAGAAGGCAAATGGCCTGTGTACTATCTTGCTACATAGGCCACATTGGCCTGTGTGCATAAAAAGTTTTCGGTAACACTGCAGTGATAACCCTGATTCACTTTACACTGACAATACACATATCCCAACAAAGACTAAATGGAAATGTGAGTCCCCCCCCCCCCCAGACATGTAGTTAACCAATAATAGATGGATAACAGGCACACGAGGGCCTATATGCGTGTATAATGCCCGAGGTGCGAAGCACCGAGGGCATTATACACGTATATAGGCCCGAGTGTGCCTGTTATCCATCTATTATTAGGTTTATTATACGATTTTTCCATTCAAATGCCCTTATTTACCTTTAAAACGTCCTAATTTAGCCATTTTGAATGATATTTAAGTCGTCTTGTACGGTGGGTGCAGTCGCCATGTTGTGGAAATCTTCAGTAGCGGAGGTGAGGAAGAGCAAGCTAGGCGCAGGGAGCCACCTGCCGTTTTGGTTACTAACTGCTCCCCTGTATACTTCAATATAGGCAGCATTTCCCTACCCTTCTACCACTGCCAGAAATGAATGGGCGCCAGAGTGTTCGCCTCACACACTAGAGATCCCCGGTTCGAACCCGAGTGGAAACGTACCATTTCTTAAGTGCCTATATTTATGTGAAAAAAAATCCCTAGAATTATTTTAACGAATAGATAAGTAAAGTCCAACTACTACCTTTATTGTAAAAAAGAAATTATAAAAATAATTTGATTTTAGGAGAAGTTATAACAAAAAGTGTAAAAATTGCTGTATCTCTGTTAATATAAGAGCTAGAGGCCTGAGAATGTGTCTGTAGACTTCTTGTTTTACCCCCTACTTCTGTATGGCCAGCACGGCCTGGTGGATAGGGCGTTGGACTCGTAGTCTTGCGGCCCCGGGTTCGATCCTCCTACGAAACGCAGGATTTTAACTCTAAATATTCCTCTCAATCGTGCTGTTATCGTGTGATAACAGAACTGTGTTATCCAGAAAAAGCACGATCAGAGCCCCAATCGTATAATAAGAAGTGGTAATTGACTGCGGGGAGTTAATCATCTGTAGCTCATGCGGCCGACCGACACAGCAAACCGGAAACGGAGATGGTGTCGCTGCTGACGCTCCGATGGACCCGCTTTTCGGCCAAGACGTAAAACGGCGGTTACGCGCTGACGCCCACAGCCGCCTGCTTGCCCACACTCATTGGATAGCCCACACCTGTTTTGATAGCGTTGGTCGGGTGACCTGAAACAAACCTTATTTTAAATTTGGCCTCTAATAGGTTAGAAATATTTTGATTTGCATTGTTGATTTCTTAGAAATTTAGAATTTGCTCACAAGAAAAAATACCCATCTTAATTAAGACTTGGTTTTCTTCTGGTGATACATTTTAGTAGCGGCGGAAAAATGATACATTTAAGTAGAGCGGCAAATTGATACATTTTAGTAGCGGGGTAAAATTGATACATTTTAGTAGGCGGCAAATTGATATATTTAAGTAGCGGCGGCAAATTGATACATTTTAGTAGCGGCGGCAAATTGATACATTTTAGTAGCGGCGGCAAATTGATACATTTTAGTAGCGGCGGCAAATTGATACATTTTAGTAGCGGGGTAAAATTGATACATTTTAGTAGGCGGCAAATTGATACATTTTAGTAGCGGCGGCAAATTGATATATTTAAGTAGCGGCGGCAAATTGATACATTTTAGTAGCGGCGGCAAATTGATACATTTTAGTAGCGGCGGCAAATTGATACATTTTAGTAGCGGCGGCAAATTGATATATTTAAGTAGCGGCGGCAAATTGATACATTTTAGTAGCGGCGGCAAATTGATACATTTTAGTAGCGGCGGCAAATTGTTACATTTTAGTAGCGGCGGCACATTGATACATTTTAGTAGCGGCGGCAAATTGAAACATTTTAGTAGCGGCGGCAAATTGATACATTTTAGTGGCGGCAAATTGATACATTTTAGTAGCGGCGGCACATTGATACATTTTAGTTCATTTATTTTAAATTTGGCCTCTAATAGGTTAGTAATATTTTGATTTGCATTGTTGATTTCTTAGAAATTTAGAATTTGCTCACAAAAAAAAATACCCATCTTAATTAAGACTTGGTTTTCTTCTGGTGATGCCTTGTTTATAATGGAAAATTGAGAGAATGCATTTGAGAATATTGATTTGAGGGGGAGTGAGCGGTAATAAAGTTTAGCAGATTATAACAATTGTGAAGCTTATTTTATGTGTGAAATATTCAGGAAAATTTACCGTGCGGATTTTTTGTAAATTACAAGAGAATAACACCATGCATTTAGCCTCTCCAGCTACTGCATATTAGAAGCTCCATTGGCTGTAAACCTTTTTCCTACTGTATCTTTTTGCTGATGCCATATATCATGAGAAAAAGTCAACCATGGGGGAGCTGTCAACCATGCCAATCAATTCACAAACCTCTCAGAGGAGGAGTGTTCACAATGGTAAACTGGCATAGACGTTTATAAATATAACGACATACAAAGTCTACATTGTCCCACCCTATAACCTATTAAAGCATGTGCTTCACCGTTATTTTAGGGAGTGGTTATAGAGGATTACAATATGGTTTATCCCGTTCTCCCTTTATCCTGTTCTCCATTTATCCCGTTCTCCCTTCATCCCGTTCTCCTTTTATCCCCATGTCCGTTTATCCCGTTCGCCGTTAATCCCATTCGCTGTTTATCCTGTTCGCCGTTTATCCGGTTCTCCGTTTATTCGGTTCTCTGTTTATCCCGTTCTCTGTTTATCCCATTCTCTGTTTGTCCCAGTTCTCCCTTTATCCCGTTCTCCCTTTATTCCGTTCATCCCGTTCTCCCTTTATCCCGTTCTCTACTTATGCTGTTCTCCATACATTTATCCCATTCATGCCGCTCTCCGTTCATGCCGCTCTCCGTTCATCCTGTTCTCTGTTTATCCTGTTCTCCGTTTATCCCGTTCTCAGTTTATTCCATTCTCTGTTTGTCCCAGTTCTCCCTTTATCCCGTTCTCCCTTTATTCCGTTCATCCCGTTCACCCTTTATCCCGTTCTCCATTTATCCAGTTCTCCATGCATTTATCCCATTCATGCCGCTCTCCATTCATCCTGTTCTCTGTTTATCCTGTTCTCCGTTTATCCCGTTCTCAGTTTATTCCATTCTCTGTTTGTCCCAGTTCTCCCTTTATCCCGTTCTCCCTTTATTCCGTTCATCCCGTTCTCCCTTTATCCCATTCTCCATTTATGCTGTTCTCCATACATTTATCCCATCCATGCCGCTCTCCGTTCATGCTGCTCTCCGTTCATCCTGTTCTCCGTTTTTCCCGTTCTCAGTTTATTCCATTCTCTGTTTGTCCCAGTTCTCCCTTTATTCCGTTCATCCCATTTATCCCGTTCTCCCTTTATCCCCTTCTCCATTCATCCCGTTCTCCCTTCATCCCGTTCTCCCTTTATGCCAATGTCCGTTTATCCCGTTCGCCGTTAATCCCATTCGCTGTTTATCCTGTTCCCCGTTTATCCCGTTCTCCGTTTATCCCGTTCTCCGTTTATCCCGTTGTCAACCATGCCAATCAATTCACAAACCTCTCAGAGGAGGAGTGTTCACAATGGTAAACTGGCATAGACGTTTATAAATATAACGACATACAAAGTCTACATTGTCCCACCCTATAACCTATTAAAGCATGTGCTTCACCGTTATTTTAGGGAGTGGTTATAGAGGATTACAATATGGTTTATCCCGTTCTCGCTTTATCCTGTTCTCCATTTATCCCGTTCTCCCTTCATCCCGTTCTCCCTTTATCCCCATGTCCGTTTATCCCGTTCGCCGTTAATCCCATTCGCTGTTTATCCTGTTCGCCGTTTATCCCGTTCTCCGTTTATCCGGTTCTCTGTTTATCCCGTTCTCCGTTTATCCCATTCTCTGTTTGTCCCAGTTCTCCCTTTATCCCGTTCTCCCTTTATTCCGTTTATCCCGTTCTCCCTTGATCCCGTTCTCCCTTCATCCCGTTCTCCCTTCATCCCGTTCTCCCTTTATCCCCATGTCCGTTTATCCTGTTCACCGTTCATCCTGTTCGCTGTTTATCCTGTTCGCCGTTTATCCCGTCTCCGTTCATCCAGTTTTCCGTTCATCCAGTTCTCCCTTTATCCCGTTCTCCATTTATGCCGTTCTCCCTATATCCCGTTCTCCATTTATCCCGTTCTCCCTTTATCCTGTTCTCCCTAATCCTGGCAGTGCATAACTGCTGGTTTATGTCTCGGCCGAAAAGCGAGTTGATCGGAGGTCAACAGCGACAGCATCTCCGTTTCCGTTTCACTTTGTCGGTCATTTGCGGGCGACGTGTGTTACAAATCCCCATCCTCTCTCCGTTTATCCCCCTCTCCGTTTATCCCGTTCTCTGTTTATCCCTTTCTCCGTTTATCCCTTTCTCTGTTTATTCCCTTCTATTTTTATCTCCTTCTCCCTTTATCCTGCTCTCCCCTTGTCTCGTTCTCCCTTTATACCGTTCTCCCTTTATCCCGTTCTCCCTTTATCCCGTTCTCTGTTCATCCCGTTCTCCGTTGATCACATTTTCCCTTTATCCCGTTCTCCCTTTATCCCGTTCTCTGTTCATCCTGCTCTTCATTCATCCCGTTCTCCGTTTATCCCGTTCTCCCTTTATCCCGTTCTCCCCTATGTCTTCAGGTCTGTCGACCATAGCTCCCCTGTGTTTCCCAACTCAGATCTATGATCCATCGTCCCTTTTTCCTTTAATATGATCTCTACGTCCTTGTTGACCCAGGGTACCCTGAGTCTCTGAGACAGTTTTCCTGCAAAAAACATAGGTTGGTCAGCTGACTTTGAAGTATCGCCCTTCTTTCGTTTTTTGTTTTTTCTGTTCAAAATAAAGCTAAAGTTCTACCCTTGAACAATCTGTGTCTCCTTCTTTTTTTCAAAATGTCCAAAAATAATAAATTCCCCATGAAGAAAGCCCTCGGAAAAAAGTCAAAAACAACCCCAAAACGGAGTCTGTGTAAACTAATGCTGAAGAATAGGCCAGTGACCTTGAATCCAGCCTTTAAAAGAGTCACGTTCACACAGACCTATCCCTATACCTACAATGGTTAATAGGAGGTGGGATAAAAAATGAGACGCTTTTAAGACCAAGAAAAACTCCAATAGTGGTGCACAAAGACTCACAAATAGGCCAGTGTATAACATGATATATAAAGGATGTGCCTCTACATGGGTAACATTCGACATGTGTGACACGGCGACAAGGCCCTAAAAATCGACACGGGCGACACGGCCCTTTTAAAAATCTATGGTCACAAGCGACCTTATTAGGCCCCAGTCTATGCTATACACATAAAATTCAACACAGTGACACAGCCCTTTTGCTAAAAAATCAACATGGCGACATGGTCAAAATTGTAGGTACCCATGTAGAGGCACAAGGGTACATGATATGGACAAAGTATGGGGCTTTTACTATTCCTACAGGACCTGTGTCTTCCCAAGCACTGGGACTTGGGTATTGGGACTTGGGTATTGGGACTTGGGTATTGGGACTTGGGTATTGGGACTTGGGTATTGGGACTTGGGTATTGGGACTTGGGTATTGGGACTTGGGTATTGGGACTTGGGTATTGGGGACTTTGGTGTTTGGACTTGGCTGTTGAGACTTGTTTCTTAATGACTATAGCCCTGGGTCACATGTGATGTTTATCACACAATCAGTCTTTTACTTAAAAAAAACAACACTTTAAAACAGAAAATGAAGTGTGTTTGCATCCAAACACACAAGCTCTTATTCTTCTCTTTTCCCAACATTTTCTACAATACATTTTTACAAAACCTCACCTTTAAGACGACCCCCCAACTTTGTGGAAAAATCTGTCTTGTGCAAAAATACATTTTTTTTAAATGTCGATCTGTCTGTGCACACTGGGCACATCTTAGTGTCTGTCTGATTTATCACCTCCTAACTCACTGCTTCACGAGAAGCATCTAAATACCGTCTGTTCTCCACCACATGTCATATTGGGCCATTATTATCAAGCATGATCTGCTAGATAAATGTACATGAGCTAAGTAGTATCAATGATGTTGATGGTAAAACGAGTATGACTGTGTTTATTAGCTATGGTCGACAACCTTTTCTCAAAAAGTCAGAGCAGATTCAAATGTTTCATGTCGACCAAAAGCTTCTGGTAGTGGGGGGTTGAAAATGAAAAAGTTCCAAAAATGTCAAAAATAAATGTTTTTATAAAAATCCAACTGCATAATATGAAAGACCTACACTTGATATACATGTCTGTCGATTTTTATGTTTGTAGTAGTTAAGATAAAAATATTAGAAAGAAATTTCATTTTTGTCAACATTTTTCATTTTACCCCAATAAAAGAGATCACAAACTCATTATTTTCATAAGTAAGGAATCACAATTTCACTTAAATTTTTTGTGGTATGTAAAGTAAAGTAATGCGGCCCGACAATGCCGAAGGAAGCATAGCAAATCAATAATTGACCGACTCTGCAGATCATCTCAAACTGAAAAGTCTTATTTTTAAGCAATCCCTGCCACGGAGGCCATTGACAGAAAATTGTGCAGATCAAATTTGAGTCAAAATTGGCTCTAATCGTATAATTAAACAACACAATCGAATATACAGACTATTTACCTTTGTGGAACAGCTTAGAATAATCGAGAAAGATATTTTAATCATGTAAAATCACAATTAGTTTTAACAACGGCAGTTAACGTCAACGGCTCCGTTTGAAAATACGCCATCTTGCATCGTCTTGGCCGAAACCGGAAGTGTAAACGTCACCATGACAACTCGCGGCCTCACGCGCCCGGCGAGAGGAGACGAGAGATTCTCGTGAACTTTTTTTCCCAACCAGGAATGTGGCTGAAATTGTATGTTTCTCTGGTTTTTGGGGTTAAAATAGAGTTATTTGCATGGAAACAAAGCCTAAGCACTAGCAACCATACTATATTTGGATATACAATGCATGAATAGGGCCTAAATCGCCCAGAAAATCTGGTTGAAGGGTTATGACTTGACGGGAACGGGAAAAAATTGTGTCGATTGAGACGTCTTTGAAGTTTGGTGTGATTTTGGCAGGGCGCGATTCGTGCGTCGGTATCTCTCGAACTGTCTTTGTGAACGGAGGGAAGAGGTGGGTTTCTCGACCTACGATATCTCATATAATTATGCTTTTGCGCGGCGATTAGAGATTGAAAATCGACCATTCGATATAAAGACTTTGACAAAATCAAATATGAGTCGCAGTAGTGACTACTGCGCTGATGTTATAATGTTGTGTTGTGATGATGTACTTCTCGTTGTGATGATGTTATGTATGACAACAATCCAAGTTCTTGCAATCTGGTGTTTTATTGCATTATCCTCTCAGGACCACGGACCACGTCTACACTCAGCCACCCGATCCCCGCAACTCCCTCCGGAGCTCTCCCCGAGCTGCTGTTCTATTCCTAGCGTTCTAACTACTCCCCCCATATTTGGGACATGACCACCAGCCTGGTGAATCTGCTGTATGGTGGTGCCCCCTACAATACTACTGTATTACTAAAAGCATGCTACTTTCTACTATGCTACACCCCTCCCCTACCCGATAGTTCTTTAGTACTACTAAAGAACCCGAGCAGCAACACCTGTCACCTCATACAATATGTGACTATACTTGTGAATAAATAATAATAGTAATAATATTGTCTTTGATTAAATACATGTCACACCATAACACCTGTAATTGTGTTCATGAATAACAATAATTGTCACAGTTTGACTGATTAGTCTTCAATGTCATTCTCCAATAACTCATAATAGTAAGTCCAACGAGCCATAGTTCATATTTGCATTGTCCTTCGACCTAGCTGTGGTATTATCATGTCCGTCGACATGCGAATCTGCTCACCAGCAGAAGAGTTCATAGTTTGGTAAGTTTTGTCATAGGTAGCGTAGTCTTAGTTCGAGATTGTGGTGAAGAAGATATTGAAGTCAGAGGCAGAGACTGTTCTCCAGTAGGCGAGTCTCTCGAGGTATGAGGCATTGCAGGAATCTTGTCTGTACATGGTAACAAAGGACAAGTAGTGTCCCGGGTGAGGTCTATGTATACGGGTGCACTCGCGTGAAGTCTCTTTATTACCTTCTGTGCTATCAGTCCTAGTAGTCTCTTGCGGCATGTATAGAGCAGTCCAAGTATGGCAATAACAATAACCCCTATAATGACATATGGCAGTATGACCTGCGTTAAAGGCATAGTCTCGTCCCCTTCGAGATTATCCAACATGTTCGCCAAGACGGAAATGTCAGTGTCTTCAATGTCGCCGAGCTTTCTTAGTCTGCTGCGAATGTTGAGACGCCCATTTACCTGACTCCAGATACTCATGTTGGTCAGCTGGACATTCAACGGTGTCGTAATCCGGTTTTCGCGCATCACTTTATACTCCCTTCTTTCTTGAAAGTACATAGGTAGCTCAATGACATCAGACAGTGCTCTGCATCCTGACTCTAACAGAATCATAGTATACGGCGGTGTGACAGTTACATGCGATTCAATATCAACATTAACACAAAGTTTCCTCATAGAAAATTCCCTTTCAGTAGCAATCAACCATTCCCCATCGGACAGATACCTTGCGACAGGCAATTTCACTTTGGTACTAACCTTGATCTTACAATATTGGTTTACTTTCTTTTGGTTCTTCTGATATAAGGATAGCGTACAATATCTATGTCGATTAGTTTCCTCTACCGCAGATGTTAAAGAACAATATTTTATATCAGGCTTTCCACAATTTAGTTGATCTTCTAATCCCAATATGGCATATTGCCGCCCGTCTTCGCTGATTGCAAAATTCGTAAACTCTAAATTATATGTTGCTGTTAAGTTGGTTTCTTTGTAGGGCACAGGCAACATTATTGCCTCCTTAATTTTATATTTGCGTGATACATCCAGCAATGGTATGTCTATGGTTACTACTAACTTATCTTCGAGGGCTAAAGTGTTTGTTCTAAGTACCTTGTAATAATAGAAGGGTCGTTCTCTAGGATCCTGCGGAAGCATGAGCTCAGGTGGAATTTCTACTTCTACCCCTTTTAATATTTGTACTAGCTCTGGAGCAGGTAATATAGTAGGTGATAATCGTTTAGTCGACAACTTAGCTATTTTCCCCTGTAAGTCAGCTATTAAGGCAGTCTCGGCGGTTACCAGATCCCGTACCCTACCAATGTTAGTTTGAATTTGCTGAGATACTATCGTAAAGCGCTTCAAAGGTTGTATTTCCTTATCATAAGTTCCATTATAACTGTCTCTGGACATCTCCTCCCCTATCTTACTCTCCTCCCATACTCTTTTGTCCCATAACACATTACCCTCCTGCAAAGCTCATTAGCTTATCCATCGGCAGTTAGTAAGCGTTAGGGATAAAATATAATATACTTCTTCGCGTCAACTCCTTATCCTCTCTTCTCCTGCACTCTTTAGCTCAGACATAGGAAACTCATCCTCTTTATAGGAAAGCTACTCAGCCTTTTTTCTTGTATCCTTTTTAGTCAGGCTAATTGTACAGTCCTCATTAAATGACCATGTACTTCCACCGCAGTACATGCTTGATGCCCATTTGCTACCACAGCTACAGTCGATACTCATCAACCCATATAGCAGCTTAAGCTTGGCATAATCATCCTCAATCTCCACTTTATAGATATTACTTCTCTTCTCATCTCATCCCTCTTATCCCTACCATTCCTTGTACTTCTGCAATATTCTTCTTTTCCCCTTTTTTTTTTTTTTTTTTTTTTTAATTTTTGATTTTTCCATTTTTTTTTCCATTTTTTTTTTTTTCCATTTTTTTTAAATATAAATTTTCATTTTTTTATGGAGTTGCCCACTTTCAGCCCTCCCTGTCGGTATCCTGCCATTCCTGCTTTTAGTGTTTTGCTAACATATGCCCCCCCAGGTAGTCTGACCTTTTAAACCACTGTCCACATTTCCTACACCAACATCTCTTCCCCTTGTGCACTACTGCTTTGTGTCTGCTTAGACCACTGGAGAAGGCGTACTTCTCCCCACATTCACTGCAGACATGAACATTTTCCCCCATTGCAGACTTCCTATTCTTGGCCTTACCTTCTTGTTCTATTTTTGTCTGCATTTCGTCTTCTGACTCCACTGTCTGAGTCTCCATGGTTCTCGTATTACATTTGCCGCTGATAGTTATGGTGTTCTCAATAAGCCATTTTACTTTCTCCTCATCTAGCCCTACCTTATACAACCTACGCCCAGTTACCTGTAGGAATTCCTGTACAGATGTACTGACCATCTTCATAGCCTGTCATCCTTGCTGGACCTGTACTCGTTCTTGGAGCTGTTTTATCATAAGCTCCCTGCTTTGTAGCTCCCTTTCTACCTCAGGATTCATTTTGTTTTCTTTGGTTTTGCCCTATGTATACCCCTTGTATTCTCTATACTGCCTTATATACCTATGTGCCTGCTCCAAAGCTTCATTTCATATACTACTTTGCCTCCTGCTCCAGTGCTACCTTCCCTGCAGCAAAGCCCAATTTTCCTATACTACTCAGAACTGATGGGGGGAGCTGCTCACTAGCACCAGCTGGGAGCTGCTCACAGACAGAAGACAGATAAAGGCCACACTAATGTTAAAGGGTTGTATCGTCTCGTATCACTGCAACCAGCTCTGACTCCGCAGAATCCCTTCGCTACCCTTTACAATGTGCCGATACATGCAGATACTATACATGTAGTAAGATTTTATCAAATTAAAAGAATAAAATATTGTATGAAATCCTCATGCACATTCAATGATAATGATTATTGTTACAAAATACAATATTACATATACATCATAACTGTTCAATACTGTTCAATAGCTGTTCTTCTTGTTCCCAACACAGCTTCCAAAACTTGTCATAGTCTCATAGTCTATAGATGATCACAGTGTGTACTCACAGTTCCTTGTTCATCTTTGGGGGGGTTATTGTATACTACCTGCTCTTGTCACAATTAGTAGAGATTAGCACAGAAGAGTATTTAATCCAGAGATGAGTAGTTAATCCTGAGAGGATAAATCCTGGTCACGGCACCAATTGTTATAATGTTGTGTTGTGATGATGTACTTCTCGTTGTGATGATGTTATGTATGACAACAATCCAAGTTCTTGCAATCTGGTGTTTTATTGCATTATCCTCTCAGGACCACGGACCACGTCTACACTCAGCCACCCGATCCCCGCAACTCCCTCCGGAGCTCTCCCCGAGCTGCTGTTCTATTCCTAGCGTTCTAACTACTCCCCCCATATTTGGGACATGACCACCAGCCTGGTGAATCTGCTGTATGGTGGTGCCCCCTACAATACTACTGTATTACTAAAAGCATGCTACTTTCTACTATGCTACACTGAGCCTGAGGATAAAACGTTGCAATTTTGGACTCGGCCGGAATACGGAAACGCCCGTAGTTCATTTTCTATTAATCTGATCGAAATTTCGATAACGCCATCGTTTTTCCCATCAAATTCTGCATCAGACTAGTCTGTTTGAAAGAATCTTTGGAATACTTTTTTTTCAAAGTTGAAAACGACAAAACTTGAGTCAATTCTCCCAGCCTGATTCTCCCGACTTTGCAATAATATATAAATTTGCTGCTACTAAAATGTATCAATTCGCCGCTACTAAGATGTATCAATTCGCCGCTGGTGACGTTTTCTAACCCTTTACAGCCTGTGTAATAAATTCAGACTTGGGACACTCCTGTTTAATAGGCCTATTAACCCTTTAAGGACGGCCAAAAGTTGTTATGGCTAGCTGTAGGGACGAGCATTTTTGCAGGATTTTCCTTCAAGGACGAGATATTGTTGAATCCCATAGAGTTATGATGACTATAGTCGATGCTCGCCGCCCAGCCATGGCATCAACTATAGTTGATGCTCGCCCACAAAGGGTTAAAAAATATGGAAAATAAACCATTGCCTGCTTGCTTTATCTTTGGGAGCCTTTTAAGATAAATTCCCCATTGATACATCTAGGTCTAAATTCATGAAAAGATTTTTAAACAGGGTGCCGGTGCTATAGGAAATTAGGCTATGTCAATGAAGGCTAGGCCTAGGCCTACTATTAAACAATACCAGTAGGCCTAGCCTAGGCTATTGAATCAACAAAAAAAGGGGCAGTGATAGATATGTAATCTTATCAATGTAGGCCCTTCTAACTGTAGCCTAGGCTATTGAATCAACAAAATAGGGGGCGATGGTATAGGAAAATGTTATCAATGTAGGCCTACTAACTGTAGCTTAGACCATTAGAAAAAAAGCAGGGCCAGTGATATAGGCAATTTTATAAATGTAAGCCTGTTAATTGTAGCCTGGCTATTGAATCAACGTAAAAATGTAGGCCCACTTTAGTAGCTATAGGCCTACATATAAATAGGGGAGGGGCGCTTTAGATTGACATGGCACACTCTCCCAGTAGACAAGTAGGCCCCCTTAAAAAAAGGGAACCATGACTGTCGACCATAGCTCCCCTGTGTTTCCCAACTCAGATCTATGTCTCATCGTCCCTTTTTCCTTTAATATGATCTCTACGTCCTTGTTTTTTTAATCTTTTTCGATTCAAATCAAATCATTAGGGCCCATAGGGGGGGTTGAGGGGTTAAAAATAGCTTCTTTCTACGCCGTTCAAATGTAAACAAACGGCCGTTTTTGATGCCGTCACAGGCCGTTAAATACAGCCATGGGTTATTCAACGGGGGGTATTAAATACGGCACTCCTTGGTTAAATCAATGGGGCTGCCGTATAAAATAAATAGACAAATGCCAACGCCCATTGATACCGTTGTATTTCATGAGTGGGGGCTGGGGCAGTATCGCCCAAAGCCGCAGGCTGAGTGGGATGCGTCCCAGCCCCCACGAGTGAAATACATCAGAGCGGTATCAATATAGTTGGCATTTGTGTTTATTTTTTTATTTGAAGCCATTTGATGAATGAAAACCAACTTTATTAGCCCATTAAATACGGCCATGTTGTATTCAATGGGGGCATTGAATACGGCCCTACAGTGCTAAAGCATAGGACATGTTGTATTTAAAAAATATAAAGTATAGTATGTGTTATACCGCTATGTAGGTGTAAATTAATACCGGTTAAGTCTTCATAATATCACATTAAGTCTTGTTTAAGCCCCCCCCCCCCCAACTTAAAAATCATATACCGTATTCAACATAATAAGAGCACAGTGGTTAGACCACTTAAAATTAATCATCAGGTTTGCAGACAGCACCCGCACCTGTCTAAAAGGGCCGTATCAATGATGTTTTTTTTTTTTTTTTACAAAATACAGTCAAAAAGCCTGTCCGAATTTTTTTTCTCAAAAGTCAAATTTCTGCTTCAATTTAAGAGCAGGTAAGCCAAGTTATCTTACCCCAAAAAATAGTATTTACCGTAAAACCCCGCCTTTAAGACAGATTTATTTTCGGATATATTTTTCCTACAAGGCAGATTTTCATCTCAAAATAGGGGGTCGTCTTAAAGGTGGGGTCTTTATTATATAGGATCAAAGAAAGAAACATTTTAAAGTTTTTTTCCTACAGGACTGATTTTTATCACAAAGTAGGGGGCCGTCTTAAAGGAGGGGTTTCACGGTATTACAAATTTTGGACCCTAAAATCGCAATTTCTGCTTGAAATCTTAAGAATAAGCTATCAATTTTGTCTATGTTATCCTTATTACATGTTTAACTGTTAGATTTCAATTGGAAGTGTTCTGTAAAAGGGAGAGTTCCCGGCAAAGGGCATAGAATGTTACATTATTATGTAGCCCTTGAAGGTTGATATTACAAATTTAAAAAAAGAAAGGACCTCCCTCGCCACCTTAATTTAAAAAAATGAAAAAGTAACTTATCCTGCTGTCTTGAAAAAAATCATAAAAAAAAGCCTCCCTCCCTCAACGATTTTTTCCAAAAGGTGTCCGCAAAGCTGATACTTGATTGTGAGTGGCCTTTAAACAAATTATCCTAGACACATTTTTAGTAGTGTAACAGGTCAGCGAAAACAGGTCAGCCCCATGGGGAATCGAACCCCGGCCCCTCCGCTCTCGAGTTGAGAATGCTACCGCTACACCACAGGGCTAGCTGCTTCTCCACCACTCTGCTAAGGTACTTGAGCTACCACAGGCGGGCAATGCGCTCTCCACGCATGCTCGGGCTTCCCCGAGCGCTACGTGCCCGCTACAGTAGTAAGGAATTTAATTGTGCTCAAATTTGATATATTTCGGGCTTTTATTGTCTAAAATTGAACAAAAATGGGGGGTGTCTGCTTATTAGGGGATGTACGCTTATTATGTTGAATAAGCATATGATTATCAGAGCATCTGAATATGGTGACTTTTGTACTGTAGTGTACATCTAAAAATGTGCACATACGCCGTCCTCTGCCTTTGGTCCAATCCTATAAGCAGCACTGAAAATCTGACTTGTGTACTAGTCACATCTTGTACATGAGAATTCACGGTAGCCTATATTAGTCAACAGCTGGGATCCAACAAAACGACCCTTGACCATGGATGGCTATGTGTGTGAGTAGGTAGGGCGATTCTAACTATCAACACTTGCCTCCTCCTCCCACTGCCACACATACACAAGTCCAGCATGGGTTAGCTGGCCGACCTCTTGAAAACACTTAACTTCATAATTTGAATTCTAAAATGTTGTCGCTGATATTTTTCAGTTGCTGCCAAAAGGCTCCATGCAAGTCTTCGGGGAATCTAATTTCCCCTGGAGGCAGCAGCAGCAGCAGCCCCCGTCCCAGCCCCCAGCCTCAGCTGCTAGCCTCAAGCCCCAATCCCATGTGGGCTTTCTGGATGGCACCCCTCGGAATCTATCTATAGCCCCTCCACGTAAGTAGAGCTTTATGTGTCACGCTTCACATCTGTCTCAGCTATTTCAATTCAATTTGTTTGTATTTTGATTCAGTTTGAAGATTCACACGAAGAGGACACAGTCCTTAATTTTGACACTTTTGACCTTAGAATTCATGAATAAATGTATAAAATAAGATGGAAACGATGGTATATGTTGAGAGTTTTTCTGTTTTTTTTTGATAATTAAGAAGATACATAGATTTATCTACATTTGTTTAGTGTGCTAACGTTATGCCATATTCTCATGTTTTAGTACTAATATTCTGGAAGCAAATGCAAAGATAGTTCCAAGGGAGTGGTCATTTTTTAACAACAGGGGATTGGTCGATTTCCGCGTGAGCGGGTCGGAATTTTTCTGGTCTCCCCCGCGTGAGGGGTCGAAATCTTTTTTGTCCCCCCCTCCAGGCAGGTTGATATTGGGCGCGGCAACTCCTTTTTTCCGCCAAAAAGGGGTGTAATTTTTTTGGACCCCCCCTCAAGAGAGTCCAATTTTTTTTGGTCCCCCCTTCAAGGGGTCCAAATTTTTTGGTTCCACCCCCCCCAAATCAACCAATCCTCCCCCTGTTGTTAAAAAATGACCACTCCCATAGCTATCCGTCTATTTTGAGTTTATGCATACCGTAAAACCCCGCCTTTAAGACGGATTTTATTTGGGATTTATTTTTCCTACAAGACGGATTTTTTTCCAAGATTGGGGGGTCGTCTTAAAGGTGGGGTTTTTATAAATTGGATTATAGTGAAAACTATTTTAAAAGGCTTTTTGTACAAGACGGATTTTTTTCCTAAAGTGGGGGGTCGTCTTAAAGGTGGGGTCGTCTTGAAGGTGGGGTTTTACGGTATATCTTATATGAAGACATGAGATGAAACCCCTACATTTTGTGAAGAAAAAAAGGCAAGAGAACAATGTGCCTCTACATGGGTAAAAATCGACACGTGCGACACGGCGACACAGGGGTTTTAAAAATCGACACGTGCGACACGGGGGTTTTAAAAATCGACGGACACAGAAAACTTTGAAATAAAAATCGACAGACACATAACCCCTATGCATAAAAATCGACGGACATAGTGTGGGCAATACACAGCAGTGGGTAAGGTGTGGAATGCTGGGACAATGCTGTATGCTGGTAGGCTCTCACACCTAGGTCAAGCAGTATTCTCACACCTGCAGTAGGTGTGAGAATGCTTTGGCCGCGGGGTAGCCTACTTGGTATATTTTGCATAGACAGGTGTATTTAAAAATCGACTGACACAGACAGATCAAGGATAAAAATCGACCTGCAGATATCTTTATATACATAAAAATCGACACAGCGACACGGGTCATTCTTGCTAAAAATCGACACGGCGACACAGGCAGAAATTCGGGTACCCATGTAGAGGCACAACAATAATCAAATGTTAAGTCGCGTACCAATTTTACCCTAAGTAGGAAGCTTGTTTTTAAGTATTCCCTTTTTCAATTTATATTTGTTGTTTAATAATTGTATACCGTATATTTGGTCATTTCCAAATCTAACGTAGATAATTATCAACCAATAGATATAAATAGTATATAGAACATGGAGGGTCATTCATGCAGAAACGTGTAAGAAGATGATATTTATATGACAAGTGGCTGACTCCTGGCCAACTTGAGATATGTCCCGTGAGGTACTTTATGTACATCTGGACATTAAACAAATCAATCAATCAATCAATGCTCATAATTAACATTATGAATTCAATTATGAATTGTAGAAGGGTGAAATTACAATAAATATGATTTTCTGGTATCAAATTTACGAATTATGAGAATTGGGGGTTGACAACTCTGTAAATGTTGCAAATTGTTTAGTGTGCAATTCTATAAACCACTAAATTGCAATTTTAATCTAATCAATTAATTCCTGGCCCAAGTAGATATCTATGACATATTTACAAAAAATATGCCTACTTCTATGTATCCAGACACCTTTTTTGGAGAGTGCTTTTTTCAATAATGAAATTCAATATGATGCACTGCAACGTTTTTATTAGAAAGAATAGCGTTGTACAGCAAAACACTTCAGGTTTCTCTTTATCACAAAGAATTTCTTTTTTTTTAATAATTAAGATATGGGAAAAAAACGGTCATGCTCAGAATAAAAACACTTTCACTACAGTTTTGGACAAAGGTTTGGGCCACCTTAAATTCTATACATGTTTGCATCCATTCATCAATTTTATTACTTCACTAGTTTGTGCTCTACATATAATGGTATTGACTAGGAGGAGAAAACGAGGATGGAAGGCACAAATGCGGCAACTGCCGTTGGGCCTGAAATATTTGTAAATATATAAATCAATAAGTAATAATGAGGGTAAACAAGTGTAAATGTATTAATATAGAGGGTGGAAAACTGCGTTGACAGTCCAGGCAATCAGTAGGGTGGACATGTAGGCACTGGCTGGGGTAGGCCCCAGGAGGGTCAGGTGAGATGGAGCCACCTGGGGAGTTCTTCCCTCAATACCCCAGCCAATCTTGTATAACATATTGGTTGGACCCGATAGTATTTGCAGCTTTTGTTTTGAATAGTGTTGCAAAGCAACTAATATTTGAGTCTGTATTTACGATTTTCACCGTTTTTACGTGTTTCTATGAATTCTTTTGCCAAGAACTGTTGGATGAGATGATCAAAGAGTAAACTGTTGATAAGAGGGTGCACTGTGTTTATATTTTCTTTGATTCAGGTAAAAAATACACCTGGTGAGTATTATTATAATAGCGTATTCAACGTAATAAGAGCCCTCCCCCTAATAAGCACCCCCCTCCCCTTTTTGGGTTCTGAGACTAAACAGAGGGAAGTAAAGGTGTCAACTGTGTCTCCCAGGTGGCTCTGGTAAAATAGAGAGTCAAACAGCTAATGACTTTGCTAATATGAAGGGTCAACTTGAGTAAACTCTCTACTATCAGTGTCAACTTGAGTTGACTCCCTACTATTAGAGTCAATAGCAGAGTCAATAGCTGTTTGACACTCCATATTTGCCAGAGCCACGTGGGAGACACAGTTGACACCTTTACTTTTTTGTGTATAGAACAAAGGCTCAATTTTCTTAATTTGGATACAATTAAACTCTTAAGCACATAAACCGCCATAAAAATAATTTTATAACCACCCATGGCACTTATTACATCAAATACGGTAATCTAAGTTGGTGTTCTTTTCTTACTCATGTTTGATTTTCAGTCCTGAAGTGTTTTCACCATTTGGTGTTCAGTTCTTAGTTTGATATTAAACTGTTCATTTCTTACTTGCACTTTTACAATGTTTGAGCCAGTTGGTGTTCAGTTCTTACTTACATTTTCTTCTTTATCATTTCAACAATATTTTTGTTTCATAGTTAAAATTTAGGGGTAGTCTTGCCTTTAACGCTTGAATCGGCAGACCAAAATAAAGGTTCCAACTACTGTAAAACCTTGGTTATAAGCGGAATGTGAATTTAGGAGGTAAATTTGGCTTACAATAAAAGGTCTTGATATTTGTTATCACTATATTCCTATATATTGAAACCTCGCCCATAAGCCGAAAGGGAGCTTGGGGGATAAAACTTGGCTTATAGCAAATAAAAACGCCAAATAAAATTTCACTTATAACCAAGGTTTTATGGTAATTCTGCTCTAGTGTTACTTTTGACATAATAGCTCATAAGGTTCCATTCAGTGATCCACTTCTCTTCCTTTTTGTCTGACTTCCAATGTTTCATTTGTGACATCTGTGATAAACGGAATCATGTTGTACTAATTTATTTATAGTGTAGTGTAGCATAATTCATTTTGCACTTTATTCCTGAAGACTCAATCATAGAAGCTACCATAAATTCCTGAGTATTACCGGCATCTCGCGTATAACCTGCACCCCGACTTTGGGAAAATACTATAACCCGTATTGGGGGTCTGAGTGCCCCGAGGAAAAAACCCTCGTACAACCCGCAGGCATTTGGGAGAATCTCCCCTCTTTACCAGCAGCGAGTTACATGTACCTGGGGTGGATGCTGGGGTAAACTAAAGGTGTGAGCGCCGATGGGGCTACTTACTAAGTATACAGTGGGCAGGGGACAGGTGTGAGCGCTAAAGCCAAGGAGCTAACCAACGGGAGGGGGCTACCTTGAAGGGGCTACCTTGAGCTACCTCCTGTGTAAAGGGGGGGTGGGGAGGGAGGTGTGAGCGCCATATGTGTTACATGTACTAGCTTGTGGGTGAGTAATTTTTTGGTCAGTATTTGGGGAATTTTTCGGATCGTAAAAAAGAAAACCCCTCGTATTACCCGCACCTAGACTTTGGGAGAATCGTATAACCCGCAGTTCCAATTTGGTTCGCATACTATCCGCGGGTAGTACGCGGGAATTTATGGTAATGTTAATTTTGTAATAATCATAATAGTATTTTTATATTTGAAGCTGATCTTAATTTTGTCATCTTGACCATGCTATGTTCTCTTCTGCTGTTACAGTGTGGTATCTAGGACTTGGAATATCAATATCTATTCTGATCTTGATATGTAGTATACATGCTGTAGATTGCTACTGTAGTTGAGTGTTGTCCGAGGGAGCTGAAAACATTCCTGCTTGAGGATTGGCTTCATTAATTTAAATGCATTATTCTCTCAGGGTTCTGCATATTGATCTGGATTGAATCTTACATTTCACACATGCGGCTGTGGTCAGGTTTAAGAAATAAAATAGATCATATAATCTATTGTTGCTCTTTTCTTTTTCCTGTTTTCTTTCCTACAATGTATTCATTATTACTATTTAAGGTTATTTTGCGTTATAAAAAGGTGATGGAACACCTAGCTGAAAGGAGTATTTAGGAGGCTAATTCATGCTGAGGCCAAAAAAAAGTTGTGTTCAGGTATCCCTAGCGACCCTGTTTTTTTGGCCCTACCCTAATTTCTTTTTTTTCTCTCTGGAAGACATTTTTGTGTTTTTTCTACAAAAAACACTTTTTTTTTTACTGAAATTCTTTTTTTCCGTAACATTTTATGAAAAAGAGAGGAATTTTGTCTCAAAATCCTTAAAAAGAATTTGGTAAAATTTTTTAAAAAATCGACCCACCTACCCTATTTTTTTTGGGCCATGTTACCTGAACACAACTTTCTTTTTTTTTTGGCCTGAGAAAATACTACATCTTATGAGACTCGAAGCTGTCTCATATAGAAGTGTACATATTCTTCTTAATTACAATGAACAATAGTGGTATTTACTAGAATGAGAGACTTTGATTCCTCGTCGACTCAGACGCCACTGCCTTAGTCTCGTTCTGATTATGGCAAAAACTGTAAAAGCTGCGTCATGCAGTGAGCTGGTCCCCGACGTTCTAACCTGTACTACGGGTAGCGCTGCGTAAGCACCACGCCGATCACAGCGCCCCCCTTGTGTGCAGGGAGAGAATATAACAGCGTTGAATAACGTTCTACATATAAAGTTTTAAAAAACTTTATACTTTGTAACGTTTCAGAACCGTGAAAAACGTCCTTTGTTCACTGGGAGTGTACCCTCTTTTATTATAGCTAGGACAACAACGCATACAGATTCCCTATCTCTTAGGTGTGTTGTACACTCCCAGACTTACTCTCGTTCCCAAATCCTTCCGAAGGAAGGCTCTGGTAACTGCCAAATGTTGGGATTTTGCTGGGTCTGGGCAACCCCTGCTGGTAGCTTGGAACCAGCGACCAGGAACAGGAAATGAAACCAGAAATGCTGATGGTAAATTTACCTAAAACTACCATCATACATTCTGGTTCCATTTCCTGTTCCTGTTCGCTGGTTCCAGCCTACCAGCAGGGGTTGCCCAGACCCAGCAAAATCCAAAGTTCAAGGTCATTTGGCTGTCCCCAGAGCCTTCCTTCGGAAGGATTTGGGAACAAGAGTATCCCAGACTCTGACAGTGGTGTACTAGCCGTGAGCAAGGAGGAGTCGGCCGACCCGTGGCGCCCCCTACGTCCCTAAACCTATATATGGCGCAGATTCGGCCGTTGTGCACCACATTCAAACATGTCGTCGTAGCGCGATGAGCTCCCGCCTACCCACAAAGAATAAATTCCCACAGAGCCCTGATTACAAATAATGTTGATCAAAGTATCGAAATTAGTGCAAAACATGTAGTCCTACATCGTGGTATGTAGATGAAAAGGGTATCTTGTAGATATAGGCCATTTTTAGGAGCATTTCTGTCCTAGATGGTGGGAAAATTAATACATTTTCGCCCATGTAAATAGAGTGCTGTCAAACTGAAATGGGCGGTGCCTCGTCCTCTGAATACACATCATTTAGAATTCCATTTCTAGGCTTATAATTGTACCCGAGTCGCCATCTTATATACAGTAGGACCATGACGCTTGATACTTTATAACCTTGACCCTTATAAAAAGTGATGGTGACATGAATTTAGGCCAGCATTGCTTTAAATATATCTCAAAATTTAGCATGGCAGTGGCCGCAGGATGCACAACTCGCATACCACGTCTCCTACTGTGCCCCCACCGGCTGCCAAGTTGTGCCCCTCCCATGCGTCCGCACTGTGCCAGAAGGTCTGTCCGATGCAGCCCCGATCTCCCACGGTACTCATGGCGAGGGTAGGCCTGAATACAAGCACATTTTACTACCTTAAATTCCTTAGCTCTTCTGAGAGCTCGGACGGTTTTAACTCAATAAAATATCCGTCTTGTGATAGAAATGTGTAAGATTAATAGAGGTGGACTGGTTACTGTGTAAGATTCGCTTGAAGATGACCAATTTTTGATTTGTAGGAAGCCATTTTGGCGGCCATCTGTCAGCTGTCAGTTCTTTTCTTCATTGTAGATTGACATGTCTCTGGTCTGTTCAATATGGGATAAGAAATGTGTTATCAATATGACTGACATCAATATTCAGTATCTAGCAGCTGTAAAACATGAATATAATCAGTTTCAGTCATGTGTATTCGGGATGCCACTTCTGCCATGCGAGTCTTTGTTATGATGGCTTTAGTTCCTCTCAATCTCGCTAGCGGCCATCATGCTAAAGTCTAAGAGAGTGGCATACAATCTGCGAGCATGGCGTACAAGCCTTGCCCAGCCTGGCTTCTGTAAGCAGCTCTGTTTACTTGTCCGATGCTCTCCCGAACAGAGCTGCTTGGGAACCCCCATTCAAAAGTAAAGTGATAGCTCGATCACAAAGGAAATACTTAGGGAGTGATCATTTTTTAACAACAGGGGGGGGGGGGTGGATTTCCGCGCGGAGCGCGCGAAATTTTTTTCACCCCCCCCCGGTCAACGGGTCAAAATTTTTTACCCCCCCCCCCTACGGGTCGGAAATCGGCGCGCGCGCAGGCCCTTTGAAGCATAGTAACGCGCGGGCTTTTTGGCCCAAAACAGGTTAAATTTTTTTGACCCCCCCCCCCAAGAGGGGTCCAAATTTTTTAACACCCCCCCCGGTCAAGGGGTCCAAATTTTTTTGCCCCCCCCCCAAACCAACCCCCCCCCCCCTGTTGATAAAAAATGATCACTCCCATAGTACTTATACATTTTGTGGTAATTAGATAGAATAAACCCTTACCAAGGGCAATCACACCAAAAGGGATGTGGTCGAATATTTATAAATATGTTACAGATGGTAGGGTGTTTACCCGTACCGCTTAGAGCCGCGAAAACTGCAGTTTCTCTACTCCATTTTAGTTTTTTTCTTCTTTTTTTTATAGGAATTTGCGAAATATACTGACATCCTATTCAAGCCAAGGCTTTGGGCTATCAGACCATACATTGGGCTCCCAGGATAATGCAATCTTTGATGGTACAATCTCAGTCATTCTGAGTATAATATGCAGTCACTACACTGAGTGGATATATTATGTAGAGTGTCTGAGTTTGACACATCTTCTGTTATCCTAAATCCGTGCCGTATGGCACTAAAATAAATAATGTTGAGCCGGCTTAACTCAACCCAAGATGGCTCAAATTATCAAATTTGTTTTATTCTGTGTGTATCTCATCATTTGTAGGCTTACTATTCCAATCCGCAGGTGCACATTTATGTTTTTATGACCTAATTACTAGATATTTAGCCCTCTAAATTACATTCTATGCAAAATTAACCTGCTTTAATGACCAGCTTAACTTACCTCCTTGCGGCTCAACTTACCTCGACACCCGGCTCAACTAACCTTCCTAGGAAGGTTAGTTGAGCCGAAATTCTTCAAAATGTTAATTGCCATTTTGGGGTACTTCATTTGTTACAATCCCAACAAAATGCATTTTGTAAATATCTAAAATAATTAAGTTTATAACCAATAAAAAAATAATACCGCAATATTTTTTCTTTTGGATATACGGGCCAATTATTCAAAATTGGCTCAACTAACCTCACTCTCCCCTAGATAGGGACATGGGACAGGAGGAAAAAATAGATAGGGACATGGGGAATTTCTTAAGATCGACACAGGACATGGGGACCCCCCCCCCCCCCCATCAAGGGCCCCAAAGAAATTTCCAATCAGTAGGCCTGGATCTAATGTGTCTCCAGAGGGGTGAAAAGCGACCTGGCGACCTGGGCTGTTTTCCAGTCGACCTGGTGACTTGGTACAATGATTTAAGCAACCTGGCGACTTTCTGAAAAATATGTGCACAGCAAAAATGGCCTAAAAAAGCGGCTTTCCGACCTGAAGGGGGACCCCTCTGCACCACTTTAGGCTCTACAATAGCTCCAGTCACCAAGAAACGGGCAGTGAATACACCTGTTTTGCCTCTCTAGTATACCCGCATAGATTAGGCTGTAAAGGGTTTTCTTTTGTTCCAGGATATTGATACATGCATATATACCAGAAATATTATGTAAAATATCTATAATTGTTGAGCAATTTATGTTTTTCTCATTAATAATTGGTGGGAAAGTGTCATTTTTGGGCATTTATACCCATAAATACCTTTAAATCAGGGAGAATTGGACACTCAGCAATATTTCATAAGGGCTAATTGTGGTTACTATTGTTGTCAGTCTTGCAATATAGTAATATTTTCTAGACACATGTACTAGAAACCATAAATTGTTGGTTATAGACCCATTATGCTTGATAATGCGGGATAAATCCTCCAAATGACGGCCATTTTGGATCGAGAAATTTCCTTTCGATTGGGATTTTGAGAAGCTCGGCCCCAAAAAGCATGATTTTGTCATACATTTCACATAGAACAGCTGACTTTTATCAAATATATAGACCTCTTATTATTACAATAGACACTTTTTTTTTTTTAGGGGACCCCAGTCTGTACTGTTTTCATCATCACTGTCAGCATTTAATATTTTGTACAAGTAAATTTTCATGTTTTTGGTATGTTTCATCATGCTGTACAAGTAATGGGGTGAAACATCCATTTTGAGCCAAATGGCAAAAAAATGCAAAAATTCAACATTTCGCTACCAACTTTGAATGAGTCTTTTTCAGTAAACCAGACTAGATACAATGCCCTAAATGGTCTCATTTGAAAGATAACTTAGTTTCTGAACTACTTGACACATTTAGCTAAAAGGTGTCACTCTGGTTGTCATGGCAACTTTGCCTTGTAAAAGAGTGAAAAATTTGAAATTTCAACATTTTAGAATCCTCGTTGCCATGGCAACAGAATCCACACGTTTTCACAACTTTTTTCTCTAATGAAAAATTCATATTCCATGATGTCTTAGCTTTAAATTGGTATCAAAACGGTTTTTGTGTGCCATTTGGTCATTGAATAAATGCCATTTAATTAAAAGATGTAGATGAACTTTAAAACTTTTTACCTATACTTCATGACTGGAGCTATAGGGTTAAGTAGGCCTAATAATAAATTATCGATCGTCGAAAATGCTTCAGGCAATCAAGTGTAATTCTGTGCCTAATTACGAATTAATTGGCCCTCATAATTACGAATTGAGTTACATCACCAGCAGCAGATCTGGGGCTGTGGTGCTCACTGCAGATATGTATTGTGCAGGAATGATAGAAGCGCATGTCAAATAGTAACTAAGATGCTACAGTTAGATATCTATGTGTGTTTTGCATGCAGAGAGTGTGTGAAAGAATAGAGATGAGCTGGGGAAATGGTTTGACATGGGAATCTGTCATAGAGGTTTAGGGAGCCGATGTATATATACATAGGATCCCCTGACCCCTGTGGGCCCTAGCAGTAGGCCTAACAGCTGGTGTTACATGAGGCAGGCTGGGGTCAACTAGGGATCAGCCAGGTAACCCTTGCTGACTCAACAACGTAGTATAAACATTGATGGGGTTGGTGGGGTCATGACCTTGGGGTTAAGTATATGTGACCCAGTTGTTATGGGTTCATGGGGTCATGACCCTGACTATACACAGGATTGATGGAGTTGGTGGGGTCATGACCTTGGAGTTAAGTATACATGACTCAGTTGTTAAGGGTTCATGGGGTCATGACCCTGATGATACACAGGAGTACGCAGGGGTATATAAGCCAGGACCAGCTCAGAAATAAAGTAGATTTGTACTTGTAAGTTGTCTTGGAGTTCTTGGATCATGTCATACCTTCTGACACACGGTAGTATGCTGCTACTCTATAGGCTATGCTAATGCCTAAAGTCATGGAAGATATACAGATATAACAGTCTTCTACACTCAGGGAGCTTGCTCACATCCGGATTTACACTGGTGACAGCGGTGGGATCCGAACATTAAAAAGTACTGGATTTTTTCTCAAAACGATATTGTACATCTCATTGAGAAAAAGAGGATTGTAGTCGGGTCGAACCCACGATAAAAGAGACACTAAATTCAAGATGTCTGCAACCCCTGCAGAGAGAAGACTAGCCTTGGAAATAGCCACCCAGGACCGAAGGACATTAGAAAAGTTTGCAAAATCCATCGGTACCTGTGATGGAGAGGACCCTACAGCCCTTAGGGAGTGGCTAAGAGGCATAGACCATGCTTCCAAAGGTTCAGGTGCCAGCCAAAAACTAGTTATTGAAATGGCCGTATACCTAGCTGGGGGTGACCTAGGGGAGTTTATCCTAGAGACCTCAAATGCCATGGATCAAGCAACTATCACCTGGGTGGCACTGAGAGACCAAGTTGTAGAAGCATTTCTGAGCATGGACGAACGTGATCAGCTACAAGATCTAGTCTACAGTATGAGGCAGGAGCCTGATCAGATGACCTGGGAGTTTGGACGTAAATTTAGAGCTGCCTGCAGCAAGGCCTTTTCTGCAGAGGAGATGAAGTCGGATTTCCTACAGAAAACCCTATCACGATGTTTCACCCAAGGACTGAGGCAATCTGAAGTGAGACAGGGGGTGTTTGGAGATAGGCCAGTCAAATTCGAAGCTGCTATAAAGAAGGCAGCAGAGACGGCGCATGCTCTCCACAAGGCATCTCAAAATGAAGTTTTCTCTCGTGAAAGTACCTCTGAAATTGCTGCACAAAGTGGCTCACTGGGGGAGGGTGCCAAGTCAGAATAGTAGCAATGGCTACAACCCACTCCACAGCCCAACCACAAGAGAATTCCTCCTGGGGAGAGGAAGAGTAGGGAGTGGGTTAAGAACGCAATAGAATGGACCAATTGTATTGTTTTGTCAGTCACAAGAAGTTACATATATCAAACTGCCCTATGTACATCAGAAGTTACAATAGTTTCAGGGCATCACACAGCTCCCTGTCACTTAGCACAGCAGGGAGTTAGCAGTGATGCGCACACCTAGCAAGTGCTCGCGCAGGAGGCTGTAAACAGTATACCACATAGCTCTGTAGTCCACACAGGAAGTTCCAGGGGACCAAACTGCCCTCTGTACATCAGAAGTCACAGGAGTTACAGGGCATCAAACAGCTCCCTGTTAGTGGGAGCTACAGGAAGTTACCAGGCCTAGCGCCTACCTCCAGTGCATGAGAGTCACGGGAAGTTAGAGGAGAGTATATAGCCCTCTGTACATCAGAAGTCACAGGAGTTACAGGGCATCAAACAGCTCCCTGTTAGTGAGAGCTACAGGAAGTTACCAGGCCTAGCGCCTACCTCCAGTGCATGAGAGTCACGGGAAGTTAGAGGAGAGTATATAGCCCTCTGTAGATCAGAAGTTACAGGAGTTACAGGGCATCAAACAGCTCCCTGTCAGTGAGAGTTACAGGAAGTTACCAGGCCAAGCGGCTCACCCCTGGTGCATGAGAGTCACAGGAAGTTACAGGGTACCAAACTGCCCTCTGTACATCAGAAGTTACAGGAGTTACAGGGCATCAAACAGCTCCCTGTCAGTGAGAGTTACAGGAAGTTACCAGGCCTAGCGCCTACCTCCAGTGCATGAGAGTCACAGGAAGGTACGAGAGACCATACAGCCCTCTGTACATTAGAAGTTCCAGGAGTTCCAGGGCATCAACTAGCTCCCTGTCAGTGAGAGTTACAGGAAGTTACCAGGCCTAGCGCCTACCTCCAGTGCATGAGAGTCATAGGAAGTTATGAGAGACCATACAGCCCTCTGTACATAGGAAGTTACAGGAGTTCCAGGGCATCAAACAGTTTCCTGTCAGTGAGAGTTACAGGAATATACCAGGCCTAGCGCCTACCTCCAGTGCATCAGAGTCACAGGAAGTTACCAGGCCTAGCACCTACCTCCAGTGCATGAGAGTCACAGGAAGTTACAGGAGACCATACAGCCCTCTGTACATCAGAAGTTACAGGAGTTACAGGGCATCAAACAGCTCCCTGTCAGTGAGAGTTACAGCAAGTTACCAGGCTTAGCGCCTACCTCCAGTGCAGGAGAGTCACAGGAATTTACAGGAGACCATACAGCCCTCTGTACATCAGAAGTTACAGAAGTTACAGGGCATCAAACAGCTCCCTGTTGGTGAGAGCTACAGGAAGTTACCAGGCCTAGCGCCTACCTCCAGTGCATGAGAGTCACGGGAAGTTAGAGGAGAGTATATGGCCCTCTGTACATCAGAAGTTACAGGAGTTACAGGGCATTAAACAGCTGCCTGTCAGTGAGAGTTACAGGAAGTTACCAGGCCAAGCGGCTCATCCCTGGTGCATGAGAGTCACAGGAAGTAACAGGGGACCAAACTGCCCTCTGTACATCAGAAGTTACAGGAGTTACAGGGCATCAAACAGCTCCCTGTCAGTGAGAGTTACAGGAAGTTACCAGGCCTAGCGCCTACCTCCAGTGCATGAAGTCACAGGAATTACAGGAGACCCTACAGCCCTCTGTACATTAGAAGTTACAGGGCATCAAACAGGTCCCTGTCAGTGAGAGTTACAGGAAGTTACCAGGCCTAGCACCAACCTACAGTGCATGAGAGTCAAAGGAATTTACAGGACACCATACAGCCCTCTGTAATAAGAAGTTACAGAAGTAACAGGGCATCAAACAGCTCCCTGTCAGTGAAAGTTACAGGAAGTTACCAGGCCTAGCGCCTACCTCCAGTGCATGAGAGTCACAGGAAGTTACAAGAGACTGTACAGCCCTCTGTACATTAGAAGTTACAGGAGTTACAGGGCATCAAACAGCTGCCTGTCAGTGAGAGTTACAGGAAGTTACCAGGCCTAGCGCCTACCTCCAGTGCATGAGAGTCACAGGAAGTTACAGGAGACCATACAGCCCTCTGTACATCAGAAGTTACAGGAGTTACAGGGCATCAAACAGGTCCCTGTTGGTGAGAGCTACAGGAAGTTACCAGGCCTAGCGCCTACCTCCAGTGCATGACAGTCACGGGAAGTTAAGAGGAGAGTATATGGCTCTCTGTACATCAGAAGTTACAGGAGTTACAGGGCATCAAACAGCTCCCTGTCAGTGAGAGTTACAGGAAGTTACCAGGCCAAGCGGCTCACCCCTGGTGCATGAGTCACAGGAAGTTACAGGGGACCAAACTGCCCTCTGTACATCAGAAGTTACAGGAGTTACAGGGCATCAAACAGCTCCCTGTCAGTGAGAGTTACAGGAAGTTACCAGGCCTTGCGCCTACCTACAGTGCATGAGAGACACAGAAAGTTACAGGAGACCATACAGCCCTCTGTACATTAGAAGTTACAGGGCATCAAACTGCTCCCTGTCAGTGAGAGTTACAGGAAGTTACCAGGCCTAGCGCCTACCTCCAGTGCATGAGAGTCAAAGGAATTTACAGGACACCATACAGCCCTCTGTACATTAGAAGTTACAGAAGTTACAGGGCATCAAACAGCTCCCTGTCAGTGAGAGTTACAGGAATATACCAGGCCTAGCGCCTACCTCCAGTGCATGAGTCACAGGAAGTTACAGGAGACCATACAGCCCTTTGTACATCAGAAGTTACAGGAGTTACAAGGCATCAAACAGCTCCCTGTCAGTGAGAGTTACAGGAAGTTACCAGGCCTAGCACCTACCTCCAGTGCATGAGTCACAGGAAGTTACATGGGACCATACTGCCCTCTGTGCATCAAAAGTTACAGGAGTTACAGGGCACCAAACAGCTCCCTGCCAGTTACCACACTGACCCAAAAAAAAAAATTTAAAAAAAACTCTGAACCCTACAGCATAGGTGGTTGTTAGTTTTATTGGATTAATCCACACAACTTAAAGTTTGGGAGTTAGGACACCACACTGTCTTGGTACATGAAAATTACAGGACATTACACCGTCTCTGTACATAAGCGTTACAGGAGCTATAGGGCACCACACTGACCTAAAGCCATGAACCCTACGGCATAAGTAGTTGTTAGTTTTATTGGATTAATCCAAACAACTTAATTTTGGGAGGTGTTTGTAATTTTATGGGTTATTGTTAATCAGAAAGACAACATTTGACTGAAGCTCTACCATATGATGTTGAGAAGAGTCCAGCACCACAATGATGCAGACATATATGGAATAACTGGTGGTGCGGGAAGAAATTCAACATATGAATTAAAGTAGGTTATGATGGACCCTGTAGTCAGGAGAGACCCCAGGGAATCTATCACAAATCTCTGACTTTTTGCGAGCATCATGTGCGTCAGCCAGCTACATCGGCATTGTGATTGGTTCAATACTAGAGAAGTGAAAATGTTGCCTTGTACTTGGTTTTTAGTTTTATTGACAAATGATTTGTCAAACAACTTTGAATTGGAAGGTGTGTAATTCTGTGCCTAATTACGAATTAATTGGCCATCATAATTACGAATTGAGTTACATCACCAGCAGCAGATCTGGGGCTGTGGTGCTCACTGCAGATATGTATTGTGCAGGAATGATAGAAGCGCATGTCAAATAGTAACTAAGATGCTACAGTTAGATATCTATGTGTGTTTTGCATGCAGAGAGTGTGTGAAAGAATAGAGATGAGCTGGGGAAATGGTTTGACATGGGAATCTGTCATAGAGGTTTAGGGAGCCGATGTATATATACATAGGATCCCCTGACCCCTGTGGGCCCTAGCAGTAGGCCTAACAGCTGGTGTTACATGAGGCAGGCTGGGGTCAACTAGGGATCAGCCAGGTAACCCTTGCTGACTCAACAACGTAGTATAAACATTGATGGGGTTGGTGGGGTCATGACCTTGGGGTTAAGTATATGTGACCCAGTTGTTATGGGTTCATGGGGTCATGACCCTGCCTATACACAGGATTGATGGAGTTGGTGGGGTCATGACCTTGGGGTTAAGTATACATGACTCAGTTGTTAAGGGTTCATGGGGTCATGACCCTGATGATACACAGGAGTACGCAGGGGTATATAAGCCAGGACCAGCTCAGAAATAAAGTAGATTTGTACTTGTAAGTTGTCTTGGAGTTCTTGGATCATGTCATACCTTCTGACACACGGTAGTATGCTGCTACTCTATAGGCTATGCTAATGCCTAAAGTCATGGAAGATAAACAGATATAACAGTCTTCTACACTCAGGGAGCTTGCTCACATCCGGATTTACACAAGGTAATATCGCGCATGTGGTACATGTAATATCGTGCACCCCCTAAAAGGCACGATTTAAACTTTTTTCAATTTTTTTTTTTGGTGAGTAGCCACTTTATATACGATATCATGTCAATGCATTATATTCATATGAGGTGTATATCTATGCCTTGAGCTAGACATTTATAAAAACGTCTAAAAATCGAATTTTTTTAATCTTTCTATTTTCCCAGTTTCTATACTAATCCCCATAGGGCCAGTATTGCTCAGGCATGTTGTTATATCGCGCACCTATTTGTAGAATAAAAAATAATATCTAAAATAAAAAATAAAATGAGTGGATAAGTTTTACAGGGTAGCTTTGTATGTTGTCTAACACTGTTGTAAATTTGGGGATGTTGCCACTTACCAGACAGGTGTGAGTGCATGTGGAGTAAAGCACCCTGTTTTCACACTCTTAGGTGTGAAAACAGGTGCGCGAAATAACCAGTATGGTGAAATACACTGTATTTCAATGGGTGAGCGATATAACCCTAACATTCAGCCCGACTTTTAGCCCCCTGCTTAGCATACAAGGGTGTGCAATTGGCATTTATTTTTTTCTCCATTTTTTTCACTTTGAATTATTTCTAAACAAGAAATGCGGTTGTTGCCACGTAAAAAATTCCTCCGGCAATTTTTATATGCGGCAACAACCGCAATTCTTGCATTTGAAGGAACATAATGTCTACATGGTTGGTATCTTTGTAGGGGACCCATTCAAGACACCATATAAACAGGGCAGGAGGATGATATAACTGACAGATGTAACACAACAGGGGGAAAACTTGCCATTACAGGGATTTAGTGTAATATACAGCCACTAGGTGGCCACCAGTGCAGCAGCACTAAGAGAACCATTGAATTCCTTTGGTCCATGTAAGGGGGGTAGGTACGATTATAATCAACCTCAGGTGCATCGAAATGGGTGTTGCTAGGCAGATAAACAATTAGAATAGCTGTTGCTAGGCAGCCAGCTGTCTTAGCAACAAACCAATAAAACCATTGAATTCCTCGGGTCCATGTTAGGGGGGGGTAGGTAGGATTATAATCAACCTCAGGAGCATGGAAATGGGTGTTGCTAGGCAGATAAACAATTAGAATAGCTGTTGCTAGGCAACCAGCTGTCTTAGCAACAAACCAATAGAACCATTGAATTCCTTGGGTCTATGTTAGAGGGGTAGGCACAATTATAATCAACCTCAGGAGCATGGAAATGGGTGTTGCTAGGCAGATAAACAATAGAATAGCTGTTGCTAGGCAACCAGCTGTCTTAGCAACAAACTAATAGAACCATTGAATAACTTGGGTCCATGTTAGGGGGGCTATGTACGATTATAATCAACCGCAGGAGCATGGAAATGGGTGTTGCTAGGCAGATAAACAATTAGGGGGTATAGGTATGCTTATGATCAACCTCAGGATCAAAGGTTGATTGATATTAATTTTATCATTATATGCATAAATTTGTGTTGTGACACCTTAAAACAAAATGGCGGCACCCCTTAAAACAAAATGGCGGCACCCGTTCTGACTTCCTGTCAAATGAAAACAATATAATGCCTCAACCTGGTAGTTCGCAAGCTCTCGGCCTTAAAAAAAGATACAAAAATCGTTCTTAATAACAGTGAACTAGAGAGGTGAGGAACATTTGGGTAATATTGTCAAAAGGTGTGCAATATTACCCACATTTACCCTAAGCCTAGCAGAGAGCGCATAAAACCTTTGACTCCCCTCGCTGAAGGCGCCAAAAAGTTGTCCCCCCGCCTTGAACTATAGCAACACGCGGGCTTTTTTGCTTAAGAGAGGCTTAATTTAATAAGACCCCCCCCCCCACCTCAGGAGGGGTCAGAATTTTTTACGCCCCCCCCCCCCTGTAGGGCATAACTTATAAATGAACCTCCCCTGTCCTGTGCAGTGACCAGTTGTGCGCGTGAATATTGCAGGCCCAGATAATCATTCTAATGTGAATTTCCATAATGACCTTGACCTTTATTTTAGAGGTCACATAAAAAAACTGTATCATAATAGATATTGCACTTTGTGTATGGAAGGCTATGATTTCAGATTATATCCAAACACCAGATGCTTGACCTTAGACCTTTGACCTATGACCTACTATTTGTCAGATACATGTATTAGCATTACCGTAAAACCTCGCGTATAAGCCTAACTCGCGTATAAGCCGCACCCCGAGTTTGGCCCGATTCTATAAGCCGCAGAAGCCTTCTGAGTCGTCCTGTGAAAAACTCGCGTATAAGCCGCACCCCCTTCTTTGGCCTTTAGTCTGTAGCCCACACATGGAGTCAGAGTCCTCCTGGTGGCCCTATGTGGCCTCCTGGCGGCCCGTACGGCCTCCCCATGGCCCGTGACGGCATGAGGCCCCCATGTGGCCCCTACATTGTCAAGTTTTGTCAGCTTTATCACACCCGTAGTGGGGGGGGGGGGGTCCGTCATACCTGTTCATGAGTATTAACAGCTTTTGTTAACCCCCCCCCCCCCCCAAAGAGCCTGTAACGTGAGTGGGCAGTGTCAATGCCTCATTTCTCATGGTCACACCTCAGCCCTAAGACAATGCAGCCCACTCGCACTTTAGCCCTAAGACATGCAGCAGTGTACCGCTAATCCCTGCTAGCATTCACACAGAAACCATACACCTTGTAGCCTCCCCCCCCCCCAATGTTAGCGCTAATCCCCCCTCCCCCACCTTGCTCTACCATGGGCCACCAGCATGGCCGTGTTGAAGACATTTTCTGTTGAATTTTGAAATCGAAATTCGGAAAAACTCGCGTATAAGCCGCATCCCGACTTTGGGGCGATTCTATAAGCCGCACTGGCGATCTGACTCGCGTACTAGCCGCGGCTTCTACGCGAGGTACATGGTATCATGCCAACCCAGCTAGCATTCTGATGTTGTACCAACATTGGTTCAACGTTAGCTGGTGTTGGCATGATGTTGGACATTGACGTTGTCACAACTACCTTTTGGCCGGTGATTTCTATTATGTGCCAACATCGCCAACGTCGCCGTTGGCAAAACGTTGGCTTAACATTGTACCAACGTCAGATATTGACGTTGTGCCAACGTCTACCCTACCACTTTATGAAATTTGTGACATTGACATTTGTTCGTGGTGTTTACCCAACTTTGATTATCAATGTGTGATTGGAGAGAATTAGTGAACATAGTTTGCTCATCATATAGGCCTAATGGCTGTGAACAATCATCATTTAAGAGCATTTCTTTATTTTCATTTCACCTTAATCTCAGCTTGAATGGCCAAGAAGTGATACAGAATCTTACCCTTGCCCTACACCTTATCTACCTGTCATTGCCTACGAAAAGGTGTCCTCATTAGAATATTGCCAGGATTCTTTTATATTACATAATAAAGGTGGTAATAAGGAGTACAATGGATTATAAAGAGAATATACTTGGTTTCAAATGCTATATAAAACACCCATGATCCCCAATTATTAGCCAATATGAGAAAGATAATGTATCTAATGGGGAAAATATCTTCTTACAACCTCCAATGCCATCTGGTGGAGGTTGGAGACACAGCATTAAGCCAACGTTGGAATGACTTTAATTATCCTCCGTTGTATCAACGTTGGCAACACATTGGGAGTATTGCCAACGTTAGTATAACGTAAATTTACCAACGTTGTACCAACGTTGGCAGACCAACGTTGTGCCAACGTTAAAATGTTGCTTGCGACCTGCTAACGTTGGCACAACGTACCGTTGCTTGCTGGGAAGACACAATGAATAGTTAATCAGTTGAATTGCAGCAAAATGTATATTTTCCTATTCAAACCTCATTTCCAACTTTTTATTTTCAATGTAGAAGTGTCAAGTTTGTCCCCCACATAGAGTTTTACACTCACCAGGTCTATAATCTACATATTCACAGCTTTCCAACCATACCTGTGCCTCTACATAGGTAAAATTCGACACGGGCGACACGGCCCTTTTAGGCCCTTTTAAAAATCGACGGACACAGGAAAATCGGGGATAAAAATTGACCCACAGGGGGTTTGCTCTATGTTCTTATATAGCTAAAAATCGACATGATGCCATTGCCCTCCTGCTAAAATTCGACCCAGCGACACGGTTAAAATTGCGGGTACCCATGTAGAGGCACATACCTAGTGTCTGGTATCTTTTTCTATGACCACTCTTTGCAGAAATAATGCCTGTAGCAGCCCAGTGCAAAACCAAAACTTATAGAGTTAGAGCAGAGAGAAAACGGAAAAGCAGATATTGTAGCTGTTTATAGGCAGTTCAGACCGCTCTGCCTCTGCACAGACATTTGTGCATTTGGCCCCTCCTCCAACTGAAACTCCCATTTATGATACTTACTAAATCCAATATATATATTAGCTATGGTCGACAACCTTTTCTCAAAACGTCAAAACAGATTCAAATGTTTCATGTCGACCAAAAGCTTCTGGTAGTGGGGGGTTGAAATTTAAAATGTTCCAAAATTGACAAAAATAAATATTTTTACAAAAATCCAACTGCATAACATGAAAGGCTCATACTTAATGTACATGTCTGCCGATTTTTATGTTTGTATGTGTTAAAATAAAAAAATTGGAGAGAATTTTCATTTTTGTCAATTTTTTTCATTTTACCCCAATAAAAGAGATCACAAACTCATCATTTTCATAAGTAAGGAATCACAATTTCACTTAAATTTTTTGTGGTATGTAAGTAAAGTATTGCGGCCCGACAATGTCGAAGGAAGCATAGTAAATCAATAATTTACCTACTCTGCAGATCATCTCAAACTCAAAAGTCTTATTTTTAAGTTTTCATAGCCATGAGCCCATGACGTGACAGCTGATTTACCATCAAAACTCGCCGACTTACCATCAAAACTCGCCGATTTACCATCAAAACTCGCCGATTTACCATCAATACTCGCCGATCTAACATTTAAATAATTGACAAAGATAGTTTAATGACATAAATCCCCGATTAATATGATAAATATCCATGACAACGGTCCTTTTGAAAACAAACCGACAAACCGGAAGTGTCAACATCACCTAGGCAACCAGTACATTCAAAATGGCGGACTTCCGGTTTCAATGATTTGTTGCGTTTGCAGCTTGATTTAACACCAAAACATCAAAACATGCCAATTTTACATCAAAACTTGCCAGTCTCATTGTTAAACTGCCGAGTTTGTTGTTAAACTGCCGAGTTTATTGTTAAACTGCTGAGTTTGTTGTTAAACTGCCGAGTTTATTGTTAAACTGCCGAGTTTGTTGTTAAACTGCTGAGTTTGTTGTTAAACTGCCGAGTTTGTTGTTAAACTGCCACCGGAGCTCTATTATCGCCCACCCACTGTCAACATTTCGGCCTAACCCCAGTTCAGGGAATGATCCCCATTAGGGGTGGACTCGATCTTTATGTCATCTTACGAATTAAATTATGCATATAATCGATTCAGGCTAGCACCCACCTTTTAGGGATAACACACCAAAATTAAATTTTCGGAATAACATAACGATTTTTACACATCTGCAAGTACAGATCATGAGAACAACAATGCCCTTTACATGATATCAAAAGGCCCAATAGAAGCCAAGCTATTGAATTTTAAAGAAAAAAAGTTTGGGAGATTCTCTGTTTTTTCTGTCAGTGAGTATCTAGGTCGTGGGCCTTATCTCTGTGCACACACTTCTGTGCAGGCTGCAGGGGTTGAGGGCCGGTTTTGTACTTTACTTTACATCGGTGGATCTAGTTTAGGCTCAGATGAGAATAGAGAAAATCCAATGACACTACTAAACAGAGAATAGTTTAGGGTTTAATGTGATATGTTTTTGAATAAAATCGACCAGGTGTGTAATTTTTATCACAGTGGAAAGTTAAAGTTTTGTGATTGATTGATTTTCTGCATAGCTCATTTTCATGCACTTTTGGCCAAAATAGACCTCTCTTATTATGGCTTGTGCCAAGTTGTGCTAGCATTTACAAGTAAAATAATGATAGAATTTTAAAGTAAATATATCAAGGGATGTTCTGTAAACGTGTGAGAAAGTGTGAGAAACATTAAGTTAAAAAATTAAAGGTTCAAAGTAAAAACCCTCAAATTTATATATAATCTGTACATGAACTTCATTTTTTTCTTCATCCACAGTAAACAGTCAAGTTTCAAGCTTTAATTTGAGGGGTCAAACTTTTTAAAATCGACCAAGTATTAAGCATGATATTAACATATCATATTTGGATGTAATTACAAAAATGTGTCTGGATGCTCTTCAATACCCCTTTGGAAATGACACTCTATGTCCTCAACTGCTAGGTCTACAGTAAAATAACTCACAGATTCTGAATCCTTGGACATTTCTACATAAGATGACTAAGTATGGTTAAAATTGACAAAGGGAAAGTGTCCGAGTATAGCAAATAGAATTATTGTGTTTACTATGGTGACAGATACGGCCCCACGGAAATGGGCGCTGGGGTGTTATCCCTACACCTTTATCAAGAACATCTTACGAATCTAGTCATATGATTTTAAAGGCTGGATGGTTATTTAAGAAGGTATAAATGAGGAAAACGTAGTGATGAAACTAAAAATAGGTCTTGATCGTCATGGTTGCCATCTTGACGTGACGGCAGGGCCACTTCCGGTTTCTGGGACTATTTTATGGAGAGAAAAAAAGGGGGTGCGGGGGCAGAGCCCCCGATTTATTACATATGGACTTCAAATGTCTTAGTCAACAAATTTTAACAATTTTAATTCGGGGGCTGTGCCCCAAAACCCCCCTTTCCATGATAAAAACATTACGACTACTTTCCATTTTTCGTGAGTATGAATACACATCAATTTGAACAAGCAATTTTATTGGCTAATAGCTGCCAGCATGACAACAAACAATGGCGTCGAGAGAGCTTTCTGCTACGATTATTAGCTTATATATATGGCTATTTAAATGGTTTAATTGCTATTATGTGCTAAATTCATGGATGGAAAGGATGAAGGTAGGCCTTCGGCGCTAGATTGAATTAAGATTGATCATATTTGAGGTTGTAAATGAAAGATTCCAACCTTTGTAGGGATCGTCACTTCAGTAAAACACAACGAAAATGCAAGTTTGTTGATTTCAGAGCAATTTCGGTACAATTCTTGGTTTAGTTTCATGGTTATTTTAATGGTTTAAAGGGCCTGCGGCGCTAAATTGTTGAAGGGATAAGATGCATATACATTTGTAGGCCTTGGGCTTAATATTCATTTAAGTCTGAATTGATACGAATAATCTTTCATTTAAATCCATCCCTATAAGGGACCATTCCCTAATCTGGTGTTTCTCAGTCATTAACTGCTCAGTGTTGCCGAAATGACATCGGCCCATCGGCTTTTGCCGATGTAGAATCGTAATGGCCGATGTGAGGCCATCAGACATCAGCCACAATGGCCGGCCATGATCTCAGCTTTCAGACAGTGAAATAATTTTTCAAATATTCCTATTAGAAGCTGAGTTAGGCAAAAAAAAGAGAAAAGGTTTGTTTCCGGTCACCCGACCGACCCTATCAAAACAGGGCCGACCCTACTTTTTTTTATGCAATTTTGGAGATTTAAAAAAATATTTTTACACTTTTTTGGTATCATAGAGGGGCTGTAAAAAAAAAAAGTTTCAAAAAATCAAAAAAATCCGACCTACCGACCCTAGATTTTCATCCCATGTTACCTGAAACAAACCTTTTTTTTTTAAATTTGGCCTTAGGTACATCCAACTTAGAAGCTTTTTTTAAAGTGAATTTAAGCATTTTCAAATCGATTTTGCAAGCTGTTGCTAAAGAATTATTACGATCTGTATTTAGGGAGTGCTCATTTTTTAACAACAGGGGGGGGGGGGTTCACCGTTTATCCGGTTCGCCGTTTATCCCGTTCTCCCTTCATTCTGTTCTCCGCTCATCCCCTTATTAAAGAAAAAAATGAATCATGACTGTCGACCATAGCTCCCCTGTGTTTCCCAACTCAGATCTATGTCTCATCGTCCCTTTTTCCTTTGAAAATCTCTACGTCCTTGTACATTAATATCAATGGACAGCTATGGTAGTCAGCTAAATGTCCAGTCTTTGTAGGTTATAAATGTACATTTTGTATAATGGTTTTATGGCAATGAGTAAGTGAGAACTAGATTGAGAGCGGTGTGTGTACAGGGACCCTGTTTGGCTGTGCAATTAGGCAGCCACCAGAGAACACACTCTGCTATAACAGATTTCCGGGAGAGGCTATTTGGGTAACTCATTTTGCATTGGTTGCATTGGAATGCTAAAATATAAGCCTACATTTACATATATCCTACATTTTAAATGGACTCCAGGAACCATTTTTACAGCAAAATCTGTCACGAAAAACATGAAATCCCCTTTAAAATAGAAGGGTCTAAATGTGTAGGAATATATATTTGCATGCTATGTGTGTTTAGTATCTACTGCCTGAATACTTAAATAATTAGCTATGGTCGACAACCTTTTCTCAATACGTCAAAACAGATTCAAATGTTTCATGTCGACCAAAAGCTTCTGGTAGTGGGGGGTCCAAATTGAAAAAGTTCCAAAAATGACAAAAATAAATATTTTTAGAAAATCCCAACTTTATAACACGAAAGGCCTACACTTGATGTACACGTCTGTCGATTTTTATGTTTGTATTAGTTAAAATAGAAATATTAGAAAGAAATATAATTTTTGTCAATTTTTTTCATTTTACCCCAATAAAAGAGATCACAAACTCATCATTTTCATAAGTAAGGAATCACAATTTCACTTAATTTTTTTGTGGTATGTACAGTAAAGTAGTGCGGCCTGACAATGCCAAAGGAAGCATAGTAAATCAAGAATTGATCTATTCTGCAGATCATCTCAAACTGAAAAGTCTTATTTTTAAGCAATCCCTATCATGGAGGCCATTGACCGAAATTGTGCAGATCAAATTCAAGTCAAAATTGGCTCCAATCGTATAACTAAACAACACAATCGTATATATAAACTATTTACCTTTGAGGAACAGCTTAGAATAATCGAGAAAGACATTTTAATCATGTAAAATGACAATTAACGTCAACTACGGCAGTTAACGTCAATGGCGTCGTTTGAAAACACGCCATCCCGAAACCGGAAGTGTAAACGTCACCATGACAACTCGCGGCCTAGCAAAAAAAACATGGCGGCGAATTGATACATTTTAGTAGCGGCGGCAAATTGATACATTTTAGTAGCGGCGGCATATTGATACATTTTAGTAGCGGCGGCAAATTGATACATTTTAGTAGCGGCGGCATATTGATACATTTTAGTAGCGGCGGCAAATTGATACATTTTAGTAGCGGCGGCAACTATGATGGACCATTAATTTTTCCGACCTGCGACCTCTTAATTTCAAATGGCCATACTGAAATATAATAAAAAAGTCACCTGGATATTTTTGCAAAAAGAGCGACTTTGCGACCTGTTGCCCTTAAAAGAGGCGACTTTGTGACCTCAGGGGGGGACCCCTCTGCACCCCCTCCCTTCATCCCTTTCTCCAGGGGGCGGAGGGAAAAAAAGACAAAAAAAAAGACAAAAATATAGAAAAGAGATAACTATGTCATAATGTGTGTCGACCATAGCTCCCCTGTGTTTCCCAACTCAGATCTATGATCCATCGTCCCTTTTTCCTTTAATATGATCTCTACGTCCTTGTTGAATTATAATTAGCCCCCGGCTTTACACATATGTGGAGCTACCTTTTATGAGAAGTAGTACATTCCCTATGTAAGTCACCCTCCACTGCACCTGGATCCCCACCACTTCCACTGCAGCAGGGGAGGGCTATTTCTGACCCAATCCACTGCAGAGCCAAATAGGCTCAGAGGGGACCCTCTTGTCCTCCCAAAACACCTTACTTTTTGCAAAGAAAAATCTATTTAACCATCTTCTATTCGTGCTAGATTTACAATTCTTTCAGAATTATCTTAGTTAAGATCCCTTCTATCTATCCTGCACAAAAAACGCAACTTTTCTGTGCTAAATAAAAATAGCCCGAACGCCCTACTGTTTACGCTTCAACCAACCTGAGTTTTGTTGGGGACATACGTTTCATCCATGCCCACCTGTTCTCCCATACTTACCTGCTTGCCTACACCCACCTGAGAAAATACACAAGTGTGACACATGTTTCGGGGGTAGTTTTGAGCCAGGAACGTGGTTCAGCTTCTAGATAACCCATTGGTCCTGAAATGATTTACAGCTTCGATCAATCAATCAATTCAATTACTTAGGGATCCTGAGTAATTTGTGATGTAAATCACACTTTTAATCTTTAATCTGCATCACTGGTAGCTTAGCTGCTAAGAAAGTGCAAAGTGTGTACTGATTTTTCCTACTTACCCAGACTGGAAAAATGATATAGGTGCCATTGACATCCGACCTTGACCTTTGGCTCCCCAATCATGACCCCAGGCTGCCATGGTTACAACAATTCATTTTTCATTTCATAACTCATGTCCGCAACAATTGAACCTAGAAATCTCGATTTGGAATTTACCTACCATTGATTATGACCATAGTAGTTCCGTTTTTTATTGGCGGTATGCACGAGCACATTTACGCAGGCAAATAAATACTGTGATACCTTGTTGACATTACCATTTTGAAAATGATTACGTGACATCACAATCTATCCAAATGGGTGTGTGTGGGGGGGAGATAATAATACTTGAGTAATTTACTAACATAGAGTAACATATATGAGAAGCATAAAATTCATTTATCCTGAAAAAAGCAATTTAATCCAAATTCCTAATTATTTGGCATCCATTCAAGGTAAAAGAACCATCTTTTCCAAAATAGCTGTGAAACACATCAACATTTGGTCAGTTAATTATCCCTCTAAGGATGGCATGCTGCACGAATGCAGCTCTGGCAAATAACTTGTTGGAGCTGCATTGGTGCAGCATGCCGACTATTCGGGAGTGCCTCAACCACATATGGTCGGCATTATACTTGAATGCAGCACCGGCAAATTACTCCCCAGGGCTGCATTCATGCATCATGACGACACTATATGCTGCCCTGGGGGTACAGCAGGATGGACAGGATAAAATTTGGATCTCGCTTACTGGAGGGCAGAAGTAATTTGACTGTGCTCTAGCAAATATCCAGCGAATTCCATGTTGCTGAAAACTCTCAATATGTTACATTGATATCATATATGCACATTTCTACCAAATGACCTCATGCAGTCAGTCAGTTTGTAGCCTTTGTCTATACACTACTGTTTGCACATAGAATACACATACTCTTTCAACTTTTCTCATCAATTAAACACGAAATGTGTCCTATCTTCTCGATTGAAAAAAAATCCTCAGATGATAAGATAAGATAAGTTGAAGGGAAGTCCTCAAAACAGGGAGGTTAAAGCAGAAATGCAACTATCTTACCTTTGGCTTAAATAGGTATGCAGTAAGATTTTGATAAAACATTTTTGAATAGCCGTTTGTTGTCTGATTGATGCTAATGTATATACCGGTTTTGATAATCATTTCATAATGCTTAAATCTTGTCCATTTACAGCGACCATGACCTCTGACCATGTGTGGATCTCACACTACCAGGTTTCACACATGCGGAAAATCAGGGAAGGTCGGGACTGCACAATAAACCTGTCGATATGGAAAGGCCGTGAGGTCATTGTGAAGTACCGTAAGACCGCCGGTAATGACGTAAGTTCAGTTTACTAATGTCATGGTTGTCCAGATAAATTGATGTTATTTCTATCAAGTGTAGGAGTTAACTATTATGGTAGATCATATAGAAACCATATACCTACTATGTTATCGTATACTACTTACTTTGGGGGTGCAGAGGGGTCCCCCACTGAGGTCGGAAAGTCGCCGAAATTAAGAGGTCCAGGTCGAAAAGTCGCTTTTTTCAACCCTCTAATCTATTGTAAAATTTGTCCAAAAGTCGCCAGGTCGCTTTTACTATTGCACCAGGTCGCCAGGTCGCCTCCAAAACGGCCCAGGTCGCCAGGTCGCTTTTGACCCATCTGGAGCCACTACTTTGGGTCCGGTTGGGGTCACATGAATAGCTGATGCCACCCGAACCTAGTTTGGGTCCAGTGGTCAGCTGTTGCCGGTACCAGGAACCTGTTCTGTTTGCCACATGGTGACCTGGCCCGTCACCCCTTATCAAGGTCCAGTCCTATGTCCAAGCCCAGCTTAGACACGGACACTTCACGTTTCCCTCCTACTCCTCGTCCCTACCACTGCCCTACGTCGAGGCCTCTAGCCAGTCCCTCCTGTGAGAGCAGTTCGCTTGCCCATTGATACTATATTCCCCTACTGATACCATATACCATTAGAAGGTGTCATTCAATGCCCTTCCAACAGTAAAGGAATAGAAACTGTACTTGGAATATTTTCTGATGATATTCACATTTTTAAAAAGGTCACTTCCAGAAAAAAAAAAAACCTCTGAGAATACAATGATTATGAATATATTATATTCCGCTCAGGTTGTTCTCTCTGTAGGTTTATTCTCATATTCCTCTTCTACTACCCTGAGCGGAGATTTTGGGGCTGCTGTCCGGAGGTTTTGCCACATAATCTCCTGAGGAGGTTTTGTGGGCTCTCCCCAGCGTAAAACCCTGCTTTTAATGAGACTCGAACTTAGATTGATGGGGTTTCCAATCTAAAGCCCAACACCCTAACAGTTCAGCCACAGGGGATGACCTATATGACGTATGCTAGAACACATAATTATATTCTCAATGATAATATTTTTCCCATTCATCCTGATACAAGGGAAATAATATTCAAATAGAGGAATAGAAATACATGGATGTTGCTTCGCACAAAGAGGGACTAAGGAAAATACATACATTAAAAAGATACATAAAAACGTTCTGGCAATCTGCTGATTCGATCTCATTACCCTTGGATGGAGAGTTCAGAATCATAACCACTATACCACAGATGACCATGACTGTAAGCAATGAATAAACTCGTCAGTGTGAAGCTAAAGGTCCCTTATACATGGGGTTATTCATCCGTGACAAACCAATTACTCCCTTATATAACAGGATCGGTGCAGGGTGAATATGTGAGTACGAATCCCACTCTAATCACATTACGTTTTCCTAACCAGTGGCATAAATGGCATAATTATACCATGTACTTTAACCAGATAAGTGCAGAATGTTACATAAAATGGAGTATAAGCTAGAAAACCTCCTTGGACCTGTAGTATTTGCTGTAAAACCTCCTCGGCTACGCCTCAGAGGTTTTACAGCAAATACTACAGGTCCAAGGAGGTTTTCCATCACGAAGACAGTGGCCTCGATATTGGACTTTATAGATGTTCCCTCCCTAAGAGTCCTATAGTGAAGGTTCTGTAAGATGCTCTTTGTGAGATGCTTCCTGTGAAAGAAAAAAGTAACAGGTGTGGATCCCTGTGGTAGGTAATGGTCCAGTTAAAAAAGACAACCTTGACCGTGGCCTGGGGCATACAGAGCCAGCAGACCGGGAAGGCTTAGTATAAGCTAAGTATGATATATATAACCACAGTGAAACTAGTCATACCGGTAGCATCATACTTGTATAATTATAGGTTAATTACATACACAGTAAGAAATAAGCGTAAATATAGCAAATTTTCATGAGGCAAAAAAAAAAAGAGGTTTGTTTCAGGTCACCCGACCGACCCTATCAAAACAGGGCCGACCCTACGTTTTTTTATGCAATTTTGAAGAAAATTTCATGTTTTTACCCTTTTTTGGTTAATTTTTGGGGGTTCAAAAATGTTGGGTAGTACATTCATGTTAAAAAAGAAGTTGAAAAAAAAAATCCGACCTACCGACCCTACATTTTCCTCCAATGTTACCTGAAACAAACCTTTTTTTTTGGCCTTAATGCTTAACGTTATTTAATAACTTACGTTAATACTAACATATATTTAATGTTTTATGTTATGTTATTTCATGTTTCCGTTAATGTTTTGAAATTTACGTTAATGTCTTCAAATTTACATTCTGTAGGCTACCATGTATGGAGGTGGTGCCGTTTTTTACATGTAAATTTACGTTAATTAACGTTGAGTCAACAACGTGAATTTTTTTCTGTAACACCTATTTGGAAAAAGGAGCTTTCTGTAACACTTACGTAGTTAAACCTACATTGTTTTTCTGTAACACCCCCTTGCATTCTCAATTTGACATATTTCATGAGTATTTGATGAGTATTTAAATGTAAGTAAACAGAAAGGGAGTGTCTCAAAGCAGTAGTTGCCATGACGGTACACCATTCAAGGCCCATGAACCTGGTTCCATGGGGGCAACCTAAAATCCAGTGCAACCTAATTATAAAATACCTTTAGGGTGACCTATGTTATTAGGCCAAAAAAAAAAAAAGGTGTGTTTCAGGCAACCCGACCCTAGATTCAAAAAAGGGCCGACCCTAGCATTTTTTTTCCCAATTTTGGAGAATTTTTTTTTTTTTTTTGGATTTTTATTGTTATTTTTCTCAATTTTTACAAATTCTTTCGAGAAAAACAAGCTCCCAGTGACCTCAGAGGCCTGAATAATTGATTAACTTCAGAAAATGGCTTTTTAAGAGGAATATGCAATAACTTCTTGAATTCCTAGTCAATAGAGGAATTATTGAATCATTCTGGTGAGTCGCGAGTCGATTTGTTGATTCGCGACTCATTCCTGGTTCTCTCTATGTTAAAAAAAAAAAAAAAAAAAAAAAAAAAAAATCCGACCTACCTACCCTTGAAATTCTGACCATGTTGCCTGAAACACACCTTTTTTTTTTTTTGGCCTTAGTATATCATCTAAGGGCTGCCAGGGGTACCGATCGGTAGTTGTTCTTGTTTCAAATGATGCCCTATATTTTGTTAATTAATAAAGGGAATCGATTTATCATAGAATAACTATCCCAGCCCATCTGATGATAAAAGACTCGAGTATGTCCCCATTTATGAATTCAAGATAAAATATGAAATATATGTTATGAATTTAAGGAAACTATGTTCTTTTTTCAGTTTCCTTCAATTCATAGATGTCGACTTCTAATAGTAGATTCTATAGTTTCCCTTTATCATTATTATTTATGATTCCCTTTATTGGCAGTTCCAGCTGTCATAACCTGGATAGAATTATCTTATTGACAGTTCTGACTGTCAATAACAGAAAAAGATTCTCCTATTGATAGTTCAAATGTCAACATAGAAATTGCTAAAATGTAGTCATTCCATTTCTTTGATCAAGATTCCACTTTTTACTAACGTTTGAATAATCACTAACTAGGGCAAGGCAAAGGATGGCATAGCCAGAGTTTCCATCTAGCCCCAATGAGAGAGCGACGTCACTTTAACTGACTACACATAAGAGGTACAAGCATAGAGATTAATGACACTCTGCCAGATGGCCACCATGGTGTCGTAAATGCATCAAAGTAGCTCCAGTAAAGTGGTCAGGATATGAATATTGTCCATGATATTTTTCAGTCACTGACTAAAGGCCGCATCATGAGGGAGGCGTCTGTCTCAAGGTATATGGGAGATCTTGGTGTGGGTCCCCCATTTCTTGGGGTCATGCATGATGCACGGATATCACCGCTGCCTTCATTGGTATTGACCTGCCTGCCCAACGCACAAGACCTTTCGAAGACGTTTAAATACATCAACAGGTGAGCAGGATGTTTCTATGAACAAGGAGGGAAGATAAACAATAAAGCCAATAACTGGATTGTTTCTCACGAAATGTTTGAATTGTTTGTATAGTGAATGTAGACCATAAAACAATGTCTTAATACAGCTTTTTCCCTTAGATCTTCCTGTGGTTTTCCTTTTAGATGATACATTACATAACACATTAGTTAAAAGTACTATCATCTGATTCATCTTGCCCCTATTAAAAAGAATATGCCTTGCTATTTTCTACACATCACCCACAGGTCAGAGATAGGCTGCATTCTTCTACAGGTGGCCCGCCTACTCAGTGGGATACATGCACAAGGTTTCGTGCACAACAATATTGAAGCTGAAAGCATCCTCGTTGCCAAACCTGCGAGTGCCACAGGTATCAGCAATACCAGGTATGGACACAGGAAAAGATTTACTGTTACAACCTTTAGGTCTTTCTATGTTACACAGAATCTCAATATTTGAAAGTATTTTTTTAAAGTGGGCCTAGGCCTAGCCTCTATGAGCAACTCTGTATGTTTGTCCCATCGTCTCCGAAACAGAGCTACTTGGTGGTAATCAGATTGAATAAATTCTTACCAAGGTCAATCACACCAAAACAGATGAAAGAACAGCATTGTAACTTTGGTTTTTAGTTCGAGAAAGCCCTAAACCTGGATATTTCGCCGTGTGTACATTGCCATTGTACATACTCCCGTCTTAAAGCCGAATGGATTTTTTAAAATCCTGAAAGCCAAAATGCCACGTCGGAAATTTTTTAATGATTCTAGGGTAAACTAGGTCTAGCTTTAAGCTAATAGGACCGCAGGTTTCACCTGATGAAGCCCCTGGAGGGCCAAAACCCAGACTAACCCACTAATTCAAGACTGAATTATTGGGATCTAAACTTTAGACCTCATACCCATCTAACCCTACACCTATAAAATGGAAAGTTACTTCCAATATATTATCCCTTTCTCCCTTTGTCCCGTTCTCTGTTTATCCCATTCTTCGTTATCCCGCTCTCCGTTTATCCCGTTCTCCTTTTCCCCCATTCTCCCTTTATCCCGTTCTCTGTTTATCCCGTTCTCCGTTTATCCCGTTCTCCCTTTATCTCTCACTGCTCACTCACTGGTACATAGCCTACACCTACACAGAGGCAAATATCAGAGTCACCCAATGTCGCCAAAACTACTCTCATACAAGGGTCAGGCACTGCTGGACTATGATAGATGGGTCAAGGGCCATTCTAGTGAGGGTCAGGCTAGGCTGGACATTCAATAACAGGCTGGACCTTGGCAGACTTGCTTGAAAGTCTGGCCATGCTGGATCCTCATGCAATAGTCTGGCAATGCTGGACTCTTGCAGGCTGATAGAGACTCTCCCAAGAGCACCCCTTCAGCGGCTCTTGGCACCCTCCAAGTGGCAATTGGGACCCTCCAAGCAGCTCTGGGACCCTTCCAGAGGCTTTGGGGGCCCCTGCAGTTGCTCTGGGGACCCCTTTACTGACTCTGGGGACCCTTCAGCTGCTCTGGGAACCCAAGAAGCGGCTCAGGGGACCCTCCCAGTGGCTCTGTGGACCCTTTCAGTAGCTCTGGGGACCCCTTCAGTTGCTCTAGGGACCCTTTCAGTGTCACTAGGGACCCCTTCAGTGACTCTGTAGACCCCTTTAGCAACTCTGTGGACCCTTCTAGAGGCTGTAGGGACTCTCCCAGAGGCTTTGGGTTCCTTTTAGTGACTCTGGCATCCCCTTTAGTGACTCAAAGGACCCCTTCAGCTGCTCTGGGGACGCTCCCAGCGGCTGTGTGGCCCCTCAGTGGCTCTGAGGATCTCTTCCAGTGGTTTTAGGGACCCTTCTGGTGGCTCTAGGAGGACCTCTGCAGATTGTGCTAGCACCTCAGATGGCTGCGGGTGCATCCTTGCTGATTCTGTGAACACCTCTGTTGACTCTATCACCACCTCTAGTCCTGGAAACAAACATGCCGACTTTGGGTATCCATACCCTGGCATTAGTAAATTCCCACTAGCTATGAAAAAAACCTTTTTGCTGGTATCAAGGACAATTCCTCCCCCTGTACCAGGGATGACTAGACTATCTTCCCCTATACCAGGGATAACTTGATCATCTTCCCCTATACCGGGGATGACTGGATCAACTTCCCCTGTACCAAAGATGGCTGTGGGAATTACTACACTAGGGAAAATGACAGCATGAAATCCAATATGTCTGCCATAATAGTACTGACCATTGTGTGACCATTGTCCTACAGTTACTTTTACTGTGTGCAAAGCCGGGCTCACTGAATCTTTAATTCTGAATTTACCATTGTGAACCAATTTTGAATTGGTTTTCATGGTGATTTCTTAACAATTCACAATGGCCATCATACAGATTATTCTTTATTAATCATTCAGAGTCCCTAGCCACAGGAGTATCCTTTCTGAATTTGAAATTGTGTATTTATCTTGATTAGATACTGATAGACTCAGTTTCGGCTCGGATTTCACCACTTTGGAATGTTTTTTTTCATTAAAAATGCAAAATGGCTGCCATATAGCTTTTTGAAAACAGCTGGATTGGATTCCTTGACCTCAGAAACGTACTTTTTGACCTTATATTTGAGTCTCTAAGTTGATTAGAAGCAAAGATTTTCAGTTTTCAGCAATTTTCAGGCGGCCATCTTGGATTTCTCAAATTGCTCAAGGGTGAGAGCTTCACATCCACCTGGATATTTTCACCTAGACCCTATAAATGCATAATCAACCGAGAAAAAAACTTTCACAGACGAAACGAGGTCACCCCCTCTGGCTTCTAGACTATTAAGATAACACTGAAAATAAGGGAAATTTCAGCTCTTTAAATCTTTATGAACAATCAAATTATTCATGGCTTACATGTCTTTTTCCTACAGGGTATATTTGGTACAATTCAAAGATGCTGAACAACATTCGCTGCAGAACCTCACCCACCGGGCCAAGGCAGATGTGCACCGATTCGGTAAGAGAACATGCACATTATACATCAAACAAATGCTGCCATGCTATATATATAGCAAGGTTGAACAAAATGAAAAAAAAGATAAGAATTAGATAGAATTAAGTCTTTCCCGTTATTACTATCAAAAAGCGTTTATAATGGTAGGATTTACATGGCCTAAAACTGCGATACAGCAATTGAAACCCCACAGTTGCTATGCCTAAGTACCTCTCCATATTCCACACCCATTGAATACAGTGTTTCTGTATCACATGATACGTGACATTAATATGAAGAAAGCTACAAGATAGATAATTGCATATTAATACTTCATGGACTTTCTCACAATAGCAAATTTTGAGGCCCCGCTCCCTCTCTAAATTATACATAAACAGAGGTCCACGACAGGTTTCTTCATGAGTGATGCATTGGATCAAGGCGGAGCCAAGTGTGATGCGATCCAATACAGCCCATGGAGAATGAGCATCAGTTTCTCCACCCGGTTGTGGAGAATGGCCATTTTAGTACTTAAACATAATAACTATGCTTCTATACATGAAATAAAGTGTGTTTTTTACATTCCTCAGGGATGCTGCTTCTGCGGACCATACTTTTATATACAGGTAGGGTGCTGGAGGACCCAATGACTCCGCTTATATCCAAATGCATCAACCGGCTCTCAGACAAACGGCCTCTCATGACAGAGGTCGAATGGGCACTGGAAAAGATTGTGCAAGACACCTTCCCCACTGCATGTTTGGCGTGCAGTGTGAATAAAAGAGTCGCACCACAGCAGCCCCAGACCCAAGTGGGTCTCAGTGAGAGGCAACCAAAGAGCTCCAGCCTGCTCACCTGCCTGAGCGCCCCCGGAAATATGCAGGCTATGGCGCCTCCACGTAAGTAGAGCTTTATGTGTCACGCTTCACATCTGTCCCAGTTATTTCAATTCAATTTGTTTGTCACAACATCAGCTGATGTTAAATAAGGGCACCTCATGTCATATGAAAATATATAGACAAAGGTCCACACGTTTTGTTGATTCAAATGGCTAAACTTTTTATATGGGGGGGGGGGAGCCTAAAATAGTATTTTCTACACTATTTAAATGTTTTGATGACTTCATAGAACTGTGAAATATGGCCGTGGGTTAGTCAACGGCTTGGCAAAGTAGGCCCTTCTTGGATGAATCATGAAAAATAGATACAAGGCCCATTGACTTAACGAAGGGAGGCCGTATTTAACACCCCCTGTGAAGTAACTATACCTTACATATATTCATTATGTATACAGTCTGCCTTGTCAGGGGCCTGGCGGTGCCTACAACTTGTAGTACAAGGGCCTGGCGGTAGCTGCAAGGGCTGGCGGCATTTATAATTGTTATTCAGATTATTAGCCAGAATCAATTGGTTTTGTCACCTCCGGCCGCCAGCAAGCGAATGGCTCTCCTAGGTGAGAGGACAAACGTTTAGAGTGTTATCTTAATCAAACTATTAAGATGATCTTATTTGTCTTAACTTTTTTAGTAGCTGAATTTCAATCCCATCTTAAACTTGAACTATCTTAATCCCATCTTAAGACTTATCTTAGACTATCTTAAACGTATTACTGCCCTATTTTAAGATACTGGATTACGACTTAAGATATAAGGTACTGACAGTAAGACACTAAATTAATATTTAAGATTAAGATAACGCTGTGAAAGGTTTGTCCTCTCACCTCAATAGCTATTGTCTACCTGCACTACAACAGCATGTAAGGTCGTGTTCATTGTTTTTGTCACCTCTGGTCATTAGCAAGCCCTGTTCGCTAGTAGGGTAGATCGCCCATGAGATGACTAGGTGGTGTATTGGTACCATGAGCTGACTACATATGCTGCCATTTATCAGTGTGTTCTACGGTCTTTAAAGATTTTCAATGCTACAGATATGTTGTAATTGGTAATAATGTATCACAAACAGGAGTCATATCTTTAAAATATCATTTCTGCTACCTTGTATGATCGATCAAACTTGGCATATTCCCCAGGTAACATAAGTACATTGGGCCATGATTGGGTCAATATACCACTTAAAATTGGGCCAATAATGGCATTTTGATATTGGCCCACCGCTGGTTTGACCGCTGGCCCAGTAATGGCCCATGCTAGGATAAAGGGATATTGATTTCATGTCGGCCCAATGTTGGGCCAACATCAAAATGTTTTTACATTATTCCAAGGTTAGAAATTAGACATCGGACCAACCTTGTAATACATATGTCGCCCCAACATATAATTTTCAATATAGGACCACTGAAACAATCACTGATATTGAACAATATTATCTTTATGTGTTTAATTAAATGTGCAAGCATACTTAAGATATGACTGTCAAGAATCATCAGTTTAGAAAAAGCCATTTCTGTCTTTTTAATCCATCTTGATCTCAAAATGGTTAGAAATAATACAAACTGTATTACTATCATTTAGGACTTATCTAACTCTATTACCCACACATGAGGTGTCTTCAAGTTACTTTTGACAAATTCCCACGAGTGTCATGCAGTAAATGGCACTTTTAGATATCAAATTTCATCCATGAACTTCCTTAGACCTTTAAACATGTAGAGCACAATGGGGATCACGTTTATAACCCAATATGATGCCAAAATAGGAGCCATCCTGTAAGAAATTCTTCAGGCAACATTGAATCCCTCTGGTGTAGATCACAGCCAATATTGGACAAGTGTAGATAGAATTGATGTTGGTCCAACATCAGAAATAATATGGTGGCCCTGAAGTGTCCCAACACTGGGCCAACACTGGGTCAATATCAACAATATCAAGCATGGACCAGCTCTGGGCCAACGGTCAACCCAGCGATGGCCCATTATCAGAATTTCCAGAGGAGGGCCATCATTGTAATTTGTATATTGAACCACTGTATGCATTACTTACAATGGGCCATCGTTGGTATAGCGATTGCGATGGAGTCGATCATTGCTGACGTTGGCCCAATATACCCTTGCTACCTGGGTCTATGTGCATTTGCTGCTCTTTACAGTGCAGATTTCTAGAAAATATACTTTTTACAACCCCTTGATCACATGTTTTTTGAACCAAATGATACATATAGGATTCTTTCATGACAAGTAGACTCTCTCACACAAGATGTGATTTTCATTGTTATAGATTCATAAATGCTAATGCCATTTTTTTACCAATTTATGGTGAACAGTACAGTGGTACCATGAGAAAACCAGCACTGGACCATGAGGCAACTACTGAGTCATATGCTGTCAGTCATCGCTCTGAACATGTAGATAACCATGATTTATCTCAGGTTACCTTGCTACTCTTGCTACATCAAAAGGGCTTAATTGCCTTTTATTACCTCCGCTCATCGGAAATGCTGGTGTATGTATAATACGGTCTTCTAGGCCAACATTCTACCAGGGTAAATAAATGAAATTACAATACAATACAATACAACATTGAAGAAAATGACAACATAGTTCATCATTTTTCAATGGGAGGGGGGTTATGTTGAATAATTACCACGGTTATGTATGTCTTTTGTCATATCAGTGCTTTGGATAGGTCTGCACTTAGAGTGGTTGGGTCATGGTACAGGGTGGTTAGGTCATGGTACCAAATCGACCAGTACTATTCTAAGCTTTTAAACAAGATCATTTAAAGAATGAATAGTCCAAATAGATAATTGAATCTAACTCACCACAATCTCACATATCTTTGGAATAAAATGAGCCTATCATAGTGGGAAAATAACATTTCTTTCTATAAAATACACTTCCTCAAAGTCTAGGTCGCTCAGAATGTACGCTAAATTGGTCATCTAATGGGCGGTCTACCCTAGTAAGGACTTTAAGCAAACCCAACATAGCTCAATAAACGCTGACGTAAGCACTTATACCAATGGTTGATACCTGCATTACGTTCACGTATTGTGAGCTTTGACCTAACTGTTTGTACTGCTTTTGAGCTAGTTCTCATGGAAACTGACTTACCAAAACTGGAGAGAATTCCAAGCGGCCCCTGCGACCTGGGACTTTGACATTGTATATTAAACTTATGCAAGAGCATTTACTGTAAAACTCTTTATGCTGCAGGTCGACGAGAGTGGCCCAAGGTAGACGCGCACAGTTGGCCCATCACTGGTAAGTGACAACCTAAATTATGAGCCGGATGAGTTTGAGAGAACAAATTCAGCTTGTAAGAGATCGTTTTCACTACATTCTTATTAATAACAACTTCACTTAAAAGCCGAATTTGGCTCTTGTATAGCAAATAAAAACTTCAAATAAAATTTGGCTTATAACTGAGGTTTTATGGTGATACCTTTTTAAAAAAACACGGTTTCATTGGGTTAAAGACCACATCCGAAGGTTTTCAAGTGGTTGTTTCGCTATTATAAACGGGTACCTTGATATATTTACGTATTGTTTCATATAAAAATCAACTCCTGGGGGGTAAATTTCTTTATTTATCATTAGCTATAGTGGACAACCTTTTCTCAAAATGTCAAAACTGATTCAAATGTTTCATGTTGACCAAAAGCTTCTGGTTGTGGGTGGTCCAAATTGAAAAGTTCCAAAAATGACAAAAATTAATATTTTTACAAAGTTCCAGCTGTATGACATGGAAGGCCTATACTTGATGTACATGTCTGTTGGTTTTTATGTGTGTATTTGTTTAAATAAAAATATTAGAAAGAGATTTCAATGTTGAAGGAAGCATAGTCAATCAATAATTGCCTTACTTTGCAGATCATCTCAAACTCAAAAGTGTTATTATTAAACAATCCCTGTCATGGAAGCCATTTACCGAAAGTTGTGCAGATCAAATTTAAGTCAAAATTGACTCTAATGGTATATTTAAACAACACAATTGAATATATAGACTATTTACTTGTATGGGTCAGCTTAAGATAATGAAGAAAGACATTTTAATCATGTAAAATGACAATTAATGTCAACCACGACGGTTAACGTCAACGGCGCCATTGAAAACACGTCTCGGCCGAAACCGGAAGTGTAAACATCACCATGACAACTCACAGCCTCTCGCGCCCGGCGAGAGGAGACGAGACTTGAAAAGTTTAAACACAGAGGGGGCGGCGTCATTCTGGTCAGCAGTGTCACGCAACGGTTTGAGGATGTTTAATCCTTCCAGTCCCCTAAATCTCACTTAAAAATAATAGTAGCAGGTGGAGGGCGTATCGGTAATTATTTTGGCCAACGACAAGGATTTGGGTTTAGTTCTGTGCCAATGACAAAGACACGCCCAGTGTGAATATTTGGAGAATATTGGCCAATCAAGGTAGAGTATTCCTTCTTGAGCCCCTGGGATCCCCTGGACCAGGGAGCCCCCATAGCCCCGGTGTTAAATCCCTGAAACCTACAAGCTGGCCCCCAACTCAGAGCGGGCTTGCATTGATGTATGGTGGAGGAGATTGTGCTGTCATTGGCTGGAAGCAGACGACATGGGCAGGGGAATGTAAGGGATCTTAGCTTTCAGGAAGGATGGCTTATATCCAGTTATACAGAAATAAACTCTTCTTAATATTTTCTAGGGGGACTTTGCCAGAATGTCATGTACCTTTTATCGATTTAGAATATATTCTGGCTGCTCTACAAATCCCTATTTTCAGGGAAATCCCTGACCACTTACATCTCTGAAATATACTTGGTAACCTCAACTGGTTCCCAACGAATTTAAATGGGCATATTCACTAATTTTATGATCGAGCGAATATCAGCATTGCTCCTTATTAAAGTTATGGGGATGGACCTCTAAAATCGACAGGTCGACATGGCCTTTTCTTAAAATCAAGGACAGGCGACATGCAGGTCGAGAAACCCACCTGTTCCCTCCATTCAGAATAGTTGAAAAGTATGCCTTTTAAGAGATAACTTTAACTGTGCTTCTAAATCCCTTAATATTTTAGTTTCGCTTTATTTTGATGACTTAGATAGGAGGTATTGATTTAAACAGGCTTGCTCTCGAACGGTCCCCAAACTTAGTTCGAGCCTCATGGGGCTTAGTATCATATTTAGGCAATATGGCGGTGTTTGCAATTTATTTCTCTAGAATATCATCAATATTGATCAAAATAGGCCCTAAAAGGGTAAATATGGGTAGTATCGCGCACCTAGTGACGATATTACCCAAATATTCCTCAACAGTCTTTTCCACTGTCATTAAAAACGATTATCATAAGTATTTCTAAAAATAAAAAATAAAGAGAAAAAAAAGAGAAAAAAATAATGCCAATTGCACCCCCCTTGTATGGTAAGCAAGGGCCTAAAATCTGGTTAAATTTTTGGTTAATATCGTCATGCTTGTTGTTATATCGCTCACTCATTGGAAAACAGTGCATTTCAGCATATGGGTAATTTTGCTCATCTGTTTTCACACCCAAAAATGTGAAAACAGGGTGCTTCAGCCCAAATGCTCTCACACCTGTATGGTGAGTAGCACTGCACCCAAATTTGAAAAAAAGTTTAAAAAAATGTGCCTTTTAGGGGGGGGGGGATATAACCACATGCGCGATATTACCCACATTTACCCTACATCGATCCCTCCCCCCCTCCCTTCCTTGCCACCTGCTGCCCAAATGATGACGTATTCATGATAAAAGTTTACTCCAGTAGACAAAACAAATAGCTTTCTTATGTTGAAAAAAGCATTTGAAGGGTATATTCAATCTATTTCTATGGCTGGGGGGGGGGGGGGTAATAGAATCCATATTTTGGATCAAAATTGCAATTTAGAGAACTCCAAGATGGCCGCCAAAAACAAGATTGTCTGATTTCCTTGTGTAATACATGGATTTTAGGGTTATCTAGGGTGTAGAATCCATATTTGTCCAATATTAGCTGTGATCTACACCAGGGGGATTCAATATTGCCTGAAGAATTTCTTACAGGATGGCTCCTACTTTGCCATCATATCATAAACGTGATCCCCTGTAAAAACATTGTGATGTTGGCCCGACATTGGGCCAAGATGAAATCAATATCCCTTTCTCCGAGCATGGGCCATTACTGGGCCAGAGGTCAAATCAGTGGTGGGCCAATATCAAAATTCCATTATTGGCCCAATTTTTAGTGGTATATTGGCCCAATCATGGCTCAATGTACTTATTTTACCTGGGAACCAACAACATTTATAGCAGGATTTATATTCAAGATCAATAGAAGATGAGTAGTGAGGGAAGTTAGTGAGAAGGCTCTGATTGCCCCTGGTCAATTTGAATTTGTTAGGAATCATGTCTCTTGCCCCCCCCCTTTTTTTACTTTATGTCATAGACCGTTCTGTTAACATTTAAGAGGAAGTTTCTGTCATTCTCCAGGTGGTGTCCCACAGATGGCAGCACCAAGACTGCTACAAAAACTAACGAAACACCACACTCTCCCTGCTAGTCTGGGTGAGCTGGAGATCCCTGCCCTGCGGGACGCCATGCCAGAATTGCACGAAGGAAACCTTGGCCTACCAACCAAAAAACTTGGGGAAGGGGCCATGGGATGGTGTATGCTATCAAGGTATAAAGAGAAAGACGTTGTGATCAAAAAATTTAAAATCAAGAATCTGGAGGTAAGTTCAGCGGAGTACTGTATCGTCTTATATAGTTGCCGGGTTTAGAGGTTTGAAATCAATAGATGCTGGGCCTTGGATAGGTACCTCCAGAATGTGTTTGGTTATCATAGGGCTGTATGGTCATATCAGATACCATTGTGAAGGTTATTTGAATCAGAATCCTGTCATACACATCAGAAGTACCGTAATGCAAATAGTTTAATATAGATTAGGCCAAGAAAAAGTTCTATTCTGTTCCCCGAATCGACCCACATGACACATGACCTACCGTCCCTGTTTATTTTAGCCATGTTACTAGAACACAAGTCTGACTGATAAAATAGGTTTCAGCAACCTCCTCCCCGCTACCTAGGCCCATCAAATTTCTCTCAACATTTTTTTCACGGAAACTGGCTATTGAAGGTAGGGGTGGGGGTAGTCAAGGGGAACAGGGGGGGCCTCTTTTTAAAAAATATTTTATGTCCCCTCCTCAGAAGGGGTAAGAATTTTTTTTACGTCCCCAAGAATGTTGTGGTGCCAATGAAAACCGGTACTATTGTGCATATAACCAGTGGTAGGTGGCCTTAAATTTGTCACAGAATCATAATCTTTGGCCCGAATTGTTGCCAGAGGCCTTAGTAAAAAAAATATAAAAAGTTGGTTGTTGCCAAGGTAACCCTGGGTGGTGCTTGGAGGGGTCAAAGGTCAAAGGTTGCTGGGCACCTGTAAAATTTCCCCAGTTTGGGTAGTCAGTTTCCATGGCAACTAGCACAAAATCGGAACACACTTTTTTATGCGGGATGCAAAGTAAAAAGTCAGATATATGTTAAACTTCAATTTAAGGGGTCATTCATTACTGCACACTCAAGAAAACCCCAAATTTGTTCCCGTCTGAAGGAGAAAAATGGGGTCAGAACCAGAAATGTTGTCGGCTATTTGTACTGTGACCCCGTCACCTCCCCCCTGTGAGTTATAGTCCCTTAACCCAAGTAAATCCGTTCCCTTTGCTTGATCTGCTCTATATTTCTGACGTTACCTACTCAACTGCTGGTTATGTTCAAAAGTGACAGGGGACAGGTGTAGGTAAGGTGGGTTGGCAGCTTATTGGAGGGGGTTCATGATATATCTGCAGGAAAGCATGTCAGCTGACATTTTGTCCTCACTTATTGCTTATAGGCAGGGTCTCTTCATACCAGGGTTTTATGGCAGAATTGAACTCTTCAGTATGCGAGAATGGAAAATAATAAATCTTCAATATTCTTCAGGATTACGGGAATCTGTGTATAGACGCAAGACGGGAGGCGGACATTGCCCGCTATATGGGTGTTTTGGGGGTGGGACCCCCGGTCCTAGGGATAACATACAATAGACTGCAGCCCAAGCTGCTGTCTATTGTCACCCTGGCATTGCCCGGGGCAGAAACCATATTCAACATGGTACTGGATCAAATAAGCATGTGAGTAAGATATTTAAGCAAAGAAGGGAAGATAAAATATGAAAAACACATTACTAGATTTTTTCCCACAATGTTTGAATCTTTTCCAGTAGTGAATGTAGTAAATAAGATAAAAGTACTTGATTATAATGTCATAAAGAGTAATACTTTCTAGTATAGAGAGTCATCACATTTTTTTGGGCATTAAAATAATACATTAGCTAAAGATACTATCTATCTGCTAGTTAAGGCACCTTTCATCCTGCTACCAATGAAACAAAAAGACCTTACTAATTGTTGTACTCTGTCCACAGGTCAGATCTCTGCAGTATATATCTGCAATTAGCTGCCCTGTTAACGGTAATGCATAGACATGGCATCCTACACAACGACCTCAAAGAGGACAATGTGCTGGTGGTGCCGGTGTGCGATGTGCCCGGTGAGATACCACCCCAGCCTCTGGGTGCCACGGGCAGGGCCAACACCCAGCCTAAGTATAGGTATGGACAGGAAAAAACATGTATTTTGGTGGTTTTCAATAATATAAATAAGACAACTAGATCCCATTACATACATTTTTTAAGCTACACAATTTCCTGACAATTTAAGCATATTCAGGTCATTTGAATATGAATCTGTTTGCAAATTGAACATCTAGATAAAACAGCAAATTCTGTACAGAATTTCTCATTGAGCCTAAACTAATTAGTGCTTTCACTGCTCTCTCCTGCAGAGTGTTTTTAATAGATTATGGACATGCGTCGAACCGGTGTGGGATTAGGTATAGGTTGTGTCCAGATGTTAATCGACCCCAACACCTCGCCCCTGGACTGGTGACAGGCAAGACCAGTGTAAAGTCCGATATTTACAGCTATGGTAAGAAAACATACTTGTCGCATGTAAACCTAAAACTAGATGTATGTTGATTCATTTATCTGCCTCCCATGTAAAAAGGTGTACAGATTTGTGTCAGTAAATTAGAGAATTTGAACAATCTGGGTGGGTCAAGGTCAGATCATACAGGCCTAGAATTAGAAATGTTTTCTGAATCTCGATTTTTTTTTTATACCGAAGTGGTGGCGTAGCCACCTGGTGGTGCCGCCAGGCACCACCAAAACGAGGTATATGATGTTTGCACTTTACCAGAAGTCAGAACGGGCACCGCCATCTTGGATTGTGCCGCCATCTTGGATTAAAGTGTCACAACACAAACTTATGCTATTTGATAACAATAATATAAATCAACCTTTGATAGTTCCTGAGGTTGATTATAATCATACCTACCCCCCCTAATATGGACCCAAGGAATTCAATGATTCCATCGGTTTGTTGCTAATACAGCTGGTTGCCTGGCAACTGCTATTCTAATTGTTTATCTGCCTAGCAACACACATTTCCATTGTCCTGAGGTTGATTATAATCATACCTATCCCCCCTAATATGGACCCAAGGAATTAAATGATTCAATTGGTTTGTTGCAAATACAGCTGGTTGCCTAGCAACGGCTATTCTAATTGTTTATCTGCCTAGCAACACACATTTTCATGGTCCTAAGGTTGATTATAATCATACCTACCCCCCCTAATATGGACCCAAGGAATTCAATGATTCTATTGGTTTGTTGCCAATACAGCTGGTTGCCTAGCAACCGCTATTCTAATTGTTTATCTGCCTAGTAACACACATTTCCACGGTCCTAAGGTTGATTATAAGCATACCTACCCCCCCCCCCCTAATATGGACCCAAGGAATTCAATGGTTCTATTGGTTTGTTGCTAATACAGCTGGTTGCCTAGAAACGGCTATTCTAATTGTTTATCTGCCTAGCAACACACATTTCCATGGTCCTGAGGTTGATTATAATCATACCTACCCCCCCTAATATGGACCAAAGGAATTCAATGGTTCTATCAGTTTGTTGCTAATATAGCTGGTTGTCTAGCCACAGCTATTCTAATTGTTTATCTGCCTAGCAACACACATTTCCATGGTCCTAAGGTTGATTATAATCATACCTACCCCGCCTAATATGGACCCAAGGAATTCAATGGTTCTATTGGTTTGTTGCAAATACAGCTGGTTGCCTAGCAACGGCTATTCTAATTGTTTATCTGCCTAGCAACACACATTTTCTTACCCCCTAACATGGACCCAAGGAATTCATAGGAAATGCCATATTTGAAGTAATATCATCCTTCCCCCTGATAACCCCTTCCTGGCCCTGCTTATTTGGTGTCTTGAATGGGTTCCCTTCTAACATACCAACCATGTAGACAATATGTTTCTTCCAAAGCAAGAATTGCGGTTGTTGCCGCGTATACGCGGCAACAACCGCAATTCTTGTTTATAAAGTAATGTATCTCAAATACCGTTTATGAATATGGCTTAACGGTTCTCCAGTAGTGACGCATCTTGTGTAGGGGTTTTCATTAATAAAGGCTGGTCAATTTCTAGGGGTTGACTATGTAGACAGTACGGTAACTACCGTAAATTCCCGCGTACTACCCGTGGGTTGTACGCGAACCAGACTCAGCTTTCATTTGATACCAAACATGCCTATAAAGGGTGCGGGCTATATCACTATAGAACAGTACTAAATTAGACATATTTAGATGCAAAAACGGGCTATAGGATTCTCATGAGTTGGGGGTGCGGGTTTTACGCGAGATGCGGGTAGTACACGGGAATTTACGGTAGAAACCTACTGTTCAATCAACCATCTCACTTTTCCTTTCTTTCCCCCTTTCTCAGCGGCGTTGGTCCACAACGTCCAGTTGCATGTTCTGCAAAATATCATCCTCCCAGAGTGTCACTTGGACGATTTAAAATTCATAAATGCACTTGACAGGCAAAAAATGTACTATGAGAAACTTCCAGACATGACAGGAGCAGAAATGATCATGATAAAATATGCTGAAAAGTTTCAAAAAGATACTAAATCATTGCTTGTGACCAAGGAAGAAAGAAAGAAAAGATTTGAACAACAGAAAGGAAGCTGGGCACAAATAGGTAAGCACAGGGATCCCTTTTGACCTTTCATTAATTTGATTTAGCCCATTAGCTCAATGTTTTCTAGTACATGCTGTAAAACCTCTCCAAGAAGTCCATTTTAATAGTTGGGATTCAGAGTATACTCTGACTCCCAACATGTACCATGATATAGTTCATGTGTAGTCTTCAAGGGACTCGCTACTTGTCGCAGGATTACTGATGTTCTATTGACTTTTGCATATAACTCAGAATTATGTTAGTTTGATTTATTATCTAATAGAAAATCAGAAGAAATTGCCATGTCACGGTACTAACTTTCATAATACAGCCGTTTGAGCAAAGGAGTACCTTAACTATAGAAATGAATAGGAAAACAGCATTTTCCCATTATCTGTCATGGATAATCCCCTTCTTCTATTGATATTGTAACCAAACCTTGCGAATGTATAATGGACATCTATACAAACATTTTAGGACCAATTAAACAGGGGGTCACGGATAAAATGAAAAAGGCATTTTCGAAAAATACTTCTTTGCCTTAACTATAGGATCCTACGGCTGTCCTAGCAGTGAATATATGTGAACAATGGAGGTATACTGTCAAATTAGCAAATACAAATAGTTGGGTTAGGGAAGGTTGTCTATGTAGGAGTATGAATACAGCTTAAAGAATACTTTTCATGAGCTTCAATTTTTGCCGCCAGGTGGCTTCTGTGTAGGAACCAGCTATTCCCTTTAAAATCTTAATGATATATTTAATTGGGGTTCCACTGTTACTAAGGGAAAAAAAGAAAAGAAAAACGGGGGTTCGGGGAGCGAGTAAGACTACATATATAGTGGCACCATCTATGGTATTATTACGATTTTAATATCAGGTTGTAAGACATTTGTAAGACGTGGTTAAGACTCACTGTAAACATTTGTCCATGTACTTGCGTGAGCTTGTTTGGTCCTGCATAATGCTGTTCAAATGAAAAGAAGCTACAATAGGCAAATAATGGAAATAATTCAATATAGGTGTTGTATACGGTCACAATGATGTATAATATGTACAGGTTTAATATGTTCCTACTATACTATGCATTCTTAAATGTTGCAGTTGCTCTTGCCTATTATGAACCCTTAAATGGACCGTATTTAGTTTTCACCTCTCCCAGCATGGAGGCTTTTCAAGTTTTGCTCTACCGTCCCCTCCCCACTTCTATATCCACCAATCCCCCCTCCCAGCTGGCAATAAATGACTCGGCCCTTACCATGGAAACAACTAACTTCATTCCCTTTTTTTTATTCAGACCATTGACAGCCCATCAAAACATCCTGAGGTGACTGAACACCGAGAACCAGGCCAATAGATGTGAGCTTCACTGGGAATAAATCTAGGTAGGTAGGGGCAATTTCTTTTTTTCCTCCTTTATTTTTTAATTAACTGATATTTCACATGATTTCACATCCCAACAATGCGATATCATATACATTTCTTTGCTATTTATCATATATACAGTTATTTGCTATCAGGCCAGACTCAGGAATCTGGCCTCTTATGTTCATAATTGAGGAATTATATGCCATATAGATACATTTAAAATAACTGAGACCTGATAACTATAAATATGAATATTGTATACATTTTTAACTATGGTTCACATACTTTTCTTTACATGTTTACATGTTCATGTCGACCAAAAGCACCAGTTAAAGGGGGGTTAATTTCGAAAATGTTCCAAAAATGTCAAAAATTCAAAATTTCAATTAGATTATTTGAAAGCCCTACACTTGATGTCTATATGTCTGTTGATTTTTATGTGCGTATTTGTCAAATGAAGAAATAAGAAAGAAAAATTCAAATTTTTCCAATTTTGTTCATCCCCTGTTTGGAGGTGACAAAAGTAGTATAATATGTATCGGAACAGGACTATACTAAGTACTGGTTATTACTCACTGGACATGCAGCCAATCAGAGGCCTCCGTTTGGTCACGTGACCGGAAGTGACGCCACTTGACCTAATTAGGGGAGACCAGAAGTGATTTCACATGACCGGAAGTGACCTGATTAACCAATCAGTGACCTCCATTTGGTCACGTGACCGGAAATGATGTCACCTGACGTCCTTAAGGGGGGCGTGTGACCGGAAGTGACCTAATTATGGGTCACGTGACTGGAAGCGACCTACTTAAGAGGTCACGCAGAGCAACGTGATCAGAAGTGACATAATTAAACATGACACACTCTCTTAGCCAATGAGAACCCCCCATTTACACTCACGTGACCTCACATTTTGCATAACTGTTGTTTTAGGCCACATGACCACTATTACACAAATGACACAATTTTGAATAGACTAAATCGGAGGCGAGTGACTCCCTTTTTCTTGGCGGGAAATAAAAATTGACAACGACGCTGAGTCGATTAGTCTAAATAAAGAGTACGCATGAAAATAAAAACACAACAATATAAGTTATTTTTATTTTTATTTCTTTATTTTTTCATTCCAATAAACCATTCGAGCAGACCACAAAAAAACCACACTCAATGAATCAAACCGTCTTAAAGAACAATAACAATAACAATACACACCTATTAATTTCCAAGTGAAAAATAGAGATCGCAAGCAAGCAAGTAAGCGACGCTGTCTTGTTGCAATTTTTTTTCCAACACCAACATCTTTTTTTTCTTTTCGTTTTCATCTTTTCATAACTCTAAAGGACTCGTTGTCACTCCGTCAGAATGCACGCGACGCTTAAAATATAAGTATTGCACTCCAGTTTTCTCTATTGTGTAAGTGACCATTTTGTTTCATACTACTTTTGAAATTTCTATTAACAGTAAGAATAGATTTTTGGTTGGAAAGAACATCCAAGAAGTCTTTCGGGTTTTTAAGGTTTTGTTTTTTCTGTATACCTTTTGCACTCCATTTTTTGCATTTTCTCTCACCTGTCGAGTCTTTATCTTGGCAAATGTAAGTCTTAGGGTTGAGACTAAAAATCCCGTCACCTTCCCACTCGGATTTCAAAAGCCCTGAAGTTCTCAGATCGTGAACGTAACATCTCTCACAACAACCGCCCGGTGGAGGGAGCCATTCTCGCACACCTTCGGTTTTTATCTTTACGAAAAGGTCTAAGTGATCGTCGCACACCCCTGTTGGAATCCACTTTCGTTTCTCTCTGAAGTACGTTTCTCTCAGGTCGAGTTTTACCAGTTCATCCAACGTTTCACCGCTGAGAGCCATGTAAAGACTGTCGGTGTCCATTTGACAAAGAGCATAATCGCGCCGATCGATGAATCTATCTAAAAAGTCAGACGTGAACTCTAACATTTTCAACTTAGCGTACACCATGAAACCTATTTGAGTAGGGAGCTTGTTCTTGACCGTTTTTGGTTGCAGTTCGACTTCAAGGAGATCAACTCGGCCCACTTTTTGGAGCGCCACGCATTGGCCAATAATTCGAACTTTCGACCGTTAGTGTATTTCACAGCAGTGTGTTTTTCTTTGTTGCAAATTGGTTTACCGTACGTGGCATTCCCCATTAACTTGTAACAGTCGGACAGAATTTTCTCGTTCGCGTTCACGTCGCCACGTCTTCGCGCTGCGTTTACTTCGTCTGCGAAACCGGCAAAGGGTCGTCTAGGAAGGTATTCTAAGAACAGCTGTACTTGGGTGACTATCAAACCGTGATCCAAATACCGGCGGCGTTCCCAAGAGAATATTTTTTCCGTGGTAACTCCCTATCAGACTTCTCTGAGATGTGTTCAACAACTTTTCTTCCTTCACAAAGTCTGACATGTGAGTTCCTATGTCGGATTTTGAAACGTTTACGTTCTTGAAAACGGGAGTCATCTCTTTGAAGTATTCTCGAAGGTGAGGCGGTGTAATGATGTCCACCTGAATTAAACCAAACATTTTTCCGTCTTTGACAGCGGAAAGGATGTCGCTCACGGTCATGGTTTTTCCAGTGTTGTTCGGATGCCTTAACCTGTGGATCTCGACGTTTCATCTGCCTCCATTCACACTCCCACACGACGATCAGCTTGTAACCTAGTGCTTTCAAGTAAGCGCTTACTCTAGCCGTTCCGTCGCGTCTCTCGTCCCTGAGTGAAGCGCACGGAGATCGGTGGTGTGGTGTGCACTCATGAGCGTGGAACCAACACCCGTGAAACTGGAAAACTGTAATAGAGACCAGGTGAAACCCGTCCACGTAAATTCTTCGGTAACCTAGAATCATCTCACCGCCGTTGAAAGCGTGGCGCAGTTTCACGTCGCGGGCGCGCTCTACGAAGCGTAGTCATTCCAAAGCGCTCTGAGAGGGTTTTGTCTAATTTCAGCTTTGAACTCAGTCTCAGGTCTTCTCACCACGTAATTACCCGTGCAGTGCGCTTCGTACAGAGAGTTAGCATCTACTCCTAGGATGTGCTCGCACCTTCTCGCTTCTTCGCCGTACCTGTGCTCCCTTATCCGCGTGGCACCCTTCTCGTGAAATCTATGGAAGATTATCGAAGGACCGCCGACTAGATTTTCTTTGAGCAGAGAGTGGAGGTGGGCGTCGAACTGGGGAAACGTTAAGAACATTGCCTCTGTGTTTTGGAAGAGGAACCGTAAGGTCAAACCCGGAAGGGAGACTCCGTCTTTGAACATGTCAATTCCGCGATCTCTGAAAAATTTTGTGTAATTGTTCAGAGCCTCTATGAAAGGTTTCACGTCTTTGTTGTTGCAGAAGACTTGTATGGTATCTTGAGTCAAACAATCTCCTGACTCAATACCAATCAGGTTTCCGCAAGGGTCGCAGCACTACTGATCATCTAGTACGTCTGGAGACCCACATCAGAAAAGCGTTTGCCAACAATGAACACGTTGCTGCCGTATTTTTTGACCTTGAAAAGGCTTACGACACAACGTGGAAATTTGGCATTCTGCAAGACATGAAGAAAATGGGACTGCGAGGCAGACTGCCACTATTTGTGGAAGGCTTTCTCGGCAACAGAACCTTCAACGTCCGACTTGGCACCACCCAATCCAAGAAAGTTGACCAGGAGAACGGAGTCCCCCAGGGCTGCGTTCTCTCGGTGACACTGTTCGGCATCAAAATAAACAAAATTGCTGAAACCCTCGGGTATAATGTGGATTGCTGCCTATAAGTAGATGACTTTGTCATCTGCTACAGCGGTACGTCCACGGCAACCATAGAACGAAAGCTTCAACAGACACTTTTCCGCCTGGAGGCTTGGAGCCTGCAAAACGGTTTCAAGTTCTCAGAAAGCAAGACCACCTGTGTGCACTTTTGCCGAAGGCGAAGATGTGCGGAGGCTCCTGCACTGACACTCCACGGGAAAGCGCTCAAAGTTGAAACGGAGGTTAAATTCCTTGGACTAGTGTTTGACCGGATCCTCTCCTTCAAACCCCATGTGGAATACCTGCGGAAAAGATGCCAAAAACCCATGAACCTCCTGAAGATGCTCTCCCACACAGAGTGGGGAGCAGACCGGGAGATTCTATTGACAATCTACAAGACGTATATCCAATCACACCTGGATTACAGATCGGTGGTGTATGCATCTGCTGGCAGATCATACCTGGATTGGCTAAACCCAATTCAAAACCAAGCCCTCCGGCTTTGCCTAGGTGCCTTCCGATCTTCACCGCAGAACAGTCTGCAAGTGGAGGCTGGAGTCCCCCCACTGGATCTCAGGCGGGACAAACTATCCCTCCAATATGCCATCAGGGTGAAGGCAAATGAGAGGAACCCAACTCACAACACCATCTTCAACGAGGACCACAGCGTCTTCCGTAGGAAGAAGAATGCCACAAAGCCCTTTTCTATGAGGGTGAGAACCCTAATGAGAGAGGCTCGCATTCCAATCTCAAAGGTCATCAAGGAAGGACCTGCTTGATCCCCTCCGTGGACACAGGCAGGTCCAACTATCCTCTTTGACCTTTGTGAACACAAGAAAGGAGAAACCCAGACCAACACCTACATGGAAAAACTGACAGAAATCAGCCGTGGGCACCAAGGTCACACTGAGGTGTTCACGGATGGCTCGAAAGATGGAAACCGTGTTGGCTTTGCTGCATACACACCCTTTGGTACCCGCAAAGGAGCACTACATGGAAGAAGCAGCATCTTCACTGCTGAGGCCCATGCTCTCCTCAGTGCTTTGGAGTGGATGAGGGTGTCAAGCCGAAAGGCCTTCATCATCTTCTCCGACTCCAAGTCGTGCCTGCAAGCAATACACCAACATGACCCCAAAAACCCTGTGGTGCAGGAGATCAAGCAATTGGTCTCACACCTCACAGACACCCAAAAGGAGGTAGTCCTCTGTTGGCTGCCCAGCCACATTGGCATAGAAGGGAACGAAGCTGCAGACGATGCAGCTAAGAAAGCCCTCAGTCTGAAACCCAGCTCAGCTTGCATCCCATCCTCAGACCTCCTCCCGATTTGTCAAGAATATACCAACCAAGAGTGGCAGAGACGCTGGAGCTCTGACCAAGATAACAAACTGAGAGCCATCGAACCCTCGATAGGCAAAAGACACAACCATACAGGCTTGACCAGGAGGGAATCGACAAGACTGGCCCGTCTTCGGATAGGTCACTCGCTGCTGACACACGGACACCTCATGAGGGGTGAAAACCAACCGGTATGTCAGCGATGTCAAGTACCTTTGACCGTAGAACATCTCATGCTCTTTTGTCAAGCAACCAAGAAGAGTAGGGACGACCACCTTCGTGGCGCGTCGTCCATGAACAGTGTCTTCACCAACACTGTGAAGAAAGAACTCCTGACCTTCCTGCGGGAAACAAAGATGTTCGAAAAGATGTAAGAGGGGGAAAACAGGCCCCCCCTTTGAGACTCGGCCCGGTAAGCTAGAGATAATGATCTCTGGCCAGATGGAAAGTAGTTTTTATACTCGCCAGTTCCTGATCTGCTGGCCCGATTGGTATGGAGCTGCGACTGGCCCGCCAGTGTCAGGATAATGGACTGGTCAGATGAGGTGTCAACAGTCTGCGGCACAGCATCTGTGTGAGGCAGCACAATAAAGAGGGGCCCGATGCCACGAGCATTGTTCCACCGCTACGAGCCGTGTCCCACTGCTACAAGTAGACTCATAAACACATGCACGCGTACATGCACTCACACACTTAAACGCAACCTAGATGAGAAAAGAACGGACCGAGAGTCCGATAAACTCTTGAGTAAGTCCCAGGCGTCATAGCACACTTGGACGTAAAACAATCAATCAATCTCTCACACCTGTTCTGTTCAGACCAAACTTTTCCACATTTGCTGTAGTCGGATTCGGTCATCTTGGTACTGGTCAGTTTGCTGTCAAAAGCCGATCTCGGTGGTAGTGTTCTGTTTTCCAGTTTGGTAGACGTCATCCATTTGTAAGGAAAGTGACCTTTCTCTTGATTTCTGGTGAAAGCTAGCAAATGATTTCTCGTAGTTGTAACCGCATGCCAAATAGTTTACTACGTCCAAGAAAACCGTGTGCTGCGTGTAAATTATTGGTTACTTCTCTTTATGACGCTGAATTCTTCCTTATTTCAGTCTTTGCGAACGCGTGAAGCTGTATTTTGATCATGATTTTTGATTTTGAAACCTACGACCGAAACTTGACGGAGATATCTCAAAAGCCTCTGCTTCAGTTGAACTAATGGGTGTCTGTGCCGAGTTGCAGTGAAGTTGTAGCCGCCGCCGCCGCTGCCTCTACCTGGAGAAAGTCTGAACACCGCCTCCTATAGCAGGAGAGCTTCACCTATCGCTGCATCTAACTTCGCTAACGTCGGTCGGTAAACTTCTAGCATCGCTGCCCCGATGACTTTGGCAGTGTTGTCTATGTGATTTAAAACTCTGTCCAACAAGGGGTCGGAATCTGCGTCAGATTCTCTCACGAAGCAGACTGGACCTTCCTACCCGGGAAAGTCGGATACGACGCTAGCCAACAAAGGGACGTGATCCCACAGCACAGACACGTGTTCCGTGGATGGTTCTTTGGACGGTCTGAAGAAAGCCTCGACATCGAAGGTGATCTTGTAAGGGTATATTCCGGAAGCGCCGTCGGGAGGAAAAATGGAAAAATCCGCTAGCGCTTCAAAAATCGTTTTCAAATTGTGGTAGATTCCAACCACATATCTCAACTTGACTTGTCAGCAAGAGGAAAGCTGGTTCCTGTGTCTTTTCAGTAAGAACTCTGTGGTGAACGCCGCCTCACACTTGCATACTTGCAGATGCCTGCGTATGCGTTGAAATCCGTAACCAGAGACACGTGCAAACCGTCTTTCGCTGTCAGGTGTAGGTTGACTTTACCTCGGGCGGCCAGAGTTTTCGAAGGCGGTCTGATCAGAGTAAGTCGTCTTTTCAAGTTCTGTCCTCTCACTGCACGAGTGGTGTAAAGCGCTTTTTGTATATAAAACAAGTTCTCTAACGCGGGTATGTTGCGGATGTTCAAACCCAGAAAGGTTTCAGGTTTGGCAGCGGGATGGAACTGACGTAACAATTCCGAAGCGAGTTTGCCAGTCTTGTATAAGTGAAAGGAAATGCAGCGAAAGACGCATAGTTTGTCCCCGTTGGGAAAATCTAACACAACGCTTCTCTTTCCAACTCGACCCGAATGGGTAACCCTACCACCTATGGGAAATTCCCCGGGTCCGATGTAAACGCAAATGTTAAAATTGGTGGGAAAAAGAATGTGCCACTTGGTGTCAGAGTCGCAAAGTTTCTGTACTTCTTCGCAAGCGATGGTGTTTTGCATGAGGGAGAGGAGCTCTTCCAAAGTTTCTGAATTAGTTATGGTGGGGAGCAGTTGTAAAAGAGTTGCGTTGTTTGGGAGGCGTGAAAGTAGCGTAGTTTGCTCTTGTCTTCTTTGTGTTGTTAGATTAAGCATACCGACAAACCTACTTTGTATCTGAATCTTTGCGTCAAGTGAATGTGTCGGATAGTATCTACAGCGTCACTCAACTCGCCGGTTGGTAGTCTTAAGTTTGTGACACTCAGGCGAGTCCCATGCACCCTGACACCTGTATTGCAGACCAATTCTCGGTGAATATTTTCTCACCGCTCTGTATAGCGCATATCATCTGAGGGATAGTTACTCCGTTGAGAGATTTGCGCTGACAGGTGATTTTTCGGCAAGCGCTTTTGCCGCATAGAGGGCAAAACCTAGGTATTATCCTACATTGTTCCACGTGTCTGTCTTGATTGTATGACCTTTTAAAACTTTTGAAACACTTTTCGCAGAAGTACTGCATCATGTTTTCACTGAGTTACCAATATAATATGTGAAGAGAAGTTATTCTTATTCTTATTTTTTCATCTACCTAGCTGTCTATCGCTTGCTATCTTTTCTAACTATCTATCTATCTGTCTATCTATCTATCTATCTCTCTTATTCTTTCCGTCTATGCTACCTTCAAACACTATCTCGTGCGCGCACGTGTGTGAGCGTGCCTCTCATTCCAAAACTCTACTGAGAAATTTGAGAATAATCTCTCTTTTGTCATCTAACTCTTTGAGTGCCTTGTTGGACAGCGTCACTCCCTCCAGTGTGGGGGTTTTGTCAAGGCCTTGGTACTTGCGCACGTGGATCACATTCTTACCCTTGTAATAGCTGACAGCTGCGTACACTTCCCTTTCCCCATCCAGCATCATAAACCAGGGTTTGTGATAGGGGAGGCCTTGCGCAGCCGCGTCGTCGCGTATTCGTGCCACCTGGAGGATGTCGGCGATGTTCGCTATTAGCTTGAGCAGCACGTCGGCGGTGAAGTACACTTGCTTGGTGGGGATTGGAGCAGTTGGTTTGATGCTGTAGTGCTCCATAGACAGTCTAACAGCATCCAACCAGATCTCCAGCTTCAAACCATCGAAGAACTCTAATCTACAGACACCTGTGACATCTTTCTCTGCTTCTTCTGCTCCTTCTTCTCTTTTTCTATTCTTGGAGCTTGGCTCGCGACCCTCCTTAGAACGTTTCAAGACAAGAAGAGTATCACCATCAGGGTGAGCTGAATCAGCAGCAGAACCAACGACAGGAGCAACATCAGTGCCGGTAGCCGTGAAGGAGCCGTCATAAGTCGGGTGGGAGGGGGCACGAAAAACACCTGAACCTCCTCCTCTTCCTCCTCACTCCTCACCTCGTCCTATGTCTCCTCCTCCTCCTCCTCCTCGTCTTCCTCCTCCTCCTCCTCCTCCTCCTCCTCCTCCTCCTCCTCCTCCTCCTCCTCCTCCTCCTCCTCCTCCTCCTCCTCCTCCTCCTCCTCCTCAGCTTCCACTCCTCTGCCTCCTCCCTCTATGTCTACCACATGCTCGGTCTGAGTTTCCAAATCAATGTAAGTCTCAGCGCATTCGGCGACAGTTGAGGTTGGTGTAGTGGGACCTTCTCAAACGTGCTGCGGTCGATGGTGTTCTTCATCGAAATCAGCAACAGTGGTTGCCAGTAAGGTGCTGTGAGAGGAGACCCGTCCTCAGTAGTAGTAGCAGCAGCAGCAGGTGCAGCAGTAGCAGCAGCAGTAGGTGCAGCAGTGGCAAGTGGGGCGTGCACAGCAGGGGTCCTTGTTGTTGCAGTAGCAGCAGCATGCCTAGCAACAGCATGCGTAGCAGGTGTAGCAGCAGCAGCATGTCTAGTACCACCACTAGTACTACCACCACTAGTACTCGCTACACCGCGAGGGTCATAAGTCCAAGAGGTTGCGGTGGTAGCACCATCTTCAGTAGCAAGAGAAGCTCATGGTGGTGTGTGTAGAGAAAAGAGTGAGTGAGTGAATGGTAGTTTTCCACCTCCCTTATATAAGGCTGCTTCTGGATGCCTGCTGGTTTTGCCGACTCTTAGAAGAAAGAGCGCTAAGCCTGTTATCACAGTAGGATGTCTATAAATCGGATAAGCTCTTAATGAGCGGATGAAAGGTGTCATGTGGAAAAGTCGCTAGACAGTCGGGTATGCAGCTGCATAAAAGCTCTGATTTTCTGTTGGAAAACCCATATCACGTCTGACCGCTACGCCTACCACATCTACCACCAACACCATCACCACCACCACCACCACCAGCAGCAGCAGCAGCACCACCACCACCACCACCACCACCACTACCTCCGCCGTCTGCAGCAAGCAGCACCACCACCACCACCATTACCTCCACCGTCTGCAGCAAGCAGCAGCACCACCACCACACCGTTACCCGTTCTTCATAGAGATCAGTCTAGAAACAATTGCAATATCACAGGTGCTCTCTCCCTCTCAAGAGCAGCGTGATGCGCGTGTGGAGACTGATGGTAATGGTGTGACAAGAGAGGTAGCACACTTCGCATGTAGCAATCAGTTGCTTCATGAAATAGGTCAGCAGTTAGTTGGATCTTGGAGATGGTTGGGAGGCTGCTTGGGGATTAGCCCGTATGGACACCCTAGGGGGCGTTGTCAAGATGACGGAAGAGATATGTGCGGAGATGTTCAAAGCTTGGTGGCATATAACTACACCTCATGCGAGATGGCGAGAGCTCTGCCTCGCCTTCATCGGCATTGATCAACCGGATCTGTTGCTTAAGACGCTGAACTTTTTCACCAAGTGTGAGTTAGATTACAACAATCTCGACTTGCCCACAATGGGGAGGTACTTTAGCGTCATGGCCGAATTGCTAGGTAGCGAGTGGAAAAACCTGGGGCAGTATTTACCTTTGTTGTCTGACAAGTTAAATAGGATCGCTCAACAATCCAAAGAAGACCCTGCTCGCCAGGTCTTCGAAATGTTGAAAATATGGCCAGCTGACCGTCACAGTACACATTTTCAACTCATTCCAGTCTTGTTGGAGCGCATGGGAAGGTCTGACATCGTCATCCATATATTACTTCACTTTCAACACCAAGAAAGGATGTTTTTACGCTCGCTATGACTTTAAAGGGAGTAGTTACATATAACATTGAGCACACCCTTTCTAATACACCTGTGAAAGAAAAAAAAACACAAAAAAATAGAAGTTGTGCACAGTCGCGCAATCAAATCTTAAGTCGCTACACAGGAGCGTCTCCAGTGTCGTCTTCTATAGAGGGTGTGCAGCCAGCCGGCGGGAAAGGAGTTTAAACACGGCCATATAGAACACTCACTCGCGTCGCGTCTCTGGTTAGTGTCTCATTTGGAGCACAGTCAGGAAAAAAAAGTTGCCTGCCTGCCTACCTGCCTACTTGCCTGCCTGTCGCATGCCTGCCTGTCTGCCTGCCTGCCTGCGTGCCTGCCTACCTACCCGACTAACAAACTAACTGACTGACTATCCACCTTGCTGCCACGTGCGACAACAGGATGGCCAAGTACGCGGGTTTAGGGAGGAGACCGGACACTTTCAACGCCTTTGGGTGGCATAACCCACGCTCTTTCGCAGAGACTCTCGCCGCCCACGGGTTCTTTTACATAGCTGGTAGGGATGTTGTTCAATGCTTTCAATGCGGAGTCACTATACACACGTGGTTAGACAGTGATGACGTCACTGTGGAACATTTCAGACATTCTCCTACTTGTCAGTTGGCATGTAAAGCAATGAAGTCCGCAAAGCAAAATTTTTCTGACAGAAATGCTGAAGAAAATAAACCTGCTGACCGATGAGATAGCAGCTCTCAGAAGGCAGATGTGGGGGTTGCAAGTGGAAAACGATAGGTGTTTTTTCCATTTGGATGAGGACACCATAGACAGGTCGTCGTAGATGATTCACCAGGGGTCAACATACATTAATCAAGCGATTCAAAATGAAAATAAAAAATAAGAAGAAAAAAATAGTTTATTTTGCTGTGTTGTATTTCATACGTAATCTTTATTTAAACTAAACAAAAAAAAATTAAGAGACTCCCTTCCTCCTCCCACCATATGGACACCCTAGGGGGCGCTGTCAAGACGACGGAGGAGATGTGTACGGAGATGTTCAAAGCTTGGTGGCGTATAACTACACCTCATGCGAGATGGCGAGAGCTCTGCCTCGCCTTCATCGGCATTGATCCCAAAGAGACGCTCCCCCCCAAAAGTGCCCCCCTCCCCCCTCCCCCCTCCCCATGCAGCCCAAGAGACCCCCCCACCCCAAAGGATCCCCCCTACCCCCCTTCCTCCCCCCTATGCACCCCCCTTCCGGTCATGTGGCCTATTTTTTTTTATTTGGGTCATTCTATCACTTCCAGTCATCGCTAATCCCCTAAGTAGGTCATGTGACGGCACTTCCGGTCACGTGACCGAATAGAGGTCACTGATTTGTTGCATGTCGAGTTAAGCAGGTCACTTCCGGTCACTTGACCCTTAAGTAGGTCACATGACGTCACTTCCGGTCTCCCCTAAATAGGGCTTGTGACGTAACGCTAATCCCCTAATTAGGTCATGTGACGTCACTTCCGGTCATGTCACCAAAAGGAAGTCACTGATTGGTTAATCAGGTCACTTCCGATCACTTGACCTTTAAGTAGGTCATGTGACGTCACTTCTGGTCTCCCCTAATTAGGTAAAGTGACGTCACTTCCGGTCACGTGACCAAATGGAGGCCTCTGATTGGCTGCATATCCAGTGAGTAATAGCCAGTACTTAGTATAGTCCCGATCTGATACATATTATACTACTGACAAAGTCATTAATTTCACAAGTAAGAAAATAACATTTCACTTAGTTATCTTTTGGTATGGAGAGTTCACTCATTTCTAAAATGAAAACTGAAGGATGCATTGTAAATAGGGAATTTCCCAATTTTACAGATCACCATTGATACCGACAGAGCCCATGATTGAAGTGACAGATAAAAGCTACGATCCACAGTCTAAATCTGGCTAAATCATTATATTGAATCATCTCAGTTGGAAGTATTGGCTAGTTACCTGTCTTGTTGAACACAATTAAATTGCAAAAGACATTGAATTAGGTAATTTCACGACTTAAATCCAGTGTTCTAACTGCTATCATTCAAAAAAATCAACAGACCGGAGGTGACAGTATTATCTTTGAAGCCCAAGGCTTCACGGAGCACATTCAAAATGGTGGCCTCCACAACAAAGCCATCTGTGCTAGGCCTGGCAAAGCGATCAATATTGACCAATTGGTTTGGCCGAAAATGTGTTTCTGTAAAAAATGCATCTGGCTACAATGTCCGCCATTGAAAGGAGGGGCATGGTGTATTTGTCTTCACACTTACACCAACAAACAAAAAGTGACACCTCAGAGCTTGCCTTCACCACAAAGTGGCACCTCTGAGCACCTATCCCTTTGATGTGGCACTGGGCCAACATATCAAAGTGAAATACTCCACTAATCCTTTGCTTTAATCTGTGCTGTCAGTGTCAATATGCCCCACCTAAAGATGGCGGCCCTCTGCTTCGCGGAGGCGACTGCAGCGCACCTACAAAATGGCCGACTTTTTGGCCCTACGAATACAGGATTTTAGTCACGAGTGTATCAACCCTGGAGGGGCATCGATCATGATGCTAGAATGCAGTACTGGTGGCATGATGCATGAAACTGAAAAGATGAAAACAATTCATTTTCTCTATCGCTCCGCTATTAGCGTCCATGGGGACCGCCGCAACTATTTTAACCAGAAAGTACCACAACCATATGCCATACATTGAAATTCCGCTTCTTTTGATACCAAACACGTCCCATTTAAGTCATTTTGACAAATTCGAATATTTTAAAGGCAAAAGCTATTGCCAAGCCAGAGAGGTCGAAAATGCGCTTATTTTGTTATCAAGTTTGTCCCATTTAAGTAATTTTACCAAAATGTAATATTTTTAAGTGTGGGGAGGGGGGAGGGCGGATATGGCCACAGATACAGGTCTGAGTCTGTGAACCCTATTATCGGACCAAAAGATTAAGACCAGGGGTGTGAAATCCGAGGTTTTTATGAGATTCATCCAGATCCAGTGAGAAATTTACTTCCTTTAATGTAGGGGGGGGGGGGATTAAAATATGTCGACCATAGGTACTTTGTGTTTACCAACTCAGATCTATGTCACCTTTGCACTATTGCCTCTGTCACTCCCTCTATGTCCTTGTATATTTTTGATTGCAGTGACCCCATTATGCAGAGGGTCTGCTGAGGTGAGAGGATTTAGCTGCCACCAATCAATGCTGCTCACATTCAGCAGGAGGATGGACCAAAAATCGTCCTCATCGTTCCCAAGCCCAGGACATCTAAGGAGGACAAAGACTTCTGACACAAATACTGGATTCCCTAAGCCAACAGTATGTTGGCATATTTGAGTAGACAAAGCCTAACAAATCTGCAAACCAACCATGGATGAAACTGCAAATATAATGAGTAGTAAAGCACTGATACAACAAATACAACCAACAACCCACTCAAAGAGCTGCGCATGACAATCAGGTACATGCTAAGAAATAATTCAATACCACTGACCACTAATATTGAACACCTGACATGCTAAGTCAGAGTAGCATGCTGCGATGGAGAACAAAGCAAATGCACTAAATGAGCCATCAGGTAAAGGTACCATGAAAGATTGGAAAATCCTGCAATATTCTTGAGAACATCCTAAAACCAAGAGATCTATCAAAGATAAAACACATTACTAAAAGCAGAAAATAATGCTAAATGTTGTGCCACAAAAAAAGGGAGTTAAGGCTTCAGTACTGAACATATAGACTTCCTGGGGATTATTCGGCACGGGTCGTGTTTTGCCGCCGTTTTTCGTTTTTTCCCGCCCAAACGGCAACTTGGAAACTGTGAGCCGTACGAGCCACCAGGTGGTGAACGGACCGGTCGCGGTTCCTCAGGGACCTCCCAAGGCCGCCTGGGACGAGCGACTCGTGCCGAGACGGTGCGGAAAGGGAGCTGCGGGAGCTAGACCGAGCGGGAGGGTGCCCTGTGCCTTCACTATGGAAAGTCCCATGGGCTTTCTTTCCGTTTTGAGAAGCGCACTGCTCGGCAAGGTTTTAAACCTGCTCCAAATGGCATCTGTCATGTTAAGCGCCCGACTCAGGCCTTTCAAAAAATTTGTACTACAAGCCCAAACTCTAACTGGTCATCCAGCGAAAAATCAACAACCATTTTTTCTTGTATCAACAGCCCTGAGACATACTGATTTGACTTTGTCGCTCTCTGCAATCAACAAACTATTGAACTGTACACAGTCAACTCATTGGTGCACACAGTACAGCAGCGGATGTCTCAATTCTCAACTAGTATGCTGAGTAATGTGCCAACACTTTTGCATTCATTTTATAATCCAGATACACAAAAATGGCATCACTTTGTAACATCTGATGTAGGAAAAAATCAGATGGCGCGACATTAAGTCGGCATACATACTTATGGAGATAACCCAAATCTCCCTGTTGTCGTAAACATACAAATGTCTCCGATATCAACAAACTATTGAACTGTACACAGTCAACTCGTTGGTTGCGCATGGAGAACATAGAGAACTGCAGCGGATGTGTCAATTCTCTGCTAGTAGGCTGATTAACAGCCTTACAATGCATTTTTATCTGGAGTGGTTGCATGTATGGAGTACAGATTGGTTCTGTTAACTTGACATACAGACTTTCAGAGAAAAAAACACCCAAAATGCTGTAGGCAAATCGATGCCATTATCTGTAATCAACAAACTCTTGAACTGTACACAGTCAACCTGTTGGTTGCACTCAGTTGATGTGCTAATGTACTAACATACCAAGTAGCACAGCAGCTTAATTATGGAAGCTATTTGATTCCTGATACCTAGTATACTTTGCTACTGGAAAATGTGGCAACTTGGAAGCAGCTTCAAGAATGGTCTATATTGAATGAGCATTGGACAGGTGATCCAGCTCTTGGCCAGGTGGGCTTCACCTAAACCTGTAAGAGAAAAAACATTTTGTCAAGCGATCAAAAAAGATGCAATACCATCGGTACCTATGCTATTCTGTGTAGCTCCCCAGCTCTATGTCACCTTTTCACCATTCCATTTGTCACAATCTCTATGTCCTTGTATAAAAAGCAATGCAATTAATTCATTTTATTAGTATATGGAAGCATTGCCCAAATAAATCATAAAAGACAAAATTCTGAAGCAAAAAAAAGTACAAAATAAAAATGTAATGTAAGAAATTATGTTGCTACAAAATAATTCATTTTCGACAGTCTGTGATACTGAGGTACAATATGGTGAAACACCAAGTGGTGCAGTTATATAAAAAGCAATGCAATTTACTAATTAGCTACAGTCGACATCCTTTTCTTTACATGTTAACATTGATTCAAACGTTTGTGTCGACCAAAAGCTTCTGTCCTTGTATACAAAGCAATGCAGTTAATTAATTTTGTCAGTATATGGAAGCATTGCCCAAATAAATCATAAAAGACAAAATTCTAAAGCAAAAAAAATACAAAATGAAAATGTAATGTAAGAAATTATGTTGCTACAAAATAATTTATTAGCTACAGTCGACATCCTTTTCTTTACATGTTAACATTGATTCAAACGTTCTTGTTGACCAAAAGCTTCTGTTAGTGGGAAGTTGAATTTAAAAATGGTCCAAAAGAAATCTAACAACATTATCTGAAGGCCCTTCACTTGATATATGTGCCTGTTCACCTTTTATGTGTGTATTTGTCAAAATAAAGAAATAACAAAGAAATATCAGTTTTGTTAATTTCACCCCCTGTTTTAAGATCACAAAGTCATTAACCTTTATCTTACCATGTCAGGAAAATCACGTTTAATATTACATGGGGTCCAAGTGGACCCCCAGACTAAGAATAATTCTTATTCCTGCAATTCCTGCCCCCCCCTGCTGAGACATGTACTGGCTCCCTCTTCAGAAACTAAACCTAAGCATAATATGGTGCTAATAGGAGACCCATAGAAGTAAATAATGATATCAAATGAATATATATAAGTATGAAATCCATACTGTCTATTAATATGACTAAAGTTATCCCCAATGTAGCACACATGGTGTCACAGTACAATTAGCCAACAAAATTCCTGGTTCTGACCCTATATTTCTCCTTCAGATGGGCAAAAGGTTGGGTTCTTTTGAGTGTGCAGTAATGAATGACCCCTTTAATTAAAGCTTAACACATATCTGATTTTTTGATTTGCATCCCGCATGAAAAAGGGTGTTCCGATTTTGCACTAGTTGCCATGGAAACTGACTTACCCAACCTGGAGAAATTTAACAAGTGCCAAGGGACCTTTAACCTTGACCTTTGACCCCTTCAAGCACTACTCAGGGTTTCCATGGCAACAACCAACTTTTTATATTTTTTTTACCAAGGCCTTTGGGAACAATTTGGGCCGCAGATTATGATTCTGTGACAAATTTAAGGCCTCCTACCACTGATTATATGCACAGTAGTACCGTTTTTCATTGGCACTATTTACAACTACAGCATTCTGGGGGCGAATTTGTACTGTGACACCTTAAAGGGTCAGGTTAATTTTTTCTGACTAAATTTCTTTCGCCAGAGATGAAAGATATTCCCTCCCCTAACATGGATTTGAAGTCATTATTTGAAAATGTTATGGCATTTAGACCAAAAAGCCATTTAAAGTATGCCTACGGGGTGCCTTGGGAGCTACTTTTTTTTGCAGATTTTGCCAGAAATAGAGGTACCTCTATTCCGCAACCTCTAGTGAAAAATCAGATCACACTATCCTATGTCGGCCCACCCTTATAAGATGCCTTAACACACTTGGAATAATATTCTATAACTGGTTAAGGCCTACACTCAAAACAGAAATCACCAAAGATGTCAATAAGGGCCCAATGTCCCGGGATTCAGGCCCAAATTTGCAGTTTTAAGGCCAAAAATTGGGTTTTTCGGGATGTAGCGTGTATATTTACCATAGCAACACTTAACAACACAATCAAAAATTCTGAGATGGGACTCTGATATTATTTTCAGGAAAATCTTTCATGTGTTTGCCATAAAATTAGTATAATTTATGGTATTTTTCATAATTTTTAGGCCCTTTGAACTTGGATAGGAAAAAATACTTGGGAGCAGTTTCTGTGGCAAATAGAATCAACCGTCATCTGGGCTCAAATTTCGGGGTTAAGAGGCAAATTTTCCATTAAAAACAAAAGACCTAAGGTAAAATTGGCCTCTGCTGCACCCATTCTATCTATATTGGTGCAAAAGATCCATGAAAAAGCAATAAAATCTCTCCCAGAGACAGAGGTATAGACTGAACCACCCTCTCTTTTAAGGTGTCACAGTGCAAATAAGTTGGGTTCTTTTGAGTGTGCAGTAATAAATGACCCCTTTCATTAAAGCTTAACGCATATCAGATTTTTTGATTTGCATCCCGCATGAAAAAGTGTGTTCCGATTTTGTGCTAGTTGCCATGGAAACTGACTTACCCAAACTGGAGAAATTTAACAAGTGCCAAGGGACCTTTAACCTTGACCTTTGACCCCTCCAAGCACCATCCAGGGTTACCATGGCAACAACCAACTTTTTATATTTTTTTTACCAAGGCCTTTGGGAACAATTTGGGCCGCAGATTATGATTCTGTGACAAATTTAAGGCCTCCTACCACTGATTATATGCACAGTAATACCTTTTTCATTGGCACTATTTAGGACTACAACATTCTTGGGGCGATTTTTTACTGTGACACCTAATATAGACCCTTGGGGTACTCCATAGCTCACACACTTCAGCTTTGACGTTATATTATTTGCATACACTTTTTGATTCCTATTTGTTAAATAACTTTTGAACCAGATACAATTTTTTTGTGATAAACCTTTAAAAAAAAATGTATTTATTAATAAGGAGTGTGAGACTATCTAATGCTTTGGAATAATCTAAAAATACACTATAAGTGTTTTTGACTCAGGGTCCCCCCCGAGTCAAGTGAGACGATTCTGGACACTTCTTTTCCTTGAAAAAATGAAATCGCTCCCATTCGGTCAATATTTCACTTTTTGCATCTTGCATGGTCTCAATGAATCACTTTCAACAATATCTATCTAATGATGAATTTGTTTTTCACAAATTCCTACTATAACCCCCCCCAAAAAACGAAAAATAATATTAGGCCGTGATTGGTGGTAATTTGCTTAAGCATAGAGCTCTATGGGAGCACGAAGATAACCGACAACCCCAAATTTGGATATTTCGTGACAACCAATGCTAGATCCTAGGTAGAAAAATATCAGGATAAATATCATGATTTATCATGTTGAACCATGATCTATCATGATCTATCATGATACATCATAATTTAGCATGTTTTCTTCTACCGTGATTAATTGTGATAAATCATACTTTATTATTACATTACCTCTTGAGAATTCGTGATTAATCCCATTATCTCCTAACATGATTAAATATGATTAATCATACTATATCATGATCTTATCTCCTGAGGGGAGAAATGATGATAAATCATGTTTTCTTCTATCATGATAAATCATACTTTATTGCGATATTATTGGGAGGGGAAATCATGATTTATCATGTTTTCTCCTACCATAATTAATCATAATTAATCATTATGATCTTACCTCTAGCTGAGAGGCGAAATCATGATAAGTTATGTTTTCTTTTTCTATGAAATGTCATTATAAACCACACTTTACCATGATCTAACCTCTTGAGAGGGGATAAATGATTTATCATGATTTTACCTTATCAGATTCAATCCTTACCAAAATTAATTATAATATATTGTAGGGGTTGTGGAAGTAACACAGGTTCCAAATTCGGTTTGAATGCAACAGGTTTATTCAGTCACCTTTAGGACGGATTGACACAGAAGTAGTGGTTCGAAAATATTTATATGGGCGAACCGTCCCTGGAGGCCATTTCACCACATAATATGGACACCCCATATGACTCATATGGGGGGTCCGTATGTGACATATGGCGTTTTTCCATTTCACCACATAATATGTGGAGATCCGTATTCAAATGTGGGGGGTCCGTATTCAAATGTGGCGTTTTTCCATTTCACCACATAATGTGGAGATCAAAAAATCTGTATATGGTCTGTATATTTCCCCTTGAATGTGGCAGGTCTAGGGGCAGCATATATTGATAAAATGGAGGAAAAAGGGCCGTATGTAGGGCCGTATGTTGTAAAAGGGGTCCGCATGTTGGTTTTGGTCTTGAGGACAGGTCGAAGAATGGAGTCTAGTGACAGATGGTAGGGGAGGGGACAGGGGAGGTCGGGGGAGGGGACAGGGGAGGTCGGGAAAAGGAGTGGGGAGGTCGGATAATGGAGTGGGGAGGTCTGGGATTGGAGTGGGGAGGTCGGATAATGGAGTGGGGAGGTCTGGGATTGGAGTGGGGAGGTCGGATAATGGAGTGGGGAGGTCTGGGATTGGAGTGGGGAGGTCGGATAATGGAGTGGGGGAGGTCTGGGATTGGAGTGGGGAGGTCGGATAATGGAGTGGGGAGGTCTGGGATTGGAGTGGGGAGGTCGGATAATGGAGGTCGGGGTATCGACAGCAACAAAAAGGGACAGTGGACAACACCTAACTGTATATATCCTAAATAAAAAATCTATTTAAAAAAAAGAAAGAATAGGTACAAATTCATGTTCTATAGGCTTACCACTATTCACAATGCAACAAAGATAACTTGTAAGGTAGGTAACACAAGAGAGGTTTCTCCCCTGTGTGGATCCATATTGGTATCAGGTGTGTGTGAGTTGAATGGTGAAGTCATAATTATAAAAAAAAGTGTATTGCCCATCCTCCCCTCTCCCTGTCCCCTCCCCGACCTGCCCTGTCCCCTCCCCGACCTCCCCTGTCCCCTCCCCGACCTCCCCTGTCCCCTCCCCGACCTGCCCTGTCCCCTCCCCGACCTGCCCTGTCCCCTCCCCGACCTGCCCTGTCCCCTCCCCGACCTGCCCTGTCCCCTCCCCGACCTGCCCTGTCCCCTCCCCTCCCTGCCCTGTTCCCTCCCCGACCTCCCCTGTCCCCTCCCCGACCTCCCCTGTCCCCTCCCCGACCTCCCCTGTCCCCTCCCCGACCTGCCCTGTCCCCTCCCCGACCTGCCCTGTTCCCTCCCCGACCTCCCCTGTCCCCAACCCGACCTCCCCTGTCCCCAACCCGACCTCCCCTGTCCCCTCCCCGACCTCCCCTGTCCCCTCCCCGACCTCCCCTGTCCCCTCCCCGACCTGCCCTGTCCCCTCCCCGACCTCCCCTGTCCCCTCCCCGACCTCCCCTGTCCCCAACCCGACCACCCCTGTCCCCTCCCCGACCTCCCCTGTCCCTTCCCCGACCTCCTCTGTCCTTTAACTGACCTCCCCTATCCCCTCCCCGACCTCCCCTGTCCCTTCCCCGACCTCCCATGTCCCCTTCCAGACCTCCCCTATCTTTTCTCCAACATGCGGACCTTATTTATACCATCCCCAGCCTAATTCCGTATGTCTATTCATTTGATGACGTCACAGAGGGAATTCCCTAGGGGTTCCCCAGAATGTAGACTGGTTTTTGCACAATTTTACAATTGAGCCAGGTGAATGCCGCATGCACATAGGGGCCATTCAAATATTACGTAACAGCATAGGGGGGGAGGGGGGGTCATGAGGTTTGTTACAAAGTGTTACAGGGGGGAGGGGGGGGGTCTAGCCAAGTGTTACATAACAATTCTCAAAATATATATATACAAGAAAGAAATCTCTAATTTGGGAAAATGCACCACCATCTAACAGCCAGGTCTCAGCAACATTATGTATCTCTCACCTCATCCCTGTAATATTGTTTATAAAATTTTGGCCCTCCCCCTACCTGCCCTGCCAAAAAAAGGTATTGATTTTGTGAAATGGACTCATCTCCTGACCCCGATCCAATCTTGGAACACTGGACAGGGTAGAGGATGCACAACCTTAGGTCTCCCCTTTTTGCACTAAGGGAGGGGTAATTTCTTAACAATGGGGGGGGGGGAGTGTTGGTGGATTGTCGCGCAAGCGGGTCGGAATTTTTTTGGTACCCCCCACAAGAGGAGTTGAAAATTCTTCAGTCCCTCCCTCCAGGCAGGTTGAAATTGAGCGCTGCCGACCCCTTTGAGCTATAGTAACGCGCAGGCTTTTCCGCTAAAAAGGGGTGTAATTTTTTTGGTCCTCCCCTCAAGAGGGGTCCAACATTTTTTGGTCCCCCCCCATTCAAGGGGTCCAATTTTTTTTGGTTCACCCCAAATCCACCCCCCCCCCCTGTTGTTAAAAAAAATGACCACTCCCTAAGGAGGTTATAATGGTGTTGGGAGGGGAGGGGGGACAAATCAGTTTCACCTGGTTTCAGACTTTGAGGATATAGACTATACCCTGCACCTTTGGTCTGTGGTTCATTTATCAGTTAGGGAGTGTTCATTTATTAGTTACAGGGGGGATGGTGGGTTTTTGGGGGGCGTAAAAAATTCTGACCCCTCTTGAGGGGGGGGGGTAACAATTTAAGCCCCTTTTTAGCAAAAAAGCCCGCGCGCTACTATAGTCTTCGGCGAGGGGGGCACGAAACGTTCCACGCGCTCTCGATCCACGCGCACCTGATCGTAATTAAAGCTACACTACGTGTACTGGGCATACTTGCTCACATTGACACCCCCTCTAGTGGATGGAAAAGACACTAAGAGTACTACCGTAAAACCTCGCGTAGAAGCCGCGGCTAGTACGCGAGTCAGATCGCCATTGCGGCTTATAGGATCTGGCCAAAGTCGGGGTGCGGCTTATGATAGGATCCGACTCCCGTAGGAGATAACACGCTCTTGGCCGTCCTGCTGTTGGGAAAGGACACCCCCTATACCGCAGTTACTCGCGTCTGTGTCGAGGACATAAAGGCCCTCTCTTCGGGGATACCCCAATATAGGGGCAGAGACCAGGAGCGCCTTGAGCTTTTTGAAGGCCTCCTCTTGCTCGGGACCCCATAGGAAGGTGGTCTTGGCTCCCGTCAGCTCGTGTAATGGGGCTGCTACCGTGCTGTAGTCCTTCATGGACTTACGGTAGTAACCGGTTAAACCGACGAAGGCTTGCAGGTTTTTCTTACTCTTGGGGGTGGGCCAATCAGAAACCTTTTTGACTTTCTCGTGGTTGGTCTTAATGCCCCTTTTTGAGACAAAATGACCCAAAAAGGCTACTTCCTTTATAAACATGTGGCATTTCTTTGGCTTAAGCTTTAGCCTGGCCTCGCGAAGGCGGTCAAAAACCGTTTTCAACCGATCGCAGAGTGCATTGAATGACTCCCCAAAAACAATGATGTCATCCAAATATAGAAGGACGCCATGACCCCTCACAGCGGTTCACCGCCATCATTTCGGGTCACACCCGTCGATCTATAAGACCTGCTGTATTACCATCAGTAATTTGGGATTACCCATCTATCTACGGTATCAGCGTGTTTATTGTCAGCATTTTCGGGGACTCACCCATTGGTCTATGGGACCCGCAGTAGCACCGCTAGCATTTCCGGATTATCCGCCTATCTATGCTATCAGCGATTTTACTGTTATCCCTCAGGACTCTCCGCCAGAATAAGCTATGTACGATCTCAAAGGTACGTGCATTCTTCTATAACGGGTTTATCTCGCCAGTCTATAGAAGCACTGGATACAATTCGGGCTTGCTCGTTCAATTCAATTTTGACTTGTATACAAGCAGGTCATAACTCCTGTATACCCGCAAGCTACATAAAAATGGTATATCTTGTTTAACTGCTGGTTGTAAGAATTCTTCTCATTGCTAAAATAAGGTAACACCAAATGTGATTCACAAGTAAAGTTGTCATGTAATGTATTTATCGTTAATCTCAGGTAATCAGATATTACAGTGTAATTACAATTCAAGGTTGATATCTGTGTTTATGTCACCATGTGTATATGTTAGGTAGACAGCAATCGTTAATGTATTAGCTAGTTATACTACGCGTTCATGCGACTGATACCCAGTAACTTCAAATTATATAATGTTGCCACTGTTTAATAATTATCCCTTTATTCCAAATGTTAAATACATAATAAGAATTAGTTGCAGTTAGGTGACGGGAGATAAGTCTTCTGACACATGGATCAGCGTGACCCCCAGCCTGAACTAGTGGGCAGGGTCACCGTGGACAAGTCACCAACAGAAGCGATGTCCGGAGAATCTTGATGCATGAAGATATACATAGCGCCGTAATACTAGTATTTTGATGTATAAGTTCATGGTCACTTGTCAGCAAGGTTAATGGTTTAACTACTAAGGTTAATGGTTTAACTATCAAAGGTTAATGGTTATTTCTATGGTTTTGGCCGCTTTTTATATGACACTCACCAAGCCATGTAAGGAGCCAGGTACATAGGTAAAGGTGTTGCTCGAGGACGAGCAAAGGTTTAAGGAGGGGGGAGTGTGGCGGGAAAGGGTTAGTTCCCTGCGCCGCCGCTGCCGCAGATTGCCGCAGACAAGCAGACTGCGTCTATTACGCCCGTGACCTCTTTCCCAGGGTTTACTGCAGAAATATTCCCCATCTTTGGTCACACTTTACCTTAATATTATATCCAACCTTAGGCCTATGATTTAACCCCAGCCATTCCTGCATAATTATGTATTTAAGTAAATAGTCTGGTTGTTTGGGACAACATTCCAAGGTTGCCAATCAGCTGACTTCAACCAAGCCATTCGATTGGCTGCTGGTTGAAGACAGCCAGTTTGCCCTGAAATGTCCACCTGTAAAGATGTCTATATTGTTCTGTTGAGCCAGCTCCAGCTTATATCCATCTTGGTGAGTTTAGGTAAACCTTTCTATTATTCATATTGCTGACCTGTGACTAGTGCTTGATTTACTATACCGTTTCTGATACAATATATGATCCTTTTGTCAACCAAATTCAAGATGACAGTGTCTGGTTTTCATTCAACATGAGTTGCCTTCATTTCAATCTAGACATTTTGGATCCCTCAGTTTCCACCCCTCTCCCAGCTTAAATATGTAGTAATTATATGTCATTCGAATATCAAACTAATCTCTAGTAAGTCTTGGCCGTTCTCCAGCTAAAGTATGATTACAGCTGTCTGTCATATTAGTGGGGTACAGTGGTGCCACCAGGTGAGAGAGGTCAGAAACATGGAGTTTCAGGAACTCGTATGTACATAGCTACCGTAAAACTTCTTGTATAAGCCGTGGCTAGCTCACGAGTCAGATCGCTGGTGCGGCTTATAGCATCGGTCTGGGTGTGGCTCATACGCAAGTTTTAGCTACTATATTACAGTACTAAAGTCACCATAATCAGATCGCCAGTGCAGCTTATAGGATTGGCTCAAAGTCTAGGTGCGGCTTATACACAAGTTAGGCTTATACGGGAGGTTTTACGCTAGTTCCTAAAGGTGGCAGTTTCTGGCTTCAACTGACAGGTCTACCTGTGGGTAGTGCAAGTGGGGTGTACCTGGCCATTGGTAACTTTAGACCCCCGGGTTTAGACCATGATGGCAGGGTAGTATGCAGTTTTATGCCTGGGTTCATATGAAGAACCACATAATCCAAACATAGTGGCAAAAGTCAGTAAGTATGTTGAGTTAATCCAGTACTTGGATTAATATTATTAATAATATCAATGATAGGTTCAATGTTGTTGAACCCTTGTTATAGTCTAGGACATGATGTTGTTTGTCCTTGACACGATGTTAGTGTGTCATTATACTCAGATGATGTTGAGTAATAATTTATGAGATGATTGTTAGTTATTACCTTAGAGGGCTTTAAACAAGGAACCCCAGGGTACACCCTGTTGAATGACCCTTACCACTATTATACAGTAGTTTGTTTACGGTTACGGTTACAATAACAGTTAGAAATAAACACACAGGAGCACACTCAACTCATGAAATAGCCATATCAACAGACTTAAAGCTTGACTGTCATGGTTGAAGTGAGGCCAAAAACACTTTTGGATATAGTTCAGTTTTCAATCTCCAGAGGGCTCTCAAGGGCGGGGAGCTCAGCTCTTACAGGCACAAGATAGGGTGGATATGTTGCAGCTGGACAATGCTCATGGTCCCCTGTCCAAACACTGCTGCCCTCTGGTGGAACTGTAATTCTAGTCCATGTGCGGAAATGCTGAACTTATTCCCTGACGGCCCAGCTTTTAAATTGGTGGACGTTTGTCTATGTCAGCCTTTGCGTTAGTGTGGCCATAGTGTCACATCTACCCAGTGACCCATCTCTAGTTGTTATTCTGTTTAATTTTTTGGAAATACAAGATTTCCTATGCTTAAGCACTGGCAGGCCATATTCAATGCCCCCCCATTGAATACAATGTGGCCGTATTCAATGGGCTAAGAAAAAGTTGTTTTTCCTTCATTAAATGGCTTCAAATGAAAAAATAAACACAAATGCCAAATACATTGATACTGCTCTGATGTATTTCACTCATGGGGGCTGGGGCGCGTCCCACTCAGCCTGCGGCTTCTTGGGATACTGCCCCAGCCCCCACTCGTGATATACAACAGAGATGGTATCAATGGGCATTGGCATTTGTCTATATATTATCACATTATAATATTGACATGGACAATGTATAGAGGAGTGTCACTGTAGTAATAAAATGATGAAGGAGACTTTGGTACAGTATACTTGTTTTTATTATTCTCATCAACATTCATGGATTATATACACTCTTCCATAGGCTTTGTACAATTCTGTAGAGAATATCATTTCTCCAGTTTGACATGTCAGTTACAGTCAGTGGGTCTTCTCCACCATTTCTTCCTCCTCCTCCTCATCATGTAGATACACAGGTTTAACACTGAGCTGAAAATAGATGAAAGTATCAAATTGAATTCAGACAATTTACATCTTAAGGGTCTGTTACACTGACGTCATCTGACGTCATAACAGTGCTGCATCTGCCTTCAAACTTGACTCACATATTGCAGGCAGATGCCTTCAAAATCAGAACGTGTTTGATTTCAACTGCAAGTTAATTTGAAGTAGAACTTATGATTGGGCCTGTTTGGTGTGCAGTGCATGGCTGGGTAGCGCCCTGTCTTAGTAGTAGTAACTACAGTACAGACCCCAGGTGTGGCTTATAGGATTCCGATAAGTTAGGGGAGGGGGCTTATATGTGAGTTACACTATACACAATAATTTATGCTACCTTTTGTGCAATACACCCAAAAATTTACCGTACCTTTTGTGCCAAACAGAAGAGTAGAGCAGCTGCCACAGTCACTCCGATGAACATGGCAAACATTTTCTTGGCCCCGATGGCATCTATGATGACTCCCCCCAGCAGGTAGCCACAGCCGTGCCCGAGCCCCCAGTAGACGCCGTGTAGGGTCCCCAAGATGGCCGCTACGTAACATGTGGGCAGCGCCTCCGACCCATGCTGCACTATGGCCGCCCAGCCCGCCGCAAACGTGAACCCTGCAAATACATCACATCAAAATCAGAAATTTATTACAATTCTGAACAAAAGTATTGCGCGCAAAGAACAATGGAATACATAGCTTTCCCAATTTTGTCAGAATTATCTTTATGTGTATCAATTATTCAAAGTACAGTAAAACCTCTTTTTAGGGAATTTTAGGCCTGATTCGGTTCATAGTATGGTCTCAAAGAGGGGGTCGGCTTATAAGGGAGGTTTTTTATCAAGTAGTTTATAGTCTAACCATTTTTAAGTGGGTCCAAATTCGGCTAACAGCATTGCCTCAAACTGGGCGGGCGGCTTATAAGGGAGGTCGGCTTATCAGTAGGGGGGGTGGTTAGCGCAAAAATTTTGCGGAATGCAGCCCAAAAGCAGGCCTGGACAATCCGGGATATTTTCCATTATAGGTATATTAGCCTACAGTGGAGTTTCTTCCAGCAAGGGGATATCTCCCCTTACTTAGTGCAGCCCTCAGGTCGGCCTCCTGCCCTTATCTCTGTAGAGATAAGGGCTGCCGGTAGAGATAAGGGCTGCTGCCAGTCTGCACCTCCAAGGGGAGTTCTCCCAGTGCAGTATCTTATACAGGTAGGCTGGGGAGGGGTGGGGGGAGGGGGGTAGGAGCCCACATTTATATGTACCTTATTTAGGCTATATTTTGTCATTTAAATCTTTATATCTCAAGAAATACAAGACTTTCATACTAGCCCATTCACATATACCTAGCCAATTAAATTGTCTACTTGTATGTAGGTGAATGTTTTTCAGCAAATAATGGTAAGGTATCAGCAAATCGGATTATCTTGTTGAACCTGAAATTACATTATATCCACCCAAAACCAAGGAACCCCCTCACTGACTTTTCTCCCGGCATGGGGTTAAAGGTAGGATTTCCCCAACCTGAAAAGATGATACTCATCATGAGAAACAAGAATATGACCTTCATTTTTGATTTTGAAAACTCTAACCCCTCCCGTACGCCCCCTCCAAAGATAAAAAGTTCGAAAATATTTAATTAAATTCATTAAAAAATTCCCCCAGGGTGTGCAACCCATGAAATACATGTTAAATCACTTTGAGGTGAAATATGAAAATATAGTGCACCAAAATGAGCTATTTTGAACTTTCTGAAAAATTCAAAATGGCTGCCATGGGCGAAAACTACAGTTTTTCACTGTAATTATAGCTATATTTGGTTTTGCACTCCTGAAATTTATATGAAAGTACTTGGATATGTAATATAATATAATACTGCATCAAATTTAGCTATCTTGAAGTTTCTGAAAAATTCAAGATGGCCGCCACTGGCGAAAACTACCATTTTTCACTGTAATTATAGCTATATTTGGTTTTGCACTTATGAAATTTATATGAAAACACTTGGATATGGAATATGATAAAATAATGCAATCAAATTCAGCAATTTTGAAGTTTCTGAAAAATTCTAAATGGCCACCATTGGCAAAAAAAGATAGCTTTGTTGATGTAATGATATCCATATTTGGTCCACCACATAAGGAAATCCACATAAAGACACTTCAACATGAATTGTAAAATAATACATAATTTTGAGCTTTTCTAGCAACATCAATTGGTGCAGAAAACCTGCTGTAAAACCTTATGTATAAGCTATGGCTTTTACGCGTGTCAGATCACCAGTTTGGCTTATAGCCTTACCACAGAGTTTGGGTGGAGCTTATACACAAGTTTTTGCTCTGATAGTATAGTACAAAATCAGATGGCCAGTCCTCCTTTACGATCGACACAAGGACATGGGTCTGCCTGCAGGATTCATCTTTTGTAAGGCTATGGGATCCTGTGTACTACACTATGGGCAAGGCATAGTTTTTGGGAGTCATTTTTCACCCTGGCTTCCCTCACTGCATCCTACATAGAGGGCTGAGTTATAAAGCCATGGTGGAAAATGAACCTGCTCTTTGAATCATGGAAAATGCATTTTATAATGGTTATATGAGGTATTTGCCTTTATTTTCCAACTGTGAAGTCATCCTAGATGGAATGGGAACCATATTTATAAGCGATGTAGTATATCAAAATACCCCGAATCTCTTTTTTTTTAAGGCCGAAAGGCCCCGGAGGGGCCCTGGTGGTGAGCTTGCGAAGTACCAGGTTGAGGCATTATATTGTTTTCATTTGACAGGAAGTCAGTACGGGTGCCGCCATTTTGTTTTTAGGGGTGCCACCATTTTGTTTTAAGGTGTCACAACACAAATTAATGCATATAATGAAAAAAATTATTATTAATCAACCTTCGATCCTGAGGTTGATCATAAGCATACATATACTCCCTAACATGGACCCAAGGAATTCAATGGTTCTATAGGTTTGTTGCTAAGACAGCTGGTTGCCTAGCAACAGCTATTCTAATTGTTTATCTGCCTAGCAACACCCATTTCCATGCTCCTGAGGTTGATTATAATCATACTTACCCCCCCTAACATGGACCCAAGGAATTCAATGGTTCTATTAGTTTGTTGCTAAGACAGCTGGTTGCCTAGCAACAGCTATTCTAATTGTTTATCTGCCTAGCAACACCCATTTCCATGCTCCTGAGGTTGATTATAATCATACCTACCCCCCCTAACATGGACCCAAGGAATTCAATGGTTCTATTACTTTGTTGCTAAGACAACTGGTTGCCTAGCAACAGCTATTCTAATTGTTTATCTGCCTAGCAACACCCATTTCCATGCTCCTGAGGTTGATTATAATCATACTTACCCCCCCTAACATGGACCCAAGGAATTCAATGGTTCTATTAGTTTGTTGCAAAGACAGCTGGTTGCCTAGCAACAGCTATTCTAATTGTTTATCTGCCTAGCAACACCCATTTCGATGCTTCTGAGGTTGATTATAATCATACCTACCCCCCCTAACATGGACCCAAGGAATTCAATGGTTCTATTACTTTGTTGCTAAGACAACTGGTTGCCTAGCAACAGCTATTCTAATTGTTTATCTGCCTAGCAACACCCATTTCCATGCTCCTGAGGTTGATTATAATCATACTTACCCCCCCTGACCCAAGAAATTCAATGGTTTTATTGGTTTGTTGCTAAGACAGCTGGTTGCCTAGCAACAGCTATTCTTATTGTTTATCTGTCTAGTAACACCCATTTCGATGCTCCTGAGGTTGATTATAATCCTACTTACCCCCCCTAACATGGACCCAAGGAATTCAATGGTTCTGTTAGTTTGTTGCTAAGACAGCTGGTTGCCTAGCAACAGCTATTCTAATTGTTTATCTGCTTAGCAACACCCATTTCCATGCTCCTGAGGTTGATCACAATCGTACCTACCCCCCCTAACATGGACCCAAGGAATTCAATGGTTCTATTGGTTTGTTGCTAAGACAGCTGGTTGCCTAGCAACAGCTATTCTAATTGCTTATCTGCCTAGCAACACCCATTTCCATGCTCCTGAGGTTGATTATTATCCTACCTACCCCCCCTAACATGGACCCAAGGAATTCAATGGTTTAATTGGTTTGTTGCTAAGACAGCTGGCTGCCTAGCAACAGCTATTCTAATTGTTTATCTGCCTAGCAACACCCATTTCGATGCTCCTGAGGTTGATTATAATCCTACGTACCCCACCCTAACATGGACCAAAGGAATTCAATGGTTCTATTGGTGCTGCTGCACTGGTGGCCACCTAGTGGCTGTATATTACACTAAATCCCTGTAATGGCACGTTTTCCCCTGTTGTGTCACATCTGTCAGTTATATCATCCTCCCGCCCTGTTTGTATGGTGTCTTGAATGGGTCCCCTACAAATATACCAACCATGTAGACATTATGTTCCTTCAAATGCAAGAATTGCGGTTGTTGCTGCGTATAAAAATGCCTGAGGCATTTTTTTATGCGGCAACAACCGCAATTCTTGTTTAGGGTAATATACCAAGTACTTGCAGTAGACATGGGGGAGGATAGCTCTCTATTCTCACAAGAATGCAAGTGTGATTGTTATGCCAAATTTGTGACAGAAAAAAGTACCCCACCATTGGTACCAAGTTGTAATCTAGTATAACGTATAAAATAATGTTGGTCCCATAAGTATAGCAGTTGAGAAAACTTGATTTTAAACTATATTTGTATACGTATACTTTACTTACATACCAGAAACCTATTATATGGCTGGCGGGACAAAGCTAAGTCAACTGATAAGGCATAGAGGGATGTGTATACAATGGGATTACTTAACAGGCAGAGGAGTAGGGCATCCCCAAAAATGAACCTGCCTTTAGCATTCGCACAATGGGAGCTGGGAGGAATGGGGAGAATATGCCATGAAGAGAAATGACCCAGCCTTCATAAGCTTTTCTAGGTTCATTTCTTGGCCTCTTCTTTAACCTGTTAATCTTTGGTTCTTATAAGACATGTACACTCCTTAACCAGATGACATCAATCATCTTATATGGTATACTTGCCCCTTACATTCCTCTAAAATCCTAGTGCTATCGGATAGTATCCATTGCATTTAGTGCATTACCTGCTCCTCCCAAAACTATTTCAGAATAACCCTATGATGGATCCAATGAAATTGGTCAAATTCAATGCCAACCCCTAGACCTATTTGATGCCTACCTTATTGTTTAGATGCCAAGCTGATATTCTATCTGGAGATGAGGTGTACAATACAATACAATGAAGTAAGAGATAGGGGGTTTGGTAAGTTGTATAGATACTGCCTGGGTATCTGCAACATAATTTGCACACAATAAGCAGCCCAATTAAAACTCAATGCTTCAATGAAAAAATGTATTGCCATATCATGCAATTGACCTTCCCTGAAAGCATTTGGGGTAACAAGTTCTATCATAATTTAACCCAGTCTACAATGCCTGTCTACACTTGGATAGTACAGCTGGTCTCTCCTTTATAATGCATTGCCTTCAGTCATTGTGCTCTGAGCAATTTGTAGAGTAAACAGCATGCAGTACGGTCTGCTTGGATACATACACTTTCTATATATTGCATCAGTTTTTCCTACTAGAAAAGTTCTAGATTTTCTAATAATCTTCTGATTATAAATAACACAATATGATCCAGCATTAAATTCCAGGAACGAATAACTCAAAAGAATCCTATAACCCACACTTGGGATCACAATTGGTACTTCTGTCCATTACCCTCCTATAACCCACACCCTGACTTTAGGGGTCTTCTATAACCCATTGTGGGGATATAAATAGCATATAATCAGTGGATTATGTGTGAGAATTCATGGTATTAGGATTTTGCTCCAGTCCATTGCTATAAATCACTGACTCTCCTGGGAAGGTGCTTGGAGTACCCCTATGTATACCCCTATACAGCTAATAGGGGTAGGGTGGTCGGTACTGATGGCTGCCATCTTGAAATTTTCAGGCACTTCAAAGTACCATTTTCTCTTCGAATTCTATGCCAAGTGTTTATAAATGGATTTCTTATAAGGTATACCAATAAGAAGTATGAAATCAAGAACGGAGACAAACATTGAACAAGTAGTACAAATTCCTGAAGCCTACTGAGCTGAAGAGCTAAGGCTATTTGACAGGGTGACATCTTTGTTTGGCAAGCTTCAAAATAACATTTGCAATATATATGTTAAAATATACTTTAACTTTTTCCTCCCATTACTTTCTATATAGGCCGCATTTGAGTGGTTTTGATGCTTTCCAGTCAAAGACGTCACGCAGTCAAAGATGTCATCTGGTCAAAGACTATCAACTTGTATCAATCACATGAGACACAGCCCTAAACATGTGTCCTTTAGTATATGATTCCACTACTAGGTGTCCTTTTACCCACCTTGCAACACCTCACGAGGTAGCACCAACCAGAGTTCAGAGCTTGTACACAAACCTTTTAAGAGAGCCTAAAATATCTTGTTTCTATCCCATCCAAATATGAACAAACCACCATTTACTCTGTGAAATACGAGTATGGAATCGGTTGAACTAAAAATATTGCCATTTTTTGTTTAAATTTTTCTTTAAATCTCCAAAAATGTGTATTTTTACCTACCTTGTAAGAGGGCAGCACCAAAATATGTGAAATAAGACCTTCTTTGGGTAAACTAATATGACTGCCATATTTTATTATAAAAAATAGATGTAAAAATATAAATACAAAAATCTCCAGAAAATGAGTGATTTTACCCACCTTGCAGCACCTCCGATGGTAGCACCAGCCACCGGGTTCACCATCAGAACTTGTACACCAACCTTGTAAGAGAGTTACCTTGTTTCTACCCAATTCAAAAAAACCCAAAAAAACCCATTATTTCACGGTGTGTGTGAAATAATACCTTCTTTGCTTAAACTAATACGACTGCCATATTTTACAAGAAAAAAAATTTAATCTCCAGAAAACGAGTGATTTTACCTATCTTGTAGCACCTCTAATGGCAGCACCAACCTTGTAAGACCTCAGCACCAAAATATGTGAAATGAGACCTTCTTTGGTTAAACTAATGACTGCCATATTTTATAAAGAAATAAATATGGAAAAATAAACATTAAAATGAGTATTTTTACCCACCTTGCAGCACCTCCGATGGCAGCACTAGCCAGTGGTTCACCATGAGAGCTTGTACACCTACCTTGTAAGAGAGCCTATGATATCATGTTTCTACCCCTTTCTAATATAAACAAACCACCCTTTTCTCTGTGAAATACTAGCATGGACTTGGTTAAACTAATAATATTGCCATATTTTGTTCAAAAAAGAATTTTGAAAATCTCCAAAAATGTGTAATTTTACCTACCTTGTAAGAGGGCAGCACCAAAATATGTGAAATAAGACCTTCTTTGGGTAAACTAATATGACTGCCATATTTTATAAAGAAATACATATGAAAAAATAAACATGAAAAAATCTCCGGAAAATGAGTGATTTTACCTACCTTGTAGGACCTCAGGAGGAAGCACCAGCCAGGGGTTCACCATCAGAGCCTGTACACCTACCTTGTAAGAGAGCCTAAATATTTTCTATCCCATTCAAATATAAACAAACCACCATTTTGTATGTGAAATACGGGCATGGGTTATTTCATGGTGTGTGTGAAATAAGGTCTTCTTTGGTTAAACTAATAAACTGCCATATTATTAAAAAAAAATATATATATATAAAAATCTCCAAAAAATGAGTGATTTTACCTACCTTGCAGGACCTCCGATGGCAGCACCAGCCATGGGTTCACCATGAGGGCGTAGTTGGTGAAGCGGAGGGCGTAGGTGATGAGGGACACGTACAGCATGTTGATGGTGCCCAGTTTGTCGATGAACCAGAAGGACAGGTAGAAGAAGAGGAACTCGGTCCCCGACGCCACCCCTCCCGCTACACCCATCAAGAGGTTGTCTCCCCCTGAAATATAGGGTACATTTATAACTTTCCTAAGAAGACTGAAAATATTTCACTATTTTGCATATCCCATATATCAAATATGCCCTACCTAGCAAAAACTGAGTCGACCCTGGACATATTTCTCGAATTTTGAAAAAAAGACACTGTTTTTGGCCATTCTGGGGCTATTTTAGAGTCAAGTTGGCTCTGTGGAGTCAAGTCAGTGCTTGGTGATTGAGAACTGCGGTTCAATTACTTGGTACTTTTCATGCTATATTCTAAAGAAAATATCTTAAAAACCTGACCTACTATAAAGCTTTTGACCATGTAACCTGAAACACACATTTTCTTTTTTTTGGCCTTACAATAAATTGGAAATTTATGCAGTGTACGGTGGACGTGGCGGTGTAAGAAAATTATGCAGGTAATTCACACCTACCTAGTTCCTCTAGGTACCAGAAGAGGAAGCCGAGTATGATGCCGTTACAGAATCCCATGTAGCCGATACACAACAACCACGACCCGTAGTGTACCGTACACAACAGCCGAAGCTACAATACAGTACACATACATACATGAATTATGATACACAATATGCATACATACATCAGTTATAACATAGTTAGTTAACTACAGGACATTACAGAAGACACTATTCTGCATTAGCAAGATGCCCTGTGTAGAGCGCCATGTTTATTGGTACCAGTGTATATCCTCTAACCTCCAGCAACCAGCTCAGCCAAATCTCATGTCCGAGATTAGGGAACAAACAGGGTCTGAGTATTGTGATTGGGTTGTAGCTAGGCATTCCTTATGTCACCTGTCCCTCATAGAGTAGGTAGGACAGCGGAATTTGAAGGAATTACTAAAATATGTTATGCTCTATACAATATGAGCCTGAGATCAAATAGAGTCCATTACTGTAAAAGTTATGTACCTATATCTAATAGCCAGCTCTCTATGAATTAATCTATATAGCATCTTTGCATAGTCGACCTGTCACATTGTATCACTCTGCATGGGACTGCTGTGCACCGCTTCTATGACCCTAGAGGGACCTTTCAACCTCACTTGCTTTGGTGCATGTTTGGGAATATTGCTCTCAATCAAAGACTATGTCATTGATTAACTAGCTTTTTTCGGATTTAGCTTCTTTGAGAACAGCACTTAAAGTATGATTAAGATTGTTACATGAATAATCTTTTTTCCTATGGTAACAATGGTGAACAGGGACCTTACAGTGGTAATTGTCACGTTCCAGGAGAACCCCTGTCGCCGAAATTCGCCAAAATATTTTGATACCAAACCAGAATAATCCTACTCTAGAATATATATTCTAACTAATGATGGGGGTTCTTATGGGGTTTTAGGGCATATTTGATATATCAAATGGCTGGTACAAATAATGCATTGCTGTCATGTATCACTTAAAGGTTAATTATTGTCACATGAAGTACAATAAAATACCCAGTACATCTTTGCAGTCAGAAGAATATTATCTATGAGAGATATCACCAATCCAATAGAAATGTCAATAGGTTAACCCCCTTTTCTGTTAAGGTGGCACCAGTGCTTGTTCCAGAGAAACCGTTCCAATCTACTTGTTGGCACTACAGTTCTGTTACCCTTACCAATTAATTTAGTTTTATCTATAACTTTGACAGGTAGGAAAAGATTGGAGAATGGCACACACATTCCCTCTCCTTCTCCTCATAGTTCATTTGCTACTGTACAATGTTTCAAGGCTGAGAGATCAATCATTTTATTCAGGTCATTTAGCATTGTGACATATACAGTGACGAGGACGCGGTCTCTGGGTGGCCTACCTACATAGAGTAGTGGTTAGCATGGTGGATTCATGATGCAGAGGCCCTATTAAAGGTCAAATCCCTGTCAAGTCATTTGTGGAACATACAGACAAAGGTGCATGAGTTTCAGTCTGTTGACTGGGTTATTTCACGAGTTGACCTTGGGCCGTATTTCACGAGGCCATAGGCCGAGTGAAATGCGGCCCAAGGGTCAACAAGTGAAATAACCCAGTCAACAGACTAAGATGAGTGTACCTTTGTGTTTATCTTTTATCTTTTTCGATTCAAAATACCGAAATTATTGTAGGGGGGAGCCTAAAAGGGCTAAATTGGCTTCTTTCTTTGCTGTTCAAATGTAAACAAACCGCTGTTTTGATGACGTCACAGGGCCGTGAGATACGGCCATGGGTTATTTCACGGGGGTGTGCAATACAGCGTTCTTTGGTTAAGTCAATGGGACAGCCGTATTTGACAAAAAATAATATGGTTTATTTTCCCCACACATCAAAGTTACAGTTGTCAAGGCTTACTTACAAACTTGTAGAGACTGAACTTGTCTGGTCGGGGTATACCTGCCCCTTCACTCTGGACTGAACCCCGTGTCTGCACCGCTTCATTCAGTTCTACCACTGCCCGGTCCTCTGGTTCTACATCGTTAACGAGCTCTGACATTTTCTCCACTGCCGACTTGGTATCTTTTGGTGTTTTGCTATCATACTGAAATAGGAATAATACCAACATAATGACCAACTAGTCAAAAATATCTTAGAAGTAAAGAGCCCTAATATATGGGGCAGTATTTTATAGATACATTACTACCTATTCTTATTGAATCATGGATACGGGCAGAAAAATTTATGGCTCTGTCTCATGAGATCGATACAAGTTGAAAGTCTTTGACCGGGTGATATCTTAGACTGGGTGACATCTTTGACTGGGTGACGTCTTTGACCTGAAAGCTTTATAATCATTAAATGGGGTCTATATTATAGACTATAAAGAAAGAAATAGGTGCGAACTTTTAACGTTTAACTTTTACTTTTTTGAGTGGCCTAATACAAAGGACTTGCCCTGAACCTGAATAACAAGAGACAATTAATGTAACACAGAGTACGGTGGTGAATATGTAAATGGCCACAACTATTATGCAAATCAGATGGCCAGGGCGGCTTATAGGATCAGGACAAAGTCAAGGTGTGGCTTGTAAGAGAGTTTTTAGATGTACATTACATTACTAATGTCACCATAATCAGACCCCCTGGGAGGCTTATAGGATATAGGCCCAAAGTCTAGGTGAGGCTTACTGTAAAGGTTTTAATTTTCGCTCAGTACATATTTTCGCGTTTTTCGCGCATATGCTTAAGTGCGCGAAATTATGATGTGCGCAAAAATTATGCCAAGAAAATTAGCTTTCCAATGATGTGTAGCACTATATATTGTTATTTGTATTCATACTGCTAATGGGTGACTTAAGTAAAAAGTGTGTTTTTTCTTCTTCTATGTATCGAATCCCTAGAAACCCATCCCTCCCTTGTGCATTACATTTACAGTTCGTATGATATATAGGGAGACCCTCTTTGGTCTCTGATATCCTTAATAATTGTCCGATTTACAAACCGTAAAAATGGCATGTAGCTAAATATGTAATGCTTACAGGTGCGCGAAAATATCATTGCGCGAATATGTCTTTCTATGGTAGGTGCGCGAAAATTTAGCTGCGCGAAAATATATACGTTTACAGTATACAAGAGTAAGGCTTATACGCAAGGTTTTATGGTAAATACTTCACAAAAGAAAGACACAATAGAGCTAAAGGGCTTGTTTCAGGTTACTATCAAAACAGGGCCGACCCTAGGGTTTTTTATGCAATTTCGAAGAAATTTCCATATTTTCACCCTTTTTTGGCCAATCTTATGATCTTTGGAGAAGCTGGCTAGTACTTTCATGTTTTAAAAAAAAAAGCGACCTACGGACCCTACATTTTATTTCCATCTTACCTGAAACAAACTTCTTTTTTTTTGCCTAATTCGAAGGACTTACCCTGAACTTGAACAACGAAGAGACAACAAAAGTGACACAGAGGGCGGCGGTGAAGATGTAGATGGCCACCTTGTAGTTTGTAAACCTGATGCTGACCCCACAGATCTCCTCATAGTGGATGGTGGACTGTAAGGCTGCCCCTGTACCCAAGGAGCTGCAACAGGAGAGGGGTTAATGTAACATGGTCCGATGATTAGGGCTCAACAATCAATTTAGTTAAAAATGAATCAGAATGTTCCCTATGGCCATATTTATGTGCTAGCTACTTCATTTTATCTCATTCCCTAAAATTATTAATTATCAGATTATGGCTCAATTTACAAATTTATAATTGGGCTCTTATTGCCCATAGATAACATTTTATTGGGCCCTATTCTCCAAATATGATATTGTACTATCATATGAAACACCTTTAAGCAGGATTTAAAATATGAAAATAATCGGACCATGTCACTTTAATGTTGTTGTAGCTCACACTGCATGAATGTTAACATTTATGTGAAAATTTAAGGTGCTTAAAGACAGAGTTTAAGCAGATTTTATTCCAGTAAACGCCACTTAAAGTAGCACAATCCACAAGCGTATCCCACTCACAATTCTAGTACTGTTCTAGTCTACTATGTGGTAAGTGCGAGTGGTGAGAATGCCCCTTTAAAGCCACCTAAAAGCGATCATGAGATTTCTGTGACATTAATATGGCATTTACAGAACAGTTTACTTCAAGCCCAGTGTTCATGTAATGTATTTCTATTTATCCTGGATATATTCTACAATACATGCTGTGTCTATGATGTCAGACTTATGTTAATAGTAAACTGCAATAAAGATTGCATATTTCCCTCAGGGATGAACTGTAATGGAGGCCTTAAGGCATTCTGCAGTGTTTGACCTTTTTACTGAAAGTTTATCTTTAAAAGGTCAAGTGAACGTGTCATACTTACAAGAGTGCCATGGCCAGGGCTCCCCAGGACCTCTGTAGGGAGTATTTGTACATCTCCGACTCCTCAAGCACAGATAAAAGCGCTGCGTCCCCGAGTGCTCCAATTGGGGACCAGAAAAACTCTCCTATTATCACAAGCACCACAAGTACAGTAAACAGATGGGTGACATCAGTCTCTACGTAAATCCAATTGATGACCACAGTATATCCATGTACCAACTCAGCCTCTACCTCGCTGCTATTTGTGTCATTTGCCGCAGGAGGCAACCCTAGTGGGCACCCTTTAGCTTCTGCTGGAGTAGGCAAGTAGCCAATAATAAGGAAAGTCCCTATCAACACCACAATAGACAGGAGCAAAACGAATTTCCGTATCCTGAATTTGTCGCCTATGGCCCCCCAGAGCGGGGCTGATATAGTCCCGCATATTGGCTTAACGCCGTAAATCACGCCTATTTGTGTCGGAGACATCCCGAGTTGCTTGAAGTAGACGGACAGGAAGGGGAACAAGCTGGCGATGGCTCCGTAGAAGAAGAAGTACTGGGCCTTATAAGGCACGAGTCTCCACTCTATCCTCAGCGCCTCCCGACACCGTGTGCAGTAGGATGATCCCACTTCTGACACCAGTTTAGTCTTCTCCCCTTCCCCTGTTGTAGCCATGGTACTGCTGAGTGATATCACTTATGTATTGGTCACCCACTGCCCCATGTTCTGTACGTCATTGTGTCTGCAACAGAGAAGTAGATATTGGTGAACTCATCACAGACTAGATCTATAGATGTTACTATATTAATGAACCAAATCTAGATAGGGAGCTGTACTTTATTTAAGAAATAATGAATGTAGTTCTAGCGAGTAACTCGCCATTGCTACATTCAAGCATCATGCCGACCCTATAGGTTGAGACTATCCCAAAGAGTCAGAATGATCACAAATGCAGCCCCGGCAAGTTACTTGCTTGGGCTGCATTTATGCATTATGATCATAATTGTCCTCTTTTAGTGACATGCTGTCCTCAAAGGGGAAAGTCTCAGTGGTTTAATGTAGTTAACCCTTTATCGTCATGATGCATAAACGCAGCCCTGGTGAGTAACTTGCCAGGGTTGCATTCGAGCATCATGCCAACCCTACGTGATTGTATCAATCCCTTAGAGTCGGCATGATGCATGAACAATACGCCAGGGCTGCATCAATAGAGGATAAAGGGGAAAATGAAATAAAACACTGTATAGCCATTATTAACCCTCCAAGGACGGCCCTCGGTCGCCATGATGCATGAATAATAATTTTACACAAAAAACACAGAAATAATGTCAAAATTTGTCTGATTTTATTTCCTATCAACCAATGCTCGTAGAATTTCGAAACTATACATGATAAACACATGGTTATTCACCTTTATTCTAAAAATAATTTTACAATTTTACAATTTTAGCCCTTTGCATTTTTGGAAAAAAATGTTAGATTAGGATAAGAGTAGGAATAAATTATTTATCTACATGAGTAGTATAGTATGTATCGGAACGGGACTATAGTTAAGTACTGTTTATTACTCAATCGACATGCAGCCAATCAGAGGCCTCCATTTGGTCACGTGACCCGTTGCCATGGTAACGTGACCTACTTAGGGCTCTCAGCCAATCAGAAGCCAGCATTCTGGGTGACCTACTGACCTACTTAGAAGCTCTCAGCCAATGAGAGGCCGGCATTCTGGTAACTATGGTAACGTGACCTACTTACGTCACGTGACCTACTTAGGCTCAGCCAATCAGAAGCCGGCATTCTGGTAACTAGGGTAACGTGACCTACTTAGGGTTTGTTTGTAAACAACACCACGTGGCTCTCTTGTTTGTAAACAACACCACGTGACACGTGACTGTTTGTAAACAAACAACGTATATATAGAAAAAAACACAACAAGTTCCATCTTATGTTAAAATTATATTTTCGAATAAAAAAGCACATCTGTAACAGCGTCTATGTGTAACTACGCGCGTTCTCATTCAAACACTATAACACTATCATACCGTAGCAGCAGCAGGTAGGACCGGAAGAAAAGCAAGCGCACGAGCAGAAGCGACGACACCATTTGCACCATCCGGCCGTCGCGTTGGTAGCCTTACTACCCGTCGCGCGTTCCACTGGAGCGGCTTTAAGAGTGACAAATGACGATTCTTTGTCGACGCGACTGCTAACATCAGCAGCATCAGCAGCATCGGCAGCATCGGCAGCAGCATCGGCAGCAGCGGCAGCAGCCTCGGCAGCAGCGGTAGCAGCAGTAGCAGCAGCGGCAGCAGCAGTAGCGTGAGCATTAGCAACAACAGCAGCAGCGACAGTAGCAAGGGCGGCAGAGCGGGCACTAGTAGCGTTATCAGCGGCGTCATCGGCAGCCGCAACAGCATCAGCAGCAGCAGCGTCGGCATCGGTGGCATGAGTAGCTGCATCGGCGGCAGCAACAGCAGCAGTCACAGCCGCAGCGGCAACAACAACAACGTCATCACGACCCGCGTCACTAACAGCCGCAGTAAATGCAGCAGTAGCACGCTGAGCAGCACTAGCAGCAGCAGTAGCAGAGGCTACAGCATCAGCTTCACATTCGCGCGCCGCTTCGTCATTCCGCTTCATGTCACGGTAGCAACTTTCCATCACGAGGATCTGCAAATTGAGGCGCGCTGCTGGTGGTGGTAGTAGTAGTAGTAGTAGTAGTAGTAGTAGCGTGAACGATGATGACGATGCTGAATGTGGTTTCACTCCCCCTTATATACCCTTACGCCCTGCCTTTTTTCAAGCCACCGGCCAGCTGCCCCTTCACGGCAGGTCTTTAGATCAGCCTTAAGTCGCTTACTACGTGGCTCATCATCCCTCTAATCGCATTTTCCAGCCGCCGGCCGGCTGTCTGCTGACGACAGGCGAGGGTGATTTGTTTTTCTTTAGATATAAGCCGCTTACCACACGCGCACCCTCTAGTCACAGACAGAGTGACAGAAAGGGAGGGGGTCGCTTTGTTCACGCTACCTGTAGTTGTTTTTCTATACACACGCTGAGCCCATGACCCGTTAATCCTTTATACAGGTAACACGCGTTCAACTAATTACCCTATTGTATGACAGTCGGTACACGGATTTAATTTTAAACCACCTTCCCATCTGGATCCATGTCTGGCGGGGTGGAAGGATCCAGCTGAAAAGTGTGATTAGGGCTTTTGTTTCTCTTATGATAGCAGCAGGTCAGCATGCGACAGCTGAAAATGTCACACTCGCCGCTCCTATAAAAGACTGAGATGCGTCTCTCTCTCTTTCCACACGCCCTTCTACTACCATCGCCGCCGACACCGCCACCGCCCATCGCCAGCCGACCGCCGCCACCGCCTGCAGACACCGTCATCACGCCGGCAGGGAATTTCGAGCTGAGTCTGCTTATTGCTTATTTTTTTTTCTTTGAGCTTTTTGTTTTAAATTTTTTTTTAATTTTCACTCAGTCTTTTTTTTTGTTTCGGAGGAAAGAAATATGGCACGGCAGAGGGCGCGAGTTTCTAAAAGACGATCGCGCGATCAAAGGGCCCTCCTCAACTGCCCGGCTATTTTTTTATCTCAAAGGAGAGAGCGTCACGTAGTTGAGGTTCACGCATCTCTTGAAGCGTACCGAATTCTCGAGAAAAGCAAAGCTGAGCGCCATCGTCGTTATACAAGAGCGGAAAAGGAAAACGTAGCGACATGGCCGAGAGCCGTCTTCTCAGAACCGTATTTACTCTACCGTTGCATAATATCCGCTCTCAGCGCCCCCACTCGTTGGGCGTTTCATGAACAGAAAGAGCGCCGCCACTCTCCTCACCCCGCCTCTTCTTATATAGTGAGAATAAGCGCTATGAAACGATTCCGCAAACCGATCGGATTCTTGGGAGTGACTGCAGCTCCCACTCGGTGGGCGCGCGTTGTGGCCGACGTGAACACGGTAACTAAAAGTTTCGACGTCGTCACTTGTTATCCCGCTTATTGCAACGCAGCCGAATGGAAGAAGATAGGGACGCACTATTTCATACCATACGCACCGATATGTGTTTGTCACCGCCGCGCTCACACACCTTATTGCTTTTTCGAGACGATCCTGTCACAACACAGAAATAGAAAAGAAAGCGGCAAAGCGACGAGCTTTGCCTAAAGAAAAAAAAAAAAAAAAAAATTAATCTGCGCTTTTCTCCTCCTCCTCCTCTTCCTCCTCCTCCTCCTCCTCCTCCTCCTCCTCCTCCTCCTCCTCTTCTCTCTCTTCTTTTTTTTTAAAAAATAAATATTTGTATCAGACTCCTCTGGAGTCTGATACAAAACATTTATGACTATTGAGTGAAAATAGAATTTTATCGCAAAAAATAAAAAGAAAAAAAAGACACTTCTGCCGCCGCTACTGTGACACCGGCCGGAATCAATAAAAAGGTCGGCGGACTTTTCTCCACAACCATTCACCACCGACCGTTCGAGTGAGAAACACAGCAGACAGTCACACACACAACCGCTCTCTGACGCGTCCTGAAAAATGTCCAGTAGTAAAAGCAAACTCTTCACAGAAATTCATTTCGACGCTCGACTACAAGGACCCTTTAGTTGTATCATTAGCGGTCCGTCGGGTTGTGGAAAATCGCGCTTGGTGGATCAATTTCTGAGCGACGTGAACAATTTGGTCACGCCGCCGGTGGAAAAGACTTTTTACCATTACGGCGAGTGGCAACCTCTGTTTGAAAAAATGGAAAATCGGTACGGTGTGGAATTCAGAGAAGGTCTTCCTAGCAAAGAGTCTATAGCGGGAGACGTGGAAGTAGCAGAAGACGCTTTACGACCCCACACTCTACTGATATTGGACGATCTGATGAGCAGTTCCAATCAGCAAGTGGTAGCCGACATCTTTACTAAATACTCGCATCACTGGAACGTGAGCGTCATATACATCACTCAGAACCTCTTCCAGAAATCACCCGACTTTCGAACTATGAGTCTGAACGCTCACTACATGATCGTTTTCAAGAACCCGCGCGACATGGGGCAAATAGCTAGTCTGTCTCGCCAGGTGTTTCCGTCCAACGCGGCGGCTCTCTCTAGTATATTTACCCATGAACTCAAGCGACCTCACTCATACCTCCTCCTGGACTTCAAGCAGTCAACACCTGACGATCTGAGAATACGCTCCTCTTTGACGGCCATACACTCTCAGCTAGTGTTCGTACCGCTAGACAAAAAAAAGAACAACAGAAAGCAGTAGCAAAAGAAAAATGTCTTCTCATCTACTCGAAAGACACTTTGGTACTCTCAAGCACTTAGCTAAGTGCTCGCCAAAGGACTGCTCGCATCTAATAGACTCTGGAAGCGACGAGCTGATCGCAGCGTTGAGTGAGATCTGTCACAATTTACTGGTAGGGAACATCCCGCTCAGCGACAAACAACTGGACAAGCTTCGAGAATCGGCTGACGTGTTGAGGGAGGTCGGCAAAAAATCTACGCCCATCAAAAAAAAGAGACGCGTCTTGGTACAAGAGGGAGGTTTCCTCATTCCGGCTCTCATAGGGATGGCCTTACCGCTTATAAAGAGCATTCTCCGTATATGAGACACGTCATTCGACACCTACTCGCCGACAGCACCACCACTACCGCCACCACCAGCGTCATTGCCACCGTCGTCCCCATGACGGACTCAGAGCAGCAACAACACTACAAACGTTTAGCGCTCGTGGATCCTGAGACGCTCTACAAATCATCACGAGCAGGTCTACTTCATCATGTGCCCGCTGCTGCTGCTACTACTAGCGCTGCTACTACTGCAGTCGCTGCTGCTAGTACTTCTACTGCTCCAAACCTTCCTCCTCTTCCTGATGAGCGCACTGAAAAGAACGAGAGTTCCGCTCCTGCCACCGCCGCCCGCCTACCCGCCGACATGGCCTATTACCACAAGCAGGCAGAGCAGTCCCTTCATCCCGACGCGGCCTTGCACCAGGTGCTACAGTTTATCTACAGGGACTTGGATTTAGTGTTGAACGACCCCACTTTGGAATCGCGCGAGAAAATGTTGAAATACCGAAGGTTGTTGAATAGATTGCAATTTTTTCTCGCGAACCCCCACAACAGCAACATCTCTTCGTCCTACTCTTCTTCGCCCCCGGCTCACCTCCGTCAGTCTGCTGAAGAGGCCAGCGCGTCCCTACTCGAGCGGTTGGCGAACCAAGTTCCCAAGAGGAATCGCCGCCGGACCGTGGAGCTGTACAAACAATTGGAGAAATCCGGAGTGATCAAGTGGAACGAGGACGGGGCGGTGCGCGAGATGTCGGGTCGGAGAATACCACCTGAGCATCGCATCAACATAGTGGACTTACTGAACGACGCCGCCAGGTTCAGGAAGACGGCGCCCAGACCGGCGGGCTACTCGCCGTTCACGAAAGCGCTGCGCGAAGCGGTTCCCACCACAGACGCTTTGATCGGAAACCATCTGTATAATGCGAGCGGACCTGGCCAAAGTTTGGACACACGGCTTGCTGACAGAGGTCGGAAACGACCGAGCTTCGAATCGGAAGAAGGAGAAGCAGCAGCAGCAGTAGCAGCAGCAGACTCTTCTCTGCAGGTGGTGGACGATCAATCCTCTGACGACGAGGAGGACGACCGTGAACTTTTCCAAACTCCGACTTCCTATAGGAGCGTGCCACGTAAGAAAAGGAAAGGGCGCAACCGCCTAGCGGCGAGCTCGTCTTTCACGCCCTCAACAGACCCGCGATGGGCAAACCAGTGAAGAGACTGACCAAGAAGGAAAAAGAAAAGAAGCGCGTAGTAGCTAGATATACCGACGTCAAAGCGCCCTCCAGTTTCACTAGCGTGACTAAACTCCAGAAACAGCATTTTCGCCACCTGAACCCGGCCGTCATCCGAGATGCTTTAGTGTCGCTGGACGCCTACACTAAACATAAACCCATTCGGAGAAAATTCGCAAGGAACAAGACTATAACCGGCGCAATCGATCAGCAGTGGCAGATAGATCTTATGGACATGCAAGCTTTGGCGTCTCACAACGACCGCTTCCGGTACGTGGTGACGGCGATCGACGTTTTCTCTAGGTACGCGTGGGCCGTTCCCATTAAATCCAAGAGCGGCGCTGATGTCACCGAGGCCTTCCGAGAGATGACAGGCCCTGGCGAGAGACGACCGCGCACTGTTCAGACAGACAAGGGGAAAGAGTTTTTGAACAAGATCTTTCAAGATCACTTGAAGAGCGAGGGCATAGAGTTCTTCACTGGCGAGAACGACGACATCAAAGCTAGTCTAGTGGAGCGCTTGAACCGCAGTCTGAAGGAGAAGCTGTGGCGTTATTTCACACACAAGCGCACGTATCGCTACGTAGACGTACTGCACCATGTAGTGTCTTCTTACAATCGCACTCACCACAAGACGTTGAAAATGGCGCCGGCTCAAGTCAGCTCGGAAAACAGCGAAACGGTTTTCTACCGACAAGATCTCCCAACTAACAAACAAATCGACGAAATATGGAAAAAGAAGAAAAAAACAAAGACGTCCGCCGTCGACGTCATCGCTCCGGGTGACAGAGTGAGGATGTTGAGAACCAAAGGCGCCTTCGACAAAGGGTACGAGGGAAACTGGCGCGAGGAAGTGGTCGACGTTGCTAAGACGTTGGGAAGCAGAGGGTTCGAGCTGAAAGACGACAAGGGCGAGGAGATAAAAGGCGTCTTCTACCCGGAAGAGGTTCAGAAGGTGTACAAGAGTCGTTACGACAAGAACTACCTGATAGACGAGGTGTTGCGCCGCAAGACCGTCGACGGTAAAGAGTTAGCTTTCGTACGTTGGTTAGGTTACGACGACAGGTTCAACGAGTGGATCCCCGTCAAAAAAATAACGTAACAAAATGAACATCACTCTACCTAGCAACAGCTCTATGGAGTATTATCCTGACAACAGCTTGACGTCTTTCCGAACTCACTTCGACTCGCCGCTCCTTCTGCCCGAAGCGTACGAAGCGGCTCTGACTGAGATCATCCTCCCTACAGAATGGACTAACGTGCACGACGACGACTTGATCATCGTTGTTCCTCTGCGCACCAAGGGTTCGCTAGAGGAGGCGATCCAGGTTTTAAAAGACACTAAATTCGCCGAAGGAAAAAAACCACAGGTGGCCTGGCGGGAAATGAGAAACGCGAACGGTCTGAGCAAGCTAACGTTCAGCTCAGACTTCCCGCTGAGCTGGAAGGAAGCGAGCTATGTAACGGTGGAAGAGATATCAGACACGGCGGAAGAGCAGCAATTGAAACCGGAAACAAAAAGGTTCAAGAGAGAGGTCGACTTGAGACAGACGAATGCCGTATACAAGAAGTTCTTGTCCCCGGCGGTGAAGAAGAAGGCGATCAGCGATCAAGCAAGACATATGATCGAAGAGATGGAGAAACACATGGGCGTGCGCAGTTTCATGCCAAACATATTCCAGATACCTCCTATTTTCACCGGAAGCAACCACACCCTAGTCGAGCGCTTGAGTGAGACGATGCGAGATGACAGACTAGAGGGCGAGAGCTTCTTGCTCAAACCGATGCGGATCTTATCGTACGACGCCAAGACGAAACGCGTCACCATCAAACCGCCGAGACACTGCGCTGTCCTGCTGACTCCGCATCTCGCATGCGTTCTAGGCTTCGGAGAGAAGACGCGTTTCGCGTCGCCGACTACCGGCGCCTACTCGATGGATGTTTACGGAGACGTGCACTCTGTGTACATATACACCGACATGATCCAAGAGAGACGTGTGGGCGACATGCAAGTGCCGCTGTTGCGCTGCGTGGCGGTGGACAGAGGCGGAAAGCGTCGAGGTGGCGTGCAAGCTATCAGTTTTCCCCATTTGGATTATTTCCCCTTGAAATCCAAGAGGTTCACCGAGGTCGGCATCTATTTAAGAGACCGATCCGGTCATTCCATCCCATTCGGTAGAGGCGAGGTGACCGTGACACTTCATCTGAGACCTATTGAGCGCTGAAAGAGAGAAAAATGATGCGTCAACGCGTTCCATACTTTCCACCCAGGCGCACCGACTTCGGCAGAGGGTACAGCGATTACTACAACGCGCAGCTGGGCAACGGCGTGACCGTGTACAGCGGGCGCTCTTTCCAGAGCGGGCACGGTTTGGGCGGCGCTCTGTTAGGTCTGATGCGCTCGGCTACCCCGCTGTTGAAGTCGGTGGGAAAAACGCTGCTCCGCGCCGGTGTGGGCGTAGCTAAAGATGTGCTGGCGGGTCGGACTTTAAAGAGCAGCGTGAAAGACCGAGGCGCAGGCGCTCTGAAGAGACTGGCGAGTACGGCGTTCTCGGGAGGAAAGACGACTGTCGCGTCTAAGAAAGGGTCGAAACGTCGTCGTGGGCATTCCCCTCAGACGGGTGGTGGCTCTTGCAAGAGACGTAGAGGGGATGTATTCGACCGGTAAGCGCCTAGGCGTTCAGGTATAAATAAAAAGACTGGAGGCGGTCGGCGTCAGTCTGTCGGCTGCGTGAAGAGAGAACACAATGGCTTACGTACACGAGAGCAGTAACGAGTGCGCGCTCTCTGAGCTCGACCTGCACACCGTAGCGCCGACTCAGACTACTATCTTAAAGTCGTCTTTCCTGGGGATAGAAACAAAAAACTCTTTAGAGGATGGAGGTAACATAAATTTCACCATCAACAAGTCGCAAGAGTACACAGACCTCAACGAGAATTACCTTCATCTGGAATGTCAAGTGCTGAAAGCGAACGGAACGGCGATCGATGACACCGACGCAGTAGCTCCGGTGAACAACTTGGCTCACTCGCTCTTCAAAGACGTGCAAGTCTCCATCGGCGGTTTCAAAGTGTCTGGCAACACCGAGACCTACCCTTACCGAGCTTACTTGGAAGGGTTACTCAACTACAACAAAGACGTGAAGGACGGCGTCATGAGCGCCCAGGGGTGGCATGAAGATACGCCCGGTCAGTTTGACACGTTGACTGACGCGAATGCGGGGTACAAAGCGCGCAAGAAGCTAATCTCCAACAAGCGCTTTTCGCTGATGGCGCGACTGCACTTTGACCTGGCTCATCAACCGAAGCTCATCGTTGGAGAGACGGAAATCAATCTCACTCTGAAACAGGCGGCGCCCTCTTTCTATCTGATGTGCGCCGCTGACGGAGGCTACAGCTTGAAGATCTACAAAGCAAAGCTCTACGTGCGACGCGTGTTGGTGGCGGACGCTGTAGCGGAAACGCACGAGAGAGCGGTGATAGAACACGGACCCTTCGACTACCCGGTGAACAGAGTGGAAGTGACGACGTACGCCATCCCTCAAGGTAACAGAGATCACAGCTACACGCACTCCAACACAGGCCAGCTTCCCAAGTCGATGATGATTTGCTTCCTGGACCACGACGCCTTCAACGGTAGCTTCACCAAGAACCCGTTCGAGATGAAGCATTACGACATCAGCTCGCTTCAAGTGATAGTGAACGATCAGAAAGTGCCGAACGACGCGTATGTGCCCGACTTTAAGACCAAAGCGGCCGTGAGAGAGTACTTGGCGCTACACACGGAAACGGGGATGTACGAAGGCGCGCGCTCCTGCGGTATTTCATACGATCAATTCCTGAACGGTTACACGGTGTTCCCCCTCGACTTAACCCCAGACAGATCGCACGACGGGTGTCGCGTGAACCTTATAAGAGCGGGTCAGCTGAGGGTGGAAGTCAGTTTCCGCTCGGCGCTACTAGCGACAACAACCGTGCTACTCTACTTGGTGTACGACAACGTCGTCGAGCTGACCCGAGATCGACACCCCATCACCGACTACCACATGAACTGAAGACAAGACCGCGGTACTTGGCGTATCGTATGAACACGCTTGAAATAAGCAGAGTGTTGAAGGAAAACGTTCACACAAAACATCGTTTCCTGGGCGTTTTCTCTTGTGACACTATTCCGAAGCACCCTATCAAAGACACTTGTTTCGTGAGCAACACAGATCCGCAACATTTACCAGGTCAGCATTGGGTGGCGTTTTACGTGTCGAGCACGGGTGAAGTGTACTACTTTGATTCTTTCGGCTTACCGCCGCTGAGTGCGGAGTTCTTGTCCTTCGTGGAACGCTCTGCTCCGTTCAAGTGGCAAAAAAACCGCATTCAACTACAAGACACTTCTGCTGACACCTGTGGACCTCATTGCGTTCATTTCCTAATTGAAGCATGTCGAACAAGAAACCCCAAGAAGTGCGTCATGCGCATGAGCAGAATCCCAAAGCTGAGCGACCGGGTCGTGAGTCAGAAGCTATCGATGATGCTGTTGTGACGGGTTGTTGCGATGGCGGCCGTTTCATGGAAGCAAAGATTCTCTGCCTTGCCGAAATGGTGTTGGATTTATCCAAAGTCGTGCAATGTGTAGTGGAGAGAACTCGTCCGGGGTGTGGTGGTGCGAGTGACGGCGGCGTGAGACTTTGCGGCCTGTTGAGTTGCTGCAAATCGAAGAAGCAAGCTAAAAAAGCATAAACTTGTGTGTTTTTTCTGATTGAAATGAAAATAAAGAATAAAATGAAAAGAAAAGAAATTATCTTGTTGTGTTTTTATTTCTATAATACAAGCTACATAACTTTTTTTTCGTTTGTTTGTTTACAAACAGTCACGTGTCACGTGGTGTTGTTTACAAACAAGAGAGCCACGTGGTGTTGTTTATAAACAAACCCTAAGTAGGTCACGTTACCCTAGTTACCAGAATGCCGGCTTCTGATTGGCTGAGCCGAAGTAGGTCACGTGACGTAAGTAGGTCACGTTACCATGGTTACCAGAATGCCAGCCTCTGATTGGCTGAGAGCTTCTAAGTAGGTCAGTAGGTCACCCAGAATGCTGGCTTCTGATTGGCTGAGAGCCCTAAGTAGGTCACGTTACCATGGCAACGGGTCACGTGACCAAATGGAGGCCTCTGATTGGCTGCATATCGATTGAGTAATAAACAGTACTTAACTATAGTCCCGTTCCGATACATACTATACTACTTACATGATAAAGAAAGATTAGTAGTAAAAGTCATCAGATTTTTCCTAGACTTCCCCCAAAAATTCCTTGGATTGTATCCTAACAGATAAAAGTAATTTTGGTATGGGTTGCCACGCATAATTTGAGGTTTTTAGCCCTTTGAAATATAAAAGTAATGCAAAAACGGATTGAATCACACATTTGAAGCATTGCATTTTGGGTAAATTCCTAAAAATATTTGTATAAAATGTCATTGTCATTTGGACATTTTTAAGCGACTACTTTACTTTTATATTATTTCTTTTGCCGTTCACTACTTTACAAATGAAAACTCCTGAGGAGTCATAGAAAATGTAAAAAAATACCTTTAATTATCACATCAAAATATAAAGGGCTATGAAGTGCTCATTTTGCTAAGAATCATTCAAGAATTATTATGGGCATAGGAAACCATGCCGCCACATGCCTACCAAAAATGGCATTATTCTGACATGTTTAAGCCATATGCGCAGAATGATACGCAGAAGTCCATTCTGCAATGGCCGCGACCCACCTTAATATATAAAGAGTATATATAGAGGCGTACTTTACCAATATGTGAGTACTGCCTATAACATAGAATACCACTCACCCACACTGTCTGTCTGTATATGCCCCTATCACTGTAGTAAGCTATACACAGCACAGCAGTACTTAATATACAATTAAATGTACATATCATTAGTCGGTTTGCTAGATATTGTGACATAATGTCGCTTTTTTTTACCCTCCTATACTCATTTTTGTTGCATAATCGCGTGACGGGTGCAGGTCGGCAGTTTACTAAAAAACAACTCTGCAGCTACATGTATACATACAATGTGTTCTACACAATCCATATGGTGACTGTATCATACTGTTTACCATACATATACATATATATATATAAATATATTTACCATACAGTATGATCTCTGATCTATGTTTACTGACCATGTGGGACCATATGCCACCATATTGACATTTGCATTACACCCGGGGCATTGCACTGTGCACTGTGTGTGTGTGCGTATATAAATATATATATATATATATATATATATATATATATATATATATATATATATATATATAGACAAATGCCATGCCCATTGATACCGTCTGTGCTGTATCCCACGAAGCTGCAGGCTTACTCTGTGAGTGGAATGGGCCCCAGCCCCCACAAGTGAAATATGTCAGAGAGGTATCAATGTAGTTGGCATTTGCATTTATTCTTTTATTTGAAGCCATTTAATGAAGGAAAGACAAAATGCCCATTGAATACGGGGACATCTTATTCAATGGGGGCATTAAATACGGCCTTCCAGTGCTTAAGCATGAGAGATCTTGTATCCCCCCCCCCCAAAAAAAAAACAAAAGGGCGGGGGGGGGGGGGCACTCCCTCAACATTGGTTACTATTTGTGAAAACAATTCCAAGGGAAAGGGTATGTTTTTTAACCCTGTTAGGGCCCACGAGGACCCTGAAAAGGGTTGATCTAAGGCAATTTTGAAGGAAAGGGGTACATTTTAAGGCTGAATTACTGGACAAGCTCTTAGATGACACATCAATCCAGCTGTCTTTCAACATTAAAGGCAGATTTTTTATGTATAGGATAAGGGTGGGCCATCTTTTTAAAATCACTCTTTATCTTCTCGGCTCCACTTGGTAAGGGCATATAATCCAACTCAGTTTCCCTTGAAAAGTGTGCTATTTTCTTGAATTACCTCCCATGATATGGGTACTAAATTTGAGCTGATGTTCTGACCTGCCACAAGGGGGGGGCGGCAGCAGCAAATTTTTGACCCCTCTTGAGGTGGGGGAGGGACACTTTGGTGCGCTCGCACAATAATCCACTACCCCCCCTCCTCCTGTTGTTAAATAATGACCACTCCCTTACTATAGAAACGATAGAGAGTGCTCCCCTCGGGACCTACACCTGTCCTGCTGCATATACCACCTGCCTAATACGCCCCTCAGACCCCAGCCGGACTAGGTTGTCCGACTGGGCTGGTTCTTGTCTGCTGATTGTCTAAAAAAGCACCCCTTGTCAAGGGCCCTCGTGGGGTACTGCCCCTGATCACTCACCAAACTTCAAGGCAGAAATCTGAATATTCCAATCAACACATGCATTCCTCAAGGGGTAGAGTTCTTGCTTTCCCTTGAATAACTTTGACCCCTTGACGGGGGGGGGGGGGGTTTAAAAAATCTCGAACCGACCCCCCCCCCCCCCCCCAAAAAAAAAGGAGCACTCCAGCAGATATAGACGTGGTACGGAGGGATAACCCGGGCCCAGGGGTAGGCCAGGCAGGCCGGGGGCACAACACAGACAGCACCTACCTGACACAACAGGTACACCCCATGCACCGCGTCACCCTGTGTTGTAAGGTGTCATAGAGATCCACTCATGGTGTGGTGTGTCAATGCACTGTATGCTACTTATGGGTAGTGTCCGAGGCCATCGTCCAGGGCCAATACACTGTATGCTACTGAGTCTGATGTAGGCCTACCACTGTGAGTGCAGCATGCAGCCTCATACCCAGGGCCAGGCTCCTACTCCTGTAGGTGTCTGTATGGTAGATGGTAACGTATGGATATGGTGGCAATAGCCTACCAATACAGGTGGGGAGTGGTATACCCGGGGGGGGGGGGGGGCACTCGGTATATTTTGTATACACATGTGTGCGACTGGGAAGGGTACTTTTTGAGGAAAATCCCCCTCACCAAGAGTGCGTTTTTCACCAAAATCCCCCTCACCAAGCGTCAATTTTCACCAAAATCCCCCTCACCAAGGGTCACTTTTCGGGAATTTCAACAAAATCCCCCAAAGAAGGGTTGCAAATTGGAGTTTTCGCCAAAATTCCTCACAACATTGGTCACTTTTGACTGGACTCCTTGGGAAAAATTACTATTAGGCTAGGCACTTTTATCAAAATCCCCCTCAGCAAGGGTCACTTTTTTTGGTCACTCCCAAAGTATTGGGGACTATATATATATATGTGAACACGATTCCAAGGGAAAGAGTATGTTTTTGGATCGTGGGAAAGGGGTGCTTTTCCGACAATTATGGAGGAAAAGGGGTACATTTTAAGGCTGAAACTGTTAGTTGGCACTTTGATTAATCCAGCTTTTTTCAAAATTAAAGACACATACTTTAGGTAGGGTAAGGGTAAGCCCTGACTTTTGGGGGCGATTTAATAAAATCACACTTCATAAGAGTATATTTCTCTTTGGTCCCCCTCGATTAGAGAATGCATTTTTGCTCAGTTTCCTCTGAAAAGGGTGTTATTTGCTGAATTACCTCCTGTGATAAGGGTCCTAAATTTGAGGTGATGTTTACACATAGCTACTATAGAAAAGACAGGGAGAGCCCCCCCCCCCCCTGGGAGATGTGTACACCTGGCCTCCACCTAGCGGCCTACCTGCCTACTCACCAGAACGGGTCATGATGGGGCCATTTATAGTACAGCACTAAATATAGCAGTCAGATGTATTATATTATAGTAATAGTATACACTGTTTTCATCAAGCTTAAAAGCCCAGTGCCCCTATATATACGGCTGAGTACCTGTCCCGACTGCACTCTGACTGTTACTGGACGTGCAGTAAGATCTGCGGGTTTAAAGCCCCAGGTCTCCTATAAATAGGGCTGAGTACCTGTCACGACTGCGCCCTGACTGTCGGTGGAGGGCTACCCTGAAGCTCGGTAGGGGGGCAGGTGGGGGGGGGGGAGGTGTTGGTGGATATAATTATTTTATAAACAAGGCTCCCCCTCACATGGGGGTGTATGCGGTGCATTTATGGTGTTATCTGTCTACCATGGACTATTAAAGTCACCCTGCTAATTGATCCCAGCTGTAGGGTGGAGTGACCAAGGCCTTATCTGACAGGTGTTTATTGTCTCTGCTCTGTATCGTCTGTCCTCACCACAGGGGGTGTGCCCTGGTCTGACCACCACCCCCACCCCCTCCCCTCCCTGTTTTCCTCCGCAATATGCATACTTTCAAGTAAATCTAGCCTACGCTGGATTTGGTTTGATAAAATTATTATTAACTTCTCTATGAGAGTTTATCCTTATCGCGTGTATGCTCCGACACTTTTATCAAAGGATCACTATATTTGGCTCTGGCACCCAAATACATCTCACCAGCGTAGGTAAAGCATGATAAATTGATGAACTAGAAGTGTGTGAATCATAATAAGTACACATAGCACCAGCCAGACTGACATTGAGGTTAGTTAGGGCGAAATAAGTTCAAATTTTTCCAATTTCGTGAGGTGAATCAGACCAAAACAACCCCTACAGTAGGCATAAACACATGTTTACAATCTAAAATGGTTATGAGGGGTAGGTGGCTCCCTTAAGTACACTTTCAAAACAATATGTAGCATGGGGAAGTAATATTAAGCAAGCGAGAGCTCCATTTTTGGCGAAATATAAAAGTGTCGGAGCATACATAAAAGTGTCGGAGTATACAGACCGGCTACATTCGCATGCTTTTTGGCCCCCTTGTGGTGAAATCGGATGTAATTTCGACACCGACAAACTGATATTGATGGATTACAGCCAAATTATTCCATTACAACCCACAAAAATGCGACGGGGGTATTTGTATGATTACAGAGGTGAAACGATGTATGCTCCGACACTTTAAAAAAAAGTCCAAAATCACTATTTTGGCGCTGGGAAGTTTAAAAAAAGAGATGATTACACAATTCTTTTTCCACGCTTTAATACTAGTGCCCCCCCTTATTTTGATTATATTTGATACATTCCAGTGCCTTTAATATTTGGCGCATTTGACCCCAAATATAAAAGTGTCGGAGCATACACGAGTGTCATTTCTGAATTGCAGGACTGTGGAGGAAATTTGGGGCTAGACACCCGGGTAAACACTCTTAATTATTTGAGTAAACACATATACCAAATAAAAAAAGCTGAATAGGAAGGGCTGTGATGGCCTCATACGAAATGGGGGGCTTTTGAATAAAATAGAAATTGCCTGGAACCCTGTTTTGGGGGTATTTTCCCACTTTGAGGGGCCATAACTCCATAAATAATGGTCCGACAACTTTTTTTTTTTCTACCGGACAGCCTAGGGTGTTTTCTCTTACATGAAATCAAGATATATTAGTGATGATTAGGTATGTCCATGTAATAGCTGCTGAAAGGTGAAAAAGACAAAAAAAAACACCAATTAGTCCATTTTGGTGGGGTCTGACCCATATGGTTTAAAGAGGTTCCTACACATAGGTCACCTGGTGTCAAAGATTGAAAGTATTCCATCACACTCAATGCATTGTCCTATGTAATTTATTGTCAAGTAATATTTATTCAATATTTAATATTCAATTATTCAAATTAGGCAATGCACCCAAGGCTGTATAATTCTTGGATTACGAACCCGCAGCCGAGATTTTTGGTATTTTGCAATTTAAGAAAAAGCAATAGGCCTATACCAATAATCATTACCGTCAGTATATTATAGTAGTAGGTCTATTCGTTTAAATGCTATATATTTTAGTTTCTGTTACTTCCACATGGTGTCGCCTCTGCTCACGTCAATCTTCATTTGGCAGCTCCAATGCACACGTGAGATATCAGTCTCGGGCCCCGACTGTATGCATACAGTCTGGGAGAGTACTTATGTACGGACTAGTACTGGATATAAGCAATCTGGACATCATGGGTTCGAGTCCCACCTTGGCACAATGGGTAGTAATTTTTATATCTGTACAATGCACCTCTATTACACTATTGTCCATATCCAAATATGTAATATGCAATATTACTATGCCAGTATAGGGGTATTTATGCTTCAAATAGGCCAAATAAAGAATGTAAAAAAAACGAACCTATGTTTTGCCAAAGGTGGGATTCGAACCCATGAGGCCATACACAACACATCTATGTCATTCATGATCATGTGACCATGGCTAACCAATCAGTGGTTGAGCTATCTCATTAAGAAATGATCCAGGATCCTGGATCATTTTCTAAGTAGGTCACAGTTATTAGATACAAAATTGTCCAGGCCCATTACAGCCGACGGCTGCAATGGGCCTGGAGGGCTCGAGGCTGGTGAGATATTGGCCAATACTTTCCACGACTTGTTTTACTAATAATAGTCAAAACTCTGTGGAGATGCCGGGGATTGAACCCGGGGCCTTTCACATGCAAAGCGAACGCTCTACCACTGAGCTACATCCCCTACATGGGAGGTGAGGCAGACCTAGTGATTGGATGCCTAACCCACATTAAGTTACCCATAGCTAATCTCTAACCTGATCACTAGACGGCCCACTATACTGCTCCCAAAGTACAAACCCAGAATTACAGATACTTATTTTAAGTACTAGTACTGGGCAATACCTGGGGGAGGGGGCATTACTATGTATATGTCACGCGCCATATCGGAATTTTCTGAATCTGCGCCTGACATATATACACGTGTGAACATCACCACACATTTGAACCCGTAAAAATCAACAAAATAGCTCCCTTTTCGTGGGAAATCGAGCAGAAAACTTACCTTAGGTAGATAAAAAGGGTGATTTACATGACATTGTAGTGATTAAAGAAGTGGCATACTCCAGCACCACGAGCACTTTCGATGTCTTTAATTCATTAACCTGGCCTTGGCCTCACAACTTAATGATCTCTACAATTGACCTTTAAGCTTCCAATAGCTGCAGCATCCGACTATATCTGCTGATATTTTATCCACCATACTCTCTCTATGCGACATAGTGAACAACAATACACAGTGATATAGGACTCAATAAAGTATCATGACCAAAGTATCCTTTTATAACTAAAGCTTTTACTTCAATGTTCATGTCTGTGTTGGTTGCCGCCCTTTCTGTGTCAACCTTCATAGTGCAATAAATATAGATGAACATAGGGACAATGGCTATGGCAAAATAAAAGTATATATTGTAGGCTTCCAAAGCTAGCCCTTTGAGGATGACATGAAGCATCACGGCCTCCTATTGACCAGCAGACGCAGTCACTTATTGTTATTGCATTGCACTATGTTACAAGCTACGCTATGAATAATGAACACAAACTAAACCTTAATAGCAAAGTTATCTGCTAGAAACCAGTAGCTTGGTAGCAGGCAGAAGTAAGTCGTAAGGATGACTCCGTGCCATAAACTCTTGTACCAGGGACAAATACATGACCTGCAGGACGATCCAAACATTGACGTTATAAATTGGGTATATATAGCAATCTTTAGATGCAACTTAAGTGGTTCGTAATCTCAGAAAAGAGAACAAGAACTTCAGTTTCCAGGTGCAAAGTAGAAAGAAGTTTATTCAATGTATCCTTGAATCTAAGTCTCAACCCGAAGGAAGAGACGGAAGCAATGCTGCTGGTTTCAATTGTGCGATTGGGTAGGGTAGCGCTGGGAGTCAGCCAGGCCTGCACTGACTGGTGACTATACGAAGAGGGTCGTGAAACCTACATGGCCACGTGGTGAGCTGGCTCCCGCCTGAAACGTGGTGCGCAGTACCCGAGAGAGGACAGTCGCCCCCTCCAGGATACCGCACACACTAACGCCAGGCGGGAACAACCCGAACTAACCCTCCTCGGTCACTCGGATGGAAATGGTTATAGTAGTAAACCCCTAAACAATCATAAATCAATTGTTTACCTTTCCTTTTGATATTTTGTATAGAACATATGTCTCATCTTTAAAATGTGCAACTATCAAGCCATAATCATCTTCAGACACAATCCTTGTCCTACTGCAGGCATACAACTTGAGGCACCATGCCCCATACCCTCACAATTGACTTAAAACTAACCCTTTATGTATAATTATGGGAATGACTCAAGTGCTGATCAGGTACTATTAGTATAGCTCCTTGGTGAGTTCTGATGAATTGAAAAAGTGTAGCATCAGAAAATGCAATTGTCTCAATCACACCCCAGTGTAATAAACAGTGGTTATGAAAATTGTGGTGCGGTTGTCAGCCAGTTGGAGTTTTAAACCAGAACCTGTCACACTAGATTCCGAACGGTTATCTTTAGAGGCTACAGGAAGGTGATGCGAGAGTTAACTACCCCAAGTTCAGGAGCTATCATATAGGTACCTCTAAGCCGACAGTCATCAAGCTGATCCCGGTCGGTAATGTGCTGCCTGAGATTTATTGAGAATGCAGAACTCTGCACCTGCTGCAGCAGCTCCTCCCTGTAGTACAACATCAGCAGGTAGCTGGAGGATGGTGTCCCACAGCCTGAACCTCCTCCACCCTCTGTGTATGCTACCTGACTCCTCGTACCACTGCAGCAGGTCTGACAGGCTGATTGTACCTGAGTTTGCCACAATACCACTGTCGGGGTAGTCTGATCTGTCTAGCCGGGCTATACTATTCAGTAGGCCTGTCAGTGGAGTGCTGGGAGGGAAGTGCATGTTCACTTTACATCTTACACAGATGCACAACTTAAAGGCTAAGACTTCTTAAACCAAATTGTAAAATCCTCTGGCAGGGTGGTTGAGTTTATATAACACCTCAGCTAAATTTAGAATCGCCCAAGCACAATCCCTGAGAGCCAGGCATGTCCCAGCCCTGTAGGATCGTATTCCCTAGCAAAGTACCCCAAAAATAATGGCTCAGGCAACCAAGAAATAGGATGCTGGTTGTTCCCTTCCAGCAATTCACTGCTCTACATAAGTTGCACTGGTGTGACCAGCAGTTAGACTATGCCAGTGGTAGTATACAATACTATTGATACCCACCATTGTACTAACTGTCTAGACTACCACTTGTGTGTCCACAGAAATCGGTATACTACCCCTTGAATGTACCACATCCCATGCATTCAGTTAAAAATAAACACTTAAATACACAAGGATTCCTTTCTGCATTGTGTATCCCTAGAAGCCTAGTTCAATGATTAATTTAAGGAGGTCATGATAGCTTTATCCTGGTTTTATAGAATGTTTCATACCAAGCCAAGCCTGATTCATGGTCCCCCTACCAATTTCACCTGACTAGGCTGGGTCCACTGGTTCAAGGTAATTATAACAACAGGGGTGGCTAGTGATCCGTGCAGACCACTACTACTACATGAACTACATGATCCACTCTCCTCCACTCTCAGAGATCGGCCCCTTTAAGTGATTGCAATGCTCTGTCCCAGGCATCAGAGTCCCACTGGTCATGAGGGACAACTCCCCACTGTGGGTGTGTTTTATTGAAGTCTATTTCCAGGTTTTGTGTGACTTTCCTGTCTGTCTCTTTCTCATGGTGCTGACGCGGACCTTCCGCTAGGTCCCCAGGACTCCAACAGGTGATACGTTCACTGTACAGCGACATTCACCGCATAGTGCCACAGGGATTCAGTGATTCCAGTACTTAACAATGCTGCCTCTGGTATTCACATTGTATGAAATCCTAATTGCTTTTAAAAAAAAGTAGACTGAGCAGATCATAGTCTGGAGAAACGGATGTTCTAACAATGTATAGATATTCCTTCTGAACCCATCTAGTTCTACTGAATTACTTACCCACGTTCTGGAAAGATCATGTTGTAGGTATTCCTGGCCACCTCAGTTTGTTGTTCCTCAGTACATTCAGCCAGAAGGTCCTGGACTACAGTGGATACAAGTCCTGATGAAAAATCAAAGTACTTCTTAGACCAGTATTCCTCATCATGTGGTGATTGGTTCGTTGTGAGCAGCTCTGTCAGCCTGAAAAAGGTTACACCAAGCATGTCCCATACTTCAACAATTTCTTCGTCATTGATTGCCCTTTTACTGTTTTCCTCGAGTGTATGACCTTCTCAATTTTCTTCATGAGTAATCTTAGATCAAATACAAAGGCTTTCCATTGATCTATGCCAATATTTTCATGGTGCACTTGGACAGTTTTGTTTATAGCTTCCTTCAATAGAAGGATACGTGTCATGCCTATTAGAAGAGGCATTGATTTTTCCGTACCATATTCTCCAAGCACTCCGAAAATTAATTTCTGCAAGTTTCGAAGAATGTCTCTGGTGAAGATGTACATGAGTATGGCCTCCCTTATTCCTGCTGGTAGTGTGTCGATGGCACGGGCAGCAAAGTACTCATAGAGTACTTCATGCTGGAAGGAGTACAACCTGTTGCTTCTAGCAAGTCTTCCAATTTTGTTCTCTCTAATGAGGAAGGAAGTATATGGTGATGTGGAAACATTGAACTTCTGTAGATCTACTTCAGAGAATCGCCGGATGCCCTCAATAAGCCCGTACAGGCACAACCTGTAGAACTGACTGCTTTCCTCTTGGCTTACTCCTTGTCCTCCTGTTTCCCTCATTATAAAGAACTCCTCCATGGTCATCATTAGATCCACAAACTGTAGAACTCTGTCATTCACGGAACGTCAGCAATCTCTCTACAGCCAGGGCACCAAACAGGTGGGTTCTGAGTGGGTTACTTAAGATGGATTTCAGTTCTTCTTTATGCTTATCAACATAGTCCAGTGCTTGGTGTCCTTGGACCCCTGGCACATCTGGGTCTACTCTAGCCTCCTCACCACTGCCTGTTGCCTTTGGTGGGGAGTGCAGAGTGACGTACCTGTTGGTATAGTCCACTCCTTGGAGGAGTGAAAAACCTTCTAAGTTGAGGAAACGATTGAACAAAGATTTATTTATTCTTGACAACCCTGTTCTAGCTGTGATCAGTACCTGGGGTCCTCCCTCTTGGTGTATCTGGTCAACAAATTCTATCAGTGCTTTTAGTATTTTCTTATCCCTCACTTCATCAATTCCATCCAGCAGGAAAGCTGTTTTTAGAATCGGACTGAGGGCTCCAGATTTTATTTGGTCCAAGATTACCTTCTTCGAACCTGTCTTGCAGTGGAGATTACTTTGGATTGAGCCCCAAATATCGGATGTCAATGATTTTGCAGGGACATAAATGGCTAACATCTGGTTAGAATGTTCCCTAATGTTACTAGTTGTGTCATCAAGGTACTGTAAAAGTTCTTGGCTGCAGCGATGAGCAAAACATTTACAGAAGGTAGATTTTCCCACCCCTGGATGTCCAACTAACAACACAGTTTGTGGCTGACTGTATTCACCATAGGTTTTCAGGATGTTTTCCATCTCAATCGGTATGGCAACTCTGAGAGTAAGATTTCAAGAAAGTTTCTTTTAAACACTATAATTGAGATTGCAAATCATATGTCTCACATTTGAGCTACAGTAACCTGGATAGATCAATAGCATTATATAGGACATTTCTGCAGATATTGTTATCAGCGAAACAATATTTCCAGAAACTGACCTCTGAGGTGCACAAACATAGAAGTGGTATAAAGTTGACATGACTCTAGATTACATTGAGAATGCACTCCTTATGAATGACCAAAGGTCTGGCTAGGCCAGAGGACAGATTTTATTTGCTTTATCAAGTTTCATATTGTATGCTGGTAATGAGACACACCCTTTGTACTCCTCGAGGTCAGGAACCTGGTTGATGTAGCACTTGACAATGTTGTACAGCTCAGTGTCAGGGTCTTCATGTTTAAAGTCAAACACACGGCCCTTCATGAGATTGTCCTTGTAGTAAATGCAGTGACCAGTCAGGGCTGGAGAATAGAGGATGTCAAATAATATGTCTATAGGATCTGAGTGGAGGGACACATGCCTATGATGTTTTTCTTCTCTTTTATATTCTTACAGAGAACCAAAAGACAGTCTATACGAAAACCTGCCGGACACAGCTATAGCCGGCTAAAAGCCTACTGGACCGGCAGAAAGTCTGTGTCTGCCGGCCCCAATGGCTGGCTATGATCCTTGTCTACATGCCAGTTTTTATGGCTTGTAAATCGGACCATTATTAAGGTTTCTAGAGAGTAAACTAGAAAGCATGGATATTTTGTGGAAAGTCACCTAAAATTATACAATTGTAATCATCAAAATGATTTGAATATACCAGTAACCTCTATTCATCATCATTCCTATGTAAATTCTAGCTTTATGATTTAAAAAATTGTATACAATCATTTTCTCCGGGTATCCGGGCTTGCAAATATTTAGCCGGGCCTGCAGAATAACAAATCTGCAGGACCGAATGTCCGGCAAGGTGAAAAACTTTTCGTATAGACTGAAAAGAGAGCAAAGCGGTGCTGGTGGTGGTGATAGTGGTGGTGACGCTTTCGCTTTCGAGAGCGTGTCGCTTTCGAGAGCGTGATGCTGCTACTGGTGTCGACAAAGAACCGTCATTTGTCACACTTAAGAAGCCTCTGGTTGAACGCGACGACTGGAGAATTAGCGCTGACTCCTCCTGTTGCTGCTGCTAGTGCTACTGCTGTTGTTGCTCCTGTTGCTGAACTTGTTTTTTGTGTGAAAAAATGAGAATAATTGAAAATGAAAATGCCTTTTTTGTTGTGTTTTTATTTTCATACATCATAAGTCGTTATGTTTACAAAACAAAAAAAATAGAGTCACGTGATCTCACTTATCCTCTAATTAGGTCACTTTTGTTTACAAACAAACATGTCACCTGACATGTCACAAAGAGTCACGTGGTCGCTAATTAGGTCACGTTACCATGGTTACCAGAATGCTGGCCTCTGATTGGTTGACAGTCTCTAAGTAGGTCAGTAGGTCACCAGTCACGTGGTTGCTAATTAGGTCACGTTACCATGGTTACCAGAATGCCGGCCTCTGATTGGCTGAGAGTCCCTAAGTAGGTCAGTAGGTCACCTAGAATGCTGGCCTCTGATTGGCTGAGAGCCTAACTAGGTCACGTTACCATGGAAACGGTCACTTCCGGTCAAATGGAGGCCTCTGATTGGCTGCAAGTCCAATGAGTAATAAACGGTACTTAAGCATAGTCCCATTCCGATACAAACTATACTACTTACAATGATATAAGCGACCTGGCGACTTTTGGAAAGGTTTGACAATAGCATAAATGGACATAAATGGCCTAAAAAAGCGACTTTGTGACCTGGGGCCCTTAATTTCGGCGACTCCACAAGGTCAACTCATGGTCATTTAACCCTAATGAAATAAATATCATTATACCTAGCATATGATATTTGTATCTCTTTTCCACTGAGGCTCATATACCCACTGCAATATGCCCACTAGTGGCATATGGGAGAAGGTCACGTAACTAACTGCCAAAACTATCGCCGATTGCCTATTCTGAAAACGATTTTAACAAATAAACAGCATATTTTGAGTGGCTTAAATATTGGGGAAGGTAGATAGCATATGCTGGCATGCATGTAGAACTTTACAGCATGTAAATGGGGCCAGAAATAAGGTTTTTAGAGGTAAATTATCCATAACAAAATCGGGGGACACCTAGCGGCCATCGGTGGAACTAATAAAAAAAACAATCAGCAATCGCCTATTACGGTTCCGATTCTTCTTTTAAATGAGTCTTCAGTGGTTAAGAGATACAAATATCATAATTTAGGTATAATAAATCAAAAACATAGGCCTAGGGTAGATTCACCCAAAGACGGACACATACCTGAAGTCGGACACTTTTGACCATATAATTCATAACGAAAGGTGTGGAATAAGGCAGAAATCCCAACTTAAAATGAAAATATGAAGGTTTTTCTTGATAATTATGAATGAAATACATATTAAGGATAAATTCAAAGAAGTTTGCCAGTGTCATAAAGTTGGAATATATTTTGTTATTTCCATGATAGAATTAACAAACCCAATGTGAAAATAGTTTCACCAATTCCCCTATTGGGAGCATAATGCTTAAAGATATATCATATATGAAGATATCAGTTGAAACCCCTACATTTTCTGAGGTGAATGGTCAAAAAAGGAATTGTTATATGTTAGCTGTTTTCTATTTATAGCCACTTGAAATTGACCATGTAATTTCACCTAAAGTCGGACACTAATTTCACCTTAAGTCGGACATTAATTTCCAATCATTTCCCAATGTTTTGATCAATTCTTATGTGCATCCTATTATAAAATGAAGAGAGAAACGATGTAGAATATAGAGGGACATCCTACGATAGAGAAGAATACACAAATATGTCATTTGCCTTTGTATGATGAGCTTGACATAGACATCCATAGTGAATTCTTGTCAATTCCTAATTAAACAATTAATACATCTATTATAACAAATACAGTGATGGTAACTGATGAAATAGGTACTTTATAATGTTGATATTAATCACAATACTTTACAATGTAAGTCCTGCACAGAATTATTGCATAATCACTTTGAGAAATACTCGTCTAGAACCTATACATGGCGATCCACCATAGGCAAAACTCAACACCTATGTAAAGGTATTCTACACATGCAACCCCATAATATTATTTGATAAACCCCATTCCCATATCATGATGAACATTCCTACCATTTATAAACAATAATTTCCTTCATATATCTTCATCAAAACACTTAAAAAGGAAGGTGTCCGACTTCAGGTGAATATCTTAATCATGTGTCCGACTTCAGGTGAAATTCATCCTTTTAAAATATCAATATTCAATGACACATTTCCCCTGAATAACTTCTTAGATCAACAATAAGTATCAATTATTCAGAAAGAGGGCATTCTCTTCTTTCCATAGGTACCTACATGAACATAAAGGTTGATCTAGAGATATATTTATCTCAAAAAGAAAAAGGGTCACATTTTTAATGGAAACGAGCGTCCGAAAGTGGTGAATCTACCCTAACTCGTAAACATATGAGTAGCGGTATTCCATGAATGGGAGCCTACGGTCTACGGCCTCCTCTGACTCCCACTCATGGAATACTGCTACTCATATGCTCACTCGTTATGTTTTTGCTTAGTATTTCTCCACATTCCTTTAAAAAAATACAAAATGTCATAAGAATACCTTTATGCTGCTCTCCATTTCCCTGTCCACTACTTCATATTTCCTCAGATATGGAAATAGGTCGCTGGTCCGCACAATCTCTCGCAGCTGTGGACGTTTGTTCTTGAGGATATCCTTATACTTCGCATTGAACATGACAATGTTGTCGGTATTAGCGTCCCTCTTGTGGTAAGCTGGTGTGTCATTGCTGCCCCTTCTCCTTCTGGACTGAAAAAGTAAACTCTTCTCCAGACTCGTCGAAGTGACTATCATAAAATAAACGAGTCAAAAGTTGTCTAACGTATCAGGTTACCATCCCACAAATAGAATCTGGAGCTGGCAAATGTCGGGTTTTGGGCTGGCACATACCAAGTGGGTCTTCTATCTCCAGCTAGAAGACCCGCTTCCTTGTCACTTAGACAAGTTTTTGACCGTCACTTTGAAGAGTCTGGAGACAAGTTTATTTTTTGAGTGTGGAGCAGGACAGCCATTTAAGCAGGTACGCCATCGTGTTGTCAATGTTTTAATGTTAAAAATATACTTTCCTCTCTATCAGTTTAAAAGTAAGATATACAGCTGTCCTGTGGTATGCTCAAATAACGATTATTTATAAGGTGTATTTGTCCGTCCTCGTTCATTCAGGCCGGAACATATTAACCATAGTACTGTGTTAGAAGAAGGTGGTTAGCTGCAGTTGCTTGTCAATTGACCCACTCCATGTTAATTGTTGAAACACATAACGACTTTCAATATGTAGTGACAGTGTTGATATATATCCGGGGGAAAAAGGTTCATTGACTTCCATCTGTTCAAGTTTCTCTTACCATCGCATGGTCAGAATGAAGAGAATTCTCTTGTCCACAGAATTATGTTATGGCATAGACTGCCGCAACAGACTTCGAACATCCCGGTTGGTAGGGATATGCAGTTTTAGAGTCCTTTCCTTTTTAAATCATCAAAATCTTTGATGGAATTACTACATATATATAACTTCACCCTGAGATTTCCAATGTTAGTTAAATGTGTGTAAGGGGAATATCTTAGAATTCAGAAAGAATTCCAAACCCATCATTGGGGTCTCCTTCTGGCTAGCACACCACAGAAAAGTAAATATAATATGTCAAAGCGTATACCACTGGTTGATTCCTTGCCATACACATTATTAATTGAATTAATGTAAGCATCACCAATCAGGCGGTTGGTATATATACATGTCTGGCCTCCATACCTTATCCTTATATCTCTAGGAATAATCTATAACACCTAAATGATGCAGCCAGTTGTTTATAGTCTGCTATATGTCCTGATTTAGGTACTCATACCAAGGCAAGGCCACTTCAACTCAAGTTTCTTATCTTGAGCCCAGGTGATTATAAGTATGTAATTGTCAATAGAGCTCCCGGTTCAGTATCTTATCAGTCTTCCACTACAGGTGTGAGCCTGTGACGTACACCAGGTATACAACACACATCCAATTTATTCCCCCGTTTTGAAATCTGGATATATAGGGCTTTACATTTGACAGGCCTTGTCTTACATCGATAGGTTAAAGCCAATATTTTTTTATATCCCTCAGTTGCCTGGAGCAGGTGCAATAATAAAGCAGCAGACTTATCTGGGGATTTGGCAGGGGATGTAGATGGGTTTCTGTGACATGTAGGTCCTAAATGTCTGGTAGTAGATATAGTGGATAGCTAGGGTGGCTCCTTCTATCTTGGATATGAATTACCCAGTCTGAGAGGCATTTCATGTACCCTGGCATAGTCTCTTTAGTCTCATGAATGGTGCCGATTCCGGGGTAGATACAGTTCCTGTCCACGTAGAGGTTGGTTAGACCAGGGTTACCCCGAGTCCCACAACTCCTGTGGTGAGTGTCCGTCCTCAAGGTGCGGCCATTACATAGACCAAAGTTCCCAGAGACAATGATGCAGGTAGTGTCTTATCTCTTAACCCTTTAAAGACAGCATAACGCCTCAAGGTACATGTTCATTTGTTGTAAGGATGCTCAATTCAACTATTAATCTTTCAGTGCTACATGGTGCATCATTCCCGACTCCTATAGTGTTGCCATGATGTGTTAATGTGACTCTGGCATCATGTAAACAAAAGGCATTGGCATTAAAGCACTATGCTGTCCCTAAATGGCTAGTAGATTACTGCTCCTCATGCTTCAAACAGTAGGACACCTTTAGATCAGAATCTTTATGGTATTGACTTGTCCCTGCCTGACTGTGTGTATGTCAGACGATTATTGATTTATGTTCATTAGATCCCTTATTTCTTATCATTACTATGAGTAACTATGTACTATCAGAGGAAGTAGTATTTCCAGCCCATCCACAATTATTCAACCTAAATATCATTGTTAAAGCTGAATATTGGTGTAATGCACTATAGGGCTGTTAATACAGATATATTTGTCATAGTGAATACTTCACAAGGGTTGTCTTAATGCATGATGCCAACCCAAAAGATGAGGGAAGATTTACAAAAAAAAAAAAATTGTTCTCGCAGGCCAAAATGTATAGGATAATCTTCAGGTTTTCTTACCCAAAATTCACATTTTATTGGTTGAGAATTAATTGATCTTTAAAAGCTGAGGAAATGTAAGTTATTTCTATACAACTGCATTACTGGCATCATTAGCTTTAATTTTGTGCATTTTTATGAGTTTTTCATCAAAATTTGGCAAAAAAAACAGTTTTTCCCCAAAACCAGATTTTTATGATGTGCGTGGTGATGAAAACCCATTTAATTTTTTTGAGTGGCCTAATGATATCATGTACCTCCTCCATTCGATGAGATTTACTGTAAACGCAGATATTTCTGCCGTAGATATTTTCGCAAATTTCATGGAAAGGAAAATATCCACATTTACAGTAACACCTCCCTCATTTTTAGATTTAGAAGATTTGACCTACTTTAGCCTAATTAGCATAATTTGCATACATATGCACCGCAAATAGTTAATGTATACATCTCTATGAAATCTAATCCAGACATACTTTGTAATCTACTTTTTCATTTCAGCATGGGAGACATAACATTTTTTAAAAAAAATTTTAGGTCAGTTTTGGGTCGCGTAAGTAGGTCAACTATTACATATGGAAATATATATACAGTGAATATTACACAAATGCATTATCAGGTCAAGTAAATGGAGGAAAACCCTCCCCAGAGCCGCTATTTACACCAGTGTTAATTTTCACAATGCAGGTAGGTGTGAAAACACTGCAGGGCTAGAATTAGCAATGGTTTTGCTTGTAGCATAAACACTGCAGGGCTAAAATTAGCAACGGTTTTCTTATAACCCATTTGCTGAATTTTCTATCAATTTGCTGTTAAATGTATATATCCCAAAAGATAGATTAGTGTATGCTCTTGAATCATACATGGGGAATAGTGAATCATACATGGGATTGCCATGAAATCACATATAAATAAGCTTTTTCTATAGACTTTCCCTCTGTGCTCTTCCATTTCACCCAGTAGGCAGTGAGCCCTGCAGTGTTTTCACACCTACCTGCGTTGTGAAAATTAACACTGGTGTAAATAATGGCTATGGGGAGGGTTTTCCTCCATTTCCCGGACATGATTATCCGGTCATATTGAATTGGTTTCTTAACTCTGTCCCCACACCTGCTATAACGATCCTCATTTTTAGATTGGGAACATTTGACCTACTAGAGCAAAAAAAAAATGTATGTGGCTCCCTTGCTGAAATGAAAAAGTACACTTCAAAGTACATCTGGACCAAATTTGTTGCTTCTATCACAAAGTGAATGATCGGTCCTCGTTTGGGAGCTAAGGCACCCCAGTATAGAATATACCAGAAAGGTTCTAAGCATTCTCACCTCACCTATCCCTATAATATTGATGCCAGATGGCACATCAATTAAAATACATGACGATAATTTTTTCATAGTCAAGTGTTTTATTGAGTATATCATTGGATTCAGCGCATTGCCGTTCTGTCCCAAGCCCCCTTTCTCTTTCAGTAGGGATCTTGAAGGAGAATAACTCGCAGTGATGTTTGTCTATAATTGCAGATACAGATGCGGCTAGAATACACATATATGTTTACTACTGGCAGTATAATGGTGATGAGATGAGAAAATGATGTCATCAGTTAAAGTTACATATGATGCTGAGATGAGTAGAGCTAATATTGTGCTACTTACATGACACAAGTAGTATAGTATTTCTTATTCAAGATTATAAAAGCATTAATGTCTTTATTTAATGTGTATTCAGCCTTCAGATTATTCCATATCCTAACTTCTCTATTCACACAGCTTCTAAAAACTATGTGTTTCAATAACTATAGGGTAGATTCACCCAAAGACGGACACATACCTCATGTCGGACACCTTTACCATTAAAAAGCATAACTTATCCTAGATTATTTGAAAATTTTATGGGTATCACAATAGAATTCAGGTGTTTTTCTTACCAACAAAGAAAATGGTATATCTTTAAGCTAATTATATATCTATGTAATCAGGTCCTCAAGTGGGCCTGTTTTAGGGTGAGGAGCTAATATCTGATATGTAAAATTAAATGATACTTTAAGTCGGACAGATGTGTTGTCACACTAAATCTGGCTGTTTAATCTACATATGATATATATATATATTATGAGCTATATAGAAATGTATATGTATTCTGACGTCCATAGTAGCAGAAACATATTAATTAAGAAACAGAAACGATTATTTAGAGACCTTCAAAAGATATGATGTAATTACACCCTGAGTCGGACACAACTGTACCTTGAGTTTTTCTTTTTGTCTAAACTATAGAAGATCCAAAACTATTGGTATCCCAGTACATATTATCAAATTTATGTCACTCAAAATATATTTTCAGACTATTAAAAGGGGCTAATTAAAACCAATTTTTATCAGAACAGGAGAAGTATATATCGAATTTCTACATTTGGTATGTTCAACAGTACTAAAAACACATTCCAAAGGTGAATGTGGTGGATATCTATAATATTACATTAAGGCTCAATGAATTATAGCATATCTGCTATGTTAGTAAGACAGATCATTGACTATTACTCTAAGAAAATGATAGAAACCCAAAGTGTCCGACTTCAGGTGAAACTGGGACCTTAAATTTCCTAACTTTGATGGGAAATAGCTCATTCCAATGTCTACATTATGCAATAATTCGTTATTGGCTATAATTTCCCAATACTCCTCTTTCTATAATTATTCTATTGATAACTCTAAGTGAAATATTAACAGAACTGTAGCCCAGAGAAAAGGAGTCACATTGCCACTGCCAACGAGCGTCCGTAATTGGTGAATTTACCCTAGTACAAGCATCCTTTGCCCTACATGCCTATGTATTGCTATAGGTCTATTATCTACACATCTATCATCTAGAACTAAATTATAAAACTTTGAATGAATCCTTCCTCTAGTTCAACAGATTGGCCAATAAGATGTGAGTGAGTGGGTGAGTCATGTTACCTGAACACAATATTTTTTCAAGGCCCAAGTTTAAATGTTGTATAACGATGTTAAATGGACAATGGTTATATATACCTGTCATGTTGAATGATGCATTGTGTGGAATTCAATTACTAAATATCTGCTTGACGTCAATGATGTATAGAATTACAGAAATGAAATTACTGTTCTTGAGTAATCTATTATCTAACCATATGGCAGTCTTCACCAAAACTATTTTTATCCCAGAGGGCATTTAGTCCTGCAGGTTCTCAATGTTGCAGGGCCAGCTACAGATTTGATGGACCAGATACCCACATATTTGATGATCTATGCATTTTAAGTATAAAATAGTAGTTGAAAGTACATTATATTTGTAATCAATTATGGCCAAATCATGGTAAGTACACAGCTCTAGACAGCTAATTGACAACAAATTTTCAGGTTTAGAAACTGAACTAATTCTTTTAGTTTAAAAAAGCCCAACAGGTGACCGGACGTTCACCCCTCACCCTCAGAAAAGTGAGCGTCACTGTCGCCGAAAGCACTCTCAACTGAAAGTGCTTTTGGCCACAGTGACGCTCACTTTTCTGAGGGTGCTGCTACACTTGTCAATCTGCTGGACTGGTGGCATTTTAAGTGCACATTGCTACTGTCCTGCACACGGATATTCCTAGGCTCCCTATACGCCCAACCTCTCAGTCACTAGTGCCTAGCCTAGTTAGTCATTTTTTGGCTCCCTATACAACCAACCTAGGTCAATTATTATTGTCAGGTTGGTCACTACTGACCAACTCACCTTTGTCTTCTTATTTCCAGGGGGAGCCACTGAGTGGTCATGACAGGTGGCCCCAACTAGTGGTATACGACCTAGGTTAGCCACTACTGACTGACACCTCAGTCAGTTTTGAATATAACTTTGCCATTATGACTAACACTCATATGACCAACCTAGGATAGTCTGTACTGACTAACCCTTTCAATCTATGGATTTTCAGTGCATGTTTTCGGAAACACTGTTTAATAAGGAGTATAACTGTCACTATTCAGGACCTAGTACGTGATGACTGAAATTTCCCATTAGCCATTAGAGTCATGCTAATGGCACTAATGGCTGATATAACATATGTCATTCTAATGACACTAATGACATGACAAACAGTGAAACATTACCTGGAATATGATCGTGCAATGGTTGTTAAGGTGACATGGTCTGATTCTCTTCAATATCTTAAATCTTGCTCAAATACGTTTCAAATGCTAAACTGAAAATCCATAGATTGAAAGGGTTAGTCAGTACAGACTATCCTAGGTTGGTCATATGAGTGTTTGTCATAATGGCAAAGTTATATTCAAAAATGACCGAGGGGTCAGTCAGTAGTGGCTAACCTAGGTTCATCATTGGTGTGTTTAATTTGTATACCACTAGTTGGGGCCACCTGTCATGACCACTCAGTGGCTCCCCTGGAAATAAAAAGACTAAGGTGGGTTGGTCAGTAGTGACCAACCTGACAATTATAACTGACCTAGGTTGGTTGTATAGGGAGCCAAAAAATGACTAACTAGGCTAGGCACTAGTGACTGAGAGGTTGGGCGTATAGGGAGTCTAGGAATATCAGTGTATTCTGAATGGTTGGAATTGTAGCATGTAGTAAATCGGGCCTGAATCTGTAAATAACTTGAAATAATTATAAGCTGAATTCTATGGAATAAGATTTATAAAAGTAGGTAGCACATAAAGAATGGTCATAGGGAACATTTGGTTGATTAAAAAAAACTTATTCTAGAGACCTAATCAACAGTAGACGATGTCACTTTAACAAAGGCATCCTGTCTACTAAACTTAAGGGATGTCTCTCTATCCAAACGTTTTAAAGCCTCTAGCAAGATCGAGTTAGAGACAGCACTAAATGGCCGGTTATGGCTATAGTGCATGGGAGATGGAATCCACCTGGTATAACAATGGATAGGGGAGCCCAGGTCCTTATGGCTGTGTCTCACGACCTTGGGCCAATGTTTTTGTGTCTGACTGGGTGCCGTCTCTGACCGGGTGCCGTCTCTGACGTCACTTGATGTCACTTTGGGAGTTAGGTTCTACCAACAGCCGGAGGCTAAAATGATTACATAAGAGCTGCCATAACGTTTTTACATATCCTTATATATATGAGTATAGATTAACATTTAAGAAACACGTTTTTCTGACACCAGGTCAGAGACGGCACCTGGTCAGAGACGGCACCTGGTCAGAGACGGCACCCGGTCAGAGACAAAAACATTGGCTCACGGTCGTGAGACACAGCCTCATGTGACTCCTTTATGTGAGTCTGGGAACTATGTGACTCCCCCAGTTGACTCCTTTAGGTCGCCCAGGGAGTCACATAGGCTCTCTTATACAGTATGGGCTTCCCTAAACAGGTGGGTCATTCTGAAGGCATCCTGGCCTCCGTTATGATGCTGTTTCGTTTCTCTGTGATTGCACCAGAGCACTCTTCAGTTTGGTTATAACATCTTATACAATATAGGTGCTTACTTAAACCCACAGGTCTCGGTACCCCTTCAGCCGCAGTCGGAGTGGAGTCGGGACAGGTACTAAGCGCTATTTATAGGGGCACTGGGCCTTTAATGGGCTGTTTAAGTACTTAAGGTGGCTAGTGCCCATGGTAAATATGTCTACTGCACAATTTCCTGCACATATAGCTCTTCCACAAAAAAGAGTGGGTGCCTCTGTATCAGGTTTGCCATAACACACATCTGTCCACAAAACCAGGCTACAGTTTCTTCATTGATTGACTGGGGATTAAACCCAGGATCTTCTAAGTGAGAGCATACCACTCTGCCTCTATTGAATTGAGGTTGCAGGATTAAGCCTTATGAAAATGTATGAATCATATTTGGGAGGGGTCCCACGTTTCATTTTTACTATTTTCAATGGACAGAAACCATTGAAATATGCCCAGGACCATATGTTCCAAAACGTCATTTCTCGAAAGGTAATATTCAAAAAACTTTATTCTGAGAGACTTATTTTCGTTTCAGTGAGCTCTAAACGAGACCCGTTTATTACAAAGTATTACATGGTACAAGACCGTGTGATGTTTTCATTTGTAACTGAAGGAAAAGTGTATTCGTCAATAAACAATCGGCTTCATGACTATATATTACATGTTTGTTTATAAACATATTGACTCAATTAATAATGTGTATTGTCCGTTTCCTGTTTGTGCATTTGCGGTATTGCACATGGTTTTGTGAGTTCACATAGACTTATTAGCAGTCCTGGCATATTTTAATATGCATAATAAATTGTATGGATCTTGAATTGTCTCGCTTACTAGGAGGTGTTTTAATTGTACCTCATGTATCAATAAATATATCACCTATGTGTTTGTCTACATTGCTTGTGAGTCAGCCTGCTCAACAATATTACCGGCATGAACCTGACTAATACGATTGTCAGGTTTTACATGGAAAATACATATACGCACATTTGTAATAAGATTATGATTATACAGGACAAAATATAAAATATAAATAGAGAAACTTGATTACTCTGTGATATATTTTCTTTTCACACGTCTAGAATGGATATGTAATTAGGGTCTCATGGTAAATATTTGGTAAAGACATACATATTGGTCTCATATCCTGAAGTATCAACTATTCACCTTCCGTATTAACTGGCCTTTATATCACAGAACCTGCAAATGTACTACTCCCACATATCAAACTGCCCTTAAATTTCTTCTGACCTTTATATCATAAAACCCTAATACTGGTCTCATACTGAATTTTCCTTAAATATCAGCTACTCTCCTTACATATTGTGGCAGATAGATTTGTTAACAAACCCCATTCTGCTTGGATTTATGTAAAGCATTTTATTTATGTAATCCTGCTTACAACAGCTAACAGGTGTGATTACACACTATGTGATAGCGATGAGATGAATAGGCAAGAGTTGCTTCGGGATAAGTTCGGGACAGGTTCAGGACTGGTGACTATGATCAATCAGGTGACCTGAACCGGGCCCAAAGTACCCGTATAAAGGGATCCAAAGTGGTCTCCCAGGTATGACTCATATGGTCCTCCACGTAGGGTAGAAGTGGGGCATAGCCCAGATAGGGATGAGTAACAGGAAGGGGCACGTGAAGCGCTAGTGTCCAAGCGAGGCTTGGAGTAAATACTGGACCCTGATCAGGTGTCACAGGCCGCCTTATATAGTCGGGTAGACGACTGGTGCTGACATCTGGGGTTGAGATCCAGTACCAAGTGCCAGTGCCAGGCTGGCGAAAATCGGCCGATATTCTTTCGCCAATTTCCAAATAGATTCGCCAGACATTTATTAGTTTAGCCTGCAGGTGTATGGCCATGTATATACTGAAGGCTGGGTACAAGCTATATGTGGTTTGTGATGACCTATTAATCATAAAAAATGTGATATGTTTATATTGAAAAAAATCCAATTTCTATCTCTAGATTGGTATATTTTGAAAGTGTAATCTAACTTATTCTTAGGCATTATCTGCTGGCAATTAGGTTTACAACTTCCTCACAATTTTTCAATGGTATATGATATGCCTAGGTATAGGCATACTAATTTTCGCCAAATGGGTAAAATGTGGGGAAAATCCAGGGTATTTTTATGATGGATTTTCGCCAGTTACAATTCTCTATCGCCACAGGCGAATTGGCGAATGGCTAGCGCGAGCCTGGGTGGATGGGAAAGGGTACCTGATACCCCATATGAAATGGAGGACAAAGGTAACACCCGGATCATCACATGGCAAAGGAACAATCACCCCAGCGCCGGAATGATGCAGCTTTACCAGCAGTTACATGTCCACTACAGTCAGCAAGGAATGTGCTTGGTGCAGCTTTACCAGCAGTTACATGTCCACTACAGTCAGCAAGGAATGTGCTTGGTGCAGCTTTACCAGCAGTTACATGTCCACTACAGTCAGCAAGGAATGTGCTTGGTGCAGCTTTACCAGCAGTTACATCAGAGACGAATAACAAGGGGACTCGCGTCACGCAGCCTTCAACGTTGTGGGTATGGTACGATGTCGATTTCATAGGTGGCGCTGCGAATAGCGGCCCTCGGCACTTCCGGTTTGACCCAGTAGCGCAGCATTTCAATGGTGGTGGCTCGTCGTGCGTGTCTGCTTTGGGCTTCTTTAACAGGACTTTAGGTGCAGGTAAATGCTTGCAATATGGGCGAATGTGATTACCAACCTGTTTTCTAATGACATATGCCTGTTTTATTAGCTGTCATTCGTGTTACTCAAGTGGAACATAATACTAACCCTTGACAGTTTGAGCCTCAGGCTGGGCCCAGCTCCGCCCGTCTAGTTGAACTAGTCACCATCGTCGAGCAATCCACCCCGGGACTACCCCCCCCCCCCCACCCCACCCCCATGCGTAGGCCTACATACCCGGTAATCATTGGGGTAGGCCCTATAGATGGGGGGGGGGGGGGGTCCCATGTCGCATGTCAATTTATGAGAAATTGGACACCTGAAACATGTACCGTACCGTATTTCAAAAGTGCATAATTTGCCCCCATGGAAAGGTGGGACGGGGGAAGGGTGTCGATCTGAGGGGGTTTGTGTTTGAGGGGGGGGGGGGGGGGGGGGGGATAACTAACAACATGCCCTTTGGGTATGGGGGTAGTTTACGAAGCACAGAGAACAAAATTCAAAATTTGGTTGGATATTTTGACCTAAGGGAGTGATCATTTTTTAACAACAGGGGGAGGGTTGTGGGTTTCCGCATTTTTTACACTCCTCCCCCCCCCCCCGGTCCGCATTTGGACTACCCCCCTATGCGTACATACGCATTTAAATTTTGCCCCCCCCCCCCTGATAACATAAAGGAATGATCCGAATCTTGTAAAATTTACTGAGGAACTTAGGGAGTGATCATTTTTTAACAACAGGGGGGGTGGTGGATTTGGGGGGGGGGGCAAACAAATTTGGACCCCTTGACCAGGGGGGTGTAAAAAATTTCGCCCACCCCCCCCCTGTTGTTAATTGATTATCACTCCCTTAAATGCATATGTAGGGGGATCCTTGCACTTTTGCTTGATACATGTACTGTACATAACCTGCGTTCCCTCTGCTCAGAAATACCCTAATTTCCATGTATTTTTTGACAGAAAAGTACTGCCCCCCATGATATTGAGAAATACTCCCTTCACCCCCCCCCCCTCAAGAAGAGAAGCAACCTATATGATACCTCCCCACATATGATATTGAGAACTACACCCCTGTTTAGGACAAATTTCCCAGGTGGAGGGGGGGCGGGGTGGTCAAGCTGAGGAGGGGGGTGGGAATAACTAATATATATCCATTAAAGTACTCGCGACCCTACCTCATTACACTGCCATTTGCAAGTTGTTCGAAGGGGGGAGGGTATTTTGGAAAAAAAACGAACTTAGTAGGCAGGGGGTGGGTTATTTACGGCTACTTGGTAGGATGGGGGGGGGGGGGGCAAAAATATTAGGCGTATTTGGAAAATCCAAAAGAAAATTTTCAAAATTTGCTTGAATATTTTGCCCCAAAAAGGTACCAATTTTATTCTAAAATGACCAAAATATCGGCCCTATGCGTACACAATGCGTATGCCAAAATGGGTCTAGACCCCCCCACCCCTTGTATCAGAGCTGCCAACCTCCAAAATCGTATTTTTTAGGTCATTTTTTGCCTGAAAAGCGTATTTAGCGTACTCCCTTCACCCAAAAATCGTACTAAAATCGTACTTTTGATTTAGGATGACTACATTGCAGGGGTGGGCAGCTGTCGCCATGTCGCCAAAAAGTGGCGACACTGGCCTTGAAATTGGCGACAATACCCTCCTGAATTTAAGCTTTCCAAAACTGAAAGAATTTTGTAAATTTTCCAACTAGAACCAAAGTTATGAGTTGGGAGGGGGGTCACATAGGCCCTGCCCCTGAAAATCAAAAAAAAGTTTGAAAGAAAGGCGAGAGAGAACCCCTAATTTTCTGAAAGCCAACCCTAACCCTTCTAGTGCCAAAACCTGGGTGCCAAAACTTGGCCCTTCCCTATTCCTAAACTTGGTGGCCCTTCGTAATGCCCAAACCTGACCCTTTCCGACCAGTTCTGAGCCCAAACTTGGCTCTTTGTGTCATCAAGCCCTGGGGCTTTCTGGAGCCCAAAGACCATATTCTGTATCACCTATCAAAGTTTTCTTCCATTGGTCTTTCCCTCCTAAGATCATTTCCAACCCCAATAGTAGAAGATGAATACAGATCTGAGCCATAATAATTATTATGTGCCAAAATGCATCAGATTGCACCATCTCAAGTAAACATTTTCAAATTATTTTTTTTCCCAATAAAAAGAGGACAATTACAGAATGGGGCAAAAATATATTTTGTGTCAAAAATGCACCAGAACACACCATATTGAGTGTAGACTTCCTAAATTTTCTTGTGGCGGGGGGGGGGGGGGGGGGTGAGGGCATGCTGTAAAAGAATGCCCATGGGGAAGTCGGAAGGTCCTTTTTTTGCACGTCCTTCCAATACTTGTCTTGGCTACAACTAGTCCTGTATTGGCTCCACGGTATTCAGATATGCCCACCCCTGCATTGATACACCTTTAATAAATACATGATAATTTGAGACTTAATGAAGGTCGGAACCGGGTGTCATTCTTTCGAAACACATGAACATATCCTCTCAGAATCTGCATTCCGGTAAGGCAAAATTAAAATGCTGAGCATGTTTCCCCAACACCAAGAAGGGTCTTTAATTTTATGGTGTTCCACACTCGGAACCTGACTCCCCCCCCCCCCCCACCTCCCTTCAAAAAAACACTAAACAAAGAAAAAACCTTGTTTTTTTTCTCTTTTTCAAAAAAATAATTTACGAGTTAAAAAGGGTACAGGGAAAATCACCCGCAAGGGGGAGATGATGATATTCTGCTGAGTGAGGCAGATGTCTATTAAACCTGTAGACTTGACCATGGCAGTGTATTGTAGAAGTCCGTGAATTACACCTTTCACCACTGGGTCAGGCTGTGAGTGTGGCCTTAATTCATGGCCAAATCCGACCTTATTGTGGTGAAAGAAATATCTAGGACCAAAATGTGTACTCAATATTTGTAAAATAACAGCCAAATTGATCAAAAAGCGTACTGGATAACTGAAAATCGTATTAAATTGTACTCAAAATGCAAAATCGTATTCAGCCTCAAAATGAGGCCAAAAAGCGTACTAATATGCCAAAAGCGTACTACTTGGCAGCCCTGCTGTATGCATCTGTATGCATTTAGCTTGACCCCCCACCCCCCTTCATGCGTATATAATTAATGGAAGGCCCCCTAGCAGGCGCCGGTCATCGTGCGCTAATACTACTATAAAATATGGCACCTAAATATGCACTGTTCCTGTTAAGAAAGTTGTGTTTGCTTTAGATTTTTATTGTCTTTTCAGGTGTTTTTTGGATGGACGGGAATGTGTGAGTGACTCGATTAGTTGACAGGAAGTGAGGTCATAGATGTGTTGGCAGGAAAGGAGGTCACCGTTCCCACTTTATACACTCAAACCACAGACTTTTTGAACTGATGTCACTTCAATACCTTGAGTATACATGTTTTTTCTCCTTTTTGGTTTTAAAACCTGAGAATTGATAAGCTATTCCTGGTTCCTGATACCTAGGTTCGCAACCTAGACTGGCCGAATAGAATGTGTTATTGAACATGTTCACCTATTATGTGACAGGATAATATGGGTCAGTGTCCTGGTCAGGAATCCCATGGAATATCTAAGAAGTAAACTCTTTCTAAGTATTTAAGTTCTTAAGTCTTAGAGTCTTAGAGTATTTACCGAGATGTTATGTCATGATCAAACTCTTACACAGAATGCAGACAAAAGGTCTTAATATTTTCTCTGATAATTTACTTCAGATGTGGAGGGCATCTTTGTGAATGGGGTGGCAAAGAAACAACAAGACGACAAGCCCACAGTGACGCTAGCACTTCCATGTTGGAACACCTCCATAGCGGTAATTGACCCAGGGTACCCTGGGTCTTAGTTGAGACGGTTTTCCAGCAAAAAACGCAGATTGGTCAGCTGACTTCGAAGAGTTCCCCTGCATTTCGTCTTTCAGTTTGTAAAAAAAAAAAAATTTGTAGCAGAAAAACGCTCTTGAAAAAAAGTCAAAAATACCCCTGAAATCAAGTCTGTGTGAACTAATAGGCCAGTGACCTTGAATCCAAACTTTGAAAGAGCCACGTTCACACAGACTTCCTATACCTACAATGGTTAAGAGGAGATGAGACCAAAAAGTGAGACGCTCTTAACACCAAGAGAAAATCCAATAGTGGTGCACAAAGACTAAGTGTGGTGAGGGTGGGGGGGGGGGGATAGGGGTGAAGGAGTCTGGACTGCCTTAATCCCGTCCCCACTGCCCTCACCCCATCCCCACTGCCTTAATCCCGTCCCCACTGCCTTAATCCCGTCCCCACTGCCCCCACCCCATCCCCACTGCCTTAATCCCGTCCCCACTGCCCTCACCCCATCCCCACTGCCTTAATCCCGTCCCCACTGCCCTCACCCCTTCCCCACTGCCTTAATCCCGTCCCCACTGCCCTCACCCCATCCCCACTGCCCTCATCCCGTCCCCACTGCCTTAATCCCGTCCCCACTGCCCTCACCCCTTCCCCACTGCCTTAATCCCGTCCCCGCTGCCCTCACCCCTTCCCCACTGCCCTCATCCCGTCCCCACTGCCTTAATCCCGTCCCTACTGCCCTCACCCCTTCCCTACTGCCTTAATCCCGTCCCCACTGCCCTCACCCCTTCCCCACTGCCCTCACCCTCCCTGGGTCATATGCACGGGTTGAGAGCGAAATTAACAGAATCAGAATGAGGCTACACTCTTCAAGCATATACTAAGTTCATTGTATTTCTATGAGAACACACAGAGTATGTGTTTGATGATCATATAACCTCCTAGGAGGGTTATACAGGATGTCCTCCTAGGCCACATGTGTGGAAAAAGAGCTGTAATCAGGCTATTATACATAATCAATCTATGCAAGCGGGCTGTATGTTGGATATACTCCTGGTGTCTCGAGTCAATATCATAGATATAAGCCTCAGCCTTCGGCCTTGGCTTATATATCAATGATATTGACTTGAGACACCAGGAGTATATCCAGTACTTAATCAGCATACAGGCATGTAGTGCTGGTGAGAGACTACTTAGCAATTTCATGTGATTTTAAATGATTATGTGTGGGCAGCACACTGCTTTAACGGATCCTGGTGAAACTGATATCCTCTTTGATGGTCGGTTAGAATTAGCACTTTTTATAGTGGGTGCCTTTGTGTATTGGATTTCTATGCTGAATAAAAAATGTTTACTTTAATATAATGTCTTCGTCCTCCATTGAAATACAGGGTACATTGTAGTTACTATGTAGTCTGCGATAATGCTAGGAAGTATTCTTGACTTTGCCAGATTGATAAGGAATTTGCCAGAAATTGATTCCGTTTTTTACTCTTCTTTTTCCAATTGACACATACTACTAGTACTACCCAGTACCATTCATTCACTCAAGCTTGTTGGCATTTTATAATAATGGTAAATGGTGATTTTACCAACATTGAATCCCTGTGGTCCTGTGGAGATCGGTAAAGTCTAGTCTGGTTTGTCCCTTTTTGCTCATATAATGGTCTATTTCGAAAATATAGAAGTCAAATTTAGTGTATTCTGCTTTGTTTTGAGAATACCATAAAACTTTGTGTATAAGCCTAACTCGCATATAAGCCTCACCCTGATTTTGGGCCGATCCTATAAGTCGCCCCAGAGATCTGATTATTGAGACTTTTATTACTGTACCATAGTAGCAAAAACTCGCCTATAAGCCGCACCCTGGCCCAGGGCCGATCCTATAAGCCGCACCGCCGATCTGATTCATGTACCAGCCGCGGCTTATACGGGAGGTTTTACGGTACATCAAAACTCCGGTTCTTGTTGGAATATTTGAAAAATTCTTTCACTTTTGGAAAGCCTATGTGCCATTTAGGATATTTTCGCATCGATGACGCAAGGCACGGCCTTGTTAAAATCCCTGCAAAATATTTATTTATTCTTTTGTATCAGAAGTGTCTGAGTCATGAATATATCTTATGAAAATAAAAGTACTTGCATTGGATTCTCCAAGATATCTACTTTCAGAACATGTATAGTTTATTAGGGTTATTATTAAGTATTCACTTCAGAAGACATTTCTGAGGCGACCTCATAAACTTCCCAAGTAACATGCCCAGCTGGGGCCCAGTTGGGTTTGCCTTGGGCAACCTTGGGCTGGAATGGGCTGCGTTTTGGGCTGGGCAAATCCATGGGCTTCAGTGGGGCCCCAGTTGGGCTAAGTGAATTTTACAACATGCTTTGTAAATATCCACAATATCTTGAATCATACTCTCCATTAAACGATTCCAAGTATAAACATGTTATAGTCACTTTTGGGTAGGAAATGTATGATTGGGCTTTAGGTGGGCTTAGACTGGGCTAACTTTCACTTCCAGAAATGCTTTATGGTAGTCCCTAACAATGTGAATCAAACTCTCCTTTTGAAATTAAAAAAAAAAAGAAATTTTATAATGATGATTTTGCTGGAAAATCATAGTTGGGCTTTCTTTGGGCTTGACATGGGCTTCCCAGCAAGTAGTTTAGAGCATTGACACTAGAGGGCTATGTGGTTCTAAGCGTTGACACTAGATGTCCTCTCTATACCATGTAGAGAGAATTCCTCCAATTCAAGATAACTTCTTCATAGATACAATAAAGCCAAAATGTGTCATGTAGTTAATACATGTATGTGAATGAAGGTATTTCAATGCAGTTTGATAATATATGGAAGTTTCCATTTTAATGTGTAAATCAAAGTAGAAAATGAAGTATTCACCTGGAGACCCCTATAATGTGGTTAAAAAGTAACTACAAGACATGGACCCACATAACCTGAAGGCATCATCTGCAGATTTGATGGCTAAGATGAAATAGTATCTAGCCACTTGCACAAGTCTCATCTTTGGTGACTTAAACTTGATGAATACATTTTCTATCTTCTGTGTAGAAAATGTATGACTTGAAGGGTTTCCGGTAGGGATACCAGAATCCTACCTTAGGCCAGCCCAACCTGTGCCCACCTCAAGCCCAGCTATATATTAGTCATTAAATCAATGTAAGGGAATGTATTAATTAAAATTAATTACTGGACTGCCCTTTTATGCAAGTTGTAACCCTAAAATATTAAAGTGGGGCCCATTCGGGGCCCTGGCAGGGCCCAGTTTGGGCTAGCCCACTTGGGCCCGGTCTGGCGCCCAGTGCCCGGTCTCGCAGGGCCCCAGTCGGGAAACACAGGTGGGGCCCAGTTTGCAGCCCAATCGGGGCCCAACTGGGGCCCAGTTTGGTTTGCTACTTGGGTTGGAGGTCACCCCTGAGTAGCCTAGTGCTGGGGAACGGGATTCTAGACTGCTAGAAAGGAAGACAACAAAAGTGAATTACAGATCACAAGAATGCTGGTTTTATTCACAGTGACTTAGAAACTATGACAAAGTAGCGGGGCATGAGGCATCACAGCATGAGGCTTTACTGATATCAAATATCCAACTAACAACTGCAGTTTTATGATATAATGGCGAGTGTCTCCTGTAGCTTATACACCATCTATATACAGCCAACGTAGACCTATTAAGTTGTGAAACATTGCCGGGTGGAGGTGCGATTGACCGCCACAATATGCATCTATGCAGGTGTGGTCTACACAGCTTGTATTTGTGACCGTGCTCTTCGGTGATGACGCCTTCATCCAGGAGGTACCTGAGGAAAAAGAGCAGTGAATATACATTTGCCACTGCTACGGCTAGGGGGAAAAGGTGTTAAAAACAGTACTAAACATGAGTGGGTACCCTGGTGACGTCATTAGCTAGGTTTTATGAAAGGGTGAATAACATAGCTGGGTGTGGCACTGGTCACTATATCAAAGTGATGTCCCACACCTAGCCTACCCTTTCAAGTTCAAGTCCTAAAATTTGTTTATTTATCCTAGACGTGAATACACTCACAAGTACATATGATCTACCGTCATGACCAGTCTAGGGGGGTGTAAATTCTCTTTGAGGTCGACATCTGAGACACACCTGAGGAGGGGGGGGAGGCTTTTGAGATTGTTACTCATCAACATGTGCGTCACCAAAATCGTGTCTTTGAGATTTAGTTTGTTTTTTTTGCAAATTTTAAGGGAAAAGTTGATAATAGACAAATATGGGCATATTTGGTATCAAATTGAAGCTAACAGTGGCGCGAATACAATGGACTATAGGAAATATACCTATTCCAAACGTTTGTAGATTATCAATTTCTTAAAGGGGTAGCCAACTCAACCTAAATCGTAAAATTCTCTGGCAGGCTTGTTGAGTTAATGTAACAGTCCAGTTATATTTAGAATCCCCCTAAAAGAATCCACCACATACATAGACAAAGGCCCATGGCCAGAGGATATTTTGGTATCGTTCCCCCCGAGGTGGGGCTGGGGCCGTATCCCACAAAGCCGCAGGCTGAGTGGGATGCAGCCCCAGCCCCACCAAGGGGGGAACGATAACAAAAATCCACTGGCTATGAGCCTTTGCCTTTATTTCATGGTTTTTACCCTCTAAAATATGTTTAATTGCATGTAATTTATATCATAAATGGCCATAACAATTTGAACAAATGATGACGTCACAGGCCATGGGATACGGGAACACCGTATCCCATGGGGGGCAGGATTTCTAGTACTTGAGCATAGTTGTCATCGTATCCACCATGAAATAAAGGTATATCCTAGCCCTGTGAGCCTGTATTCCCCATGTTTCTAATATATCACTAGTGCGTTGTGCACTGGTAAAAACCTGAGGAAAAACATTAATAGGACCATATAGGTCCAGACCCAAACCAGTCTGAATTTTAAAAAAAAGAAAGTTTGTTTCAGGTCACCCGACAGTTCCTATATTAAATATAGCAAAGCTGGCCCGACCCTAGTCTACATTTTTTCAATGCAATTTGAAGAACTTTTCATATGTTTATGTCATTGCAAACTCAAATTAGATCGATTTTGAGTTAGACAGTGGCGGGACAGAGATATTGTAGGAGGTAGGCAGAGCGTAGGCTAGCTTACACCACCACAACCAGAAACTGCCTGGCTAGGGGATGATAATGCGGGAGTTGGTAACCTGAATAGGGCCTATAAGGGGGGTATAGATTGGGGGGGGGGTCCCCATGTCGCATGTCAATTTTAAGAAATATCCATGTCATGTCACTTAAAACCCTCATGTCCCATGTCGCCTCTAAGGGAGTGTTCATTATTTATGGCAGGGGGGGGGGTGAGCGTTTGGCAAACCGAATACGTCAAAAATAATTGGCCCCCCCCTCGGAATAGGTTGAAAAAAAAAGGCCCCCCCCTCGGAATAGGTTGAAAAAAAAGCGCCCCCCCCCTCTCACCCTGGATCATTTTCAACTTTATTACAAAAACAATGTTGGTGTCTACTAATTCTATGCATTTAATCCCGGGCACTTTTTTACCTACAATTTACCACCTTGCAAAAAATACATCCATTCGTAAGGTGTTTTAGTGCAAACGTCTCATGATACTCGCTAGTGAGTGATAATAGTCAAACCTCAGCTTATAAATTGGAAGCTCCCATACCCTCAGTGCTTTCATGAGGCCGGCACTTTTTTGAAGACTGACAAAACGGTGGGCTATTCTGAGTGTGAAAAGTGATGCAGTGAGAAATTTGCTGGGAGTTTGAGGAAAATTTTGAAAATATTGACATAATTTGGTAAAATATAACACAGGCTGTTACCAAAATTCGCGACATTTCAACGTACTAAATTCGCGACATTTTCAGGAATACCCCTAAAAAAAAAGGCCCCCCCCTTAGAATAGGGTAAAAAAAAAAGGCCCCCACCCTTTGAATACCCCTAAAAAAAATTTGCCCCCCCCCCCCTCAAATGCTCACCCCCCCCCCTGCCATAAATAATGAACACTCCCTAAGAACTTCTCATGTCCCATGTCGATTTTAAGAAACACCCTATGTCATGTCACTTATTTTTTCCCTCATGTCACTAAGCTCAATGACAATGTCGCATGGCCCGGGAGGGGGGGGGAGTGCCACCCTCAGAATTATGGATACCATGTGCGTACATCACCCTGAATTCGGACCCCTTTTACCGGGACAAAAATCCACCAAAACACCCCCCTTTTGGCGAGATTACCCCCTAAAATGTGGGAAAATAGACCCTTTTAGTGGGACACCGGCCTGAATTGGCCAAAATTGACCCCCTTTTGACAGGATACTGTAAACTGGCCAAAATCGGAACCCTTTTAGCGGGATACCCAACATAAATTGGCCAAAATTGGACCCCTTTTGGCGGGGTACCACCCTAAATTTGGGCCAAATTCCAGGGAAAATATGCCCCTTTTAACAGGAACTTTTGGATTTTTTGGTTGAATATTCTTGGCCGAAAAACATACTCCTTTTGCCCTAAAATGGCCCAAATAGGACCCCTAATGGCGGGTCCGGCCCAAAAAGCACCCCTTTCCCGGGATTTTGTGTACGCACATAGTTACTATAGATCACATAGGAAGTGGCTCCTCCGGGAGGAAAGGCCATGTCGTCGTGTCAAATTTAGCCATCCACTCCCATTATAAGTGATGGGCACGGATCAAATAGGCCCTACCTCTAAAATACTCCTTCCCCCCTTTAGCCTTTGGACTTTTTGGTTGGATATTCTTTGCCTAAAAACATACCCCTTTTAGGGGGTATAGATGGGGGGGTCCCGAACGAATGTCGTGCGGATGAAAAGTCGGCATAGGTGGCGCCACTAGTGCTGAATACACACTCAAAAAACGCTCCACTGACAGAGAGGCGGTGCATGGACAATAGCTAGAGTCACCGCCAATCAATGGCGGAGGTGTGTTGAAACGGGTATCCACTCACACTCTTGCACTATGTGCGACTTTTCGGCCGCACGAATGTCGCATGTCGATTTTAAGAAATGGCCATGTCACCTGTCACTTAAATCCCCATGTCCCATGTCGCCTTTAAGAACCTCTCCTGTCCCATGTCGATTTTAAGAAACACCTTATGTCATGTCACTTATTTTTTTCCTCATGTCACTAAGCTCCATGTCGCATGTCGATTTTAAGAAATGGCCATGTCGCCGTGTCGAATTTAGCCATCCACCCCCATCTTTTACCCCAAAATGGGCCGCCCAAAAAGGGTCCCTATACCCGCCAGTTGGACCCAAAAAGCACCCCTTTCCCGGGATTTTGTGTACGCACATAGTTACTATAGATCATATAGGGAGTGCCCCCCCCCCTCCCCGGGCCCTCACCGCCCCCCCCCCCCCCCCCCCCCCCCCCCGGGCATGGGCATGGCTCTGCCAAAACAATCGTCTGCTCGTGTGAGGCAATGGAAGTTTTTACTCGAAATCTCCGAATTTTGGAATGAACCACACAAATTATTACTGAGTACATGTTGTCCTACCTTATGTATGTTTAAAAAGTCAGTCATTACAGGCAACACCGACAGCATACATCAGTATAAGAGCTGTAAACATGAACGAGAACGCCCGTCATCCTCCGTAGGCCGCCATGCTGACCTCCGTGACCCGGAAGCCTCGAGGGCCGTCAACGCGAGAATCTGCGCAGAACGACATAAATGCGTGCATACGTAACTTGCGAGTCCCATTCAATACCCGTCTTAGGTTACATGTCCACTACAGTCAGCAAGGAATGTGCTTGGTGCAGCTTTACCAGCAGTTACATGTCCACTACAGTCAGCAAGGAATGTGCTTGGTGCAGCTTTACCAGCAGTTACATGTCCACTACAGTCAGCAAGGAATGTGCTTGGTGCAGCTTTACCAGCAGTTACATGTCCACTACAGTCAGCAAGGAATGTGCTTGGTGCTGTGGCAGTTCCTGTACTCCTAGAATAAACTCACGTCTCGGTTCCAAGATGGCGGAGGTCGAGGGTCGTGGTTCACTAGAAACTGCAGTCAACACTAAAGAGGCAGGCCTGGTGGTGAGAGTAACTGGTGGAATATTAACTTGCTGCGAGGGGGCAATTACTGGTCCCACACTGTTATTGTGACGTGGACAGTGGCGCAGGCAACCAGAGAAAAGCTGCTGGATTGCCCTCCTAAACTGCTTGTTTCTCCATGCATAGATTGCTGGGTTTATCCAGAAGTTGACATCCGTCAAACAGACGGTGAATTGATGCAGTACATGTCGCCATAGAGGAGCAGGGTTTGTCATGGTAACCAAGGAAACACCCACAGGCATGTAACATAGGTTGAACACACCGAAAACAAGTGCCATCATTTTGGTGATGCGCAGGGCTGCCTGTAGTTGTTGTCTCTGCCGCTGTGTGCGAGAGGCACCTGCGGCAACTTGGCGACTACTGGAATGCACAAGTTTAGCAATCGTGCCATAAACAGTGACAATTGTAAAGGTGCACATCCCACCATGGATGCCAATGATGTAAAAGAATGACCTGTGGAAGGTGTTAGATAAGGTACAGATGTCATCTCTCAGGACACGTGGTGTTACAAAAGTATATACACCAACGGCCGTAGCAAGGGCCGTCCAGACTCCAATCACAATAACTACATTTCTCACCTGCCATTTCTTACTACCATCCAACTGAACGAGAAGGGAGTTCCTCCTCTCCAAGGCAATCAGGATGAATACCATTAACTGAGCAGACAGAGTGAGGCATTCCAAGATGAGACTGCCAGTACAGATACTCTTGATGCTGAGTCTCACAGGTAGAGTGTATATCGTAAAACTATGAATGGTATCCGTGATAGCCAGGCAGGCCACTAGTACTCCTGCCGGATTACGGAGACTCTTATACTTAACAACACAGATGAGTGTCAGTACGTTGAGAAACACAGAAACAGATGCTTGAGTCATCCTGAAGCAGATGATAAAGACGTCAAAAGCGTCTTTAGCACTGATAGTAGCCATCTTGATAGGGACCGGTACCGATATAGTTCAAACTGGTATTGACTGTAACTTTCACACCGGTCTGAAGCAGACAATAAATATGTCTAAATCCTCTTTCGTCATGGTTCTGATGTTAGGTATGGCTGTAAGCCAAATGCTGGTTTCCTGATTAAAATGAAGACTCACTGGATATTGCAAAGACTAGCTCTAGTTGGTGAGGGTGTGGTCACTCTATCCCACAGTGTGAGTCTCTGTGCGTCTCGCTCCCCACAGTCCACAAGTGAATGTCACATGACTACAGGTGGGTGTCACATGACCAGCCCACGTCCTGGTCCTGGTCTGTGATTGGCTGCTGCTGTTCCTGCACTCTACAACCAGAGGTCTCTGTGCTGTGTTAATTGTGTCTCTGCCCCACTCTGTGTGCTCACTTCAGACTGCGGCAAACCATGTAGTTGTACATTGATGTCTTAGTACTGCCTCCTGGTTTCCAAAAGAAAAAGTTTATTCAGCCCTGACTTTGTGCTGATCCTATAAGCCCCATGGGTGATCTGACTTGTGTACAAGACGTGGCTTATACTCAAGAACGTATGATACACACCTTGAGAAAAGTCTAACAGACCCTGCTTTGTTAGTATAACATATTATCAACTTCAAAAGAAGAAGTCAAGACAGTTTAATTGTAGTGGACAGGTTATAATGAATGGAGTATGTATTTACTGTACGGTACAGGCAGTTTCAATCGAGGTGAATGTTGTTCGACCTGAAGGTCTAAATAGGGTTATAGGTCAGCGAGCGATTCCACCCCTTACCCGGATGAGCAGTAGCAGTTGTGCCAAATACTGTTGAGTCCTATTAGTCACAAGGTGAACTGCCCAACAGCCAGTAAAGATGCTACCACATATCGCCAGCCTGAAGTGTTCATACACAGTTCCCTAAACACTAAGACTCATGTAGAGTGACTAAATTGTGCCCTTACAAAAGCTATATCAATATTTGTGCAGAGTCTTCTCTGCTTACAGTCACTGCACAGGAGACTGTTCGTCCATGATCAGGCCCCACCCTTCCGGTTAAGCTGCTGTTTCTTTACAATGATGACAATTACACCATATCAATTATGTACGATACAACTAATTATGATTTAAAGGTTCACATCATTATCATGAATGCTGAGAAAAGTAATTAGCTATTTCATAAGCTACAGAAGAATCATTTGTATACTACACTATATTGTTTGAGAAACTACAGAATCATTTCTAATTTGATGCACTATGTAAAACCACAGTAGATTCTACTGCTCAGCAACATTTACTTCTAACATTGTAGGGTATTAACATGAATACAATGGGTAGGAAGGTAACTATGGTATTGACAAAGATCTATTTATGAGTTTCAGCCATCTGATACATCCTCACTTGAGCCTCAACGTGATCACATTAGGTATGATAACCAAAACCAAGACCACTTATCTAACACTGAATTTTTGACTGGCAGTTCTGAGTAACTGACTCCTGAGTATGTATTCTTACTACCGTAAATTCCCGCGTATAACCCGCACCTCGCGTATAACCCGCACCCCGAACTTGAGAGAATCATATAACCCGCATCTGGGGATGAAAATCGGCGATTTAGTACTCTATTATACTAATAAAAACCCTCGTATCACCCGCACCTAGACTTTAAAAATATTATATAACCCGCACTTGAGATTTGGTTTGCGTATAACCCGCGGGTTATATGCGGGAATTTAGAGTACTAGATATTACCTGTCAGCAATTTTCATTATATCTGAATGTACAATATCATGAGAAAAAAGGTTCCCAGACTGATAATGAGTGAAAGTCTTTCAGGAATTAAAAGGAATACCGTAAAACCTCGCGTATAAGCCTAACTCGCGTATAAGCCGCACCCCGACTTTGGGTCGATCCTATAAGCCGCACCAGCGATCTGATTCTGGTGACTTTTATACTGTACTATAGGAGCAAAAACTCGCGTATAAGCCGCATCCTGACTCTGTGCCGATCCTAGAAGCCGCACTAGCGATCTGATTCGCGTACAAGCCGCGGCCTATACGCGAGGTTTTACGGTAACCTTTGTACCTGATATGTATATTTCTAATTACCATAGAACACCAACTGCCAAATTGTATTTACTACTTTCATATGAGCCGAATATCTCTTCAAAACTCCAATTTGGCTTAAAAGCCGGGTTTTCTAAAATGTTATTGGAAAAGTTTAAAGGAATAAAAATGAATTCTTTTCACAACAATTGATAAATTTAAGTTTTTTGTGGTCTTTGCAAATACTTTTCACATGGAGTACACATTTTATATATGTTTAACAGAAAAAAATATAAACCTGTTTAAAATTGTGTGGGAATTGGGCTAGGTAAGAGGCAAAGGGTCCCAGACTCTCCCAAAGTTAGGGGTCTGCTTAAAGGCTGGGTGCTCGAAATTGTCCTTATGAATTCATATAAGCCAAATTCATAAACTCACTTTTTGGCTTATTGGCGGGCCTGGATGGGATTTTATGGCATCATTCATGTCTGCCTGTACGTGAACACCTACCATGTTACTTACTGCTTCAGACAGGTCATTCTCTGGGGGTTAACAGCAATTATTTGCAACAGCTGCTTCCGTGCACAGTGATGGCTAATGAACATGGGTCTGATCACTGCATAACCAAGTCCACAAAGGGGAGTTCTGTGGGTGCATTTCATGAAACTCTACCTGTCATCTCCAGGCAGCTTTACCTGAGTTTACAGGGAGGCTTCCACAAAGTGGCAGGTGCCTATTACCAGACAGGTCACAAGGTTAACAACGCAATGAACTCTTACAGCAACTGTCGGCCATGACAGGTCATAGTTTAACTGATGTCCCAGAAGTGTTCTTCCAGAAATCAGATTCTGAACCACAAGAAACCACACAAGATCACCTAAGAGCCGCTTAGGATAATAGGTTAATTAACGCTTTAGGGCCCACAAAGTGGTTTAAAGACCATGGGAGGGGTTGATACGTTCTCATTACATTTTACCTTTCAGCCGCCTATAAATCATTGACAGCCTTACCCAATCACCTCACTCTATTTCTACCAGCCGCCCATGTTGGGCAGGTGTTTTTCCCACTCATAAAAACATGATCGGGATTCCCTGATATTTTAAAAAATACCAAAAATGAGTCATGAATAGCTAACAATTCATCAGGATGACTAACTGAGTCCTCTAGTCACTAGACATACTACAAATTCTTGTTTCCTTAGGTCAGACAATTGATTAAGCATTGGAATCAATGGGATATTAGGAAGCATAACAGAAAATTAGCTAAGATTGAGAAAACTTAGAAAATTTGAAGAAATAGAATACAGATGTAATTATAAAAGACCCGGGAAAATGCTAGAGTCTGCCACTTTTAACAATAATTATATATGTATAATTATGATTTGTTTCATGAAATATGGCACATGTCAATTATTTTTAGAGATATTTGATAAAGCAAATAGAGTTGAATATATGGACAGAAGTAATGTATCTAAATGGTATTGATTGGAATTATATGTAGAGAGAGATATCAAAGGGCAGCATCAGCTTACTTTTGTACTGGATGACTGACAGTTATAACTCAGAGTTCAAAGAAGTCCATTTGTATAATTTTAAATTTCATAATTCTGAAATTGAGCTAGATAATTTGCCCGAAACTATGACTGTCATTATAGACCTGAACTTTTGACTTCTATGTCCTACATAATTGGTCTCTAAGCCCCATGCTCAGTTCACAATAATTGGTATCATTAGATGGTACTTCAGAACACTGATTAAATTTCACAAAATTGGTCTGAGAATAGTTAATAAGCCTGGACTTACGCCCTGCTTCCAACAGCATCACTATGGATGCTACTGTAGAGTTCTAGATGTGGGACCATGGCCATTTCTAACCCTGCCCAGTGGGCACAAAAATTGGTTCAACATTGAATCAATGCTGAATCAACATTAAATCAACATTGACAACCAATTATCAATGTTGATTCAATGTCCTGTGCCCACTGGGTGGGTGTCCCTGTGAACACTGGACACATACAGATAAGACCGCCACTGGCCCCTTCTATGGGAAAGTAGGTCAGAAAAACAGGGTTACCAGAAGTCCATGTCACTAGTGTCACTTACAGATGATGCTGGGTAACTATAATGGGTGTATTTATACACAGATTATGGAGGGAGATTAGCATCAAGATTTTGTAAATATGCTGTGCCATCGTATTTAAGAGCCGGTTTTTGAATAAGTCATTTCTGCTTGTGTTCTGCTTGTGTTTGCCTATAAGCAAAACTGGAACTAGTAGCCTATGTCTTTCTCTGGCTCATATTGGTTCCCCAAACACTGCCTGCTGTTTGAAGTTCTGCTGTGAAGGTCATCTACCGCCTTTGTTACCACAGAACATGTCCAGTTTTTGCCTGGTTTGGGGGTAGAAGAGAGAAATGACACAAATTTGGCTAAATATACGATTTCTATCTTTAGTGAAAAAAATTAATGCCTTGGAGCCTATGGGTGCCTGTTACCGAGGATAGATTTGTTTTAGTACATTTCCATAGAAGCGAAAGAGAGAATTTTTTTTGTTAAAGATCACACGCGAATATCACAAAGAGAAAATGAGTTTTTTGAAAAAATTCCAAAGGAATATTGTGTGCCCCAATCTTGCCTAAATATCTCTTTTTTCCTCTTTTGTCTATCTTGAATAGCAACTGAAATATAAGCTTTTCCCTATGTCCCAAAATTGTCTTAAAACGCAAAATGAGGCAGTGTATATTACTCAGGGTTAATTTACCCTGAGTTAATGAAACAGATAGTGGGGAGTGGAGTTGTAATATACCTTCAATGTTTGAACCCTTTTTGGTACTACACTTAATGTTTGAGTCTAGAGGAGTTTAATCTGACAGGCAGAGTGTAAAACGCCATTTTAGATCAGATTGTGTCTCACCAAATCAATACAAGTCAAAAGTCTATGCCCTTTTTTCAAAAATCTATATTCTGAAAAGTAGCTCTGGACCCCTTACATCTTTTTTCACCCTTAGGTATGATTTTAGGTATTTTGAGAAAAGGTTTGGAGTAAATGAAATAACCTTTCACCTCCAAATCAAGATGGCAATTAAAGCCATCAACACTCCTAATATTGTCTTTTTAACACTCCTAATATTGTATTTTTTAATCATCATAGTCATTAGTTCTGTAGTTGGTCTAGGCTACTTGTTACTTCATAATAACAACAACCAGACAAGGTACAATTAAGCTTTAATATACGGCGACTTTATTTAACTAGCATTCAGGTATTATCTCCAGGGAAAACCGTTGGTTACAACAGGGATCAGAACATGACCATAAAATAATACAAGAGGGTGAACAAACTATGGCATAGTGTGTATCAAACCCCGAGTACAGGGAGATGCATGCCTCAGCAGTAACCAAACCTGACTGCCTTCTTAGGAAGAGCAGCCGAACTTATATACAGGCCTGTGGGGGTCACATGACCATGCCCGCAGCGCCACCTGGAGTTGAATATTATGTAATACGTCATGAAACCTTAATGACAATTTATCGTCGGTAACTTTGATAACCTCGGTATACAACCATAGACAATAAACGATGGTTTATGTAATGAACCGTCGGTACTCATTAAGGAATGAACATGTTATGAACAATAATAGAACCATGTCATATACAATCATAACAACCACATAGAAATAGATATACAAATAACACAGCAGTCACAGCTGCCCGTTACAGTTCTTCATTGTTTCTGTCCTCCAACATTGGTACTTAACACTTCATGTGCAAACCCACAACAGTCACATCTCATGCCTGATTTTGAGGAATTCTAACACTTTTACCAGATCTTTATTTGCCAGACTCTAAAAGGAAACAACAAAAGTTAGTTAGGGTAAAATAGTTTATTTGTAAATTACAATAGCAGTATTCTCATCGACAATGTCCTTCATATTTGCTTGCCATATATTTTATTACAGTTTTGGTTACAACAAGCCTTGGAATAGGTTTCATGTCATTACTAACAATATTTGTCAAAATCCCACTCAATTGCTCTGAAAAAGCAAATTTAAAGTGGTTAAATCTAGGACTGTCATTGGTATCCAATTTATTTTGATTCCGATTATCACCATTTTGGTCTTTATTTTTCGATTATATCTATTTTCAGAAATCTTGTACAATTCTGGCTCATATTTGGAAGAGAACTTCCCCAAACATTAGGCTTTTAAGGACAGTATTTTCAAGCCAAGAAATATGTAAGTTCTAGTTGGAGTTCTTATACAATTCTACCAGTTTTAGAAAGGTAGATTGCTAGACAATCTTTGGGTAAAAGGGTGTATCGATATAATGCCAATGCGATATTTAGAATTTCCAGAGGGCAGCAGTGTTTGGACAGGGGACCATGAGCATTGTCCAACTAGCTTGATCTGTCTTTTGAATTGCAAGCGCATCCTGGTAGGAGGAGTCGGGAGAATCGCAGCTTCCCGACCTGGACTGTCTACCCTCTCATTGCTTTCAAGACCTACATGAACAGCTGGGTCGTCTTTATCCCATTTTGTGAGAGACATGTCTATGGCAGTCTACACTAAAACATTTTCACCATGCAGATCCTGCAGATATTTCATTTTGCAGGCCCGGCGTATTTTTTGCAGGCCCGAATATCGGAGTACAATCTTATTACTTTTAAAAATCAAATAAAATGCAACTTTTCCCCCTAATAATGGTAATGAATAGGTTCCCCTGTATGTCACAAATATACAAATCAATAGACTATTTGAATCAGTGATGAAATTTACAGAAAATGTTCATGCTTTCTATTTCATGCTGTAGAAACCTTAATACTGGTTTATTTACAAGCCGTAAAAACTGGCATGTAGGCAAAGACCTGCAAATCACAGTCAGTCATTCGGGCCGGCAGTAGCCACTTTTCTGCCGGACCGGCAGGCTTTTTGCCGGCTATAGCCGGTGTCCGGCAGGATTTCGTATAGACTGTACTATGGCATGAAGTTCAGTGGCCAAGGTGCTGGCAACGTCTGTGGCCCTCTCCCTGCACATCTCTGGGGGGTGGGAGTCAGGAAGGAAAGCTGCCGAGCCAGCCCAGCCTGAGTCTGGTATAACACTACCACAGTCATCAGAGTCATGTCTATGAAGAGTACTATAAACGTATATATTTTCACATGTACAAATTTTCATGAGTTTGCTATAAAGTACATTTTCGCTTGTATTTAAATTCGCGAAATTTGGATGATAGTAGTAGTAGGACTATGCTGGATACATTTTTGCTCTGTACATATCTTAAAATTCACGAAACCCGCAAAAATATGTACAAAGCGAAAATGTATACATTTACAGTCTATAAGATTTTAAAATGGTTACATATGGGATAGAATATGCCTCAGATTACTGTTGTATTTGAAGTCACGTGTTTATTCAGTGAACGGTATCATGTAGTATAGACCAATATAGGTTAGACAAAGGTGCTGCCGTTTATAAGGTTATAAGCGTAAACATTGTCGTAGTCGATATACGTGAGTACACAACACTCCTCCACACTTAATATATATGCTGGAATAAACACAACATTAGACATCCCCTTATTGGTGCCAATGAACTTAAGTCTTTGAGTGTCTTTGAGAATACTGTAGTATACTATAAGCAGTCTTTTATCTATTTGACCATAACTCTTATTTTTAGGTAATGTTACTTTAACATAAACAATACTAGTGTCAGAAACACAGATATATCAGTCTCTGAAATAGAACAGTTATTTAGGCACATAGTCATAGAACTTTGCTAGGGCCCTTTTAGGTCTCACAGATACACGTCTTGGAGACGACACTCTCGGTGGAGTAGCAACCACCTGGGGTGGAATAGCTCTGGGTGGATCCTCATAGGTAACCACATCTTCCTGTGGCATGGCCGTAGCTGGCGTTTCCACAACTACAGGGTCAGTACCACCTTTGGGTATATCCCTTATGATATCCGTGATTGGCCTTTGCATAGGCCTGAGCTGTTCGTCATCAATGTCATCTTCGATGGCTTCGCCCGACTTTCGAAGATGGTCAACATGGACGTAACGAATGTTACTGCCGACTCGTACAAAGTACTTTACGAGACCCTTGGATCCTGGTACATACTTGATGTCTGTGCCTCGGCAGTTCTTTACTCTTACTCTCTCTCCTTGCTTTAACTCTCTTAGCTGTGGCACTCGCTGGTCTCGATACTCTATCATTTTGTCCTGTTTTCCCTCCACCGTCACATGAAGGTCAGGCTTTATTATTGACAACCGTGTGTGGAGCTGTCTCTTGAGAAACAACTCGGATGGGGACACCCCTTGTCACCAAGTGAGGAGTCGAGTTATAGGACAGGAGGAAACTACACAGCTTCCTGTGCATAGTCATGCCGGGTTTTACGTCCAAGGTATGTCGCTTTAAGGCATTTTTTCAGGGTCTGCACTGCTCGTTCTGCAAGTCCGTTGGACGCTGGATGGTAGGGATCGGTCAAGGTATGTTTTATACCCTTGTTATGCAGGAACTCGCGAAAAACTTCCGCGATGAATTGTGGGCCATTGTCGCTCACAACCTCTCTTGGGAACCCGTTATGGGCGAACATCCGCTCCAGTATCTCTATGGTCTTTTCTGCAGTCGTGGATTTCATGAGCACTACATCTAACCACTTTGAGTGTGCGTCTACTACCACTAGGAGCATTACGGATTTATACTCTGCAAAGTCTATGTGCAGTCGGTCAGATGGCCTCTAAGGATATCGCCATGGATACATCGGAGATGCTGGTGGATCATTCTTAAGACTGCGACCTCTTCCACTGCCACGGTATGGACGTGAGCTACCTCTCGACTGAGATTGACCTTGAGCAGACTTTGTTTGCAAGCCTTGGCAATGTGCCCAATTTTATCACAGTTGAAACGCTTTTCCGTTTCGAATGGGCACCGGTCCTCGTGGTCGCCATCACAACAATAACACTTATTTTTAGTGCGGGCTTTTCCCTTGTTCTTGTAGCCACCAAGCTGAACACGGTTGACATCATGTGTAGGCCCCATGAGCTGATTACCATGGCTAGCAGTGTCCATTGACATGCCGATATCGACGGCTTTTTCCCACATCAATCCTGCACCCAAACCTAACAGTCTGTTTTTAATTGCGGCGGATCTCAAACCGGTAACCAGGCAATTCCTTAACCTCTTTTTGATCTGGTCCTCATCACCAAACCCACAATGTATGCTTATTCTTTTTTAAGGCCACTATGTAGTCTGCGACGGACTCATTATCTCCCTGCTTACGCTCATCAAATTTGAAGCTCTCAATTAGCTCAGTGGACCCTAAGGTGTAGTGGTTACTAATCAATGTAGTTAGCTGGGCATATGTTTTGGTTTCAATTTCAGCAGGGGCACACAATGCAACTAACAGATCCACTACTTCAGGTCCCACCATAGATATGAAGGCATCAATTTTTTTATCATCCTGGATTTTGATTATTCTCATCCAAGCAATGAACCTTCTTTGATAATTAGCCCACTTTACTTTATTGGGACTAAACTCTCCTATGGCACTCACAACATTCCTAGCTTCAGCCATAGTTTCTAGATGTAGACTCCCAGCCTCAGATTCAAGATCACTTATTTCAGAGTCACTCATTTGTAGATCAACACTTGTAGATATAGGGCCTAGCCTACACAAATGCACAGTCACTTTTAGTTTCAGAGATTTACTTTCACTTTCCTGGACTTCAGTTTCACTTCTGGGGAGCTAGAGTCTACTTTCAGTTTCAGGGATTTCACTTTTCACAACAAAGTTTTCACAGTGTATCAATGGGAGTTCATCCAATTTTGGTAGGAATGGCTTCTTGGCTTTTTTACTTAGCTTATAGTCGACCTCTGCAGGAGAATCTTTTTTAGTGACAGCAAGAAAATCAGCTTTTATGCGTTAGTTCTTTGCATCCCATACTTGTTCATCAATTGTTGTATTTGAAGTCACGTGTTTATTCAGTGAACGGTATCATGTAGTATAGACCTATATAGGTTAGACAGAGGTGCTGCCGTTCATAAGGTTATAAGCGTAAACATCGTCGTAGTCGATATACGTGAGTACACAACAATTACACTTCTGTTATCGGAGGTAAAGAATGTGCTTGGTGTTTGGGCAGATCCTGGAGTCCTACAACTAACTCACGTCTTGGTTCCAGCATCTGAGATGGGGAGGGGATTGGTTCACCTGTACCCACAAGAATCATGGGAGTCGAACGGGTGAAGGTAGCAGAAACTGATTGAACATTCCCCTGCTGAGCTGTAGGCAAACTAACGGGTTCTACACTGTTATTGGGACGTGTACAGAACTGCCGGCAACCAGAGAAAAGCTGCTTAAAAGCCACCCGGAACTGCCTGTTCCTCCACACGTAGATAGCTGGATTAATCCAGAAGTTGACATCCCCAAAGTAGACAGTGACCTTGTCCAGCACATGTTGCCACAAAGGGGAGGTTTTCTTGATGAACATGTGAGAAATTGTCAGAGGGATGTAAAGTACAATGAACACACCGACAACAAGTGCCATCATTTTGGTGATGCGTAAGGCTGCCTGGCGCTGTTGCCTCTGCCGCTGTGTCTGGGATGCATTGACAGCCAACTGTAGGCTGCTGGAATGCACCATCTTGGCAATAGAGCTGTAGAATGCAATGATTGTCACAGTGCACAGTGCCCCATAAATGGTGACTATGAATACACCTGCTTTGGGAAAGGTGTCGACGACGGTGCAAGTATTCTCGGTGGGAACCACAGGTGTGGCCAGAGCAGATGCAATATCAAAGATTGCTATGGCAACCCAACCTCCAATCACAACCAAAACCACATTTCTCACCTCCCATTTCTTGCTGCGGTTCATCTGTGCTAGCAGGGAGTTCCTCCTCTCCATTGCGATTAGCACAAAGACCATGAGCTGGGCACAGACTGTGAAGTTCTCGGCAGCCAGACTGAAGGTGCAGACACTTCTGACTTGCTGCCTCACCGGTCCCGTGTAGACGGTCAGACCGTGGAGGGTGTCTGTGAGGGCCAGGCTCACCACCAGTACCCCCGCAGCGTTAAGCAGACTTCTGTTCTTCATGACAACAACTATCGTAAGGGCATTAAGAAACACTGAGGCAGATGCCTGTGTCATTCTGAAGTAGGTATTGAAGACGTCAAATGCTTCGCGTGACATCTTTCAGGTTTCTGTGCGCAAAGTTTGTAATTTTTTTAAACCTCTCTATTTACAATTCTGTATGTGGCACTGGTAACTTGCCCATTGAGCTTTGGCCTGAGCTGCGGAAATTTCCTACTCTGATGCACTGCTCCTTTCTTAAATTAAGCTTTGGCTTTAACTGGATGAAAGTTCCTTCTCTGATGTAGTTCATATCTATGAAATGTGTCTCTATTTCTTTTACCTGTCAGTAAACCTAAAGTTAATCAGCAAGTTAAATTCACATCTATGGGTTTCACGTCTTATGAATGCCTTCTGCCCTTGTCAATATATTGGTATATCCTTACCCGTAGATAGTTTCTGTAATTTCTAGATCAGCGTGTGCGTAGACTAGTTGCTGCCCCGTCCCTACTGCGGTGGGAGCACAGGTGGATCTCGAGGTGAACTATTCCTTATCTCTCATTGGCTACTGGCCACAAGCACCTGTTTAAACCCTTAAGGGCAGCATCTTCTCCTTGGTTGCCATGAAGCACCAACGCAGCTCTGGTAAGTAAACACCCAATGGCAACCATTTGGGAGTATATCAAAGCTGTAAGGTGGGCGCGAATCATGAATGCAGCCTGCTGAATTACTCCCAGGGCCACATTCCTGTATCATGAGGACAAAGGGCATACTGCATTAATGCACTGTCTGGCCTTTAGATTATTAATGAAACTAATTAGAAGTTTATAGGAATGTGATAGGTACAGCCGACCGAGGCCTGTCTTCAGCTGTCGTCTGGGCCATCTCCTGTCAATGTATAGATATCACTGCCACTAGTCAGAATCCCAAAACCAGTTCTGTCTGGTTCTGACCATATCATTCTTCTTCAGATGGGCAGACGGTTTGGTTCGTTTGAGTGTGCAGTGATGAATGACCACTTAAATTAAACAAAAATCAGATTTTTTTTTTGCATCCCGTATGAAAAAGTGTGTTCTGATTTTGCGCTACTTGCCATGGAAACTGACTTACCCAAACTGGAGACATTCTCCAGATGCCCAGCAACCTTTGACCTTGACCTTTGACCCCTCCAAGCACCACCCAGGGTTAGCATGGCAACAACCAACTTTTAACATTATTTCACCAAGGCCTCTGGCAACAATTTGGGCCGCAGGTTACAATCAGAGAGCAATAATAACTAGTATGAGAGAGTGCACTTGGCGATAATTGGTAACAAGAGATTGACCCGCCGAAAGCGCGTTACATATACGAGACAGGCCAGCTTGCACCAGGGTGTAGAATGGCGAGCCCCCATTGCCCGTAGTGCTAAAGGGCCTATTTTCAGACGCTATTTACAAATAGTTATCCTGCGAATTTTGAAATGATTTTACCATTGACAGATATATATATATTTGTAGTTTATGATTCTTTAGGTTATTTTTACCAAAAGGATGATGTGTAGCCGGCAGAACTGCTGATCCAACAGGCCCTTTGGCTATTTTGGCCCCAAATTGCTCTCCCGTGAAGGCAACGCACGGCTACGCAGAGCGCAGAACGGGTGCCTTGTTTACTCCACTTTCCACTGTCGATATGACTATAATAAGCTACAAACAGCTAATTAAACTATATACGACTCTTCTTTAGGTATACCTTGATATTACACTACAATATAAAAGATGGGCATAAAGGATAAATAATCATTTCGATAGGTTTAGGACGGCTCCTCCCCTCGCCGAGTTCCAGGATTTGCACTAAATAAGTCCCGAAATGGCGAAATTGCATGGTCTACCAGAGCTCACACTACCTTCATTTTGCATGCAAACCTAAAAATTCTTCAAGAATAAGAAATTTCATGTCATTATCTACCCATCCATGGTCGATTTGTACATAAATTCCATTTATTATTATTTTTAAATAGCCCCTAAAGATAGCATGTTTTAGCACTGCGGGCAATGGGAGCCTCACGCTGCTACACCCTCACGGCACACTGGTGCCCTATGCTTCAAAAGTAGCGCCGAGAACCCTGTCACAGTGTTAAGTCAATGGGACAGGCGCGCAGAGCCCCGTCTTACGCTATACGCTTATCCTCCTACGTCTTTGTTACAATTCTGTGACAAGTTTAAGGCCCCCTACCACTGATTATATGTACAGTAGAACCGTTTTTCATTGGCATTATATACGAGTACAACAAGACAATGTCTCTGTCCCGTTAAAGAGACAAAGTCAGGACCATGTCTCTGTCCCGTTAAAGAGACAAAGTCAGGACAATGTCTCTGTCCTGTTAAAGGGGCACAGTCAGGTGTCTGTCCTGTTAAAGGGGCACAGTCAGGTGTCTGTCCTGTTAAAGGGGCACAGTCATGTCTCTGTCCTGTTAAAGGGGTACAGTCAGGTGTCTGTCCTGTTAAAGGGGCACAGTCAGGTGTCTGTCCTGTTAAAGGGGCACAGTCAGGTGTCTGTCCTGTTAAAGGGGCACAGTCAGGTGTCTGTTCTGTTAAAGGGGCACAGTCAGGTCTCTGTCCTGTTAAAGGGGCACAGTCAGGTGTCTGTCCTGTTAAAGGGGCACAGTCAGGTGTCTGTCCTGTTAAAGGGACACAGTCAGGTGTCTGTCCTGTTAAAGGGGCACAGTCAGGTGTCTGTCCTGTTAAAGGGGCACAGTCAGGTCTCTGTCCTGTTAAAGGGACACAGTCAGGTCTCTGTCCTGTTAAAGGGGCACAGTCAGGTGTCTGTCCTGTTTTTTTCGGGTAAAAGATAACAAGTACAAAAGTAAATGCATCACCTAGCATGTGCGTATTGCATTGCCTCCGCTAGGGCACAGTCAGGTGTCTGTCCTGTTAAACGGGCACAGTCAGGTGTCTGTCCTGTTAAAGGACCTGTCAATATTCAATAATCTAGCTGTTCCTCATCGTCGGCTCCTCTTCTTGTTCCCACGTCTCTCTGTTGGCTTGGGGAGAATCCCTTGTTAGGCAGTTTATGTGTTGTTTACATGTCTTTTTAAAATGTTGGCATAGACCAAAAGTTGAACATGCCTGTCTGAACCCGCAAGGGATTGGGCTTTAAAATATAGGCCACCATGAATAATTAAAAATGCTCAAGGGTGGCATGTTCACACCCCCCTGGAAATAATCGCCCAGACCCTATAGATGAATAATCAAGAGAGAAAAATACTATACCTGAGAATTTTGAGTCATAGTACAATACTGCCGGACTATAACATCCTATTCAAGCAACTTAAAACAAAAATTGATTGAGCAGCATGAAGAAAATATATGTTATTTAGCATACTATACTGGATATAACCTTAACAAAAAATCTTGTAAAAAGTGTCGTTAGTCAAACTTGTTTTGCCATTTCTATTTACCCCAAAACTCTCATATAGTATATAGGCAAAGTTTCAATGAAATAGTATTGAAATAGGCATTTTTAAGGATACTGGATACAATCTAAGTGCCCCCCCCCCCCCCCCGTGGATGCTTTGAGAACCTTTCAGAAACTCTTCAGGGGCACCCGAGCTCCACCTGGTGGATGTGCATGCAAACACCAATTTGGAAAATATTTTAGTAGTTTTCTCCAAGAGAGCCTTGAACTTAGGATCTCAGGATTTACAGGCAAACTTGCTACTGACTGAACTAACCAGACAAGTGTCTGTGAGGACTGCTAATGTTATGGTCAGTGGTACTTAGCATGTCTAGTTTGAAAAACTTTTTCAGTTTTCCCCAAGAGAGGCTTGAACTCACAACCTATGAATCAACAGGCAGGCATACTACTGACTGAACTAACCAAAGTGTCTGTGAGCACTGTTCAGATATATATGGTGTCACAGTACAAATTCGCCCCCAGAATGTTGTAGTCGTAAATAGTGCCAATGAAAAACGGTACTACTGTGCATATAATCAGTGGTAGGAGGCCTTAAATTTGTCACAAAATCATAAAATCTGCGGCCCAAATTGTTCCCAAAGGCCTTGGTAAAAAAATATAAAAAGGTAGTTGTTGCCATGGTAACCCTGGGTGGTGCTTGGCGGGGTCAAAGGTCAAGGTCAAAGGTCGCTGGGCACTTGTAAAATTTCTGGAGTTTAGGTGAGTCTGTTTCCATGGCAACTAGCGCAAAATTGGAACACACTTTTTTATGCGGGATGCAAATAAAAAAATCAGATATGTGTTAAGCTTTAATTAAATGGGTCATTTATTACTGCACACTCAAAAGAACCCAACATTTTGCCCATCTGAAGGAGAAAAATAGGGTCAGAACCAGTACCGTGACACCATATGTAGGATCTGATGACTACAAGTGGAATATCATCTAATGATGTAGCTTGTCAGGTGGTTCTTGTCTATTTGTTAAACATTGGCACCATGTTTGGTGCTGTTCTTTTGATATATTACACCTATCATATATAGCCATGTTCTGACAGACCTTGGTGAAGAATCTACGGGTTCATTCCTTTTAAGGTTGATCGCTACTCATTGAAAATCGAGCACTGCGCAGGTCTCTGCGCATATAGCCTAAATGTATCAGATTAAGCTAATATTAGAAAACTAGATACATATACATGCTTACAAAGCCATATTAAAAGATGAGCTAATTTTGAGCAAAATTGAGCATTTTATTGGACTTTGAAAATTTGATACATTTATAGCCAAAAATATTTGCTATTTTCAATATAAGTTAGAATATTGGACTTATTAATCAATAAATCATTATCTAGATAGATATAGATCTCATCAGGTTCTTTAAAATAACCAAGGGTAGGATAAAGAACCATTTCATACCACGATTTTTGCCATTTTACCCATTATTTTAGGCTTTGAATATGAAATTTAGTCCAGCTTTGCATTATTTTTTAACTTCAAAGGCCCAAAACCATGAAAATATGCCCGGGATCACCTATCAAAATTCCTTTAAAATGTTAGCTATTGGTCCAAACAATTTTTTGAAAAAATAAAAAATAAAGTTCATGGATTTTTTTCAGTGATATTTAGATATTGCTGAAGAATTATGCATTAAATTTGAATAATCGTCATAAAACCATCCCATTTTTTCATACAAGAGTACATTTTTGGACCATGATTTTTTTTTTCGCATTAAAAGACATGACCTAGGATTATTCATGTGCAATACAAAATTAATGTGGGCATTGGTTCACTAAGAAAAAAAATCATGAAAATTTCCAATTTCTTTGTAATTTTTGGCAAAAATTGACAATTTTTTTTTTTTTCAAAAATCTGTAATAGAAAAAGTAGCTCGGGACCCCCCTATTTTTTTTACATTTTCCATTTCTAAATGATATAAGCTACCTTTGGGTGAAAAAACAGGACATTTCATGGATACAAAGTTAAGAGTAGCGATCAACCTTAATGAAGGGATTATCTTGCACTTTTCAAGCAAGTTCCCAATACCTAACTCAATAGTTTCAGTGCTATTGAGATATAATGTGTGAATTACATATAGGATCCTGAGAAATATCCTAAGTCACCTAACTAAAGTAATTTACCGTTATGATAAAAATCTTGATGCCTTGTTTTAGGTTGAAATGGTATCTAGGATCTCTGTAAAAAGTCCCACCAGGTGGGGTGCTTTTACTCTGGTATGGCACCATAAATCTCTTTCATATTTTTTTCTGTACTATTTATATATATAGGAAGATATGGAGCGATTCTCAAGTGGTTTCTATGGTTTTCTGAGATAGTATCCAGTATCCTTAAGCTGAATTTTTAAACTCAAACTCAAATTAACATTTTATACAGCAGCTTTTGCGTGTTGGCATCCAGTAAGATTTCCATATGGTGTTTGAACTTGATAGTCTACTCTCTTTGTCTTTAGATCCATGAGTAGAAGTGGACATGATCTGCTTTCTATCAAATTGAAGGTCATTTATCATATTGAAGGTCTATGTGTGTTTTCGTCAAAACCATTCCAAGAAACTTCATTGAACAAAAGTACCACCTGCATTCACTTCTGCCAGAGAAGAAATCACAACACGGAAAAAGTCGTTGCGGATGATGTCGGTATGAACATGAATGTAAATTGACTTCTAACTCACAAGTCGTACTAGGAAATTCATTCCGTGAAAATCGGTCATAATACGGGCGATAATCAATGAGTCACTAGATCTAGGAAGTGGTCATTTTCGAGGAACAGGGGGTCGGGGGCCGGTGGATTTTCACGCGAATGGGTCAAATAAATTTCAGGCCACCCCACAGGAGGTGTCAAAATTTATTTGGTCCCCCCTCAGGCAAAGTCTAAATTGAGCGCCGGCAACCCCTTTGAGTTATAGTACAGAGATGCCTCTCAGTCATCGACAAAAAATAGGAAGTCTTACAATCTTTGTCAATTTTCTGTAGAAAATTATCATAATCTAATACAGAAATCCCAGCCAAAATGTAGGAATTCCTGCAAAAGTAGGAAAAGTGGCATCTCTGTAGTAACACGCGGGCTTTTTCTTGAAACAGGGGTGCTATTATTTCGATCCGCCCCCCCTAAATCCACCAACCCCCTCCCCTCCTGTCGTTAAAAAATGGCCACTCCATTAGTATGTTTTATACTAGGAAAAGGGACTGGAGTGCACCCTACACTAAGATCCCTTTTTGCAGATCAATTCACATATTCTATATTGAAGTAATTGTAACTGGATTCATAAGACAAATAAAAACAGACACAATAAAAACTTTTCTCTTCAATGTTTTCTTCATGTTGAGTTCAGATATATACAGATACATTCAGTAGCAGGAGATGTGTAAATATAATGTACATTAAATACAAAATATGATATTTTCGATGATGGTGACAATAAGTTATCCATGGTTACCATTTGTGGCTGGAAGTACATGTATAAATATCTGCAAAAGCTGCTCTTATAAAGCTATGCTTAACCCTTTGAGGGTCGCATAGTGTTTTCATGCAGTGTGCCCTTGGTCGGCATGTTGCTTGAATGCAGCCCTGGCGAGTTATTCGCGAGGGCTGCATTCAAGTATCATGCTAACCCTATGGAGTTGATCCATTCCAAAGGGTCGCCATGATGCATGGATATAGCAATGGCGAGTTACTCGTTGGGGGCTACATTCATGGATCATGACGACCAAGGGCATTAAAACAGTATGCGCCCTTTAAATAGTTAACGTCAACCCTATTTATGCACTAGTGGACAGACTGTCCAGGAAACGTGGACAAGAAAATCTTCCCAATCTTAAAATTAAGTGATTATCTTAAAAACGTTACCCTCCGAATTTTTAGATAGTTTTAAGATAATCTGCCACCTGGTGTCACATACCCACACTATCTTAGGTTTGCCTTTATAGTATATACCCTACACCCAGATGAGACAACATAAACATCTTCATTTGCTTAGCAATACTTTTAAGATAATCTAAGATATTAAGATAATCGACTTTAAGATAATCACTTAATTTAAGATTGGAAGGATTTTTTTGTCCACGTTCCCGGGAGAGTCTGTCCCTACGAGTACTATTTATCACTTTTCGGACAACACGACTAACACTTAGAGCCATATATTCATTCATAAATATAGCATACTGTACATTTCCATACAACTATATCAAAATGTATCAAATCTCTGAGAATACTTGGGTAGGACAAGTACATTAGCTTATACGCAACATGACAACAGCCTTTGGGAAGAATTTGCCGCTAAAGTAACAAACCGCCTAGTATCAGTTTGGCCAAAACCCCTAAAAAAGTTGTTCAATGTATTTCGCACACCTCATTTTTGAAAATTTCAAATTGTCAATGGATTTTGCTCGCCTCATTTTTGGAAAAATTGAATTGAAAAAAAAATCTGCTTTCTATTGATTCCCCAAGATCAACTAAGAACTTTGTAGGAGGTTGGGTTAAAAAGAAGAACTGTTACTCTCCACTTTTCTATCTACAAAATTCATTGACAAATATAATTCTTAAATAAAAGAATAAAATACAATCCATTGACCAACTTTTCTCGGGTGCGGCCTATTGAACATGTACACCTATTTGTACAGGACACTCCATTCTCGCAATCAAATCGCTTTGCATCATTCGCAACAATTTTTGATATACTGAAAAATAAAAGAATAGATCAAAAAATCAGGCAAGATATATTTCTGTTCACTCGGTGGAGACCTTTCTCATGATGGCAAGATCATGTGTCATTTCCAAGGCTATATTATCATATACACAACTCAAATCGCAGACTAAATTTGCAAACTTGTAACATAAGATGACTGAAACACCTTCAAGTATACCTTCTGAGTGAAGCTAGAATTGTCATAGCTAGACTGACTAGAGGACAATGACTCCAAGATCCATCTAGATGACATAACAATTATGCAACATATCACAACGTAAATAAAACCTTTGGTCCAGATTGCATAGAAAATCCTGATGAATTGTCCTAGTTTTTATCATATAATATTGGACAATATTCAATATCTCTACATGTGAAAAATCGTGCTGTAAAATCTAATAAGTACGGTGAACAAAATCCACATCTAATTACAACAAAAACACATCTTTGGAAAATATGGTGAATCTAACTTCTAGCAGAGGTTTTAAGGTGCATCAAACACAGTAGACAAAGTTTCATTAAATCGATACAAGTTTAAATTTATCACCATCTGACCTCTATCACGGAAACACGCGCGGAAACACAACAAATAAAGTGATTCCCCTATGACAGAAGCTTGGTCATAGGGGGCATGGGTCCCTCTACTCTCTAGTGTTGCATGAAATTGCCATTGGTACTCAGACCTATATATACCACTCAAAACAACCTATAGTATATACATACAAATGTTATAAATTATTGATCAGATAAGGCAAGTGTGCTCATATCTTAAAGAACAATGAGAACGCTCACTATATATACTATTCATACGCCGTTTTGAGTTATCCTGGTCATAGAGATCAGCCTGTCATACAGTATCGATTTAGTGAAACTGAACTAGTATACAATATCATCAGGGCTAAGATTGCCTATAATGGTACATGTGAATCCTTGTGCGTAGTCCTCACCTAGTGTATATAAGGCCAAATGAAAAAAAAAGTTTTGTTTCAGGTAACATGGAAAGAAACTCTAGGGTCAGTAGGTCGGATTTCTTCTCTTTTTTTAAAACTTTTTTACTTTCCCTCAATATTGACCAAAAAAAGTGTAAAAATGGGGAGTTTTTTTTTCCAAAATTTTGTTAATCTAAAATTGACCCCAAAAAAGTATAAAAATTGAAATCTTCAAAATTGCATAAAAAAACATAAGGTCGGCCTCTCTAGTAAACCGACCCCCAAATTTGAAAGAAAGTTATAAGCCTAATGTTTTGTCTCTTAAAAACATGGTTAAACTATAATCTACTTGATGACTTTAAATCCCCTCTTTGAGACAATGCTATAAGCCGAATCTAGCCTAAAATCCTCAGAATAGGTTGGCGTATCAGAGAGGTTTTACGGTGATGTTTCTTATTTTCAAGCACTGCGCATTCTGCTATTTTATGACCCTTGGGAGCAACTTCTAATATGGTGACTACAAAATGTATAAATCTAACTAACTTCAATCCTGCGGGGACGGAAATCAGTTCAATGTTTAAATCACACTGATCACAAAGTGAATTCAACGTTAAACTGAATTCTGTATCCTCTAGTTTTTAACTTCCTCGTCTAACCTTGTCATATAGACTTGAATACTAGACTTTAATATCACATTGTTTCTATAGAAGGGCACTAGTCTGTTACTGACAAACCGATACCACTCAGTCGTCGACAAAATGTAGGAAACTTTACAACTTTGATCAATTTACTGTGGGGAATTCACATAATTCAATACAGAAAGTCCAGCCAAAAGGTAGGAATTCCTGCAACTGTACGAAAAGTGGCATCCCTGAAATTTGGTAGTCATGATACGACATAGCGCCCATGAGTAACATTATGACTGATAGTGTATTACTTATTCGACGCAATAAACGCCCTTACCCTAATAGCCCCTTCATGGGGTCGTTATCAGACGAGAAAACCCCCGAAAATCTCATGACTTCCGGAGTCCATTAAAGCTTGACCGTCATAGTTGAAGTGAGGCCAAAAGCACTTTTGGATATAGTTCAGTTTTCATTCCCAAGAGGGCTCTTAAGGGCTGGTTATTTCTACAAGTCCAAACACTGCTGCCCTCTGGTGGAACTGTTATTTTAGTCCATGTATGGAAAATACTGAACTTATTCCCTGACAGCCCAGCTTTAAAGCCTCAAAGTCTTAGCTACCCAAATGCCATTAACTAATGTTATAAGCCCTGAGGGCACTTATCATGTCAAATATGGTAAAGTATTACCGTAAAACCTTGCATTTAAGCCACGGCTACAACGCAAGTCAGATCGCTGGTGCGGCTTATAGGATTGGCCCAGGGTCAGGGTGTGGCTTATACGAGAGTTTTTAGATGTGTACTACAGTACTAAAGTCACCATAATCAGATGCTCTGATAGGCTTATATGGGGGGGGGGGGCAGTTTATACGTGAGTTAGGCTTAAACGCGAGGTTTTACGGTATGCTACCCTCATTAGTGCGCCTGTAAATATTAACCATATTCCACCATCTCAGCGTCCATGTTTGGTTCTGAGGCCATCCTTTTTCTTCCCTTCTTCTAAACTGGAAATAACAGTTCTGAGCAAATATAATGCTGTTTTTCAGGTCATTTGGTAATGCAAGTTATATCTTATTTCATTCAAGATAGTTTATAAACATGATATATTTGAGGCTTTCATTTTGACAAACTGTGTTCATTTAGGCAAGACCGCAAAAAAACGAATGCCACGACAGATTCAACAGTCGTACAACTACTCGGTGAGAACAGTGCAGTAGTGGGAGATTTGATACATGACACACCTTTGTTGTTATGATGCATTCATGCAGCCCTGGCGAGTACTTCAAGTGATGCATTCATGCATCATGCCGACCCTGAGGGTTGATACACTCCCCATCATAAAGTCTTGAAGTTGAGGCATCATGCCATCCTTAACTTAGTCCATTAATGCATCATGCGCTTGGTCGTCATGATGCATGCATGCAGCCCTAGCCTTGCCAGGGCTGCGTCCAAACATCCTACAGAGTAGATACACCACCGAAGGGTCGGCATGATGCACCAATGAAGCATAGAAGCGTTACTCACCTGGGCTGCATTAGTGCATCATGATGACAAATGACGCCTTTTAGCGACATGTCATCCTTAAAGCGTTCACTGAACCTAATTGCAGCTGCTAAGTGTATTGCACAATGGACTGACTTAATCTCCATGCCGGCGGAACTCCGACTCTTAACCATTTAAGGATAGCCAAGTGCTTTGAAGTATGTACCGTAAATTCCCGCGTACTACCCGCGGGTTGTACGCGAACCAATCTCAGCTTTCATTTGATACCAAACATGCCTATATAGGGTGCGGGTTATACGAAGGTTTTTATCTCTATAGAACAGTACTAAAATACACATTTTCAAATCCCAAAACGGGTTATAGGATTCTCCTGAGTTGGGGGTGCGGGTTATACGCGAGATGCGGGTAGTACGCGGGAATTTACGGTAACTAGCGGGTAGCCAGTTCTGCATTCATGTATCATGCCGACTGTACAAGGTGCATACACTCCCTAAAGGCTTGTATAATTCACCAATACGGTTGTGATGATTTACTAGCTGGCACTGCATTGGTACATCATGATGAGAGATGAACTTTAGGCCATCCGGCATCATGCCGTCCTTAAAGGGTTAAGTCGGGTCGACGACTTGGTTCTGAGCGCTGGTCGGGATGGTTGATGCTTGTGTGAATGAAGGCTTCTTTCTTATGGGAAGAAAAACTTCAAAAACCTGAAAATAAGTATTGAAATGGATTCATACACAAGGTGAGGGTATTTTACCGATCTGTGTTTGTTACTGTATATTCATATACAACTCCAAAAGCAAAATAAAATGTGCAGGAATAGACCCAGAGTAAAACATGTCTAGTAAATAGTAGTAGGGTGGCTGGAGGGTCTGCATGATCGTTCAGTGCGTATCTGATCCTATGTTAAATGACCCTTTTAATATTTCTTCTAATTTTGGCTGTTCAGCGACCCTATTTTTTTGGACCTACCCAAATTATTTATTTTTTTGGGGAAGGCATTTTTGGGATTTTTGTGCAGAAATATATTTTTTCTGAAATTATCCAAAGAATTGGAGGAATTTGGCTCAAAATCCTTTAAAAAAATTGGTAAAAAAAATAAATCAACCTACCTTTTTTGGGCCATGTTACCTGAACACAATTTTTTTTTTTTTTTGCTTAAGAATTGAAGGTAAAACTCACCATGAGAATGACTCGCGGGGTACCCCGTCCAGGTTTGGGGGGTCTTTAGGCGCGGGTCCCACGTCCACCACCACCTTTGTAAACAGCAGGTACTTCTCTGTCTTGGTGACCTTGTACTTAGAGGCGTCCAGAGAACTCATCCCGTCAGTCCGCCACCGGTTACGCCACGTCAGGAACAGGTCATACCTGGGGCGTGAGAAACGAAGGACGAATAAAGGTCACAAACTGTATATGACGAATGAAAATGTTGTAACAATGTTGAAAAAACGTATAAACTCAGCTATGTACTAGTGTATTACAAGGTTATTTATCTAATTTGTGATCACATACATGAGTCAAGATATCGGTGCTGACTGTCTTGTAGCGCCCCCTTCATGGAACGGTCTGGTTTATCCCTTGTGTGACACACTCTGACTTCATTTGATTCAACTTGTATTGTTTATGTAGATTGTTATTTGAAACTGTATTTACAACATTGGCATATATGAAAAACGTATTGTAATATGACTATATTGAGCCAATAAAAACATTTGAAACTGAAACTGAACCGTAAAACCTCTATGATAAGCACATGAAATGCTACAGTAAAACCCGCCTATAAGCCGATTTTTATTTGGTGTTTTTATTACATAGAAGCCGAATTTTCTCCCCAAAACTCACATTCGGCTTATAGGCGGGGTTTTCCCAATGTTTATTCAAACATTTTGAGTGGGAAAATAGTAAATCATTATCATAAAGATAAATGAACTTCAAGTCCATTTTAAGGCTCTTACAAATGTTTTTCACGTGAATTATATGTGTTTAACTCATGACATATAATATTTCACCGAAAAAGGTTGAAAAAAATGACTAACGTTGGGTGGGAATATGGGCAAGGGTAAGGGCCAAAGGCCTCTGCAGACTCCAAAAGTCACATTCGGCTTATAGGCGGGGTTCTCCTAAAGGTCAAAACATTTCCATATAAGCCGAATTTTTTCCTTTAAACTCACATTCGGCTTATAGGCGGGGTCGGCTTATAGGCGGGGTTTTACGGTGAGGCCTCATTTGACTCTTTTTTTGCCAGGATTTAGTATTTCTACTGGATCATTAAACATGTATTAAAGACAAGTCCGGGAAAGTAGGTGAGAACGAATAATGCAGCAGGCGAGTTACTCACAGGCACTGCATGGGTGAATTATTTATTGGTGCATCAAACCGATAGATGATTTTTTTAGGCCTAAAAAAAAAAAGGTCTAAGGGTCGAATTTTTTTTGGCCCCCCCCTCCAGCAGGTTGAAATTGAGCGCGGCCGAACCCTTTGAGCTATAATAATGCGCGGGCTTTTCCGCTAAAAAGGCGTGTAATTTTTTTGGTCCCCCCCTCAAGAGGGGTCCAAATTTTTTTGGGCCCCCCCCCCTTCAAGGGGTCCAAATTTTTTTGGTCCCCCCCCTAAATCCGCCAACCCCCCCCCCCCCCCCCTGTTGTTAAAAATGACCACTTCCTTAGAGCAACAATGGAGGAAAAATAAACATAATTCTGTTTCAAAGGCCAGGTTTGGCAGTACTTACCCGTTCTCTGCGCGCCACTGTTTGGTGTGTCTCACCATCTTGAACCTCCCGATGTGGTCCGGGGGCCGTGTGAGTAACAACCCGGCCTCCATCGTACTGAAACATGACTCAGCTAATTAGTGTCAGCGTCACCACTATTTTTCTGTCAGAGTTTTAAAGCTGGGCCGTCAGGGAATAAGTTCAACATTTTCCATACATAGACTAAAATAACAGTTCCACCAGAGGGCAGCAATGTTTGGACAGGGGACCATGAGCATTGTCCAGCTACAACATATTCAACCTATCTTGTGCCTGTAAGAACTGAGCTCCCAGCCCTTAAGAGCCCTCTTGTGAATAAAAACTGAAATATATCCAAAAGTGCTTTTGGCCTCACTTCAACCATGACGGTCAAGCTTTAACTGACATTTGACAGAAATAAAATTCTTAAAACTGACACGTTTAGTACCAAGCATTTTTTTGTATAAAACCGTACCCAGATCCTTTTGCTGAAAATATATTTTCAACTGACTTTAAACCAACATTTTCTCAGCAATCTAGAAATTGGCTGACTTTTAAAGAAAATAAAACTTAATTAACTTCTTATATTTTCCTGATGATGTTTACCGTACGTCGCTACGGGCGAACTTCAATATTTGATTCAATGAGAAAAACTTATATCTCAAAACTAATATCTCAAAAGTAAATACCGTAAATTCCCTCGTAAAACCCGCATCTCGCATATAACGGGCACCCCCAACTCTGGATAATCCTATAACCCGTTTTGGGATCTGAAAATTGCTATTTTAATACTGTTTTATAGTAATAAAAACCCTCGTATAACCCGCACCCTATATAGGCATGTTTGGTATCAAATGAAAGCTGAGTTCGGTTTGTGTACAACCGCCGGTAGAACGCGGGAATTTACGGTATTACATTCTAATGGATTTTGTTATAGTATTCTACAGTTTTCCCAGTTTCCCTCGTTTTCTTTCCCCCCGACTTGTGGGAACTCTAAGGTACCATAAATTCCCGCGTACTACCCGCTTTCATTTGATACCAAACATGCCTATATATAGGGTGCGGGTTATACAATGATTTTTAAAGATGGATTGTGTGATATACATCACAAGTGACCCAGGGCTTCTAGTGGAAATATTTAAAAATGGTTTACACAACAGGATAGGTATCATAAATATTGATCTATTGATACAGTGTGCTATGTCATATTTGAAAAGTTTTTCCTTGTCCAAGGTGTCCTGAACCGTCACACTTGAAACCAGAGGAACTTGGCAGACCAAAACAAAAAAAAAAGACTCTACCACCACCCTAACTCACACACGGGCATTAACTTTAGCGTTTTCAACATGCCTGTGCTGTAAGTTGTATGCACTACACGCAAAAACATGCGCGAAAGTTGATGCCCGTGGATTCCGAGAGCACCCTTATGGAAGGCTCTATTTGACCAAAAAGCATCTCATAAAAACGTCTCACCTGCTCTTCACCATTGCAGGTATAGGAAGTCTGTGTGAACGTGCATCTTTTAAAGTCAGGATTCAAGGTTACTGGCCTATCTTCAGCATTAGTTCACACGGACCTGTTTTTCAGCTTCTTTTTGACTATTTAAAAAAATACTTTTTCATGGGGAAATTTTTTTTTCTGGACACTTTGACCAAAACAGGAAGACAGACATTGTTCCAAAGAATCACATCAGCTTTCTTTTGTGTAGAAACAATCAAAAATAGAAGTAGGGGGAATGTGCAAAGTCAGCTGACCAAACAACAATTTCTGGGGGAAAACCGTCTCACAGAGACCCAGGGTCCCCTGGGTCAATTATCAGAGAACCATATTACCGGAAGTCTAAAATAGATATACCGTATTCGACGTAATAAGCGCCCAGGACATTTTTAGTACTTAAGAGTTTAAATGTCCCCGAAATCGCGAAATTTGACCCTTTGTTCTAGCCTAAAAATGCCTCAAAAAAGGGGGGGCGCTTATTACGTCGAATACGGTATTCAGATCAAGAAATGGGCTATAGGGTTCTCCTGACTTGGTAGTACGGGTTATGTGCGAGATGTGGGTAATACATGAAATTACGGTAGTTACTCACCGTGCAGAGAAGTCATCGTCTTCGTTGCCCCAACCCCAGTAGTCGTTGGAATAGCCGTTCACACGTTGAGCATTCTCGTAGTTAAGTGCCACCACGCCACCCGCGTAATTATAATACATCACGCTGAAAAGGACATATAGAGGATAAATAAACGAAATTTGAACTTGAACTTGAACTTGAACTTGAGTATTTACCATATAAATCCCAGCTTTTTAGTCGACCCGCACCCACCCTCCCTCTTTTGGAAAAAAGAATCAGTAATCTAGTACATTAAAAAAAAGTTTCCTTTAATATGATGTATTAAAATTTCCCTTAAGATGAACCCCTCCACTACCCCCCCCCCCTCCCCCACATCCCATTTTATAGGCGGACATATATCTGAAAATAAATCCCTCTTAGACACTTGAGATTACAGTATATATTTTTCTTGATGACATTTTCACAAAAACCTTTATTGGCACGGAACATAAGCTTTTGAACTTGTAAATGTAATCTTATTCATGCAGTAAAACAACAGTGTAAAGTACACAACACGACCTTCTAACCACTCACCCACGACTCAGCTCTGAAACACAAGTAGAGTTTATTCAGTACAACTTCAGAAATATTAGCCTTAGGCCACACCAAAAAAAATAGTTGGTCTACCGATTTCCTTTTCCAAAAATTGGTGCGGTAGGGCGATTTATTTATTTTTTTCGATTTTTTTTTTGTCAATGGATTTCAACCTTTAAATAGGGGACGGGCGATTTTTTTTTGTTTTTTTAACTGAGGGAAAATCATTTTTTAATTTTACAAATATATTTTCTGGTTAACGATGACAGAAAGGGCTATCAAAAAAAAGAGAAAAAATCCAATTTTTCAGAAAAGATGCGGGCGCTGTCCGTAGAAAAATATGATGCGGGAACTCCGTAGAACAACTTTTTTTTTGTGTTGCCTTATTAAGGTCACATTGATGCCTCAAGTGTTCCTCTCAGCGTCTGTGAGAAACTTGAGGTTACAGTAATCATGCGTCATGCAGAACGGAAAGTTACTTATTTGTGAAGATAAATTCTTCCCATATAATTATACAAACATCACATTAATCTAGAGGTATCCAGGGGTAGACATTAACTTCTGTGATTGGCCATCGAGGCAGTTAGGGAGTGCTCATTTTTTAACAACAGGGGGGTCCAAATTGTTTACCCCCCCCCCCGGCAGGCCGAAAATCGCACGTGTTCGCGCCCCTTTGTAGCATAGTAACGCGCGGGCTTTTTCCCTCAAAACAGGTTGAATTTTTTACCCCCCCCCCCGGTCAAGGGGTCCAAATTTTTTACCCCCCCCAAATCCACCACCGCCCCCCTGTTGTTAAAAAATGAGCACTCCCTTAGTTCAAGCTGCGGGCCCGGACCAACACCTGTGGGACCGGACTAATTATTTTGCTTTTCATGAAGAGAAAATCATAAATATATTCCTGATGAGTAGAATGGCTGCCTCTGTCAAGATTTTCTCTTTTTAACTATATCAAACGTTTCTATTGTGAATGGGGAAATTTATCTAGAATTTCAAGCGATTACTTCTATGGTCCACCCGGGCCCACAGGAAGGTTATTTCTGAGAAAACGACAGTCCCAGGCCCAAAATTACAGGCCATTGGCTACCGGACCAGCGCTAGTGTCTACCCATAGGTATCTATTTTTTTCTTTCTTTATTAAAAAAAAACACAAGAAATGTGCCATACTGGTATCTCATCTCGTCTATAGCGGAGGAGAGTTGGCGGATGTGTTGGTCGCAGTAGTAGATATTCTTGTCGTTCTCGGGGAGGAGATCGACGTCGTGAAACACAAAGCAGCTAAACCTCGGGTTTATCTTCAGGGCCTCCACGATACCGATGTTCATCAGACGCCCCCGGTTGAACTTGTCGCTACCCGCCTGGAAACATATAGACAAAGTTTCACGAGTTTTAGTCTGTTGGCTGGATTATCTCACGAGTTGACCAAAGGGCCGTATTCCGCAAGGTCGTAGGCCGAGTGGAATGTGGAACCCTTGTGCTTATTTTTTATGGTTTTCGATTCAAAATATCAAAATTATGATAGGGGGGAGCCTAAAATTGCCTTTTTGCTATGCCGTTCAAATGTAAACAAAACGCCTTATTTGATGACGTCACAGGCCGTGAAATACGGCCATGGGTTATTTCTTGGGGGGGGGGGAGTAAAATATGGTGTTCTTTGGTTAAATCAATAGCACTGCTGTATATATATATTTTTTTCTATTGTGACATCATCACTGACGTCACACAGAGGGCGGCGCCATGACAACGGCGGCCAAGGAAGTTTGAATACTTCATTACAAGGTTGCATTACGGTGGGGACAGTCCTAGCTTCGCTAATCATCTGCAAAGCACTGCTGTATTTCATAAAAAATAAAACGTCAAACTTCAGTTTTCAGAGTACCTCTTTAAGGATGGGACGACGCTGATCAATGTTCATCGACCAGCCGCGGTTAAACTTGTTGACACCCACTTGGAAGTATGTAATTATACATGCATGTATATTGTCTCCTCACATTCATGCATCATACAATTTGGTATGATGCTTGAATGCAGCATTGCGATCAAGTATAATAACGACCAAGGTCATAAGCATTAAAGCATTATAAGGCCACTTAAAATTGATTATCAGCTTTGCGGACACCGCACGCATCCTCTAAAAAGGGCCCCATTGGTCTTTTTTTTCACATTTTGAGAAAAAAAAGGCCATAAAAGGCCGCATCTAAAAAAATTCAGATGACAAGTTGCAAAAATGTTAATATCTGAACTGTTAACAAGGGTATTTTACTCCTTATTTATATGCGCAGACCATCAATTTATGCAAAGAAAGAAAAAAGGCCCTCCCGCACCTCCAGGAAAAGGTATATAAAAAAAAAAAAGCCTCCCTCCCTCACCAAATCTTTCCAAAAAGTGTCCGCAAAGCTGATAATCAATTTTAAGTGGCCTAAGTTCGTTAAAATTTAGTGTTAGAGTTAAACTCTATAAGAGCTGCATACTGCTTAAATGTGTTATGACCTGCTATGCGAGTTCGCCAGGGCTGCCCTTTATCGTACCGTACTGGGAGTAAACAATGCTCGCCCCCCCCCTACAATCCTTTTAAGAGGTAAAATCCCCAAACATTTAAAGAAACAAAGAAGAAACTGACTATAATCTGACACTTTACCTGTTCTATGACGATGATCTGGTAGTTTTACCTGTTCTATGACTATGATCTGGTAGTTTTACCTGTTCTATGACCATGATCTGGTAGTTTTACCTGTTCTATGACTATGATCTGGTAGTTTTACCTGTTCTATGACTATGATCTGGTAGTTTTACCTGTTCTATGACTATGATCTGGTAGTTTTACCTGTTCTATGACGATGATCTGGTAGTTTTACCTGTTCTATGACTATGATCTGGTAGTTTTACCTGTTCTATGACGATGATCTGGTAGTTTTACCTGTTCTATGACTATGATCTGGTAGTTTTACCTGTTCTATGACGATGATCTGGTAGTTTTACCTGTTCTATGACTATGATCTGGAAGCTGGCCTGTTGTAGCCTTAACATGAGTTGTTAATGCTCCTAGCGGTCACGGTACGGAACGATGATGGCCTCAACTCTTTAAGGTCACATACTGCATTAATGTGCTATGACCTTTGTCGTCATGATGCACGAATGCTGCCCTGGCGAGTAACTTGCCAGGGCTGCATTCTTGCATCATGCCGACCCTACGGGATGCACATGATTTAGAGCAGTATGCACCCTTGGAAGGGTTAAGGCCATCAATGTAAACAATGCCCTCCCCCTTTCAGTGGTAAAATCCCAAAAATACACAAAAAATACATAATTATCTAGTAGTTTTACCTGTTCTATGACTATGATCTGGTAGCTGGCCTGTTGTAGCCTTAACATGGGGTGTAGACGCCGTAACATGAGTTGTAGATGCTCCCAGCGGTCGCGGTATGGTACGATGATGGCCATGTGCTGCCAGGGGGTGCAGTCCTTGGGTGCCCACGACCCCCCCAGGGTCACCATCCTGTTGTTGGACTCGATGAGCGTCAGGTTGGGGGGCGATAGGTCCACATCTACCACACCTGGTAAGGGGGAAGAGACAAAACAGGGCTACTGTGAAAGTACTTATATTCACGGGTGTACATTTTTGCTGAGGTGGCAAAAAAGACTAGTTCGCGGGTATTTATTCCATACTGTAGTATATAAGAATTTCACGGATTTTCCATTTCTGTGAATATAGCGAAAATATATATCCAGCGAAATAAAGTATGACCATAGTAATTAAGATGAACAAGAAATTTACTCACTTTTATACACTTTAACGCTTTACGACAGAATGTCGCTAAAAAAACAACAAATTTGTTGCCAGGCTTAGTAAAATAAATTATGTTTCCAGTAACCTGACACTACCTAGCTAAACAGGGCCGACCCTAATTTTTTTTGACATTTTACAAAAAAAGAAAGGTTCGAAAAGCGTTTTTCTTTTTCTAATTTTAGCTCACTTTCATCACTCTACACATTTCACTGAACATCATGCATCATGAAGCTTATCATGCCCCCGTTAAGAATAAAACCCTCCTAAAATATAAACAAAAAGATAGTGCTGCCCTTTAAAGGGGGACTAGCACCGTTCCTAGCAAAGACGGGTACCTGCCAACTCAGTTCTTACAAAACACCGAGAAACCAGCGACACCAATTGACCAATCAGATCGCCGCTATCGAGGTCACGTGACTTGCTAAGGCGGGTAGTCTTAGCCGTGCTAGCCCCCCTGTGGGGTCACGTTTTGTCCACATGCTACAAAGTGTCCACATCCATTATCAAACTCTTTGTAGAAACTCAATTTATTTCTTCAGACAAGAAATTTGCAAGGTTTATTATTAGTTCTAGTAAACTCATTAACAGAGATATCATTAGATGACTGAATCTCCCAGCCTGGTGATACATGGTACATAATAGAATAAGATGTAGCCTACAATTATACCATGATAAACTGTAACTGATATTTCTTGTCTAGGTAGGTCCTAAAATTGCCTGTATGGTGAACACATCCATGGAGCAAAGAAAAAATCTAGTGTGTGATCCTAATCACAAAAGACTCAGGGTGTGAGTGTATAGTGTGTGTGTATGGTATGTGTGTATAATGTGTGTGTATGGTGTGTGTGTGTATGGTATGGTATGTGTATTCCGATTCTGATTCTCACTATTTTGGTCTCGATTTTCGTCCACACATCTCTTCCCATGCCATCTTGGTCTGACAAAAAGCGTCTCACCTTGCTAAATATCAGATCTCCCATAGGTTTAACACTAGATGCCGAAATCGACGAAATGTCTACAGCAGTACTTTCATGTTTGTCTACAGTGAGGAAAAAATGATGTTTTTTGGCAAGGTCTACTTTAGCAATTTTTTTCAGGGGGTTCCACTCGGGGTAGAAGAATGTTTTTTGGATCCCTAGGTAGGAAAACACTTCAATTATCAGATTACATGTACTTTTGATTGATTGGCCTAATGTTTCTATGAAAGATTTGGAAAATGAAAAAAATATAATTTCCCCTGAAAAACGTCTCACAGAGGCGTCGCATAAGACTCTGGGAGCATGGCTCCCTGAGTCAATTATACTCCAAGTGAAAACACAATTCATTTTAACAGCACCAACTTGTGTCTTTCCTTGACCTGTGGACACTTTGTGGCCTGTGGACAAAACGTGACTCCACACCCCCTTTAAGGGCTAACCCTACTCACCTAGCGTGCTCATGTCCGGCCGGCACTTCCTGCCGGTGGGTATCTTTGAGCGGGGGTAGTCTGCGAGGCTGTCTGGGTCGGGCATGCTGACGCGGCACCTGGAGGAGTCGTTACTGACCCCATACAGCACCAGCAACACATACACCACCGTGAAGGTCTGCACTGCGTACCGACGGTACCTGTACCAGCGCACCGCCATGCTGCTCCTCTACTCACGGCACCTGAAATAATTAATGAGAAATAGTTGACGAGTTTTTTTTATTATTTCTTATTAAATGTCATATTTTCTAGATTAATAGTGCCGCCATGGTGCACTGGTACTGGGTGCTGAAATAATAAATGAAAGAGAAATAGTTGACGATTATTTTAACCTCTTTTATAATTTTATTTTTTTATAAAATATTGTTAAAATTTTCTAGATTCAGTGCCATGTAGGTATTAAGGGCTGAGTCATTTATTACTAGCTTGGGGGATGGGGAGGGGGTCATTTTCCCAAAAATGTCTTTTTTTTCCCGCTTCGCATACTGCCTGAACTTGTACCAGCACCAGCTCTACTGGGTGTCACTGCAATAATAAAGCATGGAAAATTAAAGATTTTATTTCATCATTAAAATGTTCTAGATTTAGAGCCAGTAACACATCAACCACTATCAAGGTCTGCACCGAATACCGCCTGAACTTGTGAACTTGTACCAGCGCAGGACCAGGGGTTTTAGGGAGTGATCATATATTATCAACAGAGGGGGGGCAAAAAAATGTGGACCCCTTGACCGGGGGGGTGAAAAAAATGTGGATCCCTCTTGGGTGGGGGGGGGGGGGGGTAGAAAAGATTTAACCTGTTTTAAACCAAAAAGCCTGCAAGTTACCATGCCTCAAAGGGCCCGATTATCGACCGGTAAGGCGGAGGGGGGGTAAAATATTTCGACCCCTTGACCAGGGGGGGGGGGGGGATGTAGAAAAATTTTGCACGCTCCGTGTGGAAACCCACCAGCCCCCCCTGAAAAATGAGCTAATGGTTCCGATAGAAACCACTGAGACCACACCTGTGGTAGTAGGTTGGGTAAGCTCAACTAAGGCTTAGTAACTAAGGGGTTTAGGCTTTATTGGGGGTAAGAAAACCATTTTATAAAGACAATAGAAGGGCAATATCCAACTCCTCATTCACATCTCGGCTTCTCTGTATTCCTAGGCTATAATAGGCCTAGGAATATAGTGTCTGCACTTTAGTATAGACAGCTTTCACTGTCCCAACAACACTCAACAGTCACGATGATGATTCAATGAAATAATAAGAACCGGCAGTCACTGTGTATTAACGTACACCTGAAAGAAATGAAAAGGGAGGGGGGGGGGGGGGAAGAATCCAGACATTGCACGCCCAATCGGTGATTCGCGTATGACTATTTGTACGAGACTCTCCATTTCAACATTTGACCTGAGGGAATGTAAATAATTTGTCCCGACCCCTACCGACCCATTCATGGGGCCAATCCATGACCCCCACACCCCTAGATTTAGTTGGACTTACCCAAACAATGATCGTATAGAATCTGATATGGTAGGTGTTCTCTTGTAGAGTCTCCCGTGACTACCCTAGATTAAGTTCGGGAGAGGATCGGACGAGTAGACAGAGCTGCTATTCTATAGGATAACTGGTACCTTGGCTTAGGGTGCATGGACAATTAGGGTGCATGGCAGTGTTGCCGAAATAACGCCGGCACGCCGGCTTTTGCCGGCGTAGAATCTTATTGGCCGGCGTAGGGCCTTAGGACGCAGGCCACAATGGCCTGCCATGATCTGAGCTTTCTAATGGCGAAAGAATTTTTCAAATCGGCCAATTAGAAGGGAAGATAGGGCCATATTTGTAGAATTGAATATTTTTTTCAATTTCTTTTAAGTTTTTGCAGTAGTAATAAGTTATAATGAAGTTTATAAAAGTACCTTGAAATATCAAAATTCATATGGCCTGCGTGAGAAGGAAATGGCCTGCGTAAGATGCCAAGACGCAGGCCACTTTGGCCTGCGCTGAGAAAAAGTTTTCGGCAACACTGCATGGACACTTAGGGTGCATAACAATGGACACTTAGGGTACAGAGACATTTAGGGTGCAAACAGAGGACACATAGGGTGCAGAGACTTTTAGGGTGCAAATTATAGGACACATAGGGTGCAATATCTTTATATACTTTAATGAATGAGAAAGGGTATAATTTGGGGGAATTTTCACCCAGTCTGGTGGATTTCATAATGCATATTTGCAAGAACTCTACTAGTATTAAATAGCAAGTTTGTTTTTTTTTGGGGGGGGGGGATTTAAACATCCTGGACGGGATTTAGGTAGGGACTTGCATAAATTTTGTGAATTGATTGAAATATATGAGTATTGGCCCAGTCATGTAGAGCTTGTTGAGGGCTTTTCAGAACTGTTCAGATCATCTTCCTACTGTTGCTAGTTGCTGAGCAATCAGGATCGAAGATCCAGGATTGATGGGTACTTCATCCCCATTGAAACATTGTTTAAGCTAGATCCAAAACTGTGATCAGAGCAGATTAGAAATATACCCTGAACAGACAAAGGAAACAGGTTATTTTAAGATAAATCAGCTATTATTTAATCTTTTAGGATGGAATTTTCAGCATACATTAAGCACCACGGGCCAGATAATATGACCTTGTTCCAGAATACCTTTGACCTAGTTAGATTGACCTTTTCCCTAAGAAACTAGGTCAAAAGGTCATCAGATCATGATGGTCATGGATCAGATAATATGACCTTGTTCCAGATGACCTTTGACCTACTTAAGCTGACCTTTGATCTAATTAACTAGGTCAAAAGGTCATAAGAAGGTCTTTTTAGGATATCTCAGCCATTATTTTATTTTTTTGGATGAGATTTTGAGGATATTCTTTGTGATCGATGTCAAGCATCAACCAAACTTTTCATAACTTTTTTTTTTGAATAAGAAGAAAAAAAGATTTAAAAAAAAAATTTAAATTAAAAAAAAAAGAAATTTCAATAATTTTCTCTGATTAAACGAACAATTGTACATGGCCTATCTTAGGTTTCAATTTCACACCAACTCACATCAAAAGCTTACACATACTTAAAGTAAAACTATAGTTTAAAAAAATGTGGACATGTTTTTTAGAAATAATCTAAAATTTTGTGCCCCCCCCCCCGCCCAATGTATATTAAAGCTGAGCAAAGCATTTTGTAGTAATACGGCTATATTTATCAAGCAAAGAAATTGAAACATACATTGTCAATAGTTAGTTGGGCCTATTAGAGACAGCTGGACCTTTATCTTTCCAAGTGGTCACTGTGCCTGTGGGCTGAGTAGGCTGGCTGCCTGCACTAAAGACCCATAAACAAGGGTTATGGGAGGGCTTGGGGCAAATAGAAGGCATCCTCATAGGGACTTTAAATTAACAGTGCATAATCTTATGATAATGAACTACATCCCTATCTAGGTGAACTTAGATGAAATTTAAATTTTGATAAGTTTTTGGTCTCATAAAGTTTGCCAAATGTTTAGAAATTTTATATGAATAGAATGCTTATGGTTACAGTAGAAAAAATTCAACCTGTTTTGAGGGAAAAAGCCCGCGCGTTACTATGCTACAAAGGGGCGCGAACGCGCGCGATTTTTGGCCTGCCAGGGGGGGGGGGTAAAAAATTTCGACCCCTCTAGCGGGGGGGGGGGTGAAAAATTTTCGCACGCTCCGCGCGAAATCTCACCGCCCCCCCCCCCTGTTGTTAAAAAATGAGCACTCCCTTAGGCCTGAGGCACCAGTGGCACTAGTGTGATCACAATATCGGCACTAGCGCTAGCGCGGCACCCGTTTATGCAAGTCCCTAATTTAGGGCCAAGTAATTTAATCCAAGCTGGGGGGGGGGGGGGGGGGTCATGATAGAAAACAGGCCCTTGGTGGGGGGAGGGGGGGGGGCAAACCTGGGAAAGCCTGCATGCTGGGGGGGGGGGAGGGGGTCATGATAAAATATAGTCCATTTAGAAATTCACAACCACGCATGGTTCCACAGGTGCATCCGATTGTGTTGTTTTTTTGGGGGGGAGGCATTTCTTAAAATCATACACCCTAAGTGTCTGTACCCTAAATGTCCACGCACCCTAAGGTACTAGTATTCTAATATAGAGGCTACCACACCATTCACTCCCAGAGTCCCACTCAAGTTTGTGAGTGTGACTGACTGTGAGTGTGAGTCTGTGTCAGTGACTGAGTGAGTGACACTGTTGACCACTCCCTTCAGGAATTGCTGGTGGTTCATGAGTCATATTGATAACGACACATGGTCATGGCACTAGAATAACACCTGCATGGTCCCTATTCCGTTAGTGGCCTCTAGCCGTATCACTATGCATGTAGACAGTGCACAATTGTCATACCTCATCGGTGAATCAGTGAATCACCTGAGGCTGATTCCAAGCATTGTCAGGTCTGGACTTGCCTCTATTATCGCTCAGAGGGAAGCCACTCCATTTTGGCCGATTTTGACATTTCTGGACAACTGTGACAATTCCCACTCATGCCATTATGCTAACAACACTTACCTGCCTTCTACTGTCTGACATGCAACGAATCTTAAATCCACAAGAGCGTGAAACTTCAGAAAACTAGTTGACAGTCGCAGAATACGCCTGTACTTGCTGCAAGCTAAACACTGGACCCCTGTGGTGTCTGTGCTCTGGGGGCGGTGAGGCGTTGTACGGGCGTACACAGGGAACAGGCGGCCAGTGTAGTTTGTGCCAAACTGAACTGACTCTAGGTGGCGCCATAGTGCAGCTGACGGATTACTGCGGCCACTTTGGTCCCTAGGACTACGCCGTTTTCCCGCGGCGCCTCACTCTGCATAGTCCTGGGCACTTACTTCCTCCTGGTCCTGGGAGCTAGATTTATAAATTATAGTCCTGGTGAGTAGTCTTAGGGACTATACATGTAGTCCAAGGGACTATCTTTTCTAGACCTGGGATATACCATTATGCACAGTCCTCCTAAGGGAGCGTTCATTATTTATGGCCGGGGGGGGGGGGGCACTTTTTTTAGGGGTTTTCGAAGAGGGGGGTCTTTTTTTTTTAACCTATTCTTAGGGGGGGGTCATTGTTTTTTTAATAATTCTATTATTATCATATAAAGACTCTAATGAATCCCTTAAGGAAATTGAATGTATTTTTATCATGAAAAACATCGCTGATAATAATGCACAGGAGCTGCATTACACAAACAGGGCCTGGCCCTACTGTATGTGCAGATTAAATAAATGAATTACAAACAAACATCCCTGAAAAATGTGAATTTGGTATGTGGAAATGTCGCGGATTTTGGTAAAAGCCTGCAGTATATTTCACCAAATTTATGTCAACATTTTCAAAATTTTCCTTGGAGGCATAGCCCCCAAACTCCTTTAAAAATATCGTATTGTGTCCCGGCAGACACTCAGCATCATGCACCCTTTGGAACTTCATTTAGTTTGGCTTTGCCTCCCCCTGCCAAAGTCAAGTTGCTTCTCACACCCCTATGGTTATAGAAGGCTGAGACTAAAGTATGCTACAAAACTAAAATAGCCAAAACCAGACCTCAGGTACTAGTTATACGATGGGATTTCGAGGTGTAATTTGTACAATTGGTGTGGGTAGTTTGAGAAACATTTTGGTAGGCAGAGTTGATTGTAAGCTGACTTTACAAAGAATGAAGCCCGGGATGGTCACTGCCACTATGTGGGTGAGCGGCCACTGCCACGGTACCACCCCTACTCCTCATAATGTGGGAGCTGAGGGAGGAGCTGACCGCCTCTCCTTTTTATAGTGAAGCAAATTGTTGCAAGTGATCGCCCCTATAAAGTATAATCAGGCTATTAAAGTGAAACCAAAGTCACCTGCTTTCATCCCATCTGAGCATCAGGAGCCAGACATAACAATGACAAACTTAGCAATTAACAGTTTTCTAACAACTACCAGCAGCTTCGCTGCAGGTGATATTGTTAACATTTGGTGCTTTGGGGTGTGCCGTGGGAAGAAAGGGCCTCTACATGGGTCCCCAGAATTTTGACCGTGTCACCGTGTCGATTCTGAGCAAAAGGGCCATGTCACAGTGTCGATTCTTAGGTATATAAGAACTTAGAGAAAAATCTCTGTGAATCGATTTTTATCTCTTATTTTCCTGGGTCCGTCGATTTTTTAAATGGCCTAAAAGGGCTGTGTCGCCGTGTCGCCCATGTCGTTTTTTTACCCATGTAGAGGCACAAGAAAGCAATAACAACATGGCGCTGGGTGGGAACATAACCACCGACCAGGACCCAAAAAAATTGCCTCTGGTGAACTGCATCATGGGAGCCGTATCATTATTAATATGGTCCTAATAAACATGTTTGTGCTCCAATATTACTGTATAAACACAAGAGACCTGTATCTTTTTAATGTTAAGAAGCGCTGACCGCCCCTCCTTTTCATCCCCTCTGTCAACCCACCGTGACCGCTCCTGGGAGAGGTGTGGCAGTGGTTATCCAAAACAAACCTCAGTGCCCCCGCCCCCCCCCTCCCCCCCTCCCCCCAGGGAATGAACCCAGATGATCTTCTGGCAAAACGACTGCAAATAGAGACAGTACCTATTCTGTCAGTGCGTCACTTTGGATTCGACTTGAACTTAATGTTGAAGGATAGAATGCATATAATGCATCTGCGGGCTGGCAACCCGCTGACCCAGCCCTTAGATACGTTGAATATGAAATGTTGTCAATAAAACTATTTAAAAAAAAATACCTCCCATCCAACTTGAACTACACTGTACTAGTCTCAGGTTAAAGTTTTTTGACATGGGACTACCTGACCTAGCTGATCCACCAAACCCCTGGTGGTATGACCATTCGGCCTGTGCCTCAAGATTTACAGAATAGTCATGTTAAACTATATTTAGTCATTCCTTCTTGCCTGGGGCTGTTCCTCATGAAAATATTTGGTCACACAAATATATAACTCTAAGGGAGTGCTCATTTTTTAACAACAGGGGGGGGGGGCGGTGAGGTTTCGCGCAGAGCGCGCAAATTTTTTTCACCCCCCCTCTAGAGGGGTCGAAATTTTTCCCCCCCCCCCCCGGCAGGCCGAAAATCGCGCGCGTTCGCGCCCCTTTGTAGCATAGTAACGCGCGGGCTTTTCCCTCCAAAACAGGTTGAATTTTTTTGCCCCCCCCCCAAGAGGGGTCTGAATTTTTTACCCCCCCCCGGTCAAGGGGTCCAAATTTTTTACCCCCACCCTGTTGTTAAAAAATGAGCACTCCCTAATTTCTCCATTTCTCTGCCTGCACGTGTAAACAGCATTCTCTCAAGTAGAGCTAATGCTGGCTTTCCCCTTGGAACAATTTGTCTTTCAGTAAATTCAGTCATCATTTTTATTTAGCATGCTTTATTTCTAAGGCTGACATACCTTTCAAGATTCACACCATACATTTTGGAGGTAATCTCACTCTCACCTTCTAGTTTCTTCCACATTCTTCTCCCATCAGTAAATGACCTTCCTGCCTACAATCCCCTCTATTACTTGCAGTGCTGCACTTTGTTGCACTCTGGATAAATCTCACTCTTTGAATTCATCAAAACTTAAGGTCTGGGCTCAGGCTTTTAAGAACTATTATCATGGACACAGTGATTTGCAATGATTTGCAGCAATTCCTGAGTGGCTGAATCTTTAAGCTATACCATTGCAGGAAGCTACTGCACCTACAAAGTCAGACCCTAAGAATTGAAATCTCGGTCATCTGGGGCAAAAACATTCAGAGTTTTAGATTGTCTGAAGTTTGAACAACCAAAAGAGTATCTCATCAATAGTTCTTTTGTAAGTGTTCTTGGTCTACTTGCATTAATGACCTGCTAGCTAATTAAGTCAGGCATACATTTGGGTACAGTGTCACCCTCAATCTGAGATTCCAATTCCTCACTCATTTAAGTTAGGCTCAGTTCTACGAATCTCTTATCCACCACCATGCAACAATTTTTTCTAGAACAATTTATAATTGACCTACTCTAAATTCCTGTATATAGCCTGCAACTTGCATGTATAGACAAAGGCTCATGAGCATTGTTCACCATTGAGGGTATTTCATGAGACAAAGCAGACAAATATGTTTCAATGTTCTATCAGATTCGACATCAGACCAGCTTCTGCCTGCAACGGGACTGGTTGGACTAACAATGCCTCACTGTACTGTTGTAGTATTTCTAAAAACCCTTGTATAACCGGCACCCCCAGCTTGGTAAAGGGTATAAAGGCAGGAGGAGCTATATGCACCAGGGGATATATAAACACCACAGTATGTTAATCTAAAGATGGTGAGTGTCTGAAAGGCCAGGATTACATACATTCAACTAGTACAAGCCAATTTCATTTTTGTTTAAAAAAAATTAAAAAACGAACTATGGTGGAGGGGGGGGGGCACTTTTTTTTCACCTTTTTCGAGGGGGGGGGGGCACTTTTTTTTCACCTATTCAGAGGGGGAGGGGTCTTTATTTTTTACGTATTCGATTTGCCAAACGCTCGGCCCCCCCCCCTGCCATAAATAATGAACGCTCCCTAAATGTTTGTATGTATGGCCTGCACAGTCCTGAGGACTACCGTACAGGTGAAGTCCTGAGGACTACAGGTATATAGTCCTGAGGAATACAGTTCTATCATGGTCGGCCGTGCATCTCCCATTGAAAACAGTGGACCAACATTTATGATGTTGGTCAGAGGACCAACGCACAGTAGTGACGTCATATAAAGCAATGTGATAGCGCAGCTGGCGGATTACTGCAGCCACCGTAGTCCTGGGGACTATGCCTCGCTGCGCGCGTTATCTGCGGGTCGGACCCGCGCCATCAACACACCTACGCCCCCCCCGCTGTGCCCCATGCCCCCCCTGCACCCTACATCCTCCTGATAGCCTGCAAGGCTGCATGTGGCCCTACCATGTTTATAGTCCCCAAGACTATGTATATAGTCCCCAGGACTGCAATTGTAGTCCCCAGGACTACGGTTGTAGTCCACAGGACTATGATTGTATTCCCCAGGACTATAACTTAGTATAGAGCTGCTTGCTGTCCCCTTTTCATACCATAAAGGGTCTATGCCTCTGCTTGACAAGTCTCTTGAATCTGGCCTACTTTTGTGAGATGGATCTGACATAACTACAGTACTTAATATTGGTGCATTGCCCTGGGGACTAACTCTGTAGCCCTGGGGACTACAGAGGAGGTCCTTAGGACTACAGGTATTAAACTTGTAGTCCTGGGGACTTCCTCTGTAGTCCTCAGGACTATAGAGGAGGTCTACGTGTTTACACATGGGTTTGGACAAAGACATGTGTAAACATGGTTCTATCATTGTTTAATCAATTAATTGATAACATATATACCTACCTGCAGAGGAGAATCACATGGTAACATGTTTAAATGACCTTAAAACGGCCTTAATGACCTTAATGACGTCAGAGCATGGTGTTAGTCCTCTGACCAACACCATGAACGTTAGTCCACTGTTTTCAATGGGACATGCACAGCCAACCATGATAGAACCTTAGGACTACAAATATCAAATGTGTAGTCCTGGGGACTGATAAGATAATAGTCCTGGGGACTATAGGCATAGTGCTGGGGACTACTACAACAAGCTGCATAGTCCTAAGGACTACAGAAACAGGTCTACATAACTACCAACCCCAAATCTCTAGTCCCTAGGACTCTGCTTCTATAGTCCCTAGCACTATGTAGGCCTGTCATATCTACCTCTCTGGTAGTACCAGTCTTGGGAAGTCCCTAGGACTATGTGGGTAGTCCTCAGGACGATGGCAGTAGTCTTCAGGACTACAGCTATAGTCCTGAGGACTACACATGTAGTCCTCAGGACAATGCAGGCCATGCAGCCTATAGATTCCTGTATTTAGAAGGCCTGTACATTATATGTCAACGTTTTTCTAAGGCTCTTTAGTATGACAGAACGTTATGTAGAGTTTAAAACGTTTTTTTGACATAAAATAACGTTTTTTTGTTAGCTGGGTAGGCTTAGTCCCTAAGACTACATGTATAGTCCCCAGGACTACACCTGTAGTCCCCAGGACTATAACTTTAGTCCCCAGGACTATAACTTTAGTCCCCAGAACTATACAATTGCTTTTATGGTAGGCCTACATGAATCTTAAGTTCCCCCCACCCCCCAAAAGAAAAAAAACACCCTGCCCCCAAATCACACCAGGCACGCGTATTGGACGCGCAGCAGCGGGCGCGGCAACGTCGTAGTTCTAGGGACTACATTGGCCGCAGTAATCTGTCAGCTGCTGTGATAACACAAAGCATGATAATTGAGCTCCAACTAGCCTAATTTCAAAGCTCTACTTCATGTCTATCATATTATTAATGAGAGACTATGATAGAACCATGTTTACACATGGGTTTTTCGTGTTGGATCCGTTTATCCCCTTCTCCGTTTATTCCTTCTCCGTTCATCCCATTTATCCTGTTCTCCCTTTCTCCCTTTCTCCCGTTCTCCCTTTCTCCCGTTCTCCCTTTAGCCCGTTCTCCCTTTATCCCGTTATCCCTTTATCCCGTTCTCCCTTTATCCCGTTCGCCCTTTCCCAGCAAACTGGGGTGACTCGTGGCCATCCTGAGTGAGGTCCTCACTCAATGTGCTAGATGAAATAAAACCGAGTGATGTGTCGCCATCAATCACTCAGCATCACTAGGGATGGCCACGCTGGTGATCACTCAGCATCACCAGGGATGGCCATGTTGGTGATCACTCAGCATCACCAGGGATGGCCACGTTCGTGATCACTCAGCATCACCAGGGATGACCACGCTGGTGATCACTCAGCATCACCAGGGATGGCCACGCTGGTGATCACTCAGCATCACCAGGGATGGCACATTGACCAATTAGCACTGAGGCAGGGGGGGGGGGTATTTTATTCATAACATTGACAACATCATTTAAGCTGTTCATCCAGAATCTCTTCTCTTGGCAATGATGAATACTTGAAGTCTTTGTGGGAGTGTCTGTTTAAATATAAGCAAACATGATGGATTATTATGGAGGAACACAGTATACATGGCAAGGTTATAAAACTGTTAAAATGTTACTTTGAAAGTGAAATTCCCCTTTTATCATTAATCAATTATGTTATACATATATAAGAATATAACAATACAAGTAAGGTAAAGAAAGTGCCAAAAACGACCATAGAACTTACCAATAAATGTGTCATTCCAGTCAGTGAATATACTTCCTACCTATAATTATAAAAAGAGCAAAGTAGAATATATTAGAGAAAAATAGAGACATAAAATAGGCAAGAACAGTTACTGTAGAATTCACAATCAGCTGATGGCTGAGATTTCACCATGACTTATATAGGACAACCCACCTCACATCTGTTCTCCTTGCCAGTCTCTGCCTGTCTGTTGTGAATGCTAGAAGTTTCCACTGAGAACAAAGAAAGGGCGGGAAATTTGAAATGGACCAATCAGAACTCAGGAAACCAGGATGTGTGTGACCGTGAGTGATCATGCGCCATCCTGAGTGAGACTCACCATGAGTGGCGCCTAGTCACTCAGTGAGTGAGAACCATGTTGGCGACTGTGAGTGATGATGTGCCATGCTGAGTGAGAGCTGCCATGCTGGTCAGACAAAGAAAGTTCCCCTTTTATCACTCAATGCAAGAATGTTTTACCATACTGTTGTAAATCCTTACTTGTTACTCATGATTATATGATACCATGATGGTCACTGGATATCATACTTTCCTATTCTTGTTAGAGCAAGGCTGATCAATGTCTATATACTATGTAAAATGTAAACAATTTCATTTCAGTGTTAAGTCCCATAGACAAAGGAAAATTGTATTTTCTGTCTTAAATCTTAATTTAAAATCATATTGGTGGCTATCATGATGTGCACATTTTCATAATGATTATAATCATGTAAAAATCTGGTCCATATGTGCGATAATATTAATGAAATCAACATCAACTTCTATTCCCCCTCTGCAAAATACAAGCAGTATACCTCCAATGCTAATATCCTGGTGATGCTGAGTGAGCTCACCACAGTTGGGAAATGAGTGAAAAGTCACCATGCTGAGTGAGACCCACCAGGAGTGGCGCATTGTCACTCAGCGTGTGATCACCACAGTGGCGAGATGAGTGATGAGTCGCCATGCTGAGTGAGACTCACCAGGAGTGGCGCATTGTCACTCAGCGTGTGATCACCACAGTGGCGAGATGAGTGATGAGTCGCCATGCTGAGTGAGACTCACCAGCAGTGGCGCATTGTCACTCAGTGTGTGATCACTCAAATAATAGTCACCATGCATCACCAGTCATGGCCAGGGATCACCCCAGTTTGCTGGGTTATCCCGTTAGCCCTTTATTCCGTTCTCCCTTTATCCTGTTCTCCCTTTATCCCATTCTCCCTTTATCCCATTCTCCCTTTATCCCGTTCTCCATTTATCCTCTTCTCCGTTTATCCCGTTCTCCCTTTCTCCCGTTCTCCCTTTCTCCCGTTCTCCCTTTCTCCCTTTCTCCCGTGTTCCATTTATCCCGTACTCCGTTTATCCCGTTCTCCGTTTATCCTGTTCTCCGTTCATCCCGATCTCCCTTTATCCTGTTCTCCCTTTCTCCCGTTCTCCCTTTCTCCTGTTCTCCCTTTCTCCCGTTCTCCGTTTTTCCCGGTAGCCGTTTATCCCATTCTCCGTTTATCCCGTTCTCTGTTTATCCCGTTTATCCTGTTCCCCTTTCTCCCGTTCTCCGTTTATCCTGTTCTCCCTTTATCCCGTTTATCCCGTTCTCCATTTATCCCGTTATCCCTTTCACCCCGTTCTCCCTTTCTCCCCTTTTCTGTTTATCCCCTTCTCCGTTTTATCCCCTTCTCCGTTTATCCTATTCTCCCTTCATGCCGTTCTCCCTTTATCCCATTCTCCCTTTATCCCGTTCTCCCTTTATCCCGTTCTCCCTCTATCCCGGTCTCCGTTTATCCCCTTTTCCGTTTATCCCCTTCTCCATTTATCCCCTTCTCCCTTTATCCCCTTCTCCCTTTATCCCCTTCTCCCTTCATCCCACCTATTTTCAACGTCACTACAGCTATGCTGTAAACTTCCTAACCCTTAAACTTAACCCCTTACCTTCACCCTCAACAATTGCCCCCTAGTATAGATATACACAATGATATATCATACATATGATTACACTTATTGATATATTCTGTTACCTAAGAATCTGTATTTCATTTTAATAAACCTATATTTTATCCTCAGATTTGATATTTGTCCAATTGTTGAGAGGAAGCAGCTGCCAGTCTTCACCCAGGCACCTTTATCAGAGCAAATACAGTCCCAGTCCATTTAAAGAGTGAGAGACCAGCTTCGCTATCCAATCTGATGTTTCAAGACAATATATCCGAGAAGGACATCCAGCAACAATATCTTAGTTGTAAAATAACAGATAGACGAAATGGCTGCCCGAGGCAGGAAAAGACACACATGCATTGAGTGTGGTATACAGTGTGTTACCCCTAATCTCCTGAGGAGACACATACTGATCCACACAGGAGAGAAACCTTGTAAGTGTTCCGAATGTGGGAAACAGTTTACAACCATAACTAGCCTCAAGGCACACATACTTTACACCCACACAGGAGAGAAACCCCATGAGTGCTTTGAATGTGGCAGACAGTTTAAAGAAGCGAGTAAGTTAAAGCCCCAGCTCTGCTATAAATAGGGCTGAGGACCTGTCCCGACTGCGCCCTGACTGTCGGTGGAGGGGTACCGAGACCCGCGGGTTTAAAGAGACACATACAGGGGAGAGCCCACATCGGTTTAAAGAAGCGAGTACGTTGAAGAGACACATGGTGAAACATACAGGGGAGAGCCCACATCAGTGCACTGCCTGTGGTAAGGCATTTTCAACTACAGGTAATCTGGAGAATCACATAATGACCCACACAGGTGAAAAACCTCATAGGTGTCCTGACTGTGGTAAAGAGTTTATACAAGCAAGTAACTTGAAAGCACATATGCGGATCCACACAGGGGAGAAAACTTACAAATGTAATGACCGTGGTAAACAGTTTCCAAAGGCAGATAACTTGAAGAAACATATGGCGACCCACACTGAGGAAAAATCTTTCAAGTGTACTATATGTGAAAAACTGTTTAAATTGAAATGTTACATGAAGATACACATGCAGGTAGCTTAAGGAGGCACATGCTGACCCACACAGGGGAAAAGCCTTACAAGTGTTCTAAATGTGGTATACAATACTTAAGTAACCTTAAGACACGCATGATGACCCACACTGGGGAGAAACCTTACAAGTGTTCTCACTGTGGTAAACAATATACAAGGCCAAGTATCTTGAAGACACACATGATGACCCACACTGGGGGGAAACCTTACATGTCATCTGAATATGAACAGGAAATAACTTCAGGAAACTTCAAGAAAGACATAGGAGAGAAGGACTCTGAGTTAGGCTTTATAACACATGTGTCATCAGGGTGGGAGTATCATGCGGTCACACACAAGGACCAGGACTACTTCAGCTGTGCTACATGTATGAGGGGCTTCCTACACAAACACCTTGTTAAACATGTTATTATTCCCTCTATAGGCCAAGAGAAATAAGTGTTGATAACCCGCCCCTACTTAGCTAAGCAGGGCCGATCCTACTCCTCTTGATATTCTTTCAAAAAGAGTTTTTCCAGATTTTTTATGACAAATTTTACCTTATTTTCGCAAAATTCACAATTTTTCATGAAAATTGTGCAAAGATTTCACAAAAATACCATAACAAGATGCAAAACATTTCCATTGCTCCAATTATTCAATCATATTCAGATTGATAGGTACCCTATCTATTCTCTTCATCAAGTTACCTAAAACACAAAATGTATATTTTTGAGGCCTTACTGCTTTGTACACAATTTTTGTAGATGTACATTATATGAGGTGTACAATCATCTTGCCATTGTTCTTTATTCACTTTTTTTTTGTACAGGACTATTGTTGATGCATATGTATATAGTTACAAGGAAACAACACTTCTCCATTGTTTCATTTGTAATCACCTGAGTGGGATGTTTTGAGCAACCAGCATATCATATATTTGTCCTACTGCAAGGCAGACTACTGTAGGGGCTAGGTTATGGGTATACTTTATGGCGGGTCCGAAGGAACTCATCGGTTCCTTTATAGTACCTGAACTGTAAAGACCCACGTTTATATCGGCTGCGAGCCTACTTACCTGCTCCGAACTCTATAGGGAGTTCGCCCAGCCTGTCTAGATTATACTGAATAAACCTATATGGCAACCTGTACACTTGATCCAAAGTCTGTCGACCTTGTTCTTTACTTAATAACCTAGTGTAGTGGGTCGACGCTATACTATTTCTACAGAACCAGTTTGGGTTATATTGGGTATGTGTGTTGCCGTGTATCCGGGCCGCGCTCCTGTCTGGTGCCGGGTATATAGTTACATAAGTCTACACCTGAGGATTGAGAGAGCGCGGCCTGGTTATGTGCGTTGAGCCGCGACCGCCACGTGTCACCCGACATATCTCGGGTACCGTGTCGGCCCGGATGCACCGGTGCGTGGTTACCCGGAGTTCCTCGGGAACTCAAGTGTTTACGAGTAATGAAGAGAGTTACATAAGGATCAGTACATAAGACCTGGGGTTCTGCTAATCGAGGACCCAGTCTTGCTGTGCACTTGGGCCAGCTCGACTGCTCCACAACAGAGCTTCCCCGAACTCTGTTGTACCTTTTAGGCCTAGTCCTGTCGCTGCTTCCAACCTGGTCACCCTGCGTCTCTCTCTGTTCTACCCTCTGGGGGAACTAGAGGAGATAGACGCACTGGTGGACAACTCCGGACACAGAACTCCTTCCGCGGAGTCTGGTCCAAAGGGAGTTAACCATGATGGAAGAGAGCCTTGGAACTCGGGAATTATGTACTAGACCATGAGCGTATACCTCTTGTATGTTCATATGACCACTGGTGTTCAGAAGCCTATTTGGTTGTTACTATCCGTCTGTATGAAAGTGTAATTTCTGAACAACCTATTTTCGAATCTGGAGTTTTTTCATAGCCGATGCCTATTTTAGAATAGCCAACAGCTACACTGGTGCCGTGACCACTTTGGGTAAGTATTGATTTACGTTTTTTTCTTTGAAATTGAGAGGTAAGCTCTTATATGTTTGAACCAGAATTGGTAGGTTTCAAGGATAGTTATTACAGGTTGCTTTTGTGTGGTGAAGATATGTCGGATACGGAGGTACCTCCCCCGTCGGTTACAAACCAAGGGGAGGGTATGCGCCCTAGGTTACGATCTAGGGTGAGGTTTAATGCTAGGCAGAAGGTACATACGTTCAATCAGAATAGGGAAATTGGACATGGAGGGGAGGAGGAAGCCCACGAGGTGAGATCTGAGGATTCACAAGGGGACCCCCCAGCGAAACGTCCAGCTCTAGAACCAGATAGGGGTATGGAACAACCTGTCCAGGTGGGGGACACCTCACGGGAGGATGTGACTAGTGGACAGGTGACCATGGAAGATGCTGGAGAGGATAGTGACTCTAGTATACCTAGTCTGGAGGGTACGGTAGATGTACCAGTGACATGGGAACGTAGACCAGTGCCCACTGTAGAAACAGTGGAAAGGACTAGGGTAGTAGTCCAGGGTAGTCAAGATGGGGTTGAGGCTGTCAAAGGGGACGTCCTGGAGAAAACTCCGGAGGAAGGAAAAGAGACAGCTGAGGCAATCTCCAAGGGGGATAAGCTGTTTCCGGATCCTTTTAGGTTGACGATACCTGGTTTAGAGGTTCCGCCTTATGGACCCAGGGAGAGGTTGAGCCTGGATGACATAAGGACGCTCAGATTAAGGAATGAGCATGATCACATGAAGGAAGGGATAAGGATAGAAGAGGAATCCCTGATAAAGTTGAAGGAAGAGAGGGAGGCTTTTGAAAAGAGTTTTTTGGCAAAAAGGTCAGGAAATATTGGGGAACATGCAGCTCAGATAAAACATCTGGAACAGATTTCTGTCAATGTGGGTCTACTTGAAGGTACTGAAGTCAGACTGAAGTCTGAAACGGAAAAGCTAGTGCTACGGAATAAAGAAATTAGTTCCGAGATTCTAGCAAGGCAGTTACAAGTAGCTGAATATGATGAGTTGCTGAAGAAGCAAAATAGTAAGCTGGGAGAGCTAGAGACGCTAGCTCGACAGGCTGAAAATCACATGGTGAATAAGCTAGAACCTGAAGGAGTGAACGCAGATGGGGACCCGGTCGGAAAGGCGCAGGAGGTATCTAGAGATGAGACCTTTGTAACTGCCGATGAGCCCTCAGTATTTGTCGTCAATGCAGTGGAGGAGGTAGAGAAACCACCTGCCACTGAGGATCTAGATGGTTCCATGGTGATACATACAGCAGATATGTTATCCAGTGTGAGTGGACACTCATCTATGCAAGGCAATAAGTTTGACAAGAATGAGGAGTTCATGTTGGAACTTTGTGGTAGAGTGGAGAAGCTGTTTCAAGAAAAGTTAGATTGCTTTCTTGAAGAAACAGAATCAGTGAGCGTAGAAAATGACACTAAGAGAGAAAGAGGGGATATTCCAGTAGCTCAGGCTACAGGAAATAAGGCTCCTGTGGGAACAGCTAATGCTGCTCCAGCTCCCGGTGCTCATTCTACTCCAGCTCCAGGAGCAGGGCAGGTTCATACAGTTCCGGTAAATGTGTCTACAGTGGGTAGACCAGGTTTGCCAAGGGGGGCAAACATGAATGCTCGGCCGCCAGGTCAGGGGAATCTGGCTGGGCCTAACACCTCCTATGGGGGGTGGGGCATGTGGGACCGGATAACTGTTATGGGAACGCGAGGCCTATGTTCAATATACCACCTCCCCCATTACCTGGCGGTCATATAACTCCTGGGGTCTGTTGCTCCCAAGATACGTATGGAGGCAGTTACGTATACGAAAATTTGGTTAAGTTAGTAGGTACGAATTGTGTAGTGGTATGCGCTGTTGCTGCAGGTATCAATCGTAAATCAAGTAAATAATACAGTACTTACGTACACGTAGAAACACTACATAAAATTGGTTAAGTAAACGTAAATGCATGCGTATACGTAATAATTAGTGCGCGCTGCCACTCGTAATTTCGTGGCGGGAGATGGAGTATAGGCACCAAAGTAAACAGAAAACGTCACTTCCGGTCGGTTCCCCGAACTTACGTATACGTAACTTCATTTCGGGAAAAACATGGCGGAGGTAAGTGGTAGAGCATGTTCTATTCGAAATATCTATATTAAGCTTAGGTATGGGATGAATTGTTGTGGAATTTGATAGTATTACTTATAATAGATATATGGACTTAGTTTTTTGGCACTGTTATGTTATTTTTACTGGTATAGAAGGAAATATGTGTCGTACAAGTGAGCGATAATACATGCATAACAAAAGATGCGTATACGTTACCAATTGTAGTGTTACGAGTGTGGTATTTACGTATACGTGAAATTTAAAATTGGTTATAAAACTGTTAATTTCATCTATTTAATGATCCAAATAAAAAAAATGTGGTCTGATGTAATTAAGTGCCATGTAGTATTTATTGAGTGTATTAATGTAGTATTGTAAGAAAGAAAATAATATAAATGTTTACCTACATATACAATTAATAGCCTTTTTTCTAATAACAGAACATGGCATCACACTCGGGAAATGAAGAGGGCAGTGAAAGCACTGTGCTGGATGATTCGGACGCAGATCAAACCTTTGATATTCTAAAGGAGAAGCCACAGAGTGAGAGCAGTAACAGTGAATTTGAAGAAAGTGCCGATGTGTATATTCGAAACAAGGAGGAGGACGACATCAACCTGCCAGAAGTGATAAAATCAAAATATAAGAAGAAAAAACCAGATCCACCGGAATACAATCTCTCTAGTGATGAGGAACAGGATGGAGAGGTAATTAGGGATGCTAATTGGAGCCCGGAGGAGAAGGTAGCGCTTATGGAGGCTGCTATGTCCAGACGTAAGATCCTTAGAAATGGAAACATAAGAAAAAGTGATGATAGGAAAAAAGACGCCATAAAAGCCTGTATGGGTAAGTATTATAAAATGTGTAGTACACCATTTACTGAAAAATATAGTGTCAATAAAAAAGAATAAATGTAAATTAAAGGTATAAATTGTTATTTACATTTTATTTTAAAAAATATACAATTTCAACATGTTATGTACCACTGTATTAACCTATAATAAAGTTTAATAGTAAACACTTATGGTGATTAAGAATATTGTATTTCTTGTCAGTAATGGTTTCCGGTGTTTCGGGAGGAAAAAGGAGCTATACTGCTGTAGGGGAAAAGTTACTGCGTTATTCCTCGGATTGCAAAAGGATTGTAAGTATAAATTTCAAAAATACATTCCTATTATATGTACATTTACTTAACAGTGTAAGCTGTCCTCAGATATTTCCAATATAACGTATACGTAAGTATCAAATAAACATATGGATACCGTGTTATTAAGTAATCTTTATTTGTAGAATACAGCCCGTTTGAAGAAATGGGGTAAAGGACCAATTGACGATCCGAAACAAATCCCCGACAGGGCCTTCATAATGGGGATGCTCTACATTGATTGTAAAAACATTGCAGGTGTGTTATGTATAGTTGTTATGACTTACATATAATATATGCCGGATGGTTATCCATAGTATAGTGATTTATAAAGGTTAAAGTGTTGAAATTATTTAAGATATTCTTATACAATTTCTGAAAGTAATCTGTGTCTCTTTTCACTAATAAAAGTACATAAAATTATATAATTTTTGGTTAATTCCCTAATTTTTACATGGCAGGTTTGGATCAATCGCCTGACAAGGATTACCTTTTGGAGTGGGAGCAGGACCGTGCTGACTCAGAGGTGGAGAAAAATCGTGAATTTGCGGAGAAAAGGAAATCCTTAAGTAAGAGAAGTAAGTATCTTTATCAAAATATCCATACCCAATTTTTAAATATACAATTAAAATTAGATATATATTGTCTCATTCATATTTTTACATGAATAAAAATATTATTAATTATACTTTAATACCGGGTACATTGGAAACTGTCATTCAGTTTGTTTATTATAGAGAGAGCAGGAAGTTCCGGTGCCGTTCGGTCATCTGGCCAAAGAATTGATAACGTGGATTACGAGCCAAAAAAGAAAACTCCAAGAACGGAATTGGAAGGTAAACATTTATGCCCCATATATCTAAATATATTATTGTGAATTACAACTTGACAATAATATGTAAGAATTAATAAGTTAAAATGTGGTTTTATTAAAGTAATCACCGTTTCCCATTTATTGGATGTCTTTAAATTTATTTATGGTATGACTTTACTTTATAGATACCCGTGTGAACACCAACAAGGAGGCTAAACGTTCTACTATTAGAGGGAAAACACTGGGAGTAAAAAAAACTACACATACAAAAGGTGTGTTAATTTAATTTCAGTTTTTAAATATATATTTTTTTTTTCTCCAATTTTAAACACTTAATGTCATTTAAATATTATAGTACTGTTTACATATATTCAAAATTTTAATTCCTATTAATTTGTATACCAGTTCAAAAGGTGCTGAACGTGATGTCTACGCTGCCCGAGCCTATTGCCCCTCTCAAGGACTTTACAATTACAGATACCAATGTCCTCGGTGACAGTTTCGAGGGGGATGATTCAACACCAAGCTTATGTGAGAATACCGGAAATGATGAAAGTTTGGCAACCAACTATACACTTGGTTCTTTGCCCAACACTGACACTTCAACCCATGAAACTGCAGCCCAAGTTCACCAAAATCCAAATCGAGATAAAGAGCTGGAGGATAGGATAGCGTCCATTGAAATACGAATGGCGTCTTTAGCTCTGGATAAAAACGAGACTGACAAGAACCCAATATTGGAGAAAATTGTAGGGGTTGAGCAATCACAATCAGACATAGTAAACTCCCTACAGAATGTCATCACCACATCTGGAAAAGATAAAACGGAGAGTATCCAGCAAATAAATCACATTAACAACCGAATTCTGGACATATCTTCCAAATTAAATATAGTTGGGGAGAAACGATCTGCAAATAACATGGAAATCACAAAAGCACTTATAAAACAGAGTATGGAAGCATCAGAAAGTAGCAATGCAAAAATGACTAACGCACTGCAATCGTTTTCACAAGGTGTGAACAAAATAGCGGACGCCCTTAACACAGGAACATGTAAAATGCAGGAGAGCCAGCATTGCAACAACGCCCTGTTGATGGCGATGAAGAATGATCTGGAAACAACCAAAAAGACTTTAACAGACGTGGTTATTGAACTGCATCACTTACTGTATCAAAACAGTATCTCTTTGAATGGTAAGTTCACATATCATTTGTAGGAAATTGCTTGTATAATATGCTATATACTTTAGTAGTATTATATTCTATGCATAGTATAACATCATGTGACAGTTTATGAATATAATTTAATATTTACGTATACGTAATATTGTAGAAAATTAAATATGCAATTTTATATTTTCAGCACTATGCACTATGCTGGCAGAACTGAAAAATCTGAGTCCACCCGAACCCACACCATTATATATGCCTTCAACCATCGCGGCGGCCCTAGAAATACAGCAGTCGGAGCAAGGTAAGGTAATTTCACAATTTCTATACCGCATTCTGCTATAAGAAAAAAAAAAAATTTTATTTATAATTTGTGTGCTCTGGCAATTAATAATTCAGTTATTTAAAAGGTTATAATATTTTATTTTAAATACCTTGTATTACTTTAATTTAGGGGACGGAGCCTCAAACGTAAAGAAACCTCCTGTTATAACACGATCCCGGAGAATGAAGGTAGAGCAAAAGGCAAAGGCCATTCTGGCTGGACATTGCGCCCCCGATAGAAAGAAGAGAGGAAAGAAACAGACATAAGGAAGTTACCGGTATTACATAACCAGACAATACAGCTGCGGTTCAGTTTGATATTGCGGGAAACAAACCATTTTTTGGTTATGTGGTTGTAAAATGAAAATATGTAGCAGGTTGTGTTTTGTTGTTCTTATTGATAAAGAAATCTTTTTTTGGTTTAATTTATAAACAAATGTGAAAAGAAATACCTAAAAAGCAAAACTTCTTATTCGTTAATTAAAGTTAAGTATGGGTTATCGGTATAGTAATTAAGTTTATGTTACCATATTAAACAACTACGGTGTATTAGTAATGCACAAACTCCCTGATATTTTGTACAGTGTGAAAGTAGTATTAGTATAAATATTACCATATTATTCATGTGATTCACATAAAGGCGGCGAAAATATCTATAAACAGCTCATGGTACAAATACATGATTTCCACCTACTTAAAAAAGTATAACGTATACAAGTAAGTTTATAACCAGTTGGAAATAAATATTATTTTTAAAACAATGTGTTATGTATTTATTACATTTGTAATATTTAGTGGTATGGGTGATTTTATAATGCTATATGAAAATATCTGTTTATTTCGATATCACTATTTATTATAAATTTAAACCTAATTTGGATATAATGTTCTGAATCTATTATACTATTAAAAAAGTTGTTTCAACATTAATCATATATAATACACTACATAGTATAATTACGTATACGTAGTTTACGTAAACGTAACATGGGTGGTATCCATTTGTAGGCCATTCGTATGTAGTGGTGGCGCCCTCTTACTATTAAACTGAATTAGGATTTCAAATCTCACGAGATCATTGTTTATATTACGTCACTTCCGCAGTGGCAAATTCGATCTCTTCTTCTTACATACCCAACCAGGAAACACGTACAAAACTAATCTGCCTTCATCCTGTGGAAATGGCGGTAAGTAATACGTTATAAGTACACTATTTAATGAATAACTTGGTCCAAAAATGTAGGGATACTATTATTTTGTTTAAAATCAAAGGAATTTAGCTTTAATAATGGAAAAATATATATATAAAGTGTGGCTATAGTTTTTGTTAATTTTTTTTCTACCTGTGCATATACTGTTATTACTCATATAAATTAGAGTACCCATTTATAAAATACTGCATATTTAGACCAAGGTATTACACATTTATCATTCATATTAAGTTTTTATTTTTACAGCCTTCAGCCACTTGTAAACAAAAAGGAAAGGGACGACCACGAGGAAAACCTGCACCCAAAAAGAAAATATTGACTGTGGAGGTGTGTATTGGGAGAGAATTCATTTTAAATATATTTGGTTGATTTTAAATCATATTGATTATAAATTAAGACATAAATTTGTATTATTTTGAAAATATATTATGAACTGCAGGTTTCTGCTGAAGATGGAATGAAGAAGGGTGAAAAAGCAGCGCATGCTACACGTTCAACTCGTAGGGGTAAAGGGCAAACTGCTGAACCTCAAGATACAAATCAGGCGAGAAAAAACAAAATTTTTAATTTGGGAAATTACTACATATCTATTTCCAATTTACTAAATTTGTGTGTTTTTATAGCCACACCCTTTATGTAATTTACGTATACGTGTGATTAAATTATTATAAGAAGACGGTATAATTTCAAACAGTACAATTATATTAATTTTTTTTTTTTATCCCTATACTTATTAAATTGTATTGCAGGAAGTTCTCCCCGCTTTACCAAAACACTCTAAACGTAAAAGGACCCAGGTTGCTTTGAACCCTATGACAGAAGAAGAAAGGGCACATGATCGAGATGTTGATCGTCAAATGCAAAGACAGCCAGCGTGGACTTATGGAGAGAGGGTCACCTTATTTCTGGCTGTAAACGCTCGCAAGCACATATTTCGTGATTCGTACAAATCCCATTCCCTGGGAAAGTACATTAAGGGTAAAGCCTGGGAAGAAGTAGCAGGTAAAATTGACACCCCATTTCTACAATTTTGCACAATTTTCAAAATACATTTAACAAACCCAAATAATCTCACAATTTTAATTTAATTGTTGTGAAATTACCCTATATAAATACTATTAATATCTCACAATACAAAAATGAATTATAAATTTGTTATTTCCATATTAAAGGGTAACTCTTTTATTTAATACTCAGCCTATGTGAATGGAATGACAAACAACAAAAGGTCCGGGGATATGTGCAGGCGTAAAGTGGCCAAATTTTGCTCTGAAGTCAAAGCAAAGGTATAACATATCTACTTATACATGATGATATTTTTATTCCATAATTACTAGATTAAAATGGCAATTTAAAAAAAAAATATATTTTTACAAATATTTACAAGGTAGCAGTTACATTTATCTTTTACTGTTTCACAGCACACTCGCCTAATGCAAGAAAGGAGACAGACAGGTAACGGCCAGTTAGATGCAGACATGTACCTCGCCAGTGATGAGTTAATGGCCCTGGATTACATTGGCAGAGAGGTGGTTATTGGTAAGTTCATAATAAATATATTAAAAAAGCTATTTAAAAAAATTATGAAAATTAAAATTAACCCTATTCTATAGAACCTAATTTCACCAAGAATTTACCTACATACGCATACTTAGAATTTACGTATACGTGGGATAAACTAAAACTTGGACATAGCTATAATTTGTATTCTCTGAATAAATTTAAAAATTACTATTCGTAATTTTAAAACTTTAAATATTTATTTAAATAACCCTTTGAACTTTAATATTTAAGGCATAGACGGACTGAAGCCCACCCGCCTTGTTCCAAGGAATGAGATGACCAATGGCGCCCCATACAGCACCTTGGGACCGTGGAACCCCAACCGTATCACAAAGCCCGATTAATCTAGATTTGGCTAATAATTTTCATTTGTATACAAAAAAGGGAACAAGTAGTTTGTTACATAACACAGGAAAGCATTCTACGTTAAAAATATCATTATGTGTCCATTACTTCAAATTATCTTAATAAAAAAATGCTACTTTGATTCCATGTTTTTCATCAATTTATTATATGAACGGAATTTTTATACCACCTAACATTAAAGGCTAATGATAATGTATTGAATAAGAGTAGAAATGATACAGACGAGAATATTTTTATGGTAAATCGTTCATTCACATGCACCACCCCCCCCCCCCCCAAAAAATAACTGCATAATATATAGGTAATTTTTTTTATTTCTATAAAGATTGATGCAGGAATAATAAAGTATACCTCAATTTACCTAATAAAACTAAATTTAAATGGGTAATATAAATACTTGAATTATATTTTTAAAGGCAACGCTTCATTTTAGTTATTTAAAAAAAAAAAAAAAATTTCCCACTATATTAGATTACATATTTTATAACAATTTAAGAAGGGTCCCATGATGTTTATACACGTATTTGGGATTGAAAAAATCAACCTTACTTACTTTAAGCGGTAAAGTACGTCTACTGAATTAAATATTATTGAAAAATCATTGAACCATTTTCATTTACTACGCACTACTTTCTTTTTCTTTTGCCAAATGCTAAGTAAAAATGATACGCTTTCCCACTAGGGGTGTTGTTTTATTTCAATACCAAAAGGCCGCAAAAGCTTGAATTCCATTTAAAAACACAGGGGGCCACTTATTAGTGGGACAAAATCAATAAATAATTTAGGGTGTTTCCATATTGAACCCAAACTAGTTATATTTTAAGCGCTGGATACATATTATACTATATCATACATTACCATATTTTTTTAATAACTAATATTATTGTCTTTTGGTACTTTGTAATATATCTATATACAAAATAGCTAATTATTTTTTCACGGGGAACTATTTTAAACCAAACTTACGTATACGTTACTTATGTATAATTAACCTATACCAATGATATACACTGTAATGTTCCACACAATTATTTAACAAAACCAAATTCTTTGTATCATTTACAAATTATTGAATTGTACTTTATTTCATTGCTAATAGGAAAATAGTAACAGTATTTATACCATATAGCATATAACAAATTATAAAGAAGTGTACTTTTATAGTACTGTAGTGGTTCGGAATCTCAGAAAGAGAACAAGAACATCAGTTTCCAAGTGCGAAGTAGAAAGCGTGGTTTATTCAACGTATCCCTATTACAATTGAATCTAGTCTTAACCCGAAGGGTAAGACGAAGCAGTCCTGGTTCAATCTAGCGATTGGGGTAGGGTAATGCGGGGAGTCAGCCGGGCCTGCACTGACTGGCGACTATACGAGGAGGGGAGGTTTATATACCCCCTTTGGATGTGAAATGAACATGGTCACGTGTCGGTTGGCTCCCGCCTGAAACGTGGTGCGCAGTACCCGAGAGAGGACAGTCGCCCCCTCTGGGATACCGCCCACACTAACGCCAGGCGGGAACAACCCGAACTTAATCCTCCTCGGTCACCTGGATATAAATGATTACCGTAGTAAACCCCTACACTACCCCCCCTAGACAACACTAGGTGTGGTAAAAACCTGAGTAGTAGACTCATAATAAAATAGTTTGACAACCAGAAGTAGTTTGTCTACACACTATACACAAAGGGTTTTACTACCATTAGTCATATGTAATATATGTTGAACAATATTAATGGAATTAAGGCATTACACTGTCATAGAAACCTTATGATATGACCTTTACGTTAAGTAGTACCCGAAGTAGTTACTAACAGATTGTAACTATCTTCTGATAGGAAATACATATATAGTCCTGATAAGGACCTTTACAAATATAATCGGCAAGTGTACCAATTCCGAAGAATTATTACCAGTCCTAAAAAGGACTCACAAGCCTAAAAAAAAATTACATAGGGATACATGATAACTTTTCTTCGCACCAGAATCAAATTTTCATCACCTCCGTTTTCCATAACAAAATATATATACAACTAGATATACATACTCTTATTTACACCCACCCGAAGTGGTTAACGTTTGAACACAGTCATGGTTTATACAGATCTTTGGTATTATCCTGAGTATCATAAACTATCGTAGTGTATCAGCACCATAAATATATATTAGTAACATGGACGAGAATGTACGTTTTAATAAATAATCTGGAACTGCAGCGGTGTACTGCAGAACCTCACAAAAAGTGCTATGTTGACTTTATAAGAAGTCGGATACTGGGCTGATCTCCGGATCTGCTTCGGGACGAGTACGCGAGGTGCTCTCCTCTTCATCTTGGACGACTGAGTGAGTTGCTCTCCTCTTCATCTTGGACGACTGAGTGAGGTGCTCTCCTCTTCATCTTGGACGACTGAGTGAGGTGCTCTCCTCTTCGGGTCTACCAGCAAATGGTAGACTCATGTAGGTGCGATGTATGTTAAAACGTTTACATATGTGGAAATATTATTAACACTTGGTATGGATATTATTACCTCAGAACCTAAAGGTTCTCTTAATATGAAGGGATAGTCCCTTCATATTCACCTTCAGCTTCCGTAGCCGAAGAGTTCCTGAAACAACTACAGCTGTATTCAGTTATCCCGAAGGAGCTTCGTTTCAGCCTTCGGGTACCTCCTTCTTCTGGATGGCATCTTTCAGCTGATCCATGCTCCCATCCCAGTCCGAGAATTTCATCCCGAGGCAAATTTTAAATTTGGCCTTCATCTCCCGGATTTCTTCCTGGAGCTCCTTACACTCCTCTCGGACTGTAGCTTCCAGCACATCACCATCACCCGCTGTTCCTTCTGGAAGTCATCCAGAATCTCCTGTCCTATCTGATTGGACAGCGGAGCATCCTTAGGAAAGTAGGATGCTATCGGCGTTACATTAAGAGTGGCCGCAGGCTTCTCCTTCTTGGGTTTGACCTCCTGTGTTTTAACAGGAGGATCCATGGTTGGTTTCCCAACCTCAGTCGGCTTCCCTGGTGGTGGAGCCGGCTTCTGGGGTGGTATCGCCGGAGCTGGTACTGGACCTTTTGGTGGCGGAGGAGGAGGTCTCATAGCCTCCCCATCCGGCCCAGTGATCCGGTGAGCAGGCTTAAATGCCTTGTGTGATGGCGGCTGTTGTTGGTGCCGCGAAGCATCCCTACTGGCATGCTTTAACACCTGCTGGTGGATTCCTGTAGGAGCGGATGGTTCCGTCCGTCCCGAAGCAGATGAAGGTCTGCTTGTCGGGCCTCCTCGGTAACCGGCGTCGGGTAGGACACCTCCCTGGGCAGACGAGGTGGACGCCACATGTCGCACCAAGTCGTACCAGGTCCGGGAGGGTTCCTCCCCAGGACTCCTGCGTCCCCGTCGGGCCAGTTCCCTATCAACCTCCCTCTGGCGAGAGAGTTCATTCTCACGCCTTCGGGTGTCCTGGGGGGTCTGGCCGAGCGTCTGGGACTCCTGTCCAGGCGCCAAGTCCATCTCCGGATAGTCAGTATGTCTATCCGCAGATGCCTCATAGCTACGACCACTATGAGAGGACTCCGTGTAATAACGGGAGTCAATCTCCTCAAGGCTGAGGGTCCCTCCTCTTCTTACGTGAGTAGCCGGGCTGGTGGACCGAGACCGTCCCCGATCACCTTTCGGCTGCTCCCCCCGACCCCGGTAGTAGTCCCTCGGGTCGGGTTCTCTCCCACCTCTCCCCCGGCCTCGATTGGCAGACCGACGGAACATCTCGGGTGGGTATTGGTCCGGATCCAAATCAAACTTCCGTGAACCCGGGACCTTCGCAAACCTAGCTACTGTGAGCTTTGATTTGCTTTCTGCCACCTCGCAGAAATACGCCTTAGAAGAATTAAGGCTCTTCGGATCCTTCTTCAGGACATCTCTGAACGCGTCTATTACGCGTTCATGCAGGGCCATTACCTTGGCTCTGGCCTCACCACCTCCAATATTATGGAGTATGGTCATGTGTTTTATCAATCGTCCACGCCTAGGATGCAGGTGACCCGAACAGGTAGTAGTACCTGCCCCCTCCGGATCGCACTGGTACACCATATAGTGATGGGTGTGGTTTTCCACTAAGTGGCGTAGGTACCTCGCCTTAGTGGCGAAGGACACCTGTAATTCCAGAGATGACTGGCATTTCTGGAATGGACACTGAAGGTGGTCCCTGTCCCAATGTCGGACAGCCCAGCGGATCTTTGCCTTCTGATCCCTGGTATAATAGGTCTCTGGGAAGAAATCTATTTTCTTAAGCCAGTCCTCGTAGAACTCGCTCACGAGAGGATCCCTTTGGGTCGCTCTGCACCAATCCTCATCGTCGGATTTCCCATTTAAGTTGATTACGGGCGGGATGGAGAAACGCCCCGTTCCTTTTGCGCATTCCCCCCAGTAGGAGGGAATGAATCCCTGAAATCCACCTCTGGCGTTATTCCAGATGTGTTTTTCCAGGGCAGTACCCGACTCGCTCCCCGAGCTGGCGTCGGACTGATGTCCAGCAGCCACCTTCGGGTCGGGTGTCGGGTCGGTTTGGGTGACTGTGGTCACTGGGTCCTTCGTCTCGGAAGGAGATTTTGGAGCCGCAATGTCCATATCGTCCTCCCCTGTAGCAGACTTCCCTTGGGAAGTACTGCTCGTATCAGATTTATCCAATACTGACCCATCGGTCACAATCCGCTGGGCGTCTGGTACTCTCTTTAACCGGGCTGCCTCATTCCTCAAGGCTTGGCGACCCCGAGGCTGGACAAAAGGGGATTCACCTTTTGTAACTACCACAGTCCGGATATCCTGACCATGGGGACTGCTAGTGCGCGTTGCAGGGTCACCCCTTCGGATGTCCCTGCTGGCTTTAGCTGCAGCCTTCTCCTCTGCCTGAGTCAAACTCTTAGTCCGAGTCTTGACCATTTCCTCCACCGTCTCGATGATGGCCTCGTGACGGCTGAGGTCCTTCTCCGCCATGATTGTTTTCATGCGGTTATAGTCTATCTGATAGACCTCGTAGGATAAGTTGGACCGTATTAAGTCCCTATATCCTTCAACCGATCTCGGTTCCAACATCCCTACCGGGTTGTATCTGCGGTAGCACCCTACCGCGAGGGTAGTGGCGCCGAATGCCCCACACGAAGTGTCATCAGAGATGGGTGTCATCCGAGGCACACACATCCCGACGTCAGCCATCTCGGCGTCAAACAAGCCCTTCCGAAGTGCTTTACACACTCGGAGGCCTTGCTGTAGATTTTCCCAGGTGGCGAACCACTCTGGGGGCATGATGCGGAGAGCTCCCGCATCAATAAATTCCTGCAACATATCCACTATGTCGTTAGGGATAGGTCTCGCTAGGCCTATCTCCGTGGCGCACATCACGTCTGGATGGAGATTCATCTCCCTTCCATCGTAACAACTTTTATCAGTTGTCTTCACCAGGCTAGCTGGCTTCTCATCCTTCGGGTGGTTATCCGGGTCGATGTTCGGATTACCACACCTATCCCACGTATCCTTCAGATGTTGGGCCTCCTCCTGCTCTATTTTCAGAGCAAGAAGACGATCTTTTTCATGAAGATTCCTTCGTTCAGCCTCAGTGAGGGCTGATTCAGACGTGGATACATCCATGTCTTCCTCTCCGAGGAGCTGCTCCTCGGAGAGAGTAACAGGGCTGGCGGCACCAACCCTGTCTTCGTGGGGCAAATCGGCCATGTTGTGTGGCCGTTCCCCTCCGCCCAACTCGAGCTGCCGTGAGGCCATGCTGGGTTGGGCGCTCTTATTTATACTAAATAAGAGTCCTAACTATTACTACAGGTCTTTGTGGAGGACCTGTTCTCCTTTTGAAACGTATTCACCTACTTTTTTTGACGCTTGAATTCGGTTCTTATTAGATCCTCCTCGTTGGCCAGCACCCGGTGCTGGCGAAGATTCGAAATCTAATGAACCAAAACGACCTCTTTGCGCAGAGGTCACGCGCATCCACGCGCGTCTCGGGCCCTCCGCGAGACTGCCCTAACTAGGTCACTCATTGACCCAGTTCTTTTCCCGCGCCCTCAGGGCGCCGGTGCTTTTTATTATAAACAGGTGCTTCGGGTAGTAGCCGAACCATTCGCAACCAACAGCTCTGCTGGAGTATTAGTGAGGTTTTTATGGGAAGCATGCCCGCAAACCCACCGGATTATCCGCTCACCACCCACTGGTACCCTGCTGGGGGGTTTACACGCTCCATACCCGGTCACTCGTGTATATTCCAACATTTAACAGATGACAACACAAAACAATTTCTCGGAAAAAGAGGAAATAAATTTATAATTTTTCCCGCCAGGAATTTCTTCCCTCCCTCTCCTAACATAGTACAGGACAACACACTCGTTGTGTACTAGCTTAGGTTACCGCAGCCCTTTCTATCAGGCGGGGACTGCGTCGGGTACCTCCCATGGGTATTTTCTTTGACCTAGCTCCCGAAGGCGCCTTTTCAGAGGCAGGGTTAGCCGTCCCCTTTCTCTTCCGCCTAGGTTTGCTTACAGCTAGCGAGACTTTTTCCTTCTTCTGCACCTTCGGATCACTGCCCCCCAACTTCCTAGGCCTTCCTCGGCCACGTTTCGGGGTTATTTGATCCATTTTCCTGTTCTTTACTTCTTGGAGTAATTCATCTACTCCTAACCCATACGTTTCTGTGGTCAGATCCCTCCCCTTCCAGGGACGGAGCCGAGCCACGTTGGATTTATAGATCCGCCCAATTAAGGATCTAATCATGACAGTACAGTCACTTACTACTCTAGTCACTACAAATGGACCATCCCAGTTGCTTGCTAACTTTAAATTGGATAGAGGTTCGTGTAGTCTTACTACTTGATCCCCTACCTTGAACCGACGGACTTTTAGTCCATGGTCATAACCAGTCTTCTGCCATTTCGCATTCTTTTGTAACTCTGTTCTAACAAGTTCGTATGCGAATTTGAACTGGTCTCTTAGTGATTCCACAAACATCACGTGACAGGGTGCGTCCGGATTCAACCCGACCACTCCAAAAACAAGATCGGCTGGCATGATCATGTCTTCCCCAAACACTAATAAGTTTGGGGTGCAATTGGTGCTTTTATGAACAGTGCTGTTGTATGCATGGCATACATATTCACATTGTTCATCCCAATCAGTCATACTTTCATTCACCAAGGGTTTCAGAACCTGAATCAGCGTTCTGTTGAACCTTTCCACCATCCCATCACTCTGGGGTCGGTAAGGATTGGTTCGGGTCTTACAGATGGCTAACCCATGGCACATTTCCTGCCATAGATCCGACTCAAATTCCCGGCCTTGGTCACTATGCATCATCAGAGGCACTCCTAGGTGTAATACCCAACCTTTCACAAAGGCCTTCGCACAGGTCGCTGCTTTGTGATCGGGTAAGGGGAACACCCGCGTATACTTAGTATAGTAGTCAGTGACTACCATCGTACACGTGTTACCATCAGGGGTTGTTTTAAAACCACTGATGATGTCGATTGCTATTCTCGCAAACCTAACTCCGAACAGTTCCTGGGACAAGGGCATTTTACCCATCCCAGGGCCGGGTTTATTTTTACAGCAATCGGGACACGTGGCGATCCAACGTAATAAGTCAGTGCTCATTCCTGGCCAGTAGTATCTTCGGGACAGTCGTTCTAATGAACGTTTCTTCCCAAAGTGACCACTGGTCATATGACCGTGACAATAATACATTAAATCCCTCCTCATACCGGAGGGGATCACCACCTGTCTGATCCTTCTTCCCGAAGGATTGATCTTCCATCTATATAGAACACCTTCGGATACTTCAAGCTCTGTCCATTGGGCTAAAAATCTCCTCATCTCTCTATTTTCTAGCGAGATTTCAGGTCGAACAGGTTTGATCCCTTTAGGAATCAACCCGAGCAACCTCCCCACGTTCGGGTCCTTCTCCTGGAACCTTCTGATAGTCTCCATAGACCATTGGAGGATACCAGTTCCCCTGGATTCCAGTGGCAACCGGACTCCAGCTAGGACCGCCCCGTGGGCTCCACAATCATCACATTTCCCATTTCCACAACTCCTGATGGGTCGGCGGGACAGTGCATCAGCATTTACATGCTTCACACCGGGTCGGTGTTGGATCTGCTTCTGCTCCAACCCGAACTCTGATAAGTGTGCTAACCACCGACCTATCATGCCTTCAGCATCCTTAAAATTAAGTAACCACCTCAAGGAGGAATGGTCAGTCCTCAGCGTGAAATCTGAGCCCCACAAAAAATGTTTATATTTCTTTGTGTAAACAATCACTGCCAAGAGTTCCCTCTTGGTGGTACAGTAATTCCTCTGTGACTTGTTCATGGTGTTGCTAGCAAAAGCAATGGGAACTTCCTTTCCGTCTTGGACCTGACTCAAAGCAGCTCCAATGCTCTCATTGCTGGCATCAGTATCCAGGATGAAATGACCGGCGGCTGTCGGATATTTCAACACTGGTGTTTCAACAAAGAGTCTTTTGATGGATTCAAAAGACTCGTCTTGCTCTTTTCCCCATGGAAAAACTTCCTTACGCCTACCAGGTGTCCAATGAGACAGTGACTGGATAGGATAGCTCACCTGGGCATAGCCTGGTAAGAAATCTCGATAATACGAGCAGAACCCGAGGAATGAACGGACATCCTTGGGACACCTGGGTTTTTCCCACTCCGTCACACTTCGGATCTTCTCCGGGTCTGCTTTCACCCCCTGTGTGGAAATGATTCTTCCCAGATAATTAATATCTTTCTTAAACAACTGACATTTCTTAGGTTTTAATTTCAACCCATTACTCATTATCCTCTGGAGGACTTCTTCCAGGTTGTCTAGACAACCTTGGAATGTTTTTCCGAAGATAATGACGTCATCTAGATAAACTAGACATTTCTTCCATAGAAGATCGCTCAGTAATGTCTCCATCATGGCCTCGAAGGTGGCTGGCGCATTGCACAACCCGAAGGGCATGACGTTGTACTGGAACAATCCTACATGGCTCGAGAAGGCCGTCTTCTCCATGTCGGCAGGCTTCATTCCGACCTGCCAGTACCCAGACTGTAAGTCTATGGTACAGTACCATTCATTCCCTCCTAGGGAGTCAATGGTTTCATCAATCCTCGGTAGAGGATATGAGTTCTTCTTTGTCATCCCATTCAGTTTCCTGTAGTCAATACAGAACCGTATGGTCCCATCTTTTTTTGTGACCATACAGACTGGACTGCTCCAGGGGCTGGAACTGGGTACAATAACATGATCCTTAATCATCTTATTGATCTCAGTTTCTGCTACCTCCTTCTTCTTCAGAGGTAGCCTACGGTAAGGAATTTTAAAGGGGGAACTTTCCCCCACGTCAATTCCGTGTAGGACTTTATCAGTTCGTCCTAAGGGTTCTCCGGGGAACGCGAAGGCCCTTCGGCAACGTTTTAACATTACCCGAAGGTCCCTCTGCTCCTTCGGATCTAGTTCCGAAGCATCTAGAATTAGCTTTTCTAATTCCTCTTCGATTACGGCCGTACCTGGCGGCTCTTCGGATGGCAACCCCAAAAGGCTGCTGGTGACCGCCTCCGCGAGTACCACACTGCCTACTTTAGCGCCTTTCTGGAGATATACCATATGAACACCAGGATTGGAAATGGGGACAAGGGTCCATTGGGCATTTCCCACCAACGTATCAGCAGATTCCAACCCGAGGGATTGGAGATAAGCTACGTCGGGTTCCATGACCCCGGCCCTTCCTCTTAGTTCAGAGGAAGCGCTTATTAACACATCACATGTGGTTCCCGGTGGAAGTTTCACCGTCTGTGCGACACTTGCTACACTACTGATAACTCTCAGCACACATTGTGCTTTGATATTATAGGGACTCTGTATGGACAATTCACCTGTCTTCGGGTTCAACATCATCCCGAACAGGTCGGCAAAGTCCATCCCTATAATGCCATCATCCTCGATCTCAGCAATGGTTGGGGAGAATACAAACTCCTTCCCCACCACCGAGATACACAGGAAAGTACGTCCAAACGTCCGCAATCTGCTACCGTCGGCTGTGCACGCATTTACCCTCATTTTAAGGTCATCATTTGTGCCCAGCAGAAGAGTGTAGAACCTCCGAGAGATGATGGAGTGGCTGGCTCCAGTATCTATCAGAAATTCCCCGACTCTACCCTTCACAGAAGCGGCTAAATACCACCTTTTTCCTCCATTCAATGAAGGGTTACTAGTGAACTTCTGTAAGTCACTCTCAGTACCTAGATCTAATCCACGCCCTCTTATGTATTCCAGGCAAGGGTGATCTAGGGGGAGCCTGGTTCCACAAACCATTGCACTATACTCCTCCGCATCAGCACCGGGTTTCCCCGACTCACTTCCCGAATGTATGACTGGAATGCTGATGGCCCCGGCCCCAGGGTTCCCAAGCTGCGCCTGCTTGTCCCCCATATGTCCGGGCGTCACTACTGAGTGTGAACTTACTCCCATTCCGTCAGGAGTATCATGGCATATTTCCTTCGGGATCTCTGAGTCGCCTTCCTCAGGGATCCCCTTTAATTTTCCGAGTTCTTTCCGGAGAATCGCATCACAGGTTTCTCAGCTGTGCATGAGGAGGCGTAATGCCCCTTCTCCTGACATCTGTAACATGTTACAGTACTCAGTTCGGGTTTAACCCTCCTTTCCTCTTTCTTATCAAACATCGCCATCATACGCTGCATCATGGCTTCTACCAATCCGAGGGACTGGTCAGGCTCCGATTTCTTCGGAACATTGGGTTCTGGTGGACCCGAGGGAGGTTTGGAAGGGATTTTTGAATGGTCCCCTGGAGGTTTCTCTGGCTTTTTGCTAGAGGATGATTTGTCAAAAGGTTTCCGCCTTTTGTTATCACCGGACTTTTTGTCCCGGCGCTTCCCACTGAAGGCTACCGCCCCAATGGTCTCCTCTCCTTCGGTATCCTCACCCGAGGATCCCCCGCTGCTACTATAGTCAACTACCGCTGACGTTCGGGATTGGTTAGGCACCAATCCGGCAAGAAGAACTTTCTTCTTCTCATGACCATCTATGGCTAAAAATAGATCAGCTAGGGAGGAATCGCTTTTCCAAGCTTTTCTGGTTAGTTCCTGATGATCAGGGTCGCTCAGTCCGCTAATAAACCGGACAAAGAGAGTCTCGATGTAGTAATCGGCGTCTCTAGCCCATTCGGGTCTTGCCTGATGCAGAATCCGTTGAAGCTCTAGACCATATATCTTTGGGGACTCTTTTGGCTTCTGGGTTCTTCCCTTGAAGACCAACCAGTGATCCACGGTCACCAGGTTCCCAAAGATATATACAGCAGTACTTTCGAGCTGATCATATGTACCCGAAGGGCCATATGTACTTCTCCATTGGGAGACTGCTGACTTACCTGGCCCATCATTTAGCCAGATCACGAAGGCTCCTAACGAGTCTTCTTTAGACCACCCATTGTATTTGCAGTCATCCACAAATATTTGGTATTCATCCTTCCAGGGTCCTTTCCCTTTGTAGGATTTAGTGATCCGGGCGGTCCGTCGGGCACCCCTGGTGACCCCTTCTATCAGCTGATCCGATAGATTCCGGCTCCAGTCCATTATTTCAGTGGCATCCTGTCCCCGGCTATAGCTATCTAAGCCAAGGCTCTTGATACAAGGATCAGTATCATAAACCTGTCTCAATCCGGGAGCCATTGAGGTTCTTCGGGTCAATGGTCGGACTGGAGAGACTGGTTCGCACCCGGGAAACCGGGTAGGTCGAGGGCGAGAAGTGGTACCCGGATAAGGGGGAACACTCCCGGTGGTTGTTTGGTCATGGGTTTGGGGTCTAGGCCGACTTCCCTGACCATTTGTGGGTCTAACAGGACTATCAGTACGGGGGTACTGTCGGTTCTGATCCCTAGACCATCCAGCAGAAGGTCCTTCCACTGCTCTCCTGCCTTGGGTGGCATGCCCCCGGGTTTGATTTCCCGGAGTTCTCCCTTCTCGGGTCTCTGCCTCCTGGTTATGATGAAAAATCAGGTCACCCCAATTATCATAACCATACCACCCCCCCTGTTGATCCTCATGGGTGGTGGTGTTCTTGCTCGTACCCGAAGGGGGTGGAACAGCTCCATACTGAGATGGACTATCCCCAGCGAAGGGGTTCAAGGTGTCATAACTATCGACTCCCGGCGCACTTCCCGCGGAATATGCCGTCGGATCGATGGTTACCGAAGGTCCCGTCGGAGCAGGGGGAGCAGATGTATAGTAGACATCTTTCTCTACCTGTCCTCCGGAAGGGTATCGGGTGGCGGGCTTTAGAACTCCTTGGAGTGGAGGGTTCTCCACTCCTTCCCCAGGGGTGAGGGTCACCTCTGGGTCAGGTACCTTCTGGTTACCTAGGTAGAGTTCCAACTCTACTCGTCTAGCTTCCAGTATAGATACCGCCTTCATGCCCTCTAGTTTCTTCTGATCTAACTCTTCGTTTGCTTCTAGGATAGCGGTTCTTACTGCCTCATTGTCTTCCACCTGCTGGTTGCGAGCGTCCTTGGCGGCGTGCCATTCCCTAGAGTATCTTTCTAGGTCCGCCTGATACTGTTGTTGACAGGCATAAGACTTCCGGTTAGCTTGACCTAACTCGGATAATCTTTTCTTTTCCGCTTTCAGGGTTTCCTGATTTTTCTCCATCTGGTCTTTCACCAGTTGGTTGTCACGGGTCAACTGATCCGTTCTCCACTCCATATCCTGATGGACCTGTCTACTCTCTAGGATGTACCTATTCCTTTCAGAGATCAACGAAACCAATTCGTCGTGCAGAGCATCGTACTGCTTGTTCATTTCTTCCTTGTTCCGGTACTCGTTGTCCCGGTCCAAGGTGTCGTCCTGATCAAGATCAGGTTGGGTCCCGACGATGGGACCTCCTTCGGGTACGACCCGAAGGGGTTGTGGCGGTATTTCTAATACCGTCGGGTCCAGAAAGGAGCCCTTCTGGTTCGCCCTTTTCTTTCCTCCGGGGAAGAAAACGGAGTCAGTCGTGTTGAACAAAGAACGCCCAGTGTTCAACATGATTTGGCCCTGAGTGGCAATGAAGTTCGGTGTGAACCCCCTCGCTTCCTCCGGTTCCATCTGGTCCACTCGGGTGGACTCCAGTTCTCCTTCTTCCAAAGTCGCTCCTGGATTTAAAGCTCCTTCGGTTTCACGCATGAAACCCTCGAAGCTGGTCGGAACAACTGGGTTGTTCCGCTCCGGGACGTTACCGTCCCCATACTCTCCTACTCCGGCCAGGTTCACCTGACTGCTACTTCGAAACTGATCCTGGTCACGGCACCAGTGTAGTGGTTCGGAATCTCAGAAAGAGAACAAGAACGTCAGTTTCCAAGTGCGAAGTAGAAAGCGTGGTTTATTCAACGTATCCCTATTACAATTGAATCTAGTCTTAACCCGAAGGGTAAGACGAAGCAGTCCTGGTTCAATCTAGCGATTGGGGTAGGGTAATGCGGGGAGTCAGCCGGGCCTGCACTGACTGGCGACTATACGAGGAGGGGAGGTTTATATACCCCCTTTGGATGTGAAATGAACATGGTCACGTGTCGGTTGGCTCCCGCCTGAAACGTGGTGCGCAGTACCCGAGAGAGGACAGTCGCCCCCTCTGGGATACCGCCCACACTAACGCCAGGCGGGAACAACCCGAACTTAATCCTCCTCGGTCACCTGGATATAAATGATTACCGTAGTAAACCCCTACAGTACCCTCAATAATATAGGACATTCACTTTGGTGTGGTGTTTTAGTTTGTAGGTATGCACCATGTCAACCAAGTAGCTTCTAATAGCACACTAATCTGTGTTTAAAATCTATTTGCTATGAAGTTCGTCCTGTCAATGTAGTTTGCGTCCTCAACGCGAGGAGGAGGTGCGTGAGGGGGCTGCCCTGGATCCACGTGGTGAGCAGCAAACGCATCCACGTCGTCGTCGTCCAGAATGGGGACCCCGTATTTTATTGCCAGGTTGTGCAGTACCGCGCACGAAACAATAATTTTGCCGCATCTCTCTGGGGAGTGGAAAAGATATCCCCCATGACCATCAAGTACTCTATAAAGGATGTAAAACAGGCATATATACTATGTAAATAAATTAATGGGTCTTTTAAAAATAACTCTATTACGTACGGGGACTAATAATTAATTTTGCTTATCATTATTTCATAAACATATGAACATACTACCCATTTTTAATTTTACCAATAATTTATGGCCTTTGTTATTATAATACTAGTGTGCCTTATTTTAGTATAAATAAAAAACAATATTTTTATTTTTAAATTGCAATCACTTATTATATTAAATTTTTTTTTTATCCACTCAGATATATTTACCTCCACCTCTGTTTTAATAGCCCAAAAGACTGCTCCACCAGAGCTCTTGTGGAACGATGCCACCGGTTGTAATCCACGTCATGAACGTCACCGGGATGCAGTATTGGGGTGAACAGGTTCTTCCTGTTCCCATATCTTTAAAACATTTATTAAAACATGGTTAATTATTACATTTTACAAGTGAAACAAATTTTTCATACATTTGGTAACATTGTTCATTTTAAGCACTGCAACTAACACCAAAAAAACTAATTTTTATCCCTTTTCTGTACTTACGTATACGTATTTCATATCAATTTTCAAATACTCTTTAATTTAGGTGGCGTTCAATCTCAAAAAAATAGGACGAGTGCTGCACCAAATATTTATATTTAACCAATCTAAAGTATGGACTAAGTTTTATTATCATTAATTTATGTTATGTATTTCTATATTCGACATATGTAGTAAGTAAATAGATAAATATCATATATATGTTATATTCATTAACTCAATTCGTACCCAGAGTCACCCAAAATGAAGTATGGGTCCAGTCCGTTGTTTATTCCGACCTGGTTCACTTGTGACTGGTTATATATGAACCCATCCCCGGCGGATCCACCCCATGTAGGGTCCACGTAGGTGAAGGCCTTTGTAGCGTCACATATCATCTGAAATGGTATTTTATTTTCCAAAATTGAAAAATACAATACTCACATTTTTTAATATGGTAATAATGTACCAAAAAAGGTGTTAACCCACTTATAAAAAATACAGAAGCAAATTTAACCAATACTTTGTGACCAAATTTTACCATTATTCCTATACTATTTGTATAGCCATACTGATATATTGAATAGGAACAGTTCATAATTATTTTATATATAAAACAATATAAATGTTAAGAATTATGTATACCATGGCATTGATGGAATGATATCCATGACGGTTAATGTACGCTCCATCATTTATCACGGGGGTTTTTATTGGAAAGTGGCAGCCATCCACACAGCCTATTACTCGAGGGTGGCCCTTGAGCTGTTGGAAATCGACTGCAATCCTGAGTTTCTCGACATTGGTGTGGGGCCACACGATGTATCTGTCTGACTCTTCATACAAAAAGTCAGACACAGAAGCCACGGAACGACTTACAGTAGATTTGCTCAGGCCCTGATAATCCCCTACTACCGAGTAATTACCGCCTGTTGCGAAATAGCGCAAAGCCAAACAGAACTGTATAGAGAAGAAATAGTTAAAATTAATAAAAGGAAAATTATTCAATTTTTTATCAATTTTTAAACATGTATGTAATTATGAATTTTAACATAATATACAAAGCACTGTTATTTATAAAACTATATGAATAACACATATGGTAAGGCATAAGCTATGTACGAAATTCAAACGCACGTGCTATACAGAAATTAATCAACCAATTCTGTACCATAAATATTCAACTTACACGGTCTTCTAGCTGTACACCACATCCTGTGTAATTCGTGAAGTTAGAATAGTCTATCAATAGTGCATCCACACACGCCTTAGACAGTCTATAGCGCGCTTGGAACTTATCTTCATAGAACTCCTCCATTGGGCTTATTTGAGTGCGGTACTCACGTTGTCTTCTTCCCATCACATCCAAAGGCAGTCCGTTGTTCGCCATGGTGTTGCAAAGAGTGAGGCCGTCTCAGGGATCCAATTTAGCAGGTGGAGAAACACCGGTGTGTCGCGCATGGTCAGTTAGGGGTATATCAGAAATGCAAATCAACTTGCACTTGACCTATACGCATCATTGAGCAGTATCCAGGCACTATGACATTACACTTACCACTGGTAACTTAACTTACGTGTACGTAACACTTACGTATGCCAAACATGAAGTTAAGTATGGTTATAAAAATAGTGAATAAAAAATATAAATTTTTTAAACATTTATACTCAATAATGTCAACACAGGTTCATAAACATAATATGAAATCCCAACAAAATTAGTCACTTCAACATTCATTATTAACACAACATAACATATATTTTTAATTTGTAGAACACCTCTAGTAGGTGTCCTAGGATTTCGTATAGAGACGCAAATATATTGACTTACATACACGTAAATATCAATAATTTCCGTATACGAACAATTTACGTATGCACTAATAGTGATGCAGAAATGCGATATTTACGAATGCCTACCACTCCTAAATCATCCATATACGTTACTACACCTTTACGTACACGTAACCCTGGAGCAACAGAAACCCCCAAATATGCTTATTTTACGTATACGTATCTGTGGAGCAACAGACCCCAGGAAGCATGTATACACCAAGGACCGGGGGTGCTGATCAGAGAGGGATGCCTTATCAACATAGGGGAAATATGTCGATGGAGGATGAGGCAGTGTTCCAAAGCAATCCAGCAATTAGAAGATTGGGGATTGATGCAGTACCGAATGACGTGGGGAACTCTAGAGCAGTAGATTATGCTTTGAGTCAAGCTGATATACCGTTGAGAACGGGGATGACGGCTGTGAAGAAGCAGGCTATCAAGATGAAGCAGTATGATGGCTCAGTTCCATGGAGGAAATGGTTCACACGATTTTCAGCAGATATGCGACATAATAGCTGGGAAGGGGATGAGTGCCTTGCAGCTTTGTCGTGGTGTCTGCGGGATGGTCCTGGTGATCCCGCCCTAACGAGCTTTGAATTAAGCGGGGGTAGAACGTACAAGGGATTGGTGGAAACAGCTTCTTGGGCTTTGGGTTCCACATCCGGTGCGGATCCCGCATCTGAACTGGAAGCAAGGGTTCAGAAGCCCGGTGAAGGGCACAGACAGTTTGGAATGGCTCTCCGAGTGCTAGCAGCAGAAGCATTTGAATCTATGAGTCCGAGTGATCCATGGCTGGTGAGGAAGTTGTCCAGCCTGTATATAGATGGACTTAGGGACGAAAGATTGTCAACCGAGATTGCTTCGCAGTGGAAGACCACTATGTCGCTAGCAGACATCTTCGAGCTCACAGAAGATGCTCTAAGAAAGAGGAAGTTATTGAAAACTGTGGAGGCAGCTCCTGTAGCTGGAATCGAGATACCTGAAGTGGTGCATTGAAAACCATGATCGGAAAAGTCATGGATGAGCGTAGTAAAGCTGAGAAGGCTGAAAAGGTCGCAACTCGTGGTCGCGTAAGGGGAAACCCAACAAAGACACGAAATGTTACAATTGTGGGAAGAAGGGTCACTTTGCAAGGACATGTTGGTCCAAGGATACTAAGAATGTATCATCGGTTGAGAAACAAAAAGATGGACCCTCTTCTGACCAAAGCCCACCGCCGACGGAAAACTAGTAGGGGTTGTTGTCGATGACAAGATAACAACCCCGCCTGTGATTGTCAAAGGTACTGTCGAAGGAAGATCAAAAGATTTCATTTCATTGGAGCCGCTGGGGTTAGCCGCACCTGAGTCTGATCCGCCAGGTGGAGATGGGCCCCAGGGAACGGACGAGAGAGGTGTTGAAGATTTAGCTCATCTGGACACCGTCCGTAGAATTGAGTTGGGGGAAGAAGTAGAAAGGTTTTGTGCTTCGCGACTCAAACCCAACGATCCTATAGTTAAGTTTCTCAACTCGAGGGGATATGACTTGGGCGGTGACACTGGAATCCAGAGATTTGCCTTAAAACCTTCCCCTTTACAAGGGAAGAGATGGTATTTGCCTGTGCAGATTCAGGGTTGCTTGGGGGAATTTCTGATCGATACTGGAGCTAGCCACTCCATGATGGGTCATCATTTCTTCAAGAAGCTGGCAGGTCTGCCGACTAGCCCTGTGGGGCCGGGGTCGGTTAGAAGTGCTGATGGATCTCATATGCGGACACATGGTAGACAGGTGATACCCTTTTGGGTGAATCAACATTCATTTGTTGTTTCAACAACTGTAGCTGAACTGACGGATGAGGGAATCTTGGGAGTGGATTTTTGTTCTCTGTATGGTGCTGTATTGGATAGTGTGACAGGGGAGCTCACTTTTCGATATCCACAAGAGATGAAGGTCCAGTGTGTGCTCCGCCGGATTTCAGGCGTCTCATCTGTCTCTCAGACAGTCCGAATTCCTCCTCGCCATGTATGCAATGTAGTTGTATACTGCCGGGATATGGAATTTGACCGCATGGGGGTGGTGGAACCTAATCAAGAGCATTTGAGTAAGCTAGGGTTGGTTTCCACCAGTGCCCTGCTGCAGAGTTCAAGACGAACAGTAGTGCCAGTCAGTAATATGACTTTTCAGGATGTGTACCTGGAAAAGGGGACGACCTTTGGGGACGTAACATATGCTGATGTGGTAGGAAGAGCTGACTCACCGGAGGTAGAGTTAGCGGCGAAAAGAGCAGTTGAACTAGGAGCTTTGGATCCATCTGCTATGCCAGTGGTGTTGCAAGACACTGGAGAGCAGGATAGGAAGGAAGGCTATGGATTACCACTGCATCTTTTACCATTAGTGACAGATAGCCACCTGGAGAAGGATGAGGACAAAGGGAGTCTGGCTCAATTGTTGTGTGAGAATGCAGACTTGTTCTCTGCTCCAGGAGAGCAGTTGGGTAGAACCGACCGAGTAACTCATCGGATAGACACCGGTTCTAGCCCGCCGGTACGCTTGCCCTACCGGCGTCTACCTTTGTCTAAGAAACAGGCATTGGAGGATGAGGTGGACAAGATGTTAGGGGAAGGGATAATAAGGCCTTCTGATAGTCCATGGGCTAGTCCAGTGGTAATGGTTACCAAAAAGGATGGCACCTGTCGGTTCTGTATAGATTACAGGAGACTGAATGGGATTACAAGGGAGAATGCCTATCCCTTGCCGCGCATTGATGAAAGTCTAGATTCCTTGGGTGGCAATCACTGGTTTAGTACCTTAGATCTGCAGTCAGGATACTGGCAGATTGGAATGCACCCAGAGGATAAGGAGAAGACAGCGTTCACAACCCATAGGGGGTTGTTTGAGTTCAATGTGATGCCATTTGGCTTGTGTAACGCTCCGGCTACATTCGAGAATTATGATGGAAACAATGCTGAGGGGCTTGTTGTGGAAAAACTGTCTGGTATATCGGGACAACATCATAGTTTTCGGGAAGACTCGGGAAGAGTGTCTATCAAATTTGACCATGGTGATGGATCGACTGAGATCCTATAACCTGAGACTGAAAGCTAAGAAATGCAAGTTCTTCAGGCGATCAGTGGAATATCTGGGCCGAATAGTAAGTGGCACAGGTATTTCGGCGGATCCAGGGAAACTGGAGGCAGTAGCGAGTTGGGCAACGCCAAAAGATCAGAAGGAAGTAAGATCGTTTTTGGGTTTTTGCTCGTACTACCGTGATTTCATTCCCGGATTTGCTGAGGTGTCGGCTCCCTTGCAGGCGCTAGTAGTAGGCAAGAGGAAAGGAATGTTGAAGCTACCACCGTTTATTTGGACGGAACTAGCTGAACAGGCTTTTCAGAAGCTGAAGGAGTTATTTACGGTAACTCCTGTATTGAGCTATCCTACTGAGGGTGATCAGTTCATCCTGGACACCAATGCTAGTAACGACACTATAGGCGCTGTCTTGTCCCAGGTGCAGGATGGGAAGGAAGTGCCCTTAGCATTTGCTAGCAACAGCTTGAGTAAGACTCAACGCAATTATTGTACCACCAAGCGAGAGTTGTTGGCCATAGTAGTGTATACGAAGAAATTCCACCATTATTTGTATGGTGGGAATTTTATTCTGCGTACAGACCATTCATCCTTGAGATGGCTCCTTAATTTTAAGGAAGCAGATGGGATGATGGGTAGATGGATCTCCGCGTTGTCTGAACTGGGAATAGAGAATACCCAGATTCAGCATCGGAGCGGAGTGAAGCACGTGAATGCGGATTGCTTGTCAAGGAGACCAATCCGAAGATGTGCAAGATTGGACTGTGAGGATTGTGGCATACATAACGCGTTGGTGGCTCCAATAATGAATTTTGATCCAGCCTGGGAAGAGAACTTGGTGTTCTGGTCGGCGGAGTCCATACTTGAAGCTCAGCAGGAGGACGAAGGTATCAATGTGATACGGAATCTGATCCTGGAGAGAGCTGCTTGTCCCGTCAGACCTGCTCTGTCATTGGAGTGTGTGGAAGTGAGGAACTTAGTAGGCCAATGGTCGCAGTTGGTAGTGCGAGACGGCCTATTGTGCAGATGGAAAACTCTTGAAGGCAAAGCCAGGAGGAGGCTACAGATAGTCCTGCCGGCTTCTCTGAGATGGGAAGTATTTGAGTTTTTCCATGGTCATCACACTTCCGCTCATTTTGGCAGGAAACGGACTTTGGACAAACTAGCGAGGAGATATTACTGGCCGAGGATGTCTAAGGATGTAATACGTTGGCTGATGGAATGCCCGACGTGTTGCCTGGTAAAGCCGGGCCCTGGGAAAGGTAAAACATCTCTCAGACAAGAATTGTTCGGAGTCAGATTTGCGAGGATAGCCATTGATATAATCACTGGCTTCCAGACTACTCCAAACTCCAACGTGTGCATGATGGTAGTACAGGACTACTATACCAAGTATGTGAAGGTGATCCCAATGAAGGATCACACGGCATTAACCTGCGCACAAGCTTTGGTTAAAGAGTGGGTACTAACATTTGGTGCACCTCTCATGCTACATTCAGACCAGGGTAGAGAGTTTGAATCGCGTCTCTTTCAGGGGATGCTGGAAGAATTGGCCATAGTGAAAACACGCACTAATCCTTACCGACCGCAGTCGGATGGGATGGTTGAGAGGTTCAACCGTACGTTGATTCAGGGGTTGACAACACTGGTTAATTCTAATCAGGATGACTGGGACACGTTTTCCCAGTATGTGGCCCATGCTTACAACGGTACAGTGCATGCTTCTACTGGCTGCACTGCTAACAGTCTGGTATTTGGATCTGAAATCATAATGCCTGCGGATTTGGTCTTTGGCAGTGTGCTGCGGAGGAAGGATGTCCCATGCCGAGTGGCATTTGCGGAATCTCTACGCAGGGAATTGCGAGAAGGCTATGCATTGGTGAGAGGCCACTTGAAGAAAGCAGCCATCCATCAGAAAGTGGGATATGATACAGGCTTGAGAGAAAGGAAGTATGTAGTTGGACAGAAGGTGGTGAGATTGAAACCACCTGTGCATGGAAAAATCTCGAAGGGTTGGGATGGGCTGTTTGAGGTAACAAAAGTAATATCTGATGTTACTGTGTTGTTGAAGGATGTGCGAGGCAAGATAGTTGCAGGCCATGTGGATCGCCTGAAGCCTTGGCTAGGTCGCCGACCCGGCGATGAGGATGAACCTTTGGTAGAAGTGCCAATGCCCCAACCCAGGTGGGTGCGTAAGAAACAGGTTACGGCACCCCCGCCTACGAAGAAGACTAGAAAAGCAACGCCAGCTAAAAAGGTCAATGGTAGGAAGAAGAAGAAGTCAGTTACAGCAAAGGAGGCTAGAGAAGTTCCTCGGGTAATTGAGAAGAAGAAGCCCCATGGACCCATACGTAGAAGTGCTCGTATAGCGGGTCGAGGTGCTGTTACGTAAAAGCCGCGGGGCTGGGTTGGTTTGTTATGGTTACCTGGAATAGTTCGGGTTTCCATGGACTCACCCGGTAAACCCCGGAAAGTTGCGTAACTGGTGCTGATTGTCAAAAACACAACGAGAAATACCGGATTTTTTTCTTTAAGCTTTGTGACGGGAATAATGGTGGAAGTAACCAGTAGATGGCATTGGGGTACCCAACGTTCTGCTTTACTAAAGTTAGTTTTGAATGTTTACATTCTATGGTCTGTGAGTTGGTTTCCCATTTAGTACTTGTCGTGATGGTTTCGGATTAAAATCCAATTAACTAAGTCGGTAATTTTTCTAAGGATGGAATGAGAATCCTAAAAGAAATACTTTGTGAAAAAGGACGGGTGTAGAATTCGTTCTAGTAACACGAGAATAGGACTCGTAAGTCTTCCGAATTTGTTCGGACCACCGAAGGAATTTACTTTGACACGTATATGTTTACTATGTTTTGTTTAAAGTGCGTTCTAAAGTTCATATGCTACAAATGATACAGCTTTGACGAACTAAAGAATTGCTATTGCTTGAAATAATATGTGTAAAATAGTATCCGAGATAACCCGGCGAAGATTGCAACTACTACGCAGTTTACTTCGTTACCCGGTTTTCTTCGGATAATACCGGATAACTTCCTCGGGAAGGGCTATCCGGTACCGATGATCCTTTGCGCTTGGATGCGCACGCACGCTGGTTTGGCGCGGAAAGCGTCAGTCCTGCACATACCGTTGGAGAGGGTGGATGCGAAGGCACCTCTCTCCGCGTATGTTAAACAGCAGTTAATCATCTATACTGCTCTACATGTGAGGGAGAGAGGAGACACTAAAGTGAGGTAGTACAGGAGGACACTTTTGTAACAATTTTCCTGATTTTACTACTCATTTAAGCTCATTTGAGAGTGGGCTCCTCTGGGCCGCCCTCTGTTTAGTTATCATGGCGGATGGCTATCCGACGGGCAACTCCTGTAGAAGGAGTCACTCGACGGAGGTTACCCCTCTATCGCAGGACGAGAGGGAATTGTTAGCTTTGGGAGACCTGGAGTCTACAGCTCCGGTCGATTGTAATCTTCAAAAACAATTCAGTGAAGCGGATTTACCGAAATTCGTGTATCAACCACCGAGTAAGATGAAGAACAGGGGTGTGAAACGCCGGAATGGCAGTGATATCTCCGAGATAAGGAAAGCTGAACAGGTTAGAACCACACAGTATCTCCTAGCTCGGGGAGCACATGTAAGGAAACTGATAGATATGGGTTTGTCAGTGGCGCAAGCTAGGGGGTTCGTGTCAGGCCCGGGGTTGAAAGGACTCGAAGCCGGGGGATTTCCCTTGTTCCAGGTTGGGAATATTGCGTCACCACCTTCTTCGGGAGTAACCCGAACTGACCCGAACATGCCCGGGATACCGGTGCACTCGGTCAGTGACGCTCCAGTGGGTGTTCCTTGGGGTTCTATGTCGTATGACCGTGCGGATGGTTTGCATCCGGTTCACGGTAAATTTGTACCCGATTGGAATGCCCCTAAACAGTCTACCCCGGAGCGTATTCCAACCATGGCAGTCATGCATTTGGCAGCTACATTCCGGAAATTTGATCCTGATGATGTAATTCCTGGGAGTAAGTATATGTCCGAGAATTAGATAAGTTCAACGAGAGGAAATGTACCAAGCTATTCAGAACTCCTTCTAATAATTCTAAGTCCAAACCCTACACGGGGGAGATTACTGGGGAGATAGGGAGCCGAGCTAGGCTACCCTCCTATGAGGATACAGAGAGGGATATGGAATTCTGGTTAGAACATACTAGTTCAGGGGCACATCAAGCCTACAAGTTTTGGGACGAGGTTATAAAGCAAAGTATGGGGACATACAGGGCTGCCGACCTCTCCAACGAGGATAGAAACCGTATGAAATGGGCCTGGATGACATTTGTCCCGCCAGGTATGCCTACCTATAAATCCGGGAGGGGCTGGAGAATAGGTTCGGGGCAGTGCCCATTCAACGAGTGTATGGATAGAAGTCCAGTGGCTGAGTATTTGGACCTGTACCAGTTCGCACGACATCTAGTGGAGTTCCACGGGCACTCCAAAATGATGTGGCAGTGCCGGGCCAAGTCTAATCGCTCAGCTAAATGTATGAAGGATGGTGAACCTTTCAGCACATCTAGAAAGGGTTGTATGGTAAGACACTTAGTGGATGTACACCATATGAAGGCTGAAACTGCCATGTCCAATCTAGATATTCTCGAGAATTGTCCGGAGGCTTTAGGACTCACGGACAGGGAAAAGTGTGTGAGGGTACGACAGGGGTTGGCATACACCTTGGTGTTCAACCATAACCCGAGATGGTTGTGGCTGAATCGAAAGGCGTGGCCATACTACATTCAGGACTTTCCAGAGAAAGCCGCTGATTATCGTAGTAAGATGGAGTTGGTCACTCCTCCCAAAGGTAAAGTCTTGTCTGAAGGTAAAACAGTGGACCATGGAGTGCACACTCCTGTCTCTGTTGCCGTAGGACAGGTGAAAGCCACAGGTTCGGAGGAGTCCTCAGCTTCTGCTGGGTTGGACTCATCACCTGATGGTCGATCCACCCCAACCAAGAGACGTACTCCAGGGTCTTCCTGTGGATTTAGTGGGAACACTACTGAATCTAATGAGGAGGGTTCTGGCGGATCATTACCGAGGGTTGCTGTTAGCCCAAGGCAGGCCATAGAAGAGAGAATGGTAAAAGACCTGTTAGCTTCTCCTGTAGAGGAGGAGGATGACTGTGTATTTGTGGGACAGGAGGTAATACCTCCTACCACACTCTCTGAGGCTGGTGGGAACCCGGGATTGTCAAGGAAGATATTGAAAACAGAAAATACTTCCACTGATGGTCAAGGGTATGTAACAGGGAAGATAAAGTCAGTAAGTGGGAAAGAGGATTCCAAAACTAAGACAATCTATAGAACGATTGATTTCCAATCTGAGGGAGACGATTGGGTGGATCATAAGTTCACCCCACCCACAGGCAGGGCTCAATCGAATAAAATTGATATGGGAAAGGGACAGGAGATTGGTCGTAGGCTATCCTCCGTTCCATCACCATCTACCTGTATGGGGGGTCTCTCATTGAATTCTCCATCACCTGGGGTGGGTGAGGAAGAGATGTGTTTAGAATCGGTCACTCTGCCTAAGCTGACTGGTGATATTGATCACCCTGAGAATGTTAGTATCAGGAATCTTCTAAAAGAACAGTATGTCACTGGACTCAAGAGTTCATTTGACACACTGGATCTCGCTTGTCAACTAGCTCTGCAAGGAGCTAGGGCTCAAGCTGAGCAATTGGTAAAGGAAAGTCGTTTGGCCGAGTTAGAGAAAGTGGAGACTGCGAAAGCAGAACTCCTGTCTAAAATGTCCAAAATGACTGAGGAGAATGAAGCCCTCAAACGACAGTTGGGACAACGGGATGACATGGTAGCAACCTTTAGCAGAATAGTAGACGATTTGAGATTGAACATTGAAAAATCTCGTATGGAAAGTCAATTTTTAATTGATGGTCTCAAAGTCAAGCTGGATCGCAGTAAGGATATGGTCAGTGCTGCCTGCACTGAAATTAGTCTGAAAACTAAAGTTATTTCGAAATTAGAACACGAAATTGGTGGTCTAACGGAGAAATTTTCTGGCTTTAGGAAGGAAGCTCAGCGGAACGATGACTTTTATGAGGAGTTGGCTGAGTTTTTCGAAGATTGCTATGAAATCCCATTGTCAAGTTGGTACGACGAGAGTGTGTACAGGGTTGAACGGGGTTCCGCCCCTCTTCCCTTAGGATTTGACGGTGATGCATACGCACAAAGGTTGAGAGCTGACTCTAGGGTTAGTAATATCCCTCGGAGTCCTCCTCCTTCACCTGCAGAGGAGGAGACGTACCTGGCCGACTGCAGTTACGTGGCTGCCTCCTCCATGGCCTCTGGGTCATCGGAGTTGGTTGCTATGACGCCTGTTCCTGTGACGTCCGTGCCTGTGACGTCTGTTCCTGTGACGTCTGTTCCTGTGACGTCGGTTCCTGTGACGTCTGTCTCTGTGACGTCCACCTCTGTGCCGTCTGCTGCTAAGACGATGCAGTATACTACAATGGGGGTGGACACAACCGTGTCTTCCCTTGAGACTATGGATACTCCCGCCGGGGTGTCCACTCTTGCGAGGATGGTGGTGAATGAACTGGAGACAGAGTCGCCCAGCTCGGCACCTGTCTCAACACCAATACTCGACGCCACCTCTTGTCAGTCACCTTACGGGAGGGGCTACAGGATTTTTCCAACCCTCAAAATATCACCTTTTTCAATATAAATATGAGAAATTAAGCTTTTCCTTTACGTTTTTCTGACTGGTATGTGATATTTACCTTGTTAATTAGTATAAATGTGTAATTTCTGGGAATTAACTTTTATTATTATAAGAAAAACGGTATTATGTAGCTAAAAACAGCCCAAAAGGTATGTCCCCTGACCAATATTACACTTGGGCAGATGTTTTATCATGTTTTTATATTCACTAACATACTTTCACTTCACTTTTCTGAAATTATATGGTGAAGGCAATATAAAATTAATATTTCCTCTTTTTTTAATTATTTCCTACTTCTCCATAGTAGGTTAAGAATAGGTTCCCACACATACAATATCATTACAGCAACTTCATGATTATTTTATTCATAGTAATAAAATGCTGGGACATAATGTTTTGACATAAAAGCCATCTACTATAACCCATATATTTGTATGATCAAAATAGAATTACAATAAGAATTATATCCCCTTGCTTTAGAGCTTCAAAAATCAATCAGAAAACGTATTGTTTAAGGGCTTAAGCTTTAAATGGCAATATTTTCACCTAAATTATACTGAAATTACCTGTGATCCGAGGTACTAAGTCCTTGTGACCATATCTAAAGGTGTGCATTGCTAAACCTTTGAATTTAAGTGTATCTTTGATGTTTTTACACATGTTGTGTTCAGAAGATGTTGTGTTCAGAAGATGTTGTGTTCAGAAGATGTTGTGTCCATAATGTTGTGTTTGTAAGATAGTATCAAAAGGACGATTAGAAGCAGGGTTTTGATAATAAATGAATTACTATGGTCATAACCAACATCTATCAATAAAGTCAATGCAAAAACATGCTTGATTTTATCTATATCTACTGGGATATTTATATGTTGTGTTCAGAAGATGTTGTGTTCAGAAGATGTTGTGTTCAGAAGATGCTGTATTGTTAAGATAGTAGAAAGAAAAGACATTTACAAGGTGGGCCATGATAAAAAATCACTTACAATTGTTATAATCAATAGTTAACAATGGACTCATGGCACATAATTGGTTGATTTCATGTATACTTACATGTAAATCTAGATGTTGTGTTCATAAGATGTTGTGTTCATAAGATAGCTTAATGTTTCATTATTCAAAGTTAACCCATTAGAAATAGGGTATACTTTTACTGTCTGAATTGTACACATTTCTACTACTTGTCCCAATGATTTAGATATTTTTAATATTTCATGCTTTTTCTATCCATGTTGTGTTCATTAGACAATATGTTGTGTTCATAAGATTTAGCAATACCACTGTTAAGCAAGCATTATAACAGGGATTTGAGAGAATAATAGCAAATAATCTTTTATGAGAGGAAAGATATATACATTAACTGTCCAGGGAGCTACCATACATATGAAATAAGGGCATGCTCATTTTGATAATTTAAAGAAGAAACATCTCTAAATATGGGGATGCACAGTCTGGGATAAAAATTGATAAAATAAAGACATTTAAAGTCCTGTACATTAGGGAAAAGAGTAATGCTTACTTTTTTTTACTGAACATATGTGTAGATATATAATCTAGCATTAAACTAAACGTAAATCATTTGAAAAAATCTTGTTTTCTAGGAAATAACCATTGATTTTATTTTGAATCTCACGAACACAACACTTGATGGATGCTAAGAATGGTACACATCTTTAAGATACTGCCATACAATGATTAAAAAAGCTGTTGTGCCAATTTTAGTATATGTAAAAGATCAAATGCTTTACAATATTTATGAAAAACGTGGCAATGATTAGACATTATCCTAAATTTTACTAACATGCTAAGAGGGTGGAAAAATCCTGTAGCCCCTCCCTTACCAGATAAAGGAAAGTGAGACTAAAGAGGTGGTCCAGATATTGATGGAGCTGACCGATGCAATTGCAGAAGCTGACCTACGTCTGACTGTCCGTGATGCTGAGGTGCTTATGGCTCCTGAAAACGAACTTGAACAATCCATGATGGTGGATCCTCCAGTGGACCTACCTGTGACGACTGGTTCTGTGTCAGGGAACCATCGTCCATCGACCTTGGACATTCCTATATCCATGGCGAGTGTACCTATGAGTACGCAAGTGCATTTTCTCAACCCTGACGCTTTACAGCTGGGGTCTGGGATGGACATTTCCATTGAGATGAGTGACAACCGATCTAGTGAGTGCATGTCGCCAGTGTCCAAGAATGAAGAACTTTTGCTGAGTGGCGAGTCATAAAAACATGCCCAGTTTGCAGCATGTATAGAACCTCTACCATGTGTGGTCATCAAGTTGAACTTTTGCAGTAAAAGTGGAGCTATTTGATGTGTTAAATACCATGAACAGTGGGTCACAAGATGACCTTATATATAGATATATTTATAAAAGACTGAGATGACAGGAACTGCTTACAGTGGATCATTAGCACCTATTTATGAAAATACTTTGATATGATACCATATTACCTTTCATATAAGTTTTGCAGTTGTTGACATATAAAGACTGCTAAACTATCACCAAAGAGTGTTCTATTTGCCATAAGACAGTATTTGTGAAACGGGTTCTGGTTGATTTGATGACATGTGCTATAGGTATGATTATTGTATGCCGATTGTGATACTCTGAATTAACCGTCCAGTAGTAAAGGTATAAAGGACTGGATCCTGATGATACCTACTAAATTGAAGGTTTACTTGACTGCATTCGTACTATATGTGTTTCAATGGTAATAACATATCAATGAACCTGAAAGACGTGAGGTCTGTTCAGGTACATATGATGAAAATTGAGTAAGTTGTTATGGAGATCCGTAGGTTCTCGTTGATTACTTTCAGAAGGAGGGTATCAAGTGAGGAGCTGGATCATTCTATTTTTCAGCTTGCTGTTTTTTCTATAACCTTGAGTGCGGAGATTAATTCTCCATAAGGGTTGAGTTATGTTGCCATGACACTTGATCTGATTGCCTTAGCATTTCTATATGGAAAATGCCACTTGTGTTATTGTGTGAGTTACATCGCGAAGGACACCTATGTGACCATGATTTGCATACGGTTTTGAAAGTCCTGGATTCGACTGAAACTGCATTTACCGGATCTACGTTATATGTACATTTATTCCAAAAATATTGATCTTTCAAACCTTACTCTGGCACGTTAAGCGAGTGAGTCTATTCAAATAGACGGGTTGGGTCAAGGTTTACTATAAGTCCGACACTTGCCACCTTTTTGTTTCCAATATGTCTCGTATAAAAATTGGTAACTTTTAAGGAGAAGTGTTCATATTGATCTGTATGTATATGATACCTGTTGTAACAAATCGCTTTTGATGAGACATGGTTAGTATACAGTAATTTGTCTTAAAGGTTTTATATTTTTTTATGATATATAGTCAAGTTTGTTTTATAGGGCTTGACTGGCTGTGTGGAGTTTATCCTCTTAGTCCCAGAAATCATGACTGTTATTGAAGGATGATACTCGATTATTGTGTAACTGGATCCTGATGGTTGATATGATTGACGTTAATATCAAAAAGGATGAAGATATATCTATAATACTCAAGAAATACATTAAGTTGTTCTAGTAGAAAGAGTTACGCTTGTCTCCACTATGTATATGTTTGGAGACAATATGTTTTTTTGGGTTGCTTTGATATAAAATTTGTCATTATATCAAATTAGTATGGAAATACTGCACTTTGTGCCGCTATTTAGACGCTGTGATATTGTCTGAAGGGGGGTAGTGTAGTGGGTCGACGCTATACTATTTCTACAGAACCAGTTTGGGTTATATTGGGTATGTGTGTTGCCGTGTATCCGGGCCGCGCTCCTGTCTGGTGCCGGGTATATAGTTACATAAGTCTACACCTGAGGATTGAGAGAGCGCGGCCTGGTTATGTGCGTTGAGCCGCGACCGCCACGTGTCACCCGACATATCTCGGGTACCGTGTCGGCCCGGATGCACCGGTGCGTGGTTACCCGGAGTTCCTCGGGAACTCAAGTGTTTACGAGTAATGAAGAGAGTTACATAAGGATCAGTACATAAGACCTGGGGTTCTGCTAATCGAGGACCCAGTCTTGCTGTGCACTTGGGCCAGCTCGACTGCTCCACAACAGAGCTTCCCCGAACTCTGTTGTACCTTTTAGGCCTAGTCCTGTCGCTGCTTCCAACCTGGTCACCCTGCGTCTCTCTCTGTTCTACCCTCTGGGGGAACTAGAGGAGATAGACGCACTGGTGGACAACTCCGGACACAGAACTCCTTCCGCGGAGTCTGGTCCAAAGGGAGTTAACCATGATGGAAGAGAGCCTTGGAACTCGGGAATTATGTACTAGACCATGAGCGTATACCTCTTGTATGTTCATATGACCACTGGTGTTCAGAAGCCTATTTGGTTGTTACTATCCGTCTGTATGATTACGAGCCGTATGTCAAAATGAATAAAGTGTAATTTCTGAACAACCTATTTTCGAATCTGGAGTTTTTTCATAGCCGATGCCTATTTTAGAATAGCCAACAGCTACACTATCACCAATATTAAGGGGAACAAAGTCTCGTTTATTACACTACCATCATTAGTGGATGGCTTCCTCAGTAACTTGAGGCAGTCATGTAAGGTACTTAATGTGTGCTGAAACATTAAAATAAATCAATTGATCAATCAATTAATCAATTGTCTGTGAACCTGATCTCCGGGTCTGTAACCCAAGGGCAATGTGTTAAAGGTGGAGGGGGAGTTTAAATAGCTGGGGGTAAATAGATCTTAATAAAGCTATCATTCAGAAAACAAGTGTTCATTTCCATCTTAACATATCTTGCATACCCACATTTTGAGGGCTAGGGGCTGGGGCTGAGTGGGATATGCCCCAGCCCCCATGAGTGAAATACGGCAGAGAGGTATCAATGTAGTTGGCTTTTGCATTTATTTTTTGATTTGAAGCCATTTAATGCAGAAAAGGCTTTGTATTAGCCTATTGAATAAGGCCGCATTGTATTCAATGGAGAGCATTGAATAAGGCGCTTCCTGTAGTTAGGCATAATAAATCTTGTTTTTTAAATAATCAAAAATCTGACTTTATACATTCATATATGGTGACATTGCTGGCTTCTACATGACCTGTCCATCCTGGGTTAAGGGTGTGATGATGATGTATCTTCCATCATAAAGGGAATGAAAGGATCAAAAGAAATGATGAGATGAGTAATCAGCGGCAATGGTCTTTTTAAAGTTAGAAAGGTCTTCAACTAATGTGTATTTGGGTTTCAAATATGCCAAAATATATCAATTTTCATCATGTTTTTCCTCAAAACCTGAATTCTATGATGTGTGCAACGATGAGGAACAAGTTATTTTTGAATGGCCTTAGATATTGATATCACAAAATATCATTAATGTAATGTATTTATAGTCATGAATTGCATAACAAAGGAAATATGCAGAATCCATACTTAAATCATTTTTATATGGTGACATATGGCGACCTGTTAAGGCAAGGTTCACAGTGGAGGATAATATTCCCAAAACTTTTTATTGATCTACTCTCACAAATTACAGATAGAGATATTTTTCATTTGACTTTCACCTGCTTATTTTACTACAACTAGGTTATGTATTGAAACCATGTGATGTTTCCCTGTTGTTAAAAAATTATAACTTCTTAACCAGCCTGTTACACTGGCGGCACATAACTGTTGATGTGTTGTTTGCTAAGGCAGTACATGAACACTCCATTTTGTTCAAATCAAAATGTTGAAAGTGCAGTATGGTTTCCCTTTCACTCTTTTTGTTTGTTTAAAGGGCCTGTTACACTAGTTTACAGCACAGCTTGCTGCAGGAAAGCTAACACTGTCAGACTTTGCTGTAGTAAGCTATGCAGCAAGCAGCAACTCTGTTACACTAGCGGCATCTGCCTCACAGAATGTTCTGCGGCAGGTGCCGCTAGTGTAACAGGCCCTTAGGGGGTGGTCATTTGTTAACAACAGGGGGGGGTCGGTGGATTTTCGCGCAAGGGGTTCGAAAATGTTTTGGTTCCCCCCGCGGTAGGGGTCGAAATTTTTTTGGTCCCCCCCTCAGGCAAGTTGAAATTTAGCAAGGCCGACTCCTTTGAGCTATAGTAACGCGCGGGCTTTTTCGCTTAAAAGGGGTGCAATTGTTTTGGTCCCCCCCTCAAGAGGGGTGCAAATTTTTTTGGTCCCCCCCTTAAAGGGGTCCAAATTTTTTGGTCCCCCCCAAATCCACCAACCCCCCCATGTTGTTAAAAAACGACCACTCCCTTAAGTGTATTTCATTTATTGATTAATAATTATCTTCATTTACATACATCTCCCCTTTCAATGTTTGGCAAGAATCTTTTGCTTTGTTCAGAAACTCTATCCTGTTAGCTGCAGCCTGCATATCAATATGTTTCCCCTAGTTGTTGGCGTGAATGAATCACATTATGCCATTAGAAAATGTGTTTCTCTTCACCAAGCACTGAAAAAATGATGATGGAGTTTTTAAATTTATTTTTCTACTGTTTTGCCAAAGTGTATGTCCAGTAAACCAGTATGTATTTTGAGTGGTCTTATTGAGTGTAGTAATATATTTCTGGTAAACACTAATCCTTCATTGCAAGCTTGCATGTTTACATATCACTATCTCCTTCAGTCTGGTAAATGGTAAATTATATGAGTCAGCTTATTCATAAATGTCTTTATCAGTTTATGTAGGGTAAACAGTGAAAACTCTAAATAACTTGTAACTCCATAGTCGTTTGTATGGCTTAGAAGCATCCCACTAACCACTGTTAGTTTCATGCTCAATTTAAGACTTTTGGAGTGCACGCTATAATTTCCCTCATTGAAAATACACTGTAAAATACTGAACCTGGGCCACGCCCGACACTCTAAATAGATGTCATTATATTGTTTCCTATTCTCCAAACATGCTACTGTACTAACATTTGGAACACATCTAAATAGAATTTAAAATATGAAACAAATCGGAGGAAGTAACGTTTTATGTAGTCAGCTATGATGATACTCTTTTCCTCCTAGAGCAATGTGGGGTGGTTTGTTTGAATTCACGAACCCCCTCTCAGGGGCCTCATAGAAATATATACCAGAGAGTGTGAAATCTTTTCACTAATGAGTGAGTTGCTCTCCGGGGCTGCATTGCTGCATGATGATGACAAATGTCAACTTTTAGTGACATGTTGTCCTTAAAGGGTTAAACGGTTAATGAAAAGGGGAGCATAGGAGCCACACCCTTACCTGTCACTTATGGCACCTTGGATATATAATTCAATTTATCTTCACTAAAAACATCTACTGATGTTAAGAGTTGACAGCTCCTGTACTTGTCATTAACCTTTGCACCCTATAAGGGCAGCATGTTGCTAAGATATAACATTTGTCATCAAATGGAAAGAAGATCATTTATGATGTAAGGGAACACCCCAGGGGAGCCCTAATCTGAAGGGGAACACCCACTGGGAAAATTGTTAGTCACCTAATTAATGTCAATTTTTCCTGTTCTCGGATAGATGACGACTTCTGAAGGCTATTAGCTGCTAAAACTAAATTGAGACCCCTGTGGGGTCTTTATCCCACAAACAGTCTTTATCCCTCAAATTAGTACTACTATGAGGGATAAAGACACCCATGGGTCTTTATCCCTCAAATTTGGCGTTAAAGCCCAAATGTCTTTATCCCACAAATGTCTTTATCCCTCAAAGCCAATATAATAGTCTTTATCCCACATAGCCAATGATAAAGGCTTTATTCCACAAAGCCTATATAGTGGCCTTATATGCCCGAACAGTAACCAGTCTTTATCCCACAAAGCCTATTTAGTGTCTATATATGGCCATACAATGACCAGTCTTTATCCCACAAAGCCAATATAACCGTTATATGCCTATACAGTAAGCAGTCTTTATCCCCAAAAGGCTATATAGTGGCTTCATATAGTCATATAGTGACCAGTCTTTATCCCACAAAGCCTAAATAACGGTTATATGCCAATACAGTGACCAGAATTTATCCCACAAAGCCTAAATAACGATTATAGGCCCATACAGTGACCACTCTTTATCCCCCAAAGCCTATATAGTGGCTGTATATGACCATTAAGTGACCAGTCTTATCCCCCAAAGCCTAAATAGTGGCTATATATGGCCATACAATGACCAGTCTTTATCCTACAAAGCCCATATAGTGGCTATATATGGCCATACAGTTACCAGCCTTTATCCCACAAAGCCTATATATAGTGGCTATATATGGCCATACAATGACCAGTCTTTATCCCCCATAGGCCATATAGTGGCTATATATTGTCATACAATGACCAGTCTTTATCCCACAAAGCCCATATAACCGTTATATGCCCATACAGTGACCAGTCTTTATCCCCCAAAGGCTATATAGTGGCTATATATTGTCATACAATGACCGGTCTTCATCCCACAAAGCCCATATAACCGTTATATGCCCATACAGTGACCAGTCTTTATCCCCCAAAGCCTATATAGTGGCTATATATGGCCATACAATGACCAGTCTTTATCCCCCATAGGCCATATAGTGGCTATATATTGTCATACAATGACCAGTCTTTATCCCACAAAGCCCATATAACCGTTATATGCCCATACAATGAGCAGTCTTTATCCCCCAAAGCCTATGTAGTGGCTATATATGGCCATACAGGGACCAGTCTTTATCCCCCAAAGCCTATATAGTGGCTATATGGCCATACAATGACCAGTCTTTATCCCCCATAGGCCATATAGTGGCTATATATTGTCATACAATGACCAGTCTTTATCCCACAAAGCCCATATAACCGTTATATGCCCATACAATGAGCAGTCTTTATCCCCCAAAGCCTATGTAGTGGCTATATATGGCCATACAGTGACCAGTCTTTATCCCCCAAAGCCTATATAGTGGCTATATATGGCCATACAATGACCAGTCTTTATCCCACAAAGCCCATATAACCATTATGGGGGATAAAGACTGCTCACTGTATGGCCATATAGGGGTTATATAGGCTTTGTGGGATAAAGAGTGGTCATTGTATGGCCATATATAGCCACTATATAGGCTTTGTGGGATAACGACTGGTAACTCTATGGCCATATAAAGCCACTACATAGGCTTTGAGGGATAAAGACTGGTCATTGTATGGCCATATATAGCCACTATATAGGCTTTGTGGGATAAAGACTGGTAACTGTATGGCCATATATAGCCACTACATAGGCTTTGGGGGATAAAGACTGGTCACTGAATGGTCATATAAAGCCACTATATAGCCTTTGGGGGATAAAAACTGGTCACTGTATGGGCATATAACGGTTATATGGGCTTTGTGGGATGAAGACCGGTCATTGTATGACAATATATAGCCACTATATAGCCTTTGGGGGATAAAGACTGGTCACTGTATGGGCATATAACGGTTATATGCACTGTAAGAAGTTACTGTATTTAAACAGCACAATGTGCTGTACATTTACAGCACTTTTTGCTGTAGTTGGTATTACAGCACTATTTGCTGTATAATTACAGCATTATGTACTGTAAATTGGGTCTCCGGCAATGTTGTTGTACATTTACAGTACATTGTGCTGTCGATTTCTGCCGCTAGGTGGCAGCAGTAGACCATTTCTGTATTAATTATTCCACCCAACCCTTTCCTGAGTCAAATAAAGCCTCACAAACTCTCAAGACATCGTAAAATAAGAATGGATGAGAGATACTGAATCCAGTTATCATAAAGTGTATTGATATTTGCATGATTGTGTTGAATAATACAAAAGAACAGCAAAAGTATAGAATAGACACCACATTGGTTGGAAAAGTTAAATGCTTAAGTCCCCGGACTGGGGAAAAGCTGGTATCACATATGGTTCAGCTGTATTGAAGCAGGATTAAACCATTACATTGTGTAGTGTGTATTATCCTAGCTGAGATTGAACTATTAGGCAGGAAAGTACTCTCCATGCATGCGTATTAATCAATATAAATTGATGAGAACAACAATATAAAACCTACAGTAGAAGTTGCTGTAACTTTACAGCACCCAGTTGCTGTACATGTACAGCAAAATCTACTGGAACAAAAGTTGCAAGCAACTTTTGCTGTAGATGTACAGTAGAAGTTGCTGTAAATTTACAGTAGAAGTTGCTGTAAATTTACAGTAGAAGTTGCTGTAAATTTACAGCAAGTCAGTTGCTGTACACCTACAGCAAAATCTACTGGAGCAAAAGTTGCCAGCAACTTTTGCTGTAGGTGTACAGTACTTACTTCTTACAGTGTGGGCTTTGTGGGATAAAGACTGGTCATTGTATGACAATTTATAGCCACTATATGGCCTATGGGGGATAAAGACTGGTCATTGTATGGCCATATATAGCCACTATATAGGCTTTGTGGGATAAAGGCTGGTAACTGTATGGCCATATATAGCCACTATATAGGCTTTGGGGGATAAAAACTGGTCATTGTATGGCCATATATAGCCACTATTTAGGCTTTGGGGGATAAGACTGGTCACTTTATGGTCATATACAGCCACTATATAGGCTTTGGGGGATAAAGAGTGGTCACTGTATGGGCCTATAATCGTTATTTAGGCTTTGTGGGATAAAGACTGGTCACTATATGACTATATATAGCCACTATATAGCCTTTGGGGGATAAAGACTGGTCACTGTATGGACATATAACGGTTATATGGGCTTTGTAGGATAAAGACTGGTCATTGTATGGCCATATATAGACACTATATAGGCTTTGTGGGATAAAGACTGGTTACTGTTTCGGCAAAAAGGGCCACTATATAGGCTTTGGGGGATAAAGCCTTTATCATTGGCTATGTGGGATAAAGACTATTGTATTGGCTTTGAGGGATAAAGACATTTGTGGGATAAAGAAACTTGGGCTTTAACGCCATAATTGATGGATAAAGACCCGTGGGTGTCTTTATCCCTCATAGTAGTACTAATTTGAGGGATAAAGACTGTTTGTGGGATAAAGACCCCACAACCCCTACTTAAGGGTAGATGTGCATAAGGCCACTCCAAAAAAAATATTTGTTTCGCACCATCAAGCCATGTAGTGGGGTACCTTAGCTTCCAATAGGAAGATGATCATATAATTTGGTCCCAATATCCTTTGGAGTGTACTTTTTCATTTCAGGATGGGAGGCACCTGGAATTCTGAATATCAAGGTCAATTTTGACCTATATAAATAGGTCAATTTCAACATCTCTAAATTCTAAACAAATGTTTAAACCATTTTATCCTTTGTTGTATAATAGTCATCTCCTATCTAAAATATATCCCCATCCATACTCTCCGTACCCACATTAGCAAATTTTGATATAGTCACCTATTTCAACCTCATTTACATAATTTGCATATTTGTCCTCCAAGTCTAGATTACATGGTAAAAGTTGTGTAAATTAGTCTAAACTTTGTTTATAGATAGAAACATACATAACTTAATAATTGGAAGGGGTTGTCAAACCAACTATGACCAGGGGGCCAAATGGCCCCTTACAAACTCAAATTTCTCATGAATAAGGCAGAACCTGTTATGACAAGTGTTATTACTATAAATAGCCAGTATGTGCATCTGTAAGTTCACATACAGTTTGATAAGATAAAGAGGAATGCACTGATCCATGCTTATGTACATTACTGAAGTTCAAGTTCAATTTTCAAGGTCACACTTTCCGAAAATGTTTGCTATTGCAAAAATCTCTTCAGAATATAACCTTTTGTGACCAGTAAATCTGATATTAGTCCTCATGAGTACATGGAGAATGTAATCCTCAACCTACAGAGTATTTTTGTACATCAAATAACTTAGATGAATAATTGTATTCCATCTTTATATCATATTATATATACTCATCTTTGTATCATCCTGAATGTGTTCAACAAATGTGAGATTGTGAGAAACAAGGTATCATAATTATTGTCGTGCTTTCCACATGTTTGTATCTTGTGTTAATGGCAATAAAATCATTTCCAAACCTAAAAAAAAACCTTTGCTTCTGAACAATATGATAATAGTGGTAAAACATTAAAAAATGGAGTAACTGTTATTAGTTTAGTGAACGCCTGTGACATGAAATGCCCAGCCTACTATCTCCAGCAGTGTAGTCCTCTGTAATATGACTTAGGTATGGTAATGGCTACTAAGCATAAGTCACCAATAGGAAATGTGATATAATGAAAAACATGTACAGATATCTTGTATGTGTTGGTAGAGGTTTGGCTTCCCCTCATGACAGACAGGGAGAAATCACACAGCAGGACCTTACACACATCTTGTGATTCCAGTGAAATATGTAAGTATTTCCCTCATAATACAAAACCTGCCCTGATAGAATGATGGACAACATGTTCTGTTTATGTAGAGGGATAACCTCTTTCTCCATGTGGCCTGAATGACCTGTATTGCTGATTCTACTGAAAAATATAATCACTGTAGTAGTGAAAGGCAGGGCCTATTTATACTGCTAATTGTAGCTGGTCACACTTCATTGCACTGCTTGCCTGGGTAGGAGGGGGAGGGGTCACACAGTTTTATACCAACCTATGGCGAGCCTTTGTGGTCATAATAGAAATGTCAAAAATGATACAATGAACTTGGTGGCTTTGCATTAAAAGACATAGGTAAGATTATTGTGAGTAATGATAATCAAAGAGTGTATAAGCCTTTACATACACTTATAAATATGTTTGATTTATTCCCAGGTCCATGCATGGCAGCTGAAATGAAGACATCAATGTACTGTAGATGTAGCAGTTGAAACATATAGCAGTAGAAACATCAACAAAAATGCCTTCTTAGAAATGCAAGTTTATTTCAACTGGGAAACTAAATCCAATTGAACCCTCTGCCTGTCAAACCAATTGGATCTTATATTACCTATGTAAAAAGGATCAAGCTGCTGAGAAACTTGTCTGTCCTGCAAATGCCAAAGGAAAAAAGTGTGGTTATGCATAAATCAACAAGAAACTAGTAAAGTTAGAGAAGATAGACTCGTTACCTCTGAAAATAAATGAGTGCTGGGTGCACTGACGTCCCTTCTCTTAGTACATGTCACATATTTTGGTACAATCATACCAAATACAGGTACCTATGAGAAAATATATATAAAAATGCACTATCTGTTTGACTTTTATTTTGCTTGGTGTTTTGATGAAGTTTTATTTTAAATTGCAATATACTAAATGAAAATATGCAAATAAGGTATAAATAGGTCAAAAATAATTTTAAAAAATAGACAGGAGAAGCTTGATAACCAAACATGGAACATATTTGAAAGCCTAAGTGAATGTGAGGAAAAGGAGAATAACCTATTTCAAATATACATGTGAATGTTTTCAGATTTTATATTATATCTAATTAGCGTCATTAAAACTCACATGAAAAATTTAAATTTCACCAGGTTCTTATTTTTCCCAAGAATGCTACATCTCAAAGTATATGTCAACCAAATTTTGTGACTTTGAATTGAATTTTAACATGTGACCTAGATTAGGAGCGAAAAAAAAAATTATGCTAATGAGTTCCATATTGGTCAGAATATGTTAAACTGGTAATTGGATAATGTCAGGCATGTTTGGGGCTACATGCTACTGTATACATTGATATAATTTGGCAATGATTAGGCTCGTTTAAATAATTTCGGAAAATGTTGGTCTATTTTATTTTACCTACTTTGCGCCACCAAAAATGACATTTAAATAAAAAATTCCAGGTGCCTCCCATCTTAATCTGACAAAGTATCCTATAAAGCATGTCTGACCCAATTTATATGCTTCTATCACAAAATGAACGATGGTTTTGCTAAGGTACCCCACTAATGTGGGAAATGTGATGAGGGCGCTGTTTTCTGTCTCTCATTTGTTCTTCGCATCTCTTTTACCCCCAATTCCACCACCTTTTTCTGTTGCTAAAAAAAGGTGAGCGCTCCCTTGAAATGTTGTTTGCTCACTTTGAATTCACTTCTCTTATAGCAAATCAAAACTAGCCAAGTGATTATCATGCTCATAAATTCTACCTAGTTAGGTGTGTACTGTATGTAAATTAATTGTGATGAAACATCATGTATAATTATGTTATAGCAGCACAAGAAAGACAAATAGGAGAAATACATTTTACTAACAATATATAAACACACACTCATAACTACTACAATTATGCCAACCTCGGTTGGATTAATTATCTAGCAGATGAGCTAGATAATTAATCCAACTTTAATGAACTTTGGGAACATACGAGTAACAGCTCCAGATTTCCAAGCTCTATTTCCCCTCAGATATACCAAGGCCAGCACAGGCAAGCGCAGATGATCTGCGTAGAGAATGAAGAGCGATAACCTTGGCGAAAGGGTGGCTGGGAGCAGTAGCTAATGCCCTGATAAGCATATTTGTACCACTTGCCATTAATGGCTTTATTGTGTTAGGGTACAAGAATAAGTATGAGCCCCGGTGTGTCGGCGTGAGATTGAGAACCTCTAAATATGCCCTTACTGGGCAGTACTAGATATGAGATAAATATGCAATGTGTAAATATACTTGACATGTTCTCAGTTTAGTTAATAGTGAAATGTGCAGTTCACTTGTTCAATCGCAGAGGTAGGTTTGATCAATGAGTCTCCATAGGGGAGAGAGAAATCTGGGGGCCTAGCCCAGGTCCAGCTTATTTTCGATTAGACATGGTCAGTAAATGTCCCAGCAGGTGGTATGTGGTCCTCCTATGTAATGGAGCTGCTCATACCCCCTGGTGTGAGGGGGGCATCTTAGGATGTGGTGGGGTAGGGATGGCAATTTAATGAGGGAGTGGTATTGATTTACAAAGGGACAGTTCTCTATCAAAGTAGATGCAATATGAAGCTAAGATTAAACACTTTATGAACATATATGTGTATATGAGGACAAACCCAAACTTTTATCAAGAATATCAGATTAAGGACTGACAAACATTTTATCTCATTAAACTTGGCAGGTTTATCTCACCTTTTACATTCATCCCATTCAATAGATCTGAACCGACTGCATATGAGTTGAAAGCTATGTTTATATCCTCTACATATAGTGAGATTTATTAAGTTTCAGCTTCATATATTTGACTCTAGCTTACATTGGAATTATATTCTGGCTTTCTCAACTATCTGAAGTACGCAGTGGGGTCTGATGGGGGTTCCAAGATATTGAGTGTGTATATGGTCAATTTCTGGTTATAACATGGAGACCAAAGGGAAAACCGCCCATTGGGGGGCAGGGCAATAAAACAGGCGGCCCTGGTGTACACCCTTCAGATATAGAGAGGTGTGAAGGTTGTTAAGGGCTCAGTAGTGCCGCCAGACAGGGCGATAGAATTCTGCTCATGTATGTCTCTGGTTTGATGGAAGAGGCACGTGTTAGTGGTCCCAACACTACATTCCTTATGACACAGGTAGGTTCAATTTTGCCACTCTTTGGCTTTCCCAGGTCATGTAATACCTATATCCCATTGTGATTGGCTGAGAGGAGATGCAGGTCAATTTGTTTTTCCTCTTTTACTTTTAATTTGCACCATTTCTTTCTTTTTCCCCCACGCTGAGTCATTTAAAAAATGGTGCCCCTCACTCGAGGAACCTCAAATGGCAATACAGAACAGCAAGGAGAAATATCTTCGCAATTGCAGAGGTAGTTAAACTGAGGTCACTACAGGTAAAACTGAAATAATTAGGAGACAAACTCAATTCTTTGTGATATAGCTGAATGGTAATTAGTGATGATTGTACCTTACTCAATGAAACCTGAACAATGACAAGTACAGCCGATTATATCAATTGAATAGAGGGTGTGGCTTCTAATCAGTTAATCAAGTTTTACCTTTACGTAAATATATCTGTGAACAGCTCAAACCAAATCAAATTAGGCCGGCCATGATACAATTGCTTGGGGACAAAAATCCTTTTTGAATTATCTATCTCGCCACCCTGATCAACATTGTATTATATCCTTACACACACTGTAAATAATAGATACTGTTTACCTACACCAACCGGCAACAAAAGTACCCAACTCTTTACAGTGTACCTGAACTGGGAACACATATGCTCAGTTCTAGTGCCATGGTGACCAGAGCCTGAAAGTGTCCACTCATTTAAAGGCTCCTGTCGTGATTTGAGAGTCTGGGAGGTGGAGATGTTGGTGTGAGTAAGTGCTTCATACACTGGTATCCTGACCTTAGTCAGCACTGTATCATACACTATTCAATAGATACTATTCAAAATTGGGACACATGTCCTGAACGTAAATCATTTATTAAAATATATGTATTATAATTATGTTTATATGTATAAGTTCATCGCCTGGAGATTCCTGTACTAAATCGAGACACAAATTTATCGAATATCATGAAAATGAATAAAATTGTTTCAAACAAAAAAAAAAAATCACTATAGTGATCAATCAGTAAATGTTAAACCCCCCATACAACCAGGCGGTAGTCAGTACTGACCATCTCATCTTAGTCTTTCCATTAAGATCTATGAGAATAAGTTTTTCTGAGTAAAGCATTAGTCATATTTTGTTTTGCGGCTGTCAATTTCGAATATCAGTTGGTCAGTACTAACCAATGTCCCTATGGCTAACCTGGGGTAGCCACTACAGACTAAAGCCTGGAGAATTTAGATTGTCAGTGTTGGTATACCTAGAGAATGTTTTGATGCTGAGTGGTCCTACAGTGTTGTTTCTATTGTGGGAAGAGCGTTGGACATCCCAGGTAACTCATGCAGTACCACTGTCAATTCCCTTCTTGGTTCCAGGGTCCTGGAAGTGGAGGTAACTATGGTACCCGCAGTAGCTGTAGTAGTGGCAGTATTAGCGGTATTTGCAGCATAAGTAGTAGCAGAAGTAGTAGTAGCAGTACTAGTAGTAGCAGTAGTAGTAGTAGCAGCAGCAGCAGCAGTAGTAGCAGCAGCAGTAGTAGCAGTAGCAGCAGCAGTAGCAGCAGCAGTAGCAGTCAAAGCAGCAGCAGCAGCAGCAGCAGCAGTAGTAGCAGTAGCAGTACCAGTAGCAGCAGTAGCAGTAGCAGCAGCAGCAGTAAAAGCAGTAAATGTGCTTGACAACTTGCGTCTTGGTTCTAGAGATGTAGAAGTTGAGGCTCTTTGTTCCCCAGGCCCCGTAGTGACAGCTTGAATATGAACCTGCCGGGACACAGTGTGGAGGTGTCCTACACTACTCTGTGTACGCTGGTAGCAGCAGGGCAGGAAGAGCCGCTTGAAGGCGTTCCTGAAGGCTTTGTTCCTCCAGGCGTAGATAGCGGGATTTATCCAATAGTTGACATCAGCCAAACTAACACTGAGTTGGTGCAGGACATGGCGCCAGAACGGGGGAGACTTTGTGATGGACAGAAAGGACACACCCATGGGGGCGTACAGTAGTGTGAATACACCAAACACCAGGGCCATCATCTTGGTGATACGCAGGTTTGCATTCTGCTGCTGTTGCTGCGAATGTGAAGCTACGTTCAAACTGCTTGAGTGTAGAATCTTAGCAATCGAGCCATAGATAACAAACACAGTGATGTTACACAAGCCAAACCAGGTGTAGTTCACTAGAATGGATGATATGGGAAAGGTGTCTGTAAGAGTGCAAGTTCCATCTGGTGACCATTTTGATGTAACAACGCCATATACCAGAAAGAAGGCAGCCATGATAATCCAACCTACAAGCACACCTAAGATAACTCTCCTAACCTGCCATTTTGAGCCACGGTTCAACTGTACAAGCAGGGAGTTCCTCCTCTCCATTGCGATCATGGCAAAGACCATTAATTGAGCGCACAGTGTGAAGCCCTCAGTGGCTAGACTCATGGTGCAGAGATTCCTGTCATGGGCTCGTGCAGGGAGAGTGTACATAACCAGACCGTGGAGGGTGTCAGTGAGGGCCAGGCTGACCACCAATACCCCGGCCGAGTTACGGAGGCTCTCGTACCTCACCACACAGATGAGGGTCAGCATGTTGAGGACCACAGACACAGAGGACTGGCTCATCCTGAGGTACAGAATGAAGCTGTCAAATGCTGCCCATGCCATGTTTCAATCTCCAAAAGCCTTTGTTATAAGTTCATTGTTTCTTCACCCTCTCCCAAGGACACCTAAGGGAGGTTGAGTGGACTTTTGTGTTAGCCTGTCGAAACTGCCCCCTCCTGCCTGCAAAAGAGAGATACAAACTTATCTCAACCAAGTCTTTTATCTATAGCGTAAAACCTCGCGTATGAGCCTGACTCGCATATAAGCCGCACCCCGAGTTTGGTGCGATCTTCCAAGCCGCAGAGGCCATCTGAGAATTGTTAATTTAGTACTGTAATATACTTATAAAAACTCTCGTATAAGCCGCACCCTATATAGGCATGTTTGGTATCAAAGGAAAGCTGAGTCTGATTCGCGTACAAGCCGCGGCTTGTACACGAGACTTTACGGTAGTAGCTCTGAATTTTCACAAAGAAGGACTAAAATATTTTTGTTTGTCTCTGCTTGTCATGCAATGATGTAGGTATTTACCAAAAGATGTAGCTGGTGTCTGTCCACTGTATGCTCCCAGAAGGTAGGTGTTTGTGGGTAGTCTCCAGGACTGATGGTCTCCCCCTGCACTTTATATGGCTAATAGTTGTTATTCTAGAAGATGTCCAGTATAGCAATTGTTCTCTCTATCCTAAAGCATTAATCTCTGTATGTCTCACCGACCAGACAGTCCCCAGGCTCCTGGAAGTTATGATTAACTATAGTGGCAGCAGTAGCAGCAGCAGCAGCAGCAGTAGCAGCAGCAGCAGCAGCAGCAGTAGAAACAATAAGTGTACTTGTAAGCTCACGTCTTGGTTCTAGAGATGTAGAATTTGAGACTCTTGGTTCACTGGACCCCAATTTTTTGCTATTAAAGGCCCTAGTCATGATTAGTTTTCCTCGGCACAGCTGGACTAGCATAGATGGGCCAAGGGCCATTTTAGTGAGGGTCAGGCCATGCTGCTCCCTCAACAACAGTCTGAACTATCACAAAATTGCTTGAGAGTCTGGCCATGCTGGATCCTCATACCGGAGTCTGACAGTGCTAGACTCCTGCAGGCTAAAAGAGACTCTGCCTATAGTCCAGCATTGCCAGACTCTAGCATGAGAATGCAGCATGGTCGGACTCTCAAGCAATTCTGGGTGAGTAGAGGCCATAGATGAAGGTCCAGCATAGCCTGACCCTCACTAGAGTGGCCATTGACCCATTTATTATAGCCCAGCAGTGTTTGACTTTAGTATATGAGTGCTTTTGGCGACATTGGCTGACGCTGATATTTGACTGGGTAATGATGAAGGTAATCAATATAAGAAATGACACAGGATGGTGGTTTAGGCGTGTTTGATATATCCAACCAACACAGGCATAACTCAGTCCCCACTTGTAACATGATCAAATAAATAACATATCAGTAATTAGGTAGCCTACAGCGACAGTACCCTGCTGTGTCCAAAAGCTTTGTGACCAGCAACGGCTTCCCAGTCAGTCCTTTCCTTCCCAGCCACTAGGGCGGCCCATTGGTAGTATTCTGAAATTCATATTTTACCAATATTTTAGGAGTATTTTGGTCTAAATTGGGTAATAACCATTTCTCAAAGTAGTAGGGGGGGCTTTATAACCGGGATTTAGCTTAACATAATGGGAAAAATGGACAGAATATAGTATATTTAAATTACAGATAGAGATATTTTTCATTTGACTTTCACCTGCCTATTTCACTACAACTAGGTTATGTATTGAAAACATCTGATGTTTCCCTGTTGTTAAAAAATGAGCACTTCCTAAACAGCCTGTTACACTGGCGGCACATAATTGTTGATGTGTTGTTTGCTAAGGCAGTACATGAACACTCCATTTTGTTCAAATCAAAATGTTGAAAGTCCAGTATGGTTTCCCTTTCACTCTTTTTTGTTTGTTTAAAGGGCCTGTTACACTGGTTTACTGCACAGCTTGCTGCAGGAAAGCTAACACTGTCAGATTTTGCTGTAGTAAGGCCAAAAAAAAAAGGTGTGTTTCGGGCAACCCGACCCTAGATTCCAAAAAGGGCCGACCCTAGCATTTTTTTTCCCAATTTTGGAGAATTTTTATTTATTTTTTATTTTTATTGTTTATTTTTCTCAATTTTTACAAATTCTTTCAAGAAAAACAAGCTCCCAGTGACCTCAGAGGCCTGAATAATTGATTAACTTCAGAAAATGGCTTTTTAAGAGGAATATGCAATAACTTCTTGATATTCCTAGTCAATAGAGGAATTATTGAATCATTCTGGTGAGTCGTGAGTCGATTTGTCGATTCGTGACTCATTCCTGGTTCTCTCTATGTTTAAAAAAAAAGGAAAAAAAAGAAAGAAAATCCGACCTACCTACCCTAGAAATTCTGACCATGTTGCCTGAAACACACCTTTTTTTTTTGGCCTAAGCTGTGCAGCAAGCAGCAACTCTGTTACACTAGCGGCATCTGCCTCACAGAATGTTCTGCGGCAGATGCCGCTAGTGTAACAGGCCCTTAAGTGTATTCCATTTATTGATTAATAACTATCTTCATTTACATACATCTCCACTTTCAATGTTTGGCAAGAATCTTTTGCTTTGTTCAGAAACTCTATTCTGTTAGCCGCAGCCTGCATATCAATATGTTTTGCCAAGTTGTTGGCGTGAATAAATCACATTATGCCATTAGAAAATGTGTTTCTCTTCACCAAGCACTGAAAATATGATGATGGAGTTTTTTAATTTATTTTTCTCCTGTTTTGCCAAAGTGTATGTCCAGTAAACCAGTATGTATTTTGAGTGGTCTTATTGAGTGTAGTATTATATTTCTGGTAAACACTAATCCTTCATTGCAAGCTTGCATGTTTACATATCACTATATCCTTCAGTCTGGTAAATGGTAAATTATATGAGTCAGCTTATTCATAAATGTCTTTATCAGTTTATGTAGGGTAAACAGTGAAAACTCTAAATAACTTGTAACTCCATAGTCGTTTGTATGGCTTAGAAGCATCCCACTAACCACTGTTAGTTTCATGCTCAATTTAAGACTTTTGGAGTGCACGCTATAATTTCCCTCATTGAAAATACACTGTAAAATACTGAACCTGGGCCACGCCCGACACTCTAAATAGATGTCATTATATTGTTTCCTATTCTCCAAACATGCTACTGTACTAACATTTGGAACACATCTAAATAGAATTTAAAATATGAAACAAATCGGAGGAAGTAACGTTTTATGTAGTCAGCTATGATGATACTCTTTTCCTCCTTGAGCAACGCGAGGTGGTTTGTTTGAATTCACGAACCCCCTCTCAGGGGCCTCATAGAGATATATACCAGAGAGTGCGAAATCTTTTCACTAATGAGTGAGTTGCTCTCCGGGGCTGCATTGCTGCATGATGATGACAAATGTCAACTTTTAGTGACATGTTGTCCTTAAAGGGTTAAACGGTTAATGAAAAGGGGAGCATAGGAGCCACACCCTTACCTGTCACTTATGGCACCTTGGATATATAATTCAATTTATCTTCACTAAAAACATCTACTGATGTTAAGAGTTGACAGCTCCTGTACTTGTCATTAACCTTTGCACCCTATAAGGGCAGCATGTTGCTAAGATATAACATTTGTCATCAAATGGAAAGAAGATCATTTATGATGTAAGGGAACACCCCAGGGGAGCCCTAATCTGAAGGGGAACACCCACTGGGAAAATTGTTAGTCACCTAATTAATGTCAATTTTTCCTGTTCTCGGATAGATGACGACTTCTGAAGGCTATTAGCTGCTAAAACTAAATTGAGACCCCTGTGGGGTCTTTATCCCACAAACAGTCTTTATCCCTCAAATTAGTACTACTATGAGGGATAAAGACACCCATGGGTCTTTATCCCTCAATTATGGCGTTAAAGCCCAAATGTCTTTATCCCACAAATGTCTTTATCCCTCAAAGCCAATATAATAGTCTTTATCCCACATAGCCAATGATAAAGGCTTTATTCCACAAAGCCTATATAGTGGCCTTATATGCCCGAACAGTAACCAGTCTTTATCCCACAAAGCCTATTTAGTGTCTATATATGGCCATACAATGACCAGTCTTTATCCCACAAAGCCAATATAACCGTTATATGCCTATACAGTAAGCAGTCTTTATCCCCAAAAGGCTATATAGTGGCTTCATATAGTCATATAGTGACCAGTCTTTATCCCACAAAGCCTAAATAACGGTTATATGCCAATACAGTGACCAGAATTTATCCCACAAAGCCTAAATAACGATTATAGGCCCATACAGTGACCACTCTTTATCCCCCAAAGCCTATATAGTGGCTGTATATGACCATTAAGTGACCAGTCTTATCCCCCAAAGCCTAAATAGTGGCTATATATGGCCATACAATGACCAGTCTTTATCCTACAAAGCCCATATAGTGGCTATATATGGCCATACAGTTACCAGCCTTTATCCCACAAAGCCTATATATAGTGGCTATATATGGCCATACAATGACCAGTCTTTATCCCCCATAGGCCATATAGTGGCTATATATTGTCATACAATGACCAGTCTTTATCCCACAAAGCCCATATAACCGTTATATGCCCATACAGTGACCAGTCTTTATCCCCCAAAGGCTATATAGTGGCTATATATTGTCATACAATGACCGGTCTTCATCCCACAAAGCCCATATAACCGTTATATGCCCATACAGTGACCAGTCTTTATCCCCCAAAGCCTATATAGTGGCTATATATGGCCATACAATGACCAGTCTTTATCCCCCATAGGCCATATAGTGGCTATATATTGTCATACAATGACCAGTCTTTATCCCACAAAGCCCATATAACCGTTATATGCCCATACAATGAGCAGTCTTTATCCCCCAAAGCCTATGTAGTGGCTATATATGGCCATACAGGGACCAGTCTTTATCCCCCAAAGCCTATATAGTGGCTATATGGCCATACAATGACCAGTCTTTATCCCCCATAGGCCATATAGTGGCTATATATTGTCATACAATGACCAGTCTTTATCCCACAAAGCCCATATAACCGTTATATGCCCATACAATGAGCAGTCTTTATCCCCCAAAGCCTATGTAGTGGCTATATATGGCCATACAGTGACCAGTCTTTATCCCCCAAAGCCTATATAGTGGCTATATATGGCCATACAATGACCAGTCTTTATCCCACAAAGCCCATATAACCATTATGGGGGATAAAGACTGCTCACTGTATGGCCATATAGGGGTTATATAGGCTTTGTGGGATAAAGAGTGGTCATTGTATGGCCATATATAGCCACTATATAGGCTTTGTGGGATAACGACTGGTAACTCTATGGCCATATAAAGCCACTACATAGGCTTTGAGGGATAAAGACTGGTCATTGTATGGCCATATATAGCCACTATATAGGCTTTGTGGGATAAAGACTGGTAACATTATGGCCATATATAGCCACTACATAGGCTTTGGGGGATAAAGACTGGTCACTGAATGGTCATATAAAGCCACTTTATAGCCTTTGGGGGATAAAGACTGGTCACTCTATGGGCATATAACGGTTATATGGGCTTTGTGGGATGAAGACCGGTCATTGTATGACAATATATAGCCACTATATAGCCTTTGGGGGATAAAGACTGGTCACTGTATGGGCATATAACGGTTATATGCACTGTAAGAAGTTACTGTATTTAAACAGCACAATGTGCTGTACATTTACAGCACTTTTTGCTGTAGTTGGTATTACAGCACTATTTGCTGTATAATTACAGCATTATGTACTGTAAATTGGGTCTCCGGCAATGTTGTTGTACATTTACAGTACATTGTGCTGTAGATTTCTGCCGCTAGGTGGCAGCAGTAGACCATTTCTGTATTAATTATTCCACCCAACCCTTTCCTGAGTCAAATAAAGCCTCACAAACTCTCAAGACATCGTAAAATAAGAATGGATGAGAGATACTGAATCCAGTTATCATAAAGTGTATTGATATTTGCATGATTGTGTTGAATAATACAAAAGAACAGCAAAAGTATAGAATAGACACCACATTGGTTGGAAAAGTTAAATGCTTGAGTCCCCGGACTGGGGAAAAGCTGGTATCACATATGGTTCAGCTGTATTGAAGCAGGATTAAACCATTACATTGTGTAGTGTGTATTATCCTAGCTGAGATTGAACTATTAGGCAGGAAAGTACTCTCCATGCATGCGTATTAATCAATATAAATTGATGAGAACAACAATATAAAACCTACAGTAGAAGTTGCTGTAACTTTACAGCACCCAGTTGCTGTACATGTACAGCGAAATCTACTGGAACAAAAGTTGCAAGCAACTTTTGCTGTAGATGTACAGTAGAAGTTGCTGTAAATTTACAGTAGAAGTTGCTGTAAATTTACAGTAGAAGTTGCTGTAAATTTACAGCAAGTCAGTTGCTGTACACCTACAGCAAAATCTACTGGAACAAAAGTTGCCAGCAACTTTTGCTGTAGGTGTACAGTACTTACTTCTTACAGTGTGGGCTTTGTGGGATAAAGACTGGTCATTGTATGACAATTTATAGCCACTATATGGCCTATGGGGGATAAAGACTGGTCATTGTATGGCCATATATAGCCACTATATAGGCTTTGTCGGATAAAGGCTGGTAACTGTATGGCCATATATAGCCACTATATAGGCTTTGGGGGATAAAAACTGGTCATTGTATGGCCATATATAGCCACTATTTAGGCTTTGGGGGATAAGACTGGTCACTTAATGGTCATATACAGCCACTATATAGGCTTTGGGGGATAAAGAGTGGTCACTGTATGGGCCTATAATCGTTTTTTAGGCTTTGTGGGATAAAGACTGGTCACTATATGACTATATATAGCCACTATATAGCCTTTGGGGGATAAAGACTGGTCACTGTATGGACATATAACGGTTATATGGGCTTTGTAGGATAAAGACTGGTCATTGTATGGCCATATACAGACACTATATAGGCTTTGTGGGATAAAGACTGGTTACTGTTTCGGCAAAAAGGGCCACTATATAGGCTTTGGGGGATAAAGCCTTTATCATTGGCTATGTGGGATAAAGACTATTGTATTGGCTTTGAGGGATAAAGACATTTGTGGGATAAAGAAACTTGGGCTTTAACGCCATAATTGATGGATAAAGACCCGTGGGTGTCTTTATCCCTCATAGTAGTACTAATTTGAGGGATAAAGACTGTTTGTGGGATAAAGACCCCACAACCCCTACTTAAGGGTAGATGTGCATAAGGCCGTTCCAAAAAAAATATTTGTTTCGCACCATCAAGCCATGTAGTGGGGTACCTTAGCTTCCAATAGGAAGATGGTCGTTCATTTTGTGATAGAAGCATATGATTTGGTCCCAATATCCTTTGGAGTGTACTTTTTCATTTCAGGATGGGAGGCACCTGGAATTCTGAATATCAAGGTCAATTTTGACCTATATAAATAGGTCAATTTCAACATCTCTAAATTCTAAACAAATGTTTAAACCATTTTATCCTTTGTTGTATAATAGTCATCTCCTATCTAAAATATATCCCCATCCATACTCTCCGTACCCACATTAGCAAATTTTGATATAGTCACCTATTTCAACCTCATTTACATAATTTGCATATTTGTCCTCCAAGTCTAGATTACATGGTAAAAGTTGTGTAAATTAGTCTAAACTTTGTTTATAGATAGAAACATACATAACTTAATAATTGGAAGGGGTTGTCACACCAACTATGACCAGGGGGCCAAATGGCCCCTTACAAACTCAAATTTCTCATGAATAAGGCAGAACCTGTTATGACAAGTGTTATTACTATAAATAGCCAGTATGTGCATCTGTAAGTTCACATACATTTTGATAAGATAAAGAGGAATGCACTGATCCATGCTTATGTACATTACTGAAGGTCAAGTTCAATTTTCAAGGTCACACTTTCCGAAAATGTTTGCTATTGCAAAAATCTCTTCAGAATATAACCTTTTGTGACCAGGAAATCTGATATTAGTCCTCATGAGTACATGGAGAATGTAATCCTCAACCTACAGAGTATTTTTGTACATAAAATAACTTAGATGAATAATTGTATTCCATCTTTATATCATATTATATATACTCATCTTTGTATCATCCTGAATGTGTTCAACAAATGTGAGATTGTGAGAAACAAGGTATCATAATTATTGTCGTGCTTTCCACATGTTTGTATCTTGTGTTAATGGCAATAAAATCATTTCCAAACCTAAAAAAAAACCTTTGCTTCTGAACAATATGATAATAGTGGTAAAACATTAAAAAATGGAGTAACTGTTATTAGTTTAGTGAACGCCTGTGACATGAAATGCCCAGCCTACTATCTCCAGCAGTGTAGTCCTCTGTAATATGACTTAGGTATGGTAATGGCTACTAAGCATAAGTCACCAATAGGAAATGTGATATAATGAAAAACATGTACAGATATCTTGTATGTGTTGGTAGAGGTTTGGCTTGCCATAACTGACCATCCCTCATGACAGACAGGGAGAAATCACACAGCAGGACCTTACACACATCTTGTGATTCCAGTGAAATATGTAAGTATTTCCCTCATAATACAAAACCTGCCCTGATAGAATGATGGACAACATGTTCTGTTTATGTAGAGGGATAACCTCTTTCTCCATGTGGCCTGAATGACCTGTATTGCTGATTCTACTGAAAAATATAATCACTGTAGTAGTGAAAGGCAGGGCCTATTTATACTGCTAATTGTAGCTGGTCACACTTCATTGCACTGCTTGCCTGGGTAGGAGGGGGAGGGGTCACACAGTTTTATACCAACCTATGGCGAGCCTTTGTGGTCATAATAGAAATGTCAAAAATGATACAATGAACTTGGTGGCTTTGCATTAAAAGACATAGGTAAGATTATTGTGAGTAATGATAATCAAAGAGTGTATAAGCCTTTACATACACTTATACATATGTTTGATTTATTCCCAGGTCCATGCATGGCAGCTGAAATGAAGACATCAATGTACTGTAGATGTAGCAGTTGAAACATATAGCAGTAGAAACATCAACAAAAATGCCTTCTTAGAAATGCAAGTTTATTTCAACTGGGAAACTAAATCCAATTGAACCCTCTGCCTGTCAAACCAATTGGATCTTATATTACCTATGTAAAAAGGATCAAGCTGCTGAGAAACTTGTCTGTCCTGCAAATGCCAAAGGAAAAAAGTGTGGTTATGCATCAATCAACAAGAAACTAGTAAAGTTAGAGAAGATAGACTCGTTACCTCTGAAAATAAATGAGTGCAGGGGGCACTGACGTCCCTTCTCTTAGTACATGTCACATATTTTGGTACAATCATACCAAATACAGGTACCTATGAGAAAAAATATATAAAAATGCACTATCTGTTTGACTTTTATTTTGCTTGGTGTTTTGATGAAGTTTTATTTTAAATTGCAATATTCTAAATGAAAATATGCAAATAAGGTATAAATAGGTCAAAAATAATTTTTTTTAAATAGACAGGAGAAGCTTGATAACCAAACATGGAACATATTTGAAAGCCTAAGTGAATGTGAGGAAAAGGAGAATAACCTATTTCAAATATACATGTGAATGTTTTCAGATTTTATATTATATCTAATTAGCGTCATTAAAACTCACATGAAAAATTTAAATTTCACCAGGTTCTTATTTTTCCCAAGAATGCTACATCTCAAAGTATATGTCAACCAAATTTTGTGACTTTGAATTGAATTTTAACATGTGACCTAGATTAGGAGCGAAAAAAAAAATTATGCTAATGAGTTCCATATTGGTCAGAATATGTTAAACTGGTAATTGGATAATGTCAGGCATGTTTGGGGCTACATGCTACTGTATACATTGATATAATTTGGCAATGATTAGGCTCGTTTAAATAATTTCGGAAAATGTTGGTCTATTTTATTTTACCTACTTTGCGCCACCAAAAATGACATTTAAATAAAAAATTCCAGGTGCCTCCCATCTTAATCTGACAAAGTATCCTATAAAGCATGTCTGACCCAATTTATATGCTTCTATCACAAAATGAACGATGGTTTTGCTAAGGTACCCCACTAATGTGGGAAATGTGATGAGGGCGCTGTTTTCTGTCTCTCATTTGTTCTTCGCATCTCTTTTACCCCCAATTCCACCACCTTTTTCTGTTGCTAAAAAAAGGTGAGCGCTCCCTTGAAATGTTGTTTGCTCACTTTGAATTCACTTCTCTTATAGCAAATCAAAACTAGCCAAGTGATTATCATGCTCATAAATTCTACCTAGTTAGGTGTGTACTGTATGTAAATTAATTGTGATGAAACATCATGTATAATTATGTTATAGCAGCACAAGAAAGACAAATAGGAGTAATACATTTTACTAACAATATATAAACACACACTCATAACTACTACAATTATGCCAACCTCGGTTGGATTAATTATCTAGCAGATGAGCTAGATAATTAATCCAACTTTAATGAACTTTGGGAACATACGAGTAACAGCTCCAGATTTCCAAGCTCTATTTCCCCTCAGATATACCAAGGCCAGCACAGGCAAGCATATTTGATATTATATGATAAGCATATTTGTACCACTTGCCATTAATGGCTTTATTGTGTTAGGGTACAAGAATAAGTATGAGCCCCGGTGTGTCGGCGTGAGATTGAGAACCTCTAAATATGCCCTTACTGGGCAGTACTAGATATGAGATAAATATGCAATGTGTAAATATACTTGACATGTTCTCAGTTTAGTTAATAGTGAAATGTGCAGTTCACTTGTTCAATCGCAGAGGTAGGTTTGATCAATGAGTCTCCATAGGGGAGAGAGAAATCTGGGGGCCTAGCCCAGGTCCAGCTTATTTTCGATTAGACATGGTCAGTAAATGTCCCAGCAGGTGGTATGTGGTCCTCCTATGTAATGGAGCTGCTCATACCCCCTGGTGTGAGGGGGGCATCTTAGGATGTGGTGGGGTAGGGATGGCAATTTAATGAGGGAGTGGTATTGATTTACAAAGGGACAGTTCTCTATCAAAGTAGATGCAATATGAAGCTAAGATTAAACACTTTATGAACATATATGTGTATATGAGGACAAACCCAAACTTTTATCAAGAATATCAGATTAAGGACTGACAAACATTTTATCTCATTAAACTTGGCAGGTTTATCTCACCTTTTACATTCATCCCATTCAATAGATCTGAACCGACTGCATATGAGTTGAAAGCTATGTTTATATCCTCTACATATAGTGAGATTTATTAAGTTTCAGCTTCATATATTTGAGCTTACATTGGAATTATATTCTGGCTTTCTCAACTATCTGAAGTACGCAGTGGGGTCTGATGGGGGTTCCAAGATATTGAGTGTGTATATGGTCAATTTCTGGTTATAACATGGAGACCAAAGGGAAAACCGCCCATTGGGGGGCAGGGCAATAAAACAGGCGGCCCTGGTGTACACCCTTCAGATATAGAGAGGTGTGAAGGTTGTTAAGGGCTCAGTAGTGCCGCCAGACAGGGCGATAGAATTCTGCTCATGTATGTCTCTGGTTTGATGGAAGAGGCACGTGTTAGTGGTCCCAACACTACATTCCTTATGACACAGGTAGGTTCAATTTTGCCACTCTTTGGCTTTCCCAGGTCATGTAATACCTATATCCCATTGTGATTGGCTGAGAGGAGATGCAGGTCAATTTGTTTTTCCTCTTTTACTTTTAATTTGCACCATTTCTTTCTTTTTCCCCCACGCTGAGTCATTTAAAAAATGGTGCCCCTCACTCGAGGAACCTCAAATGGCAATACAGAACAGCAAGGAGAAATATCTTCGCAATTGCAGAGGTAGTTAAACTGAGGTCACTACAGGTAAAACTGAAATAATTAGGAGACAAACTCAATTCTTTGTGATATAGCTGAATGGTAATTAGTGATGATTGTACCTTACTCAATGAAACCTGAACAATGACAAGTACAGCCAATTATATCAATTGAATAGAGGGTGTGGCTTCTAATCAGTTAATCAAGTTTTACCTTTACGTAAATATATCTGTGAACAGCTCAAACCAAATCAAATTAGGCCGGCCATGATACAATTGCTTGGGGACAAAAATCCTTTTTGAATTATCTATCTCGCCACCCTGATCAACATTGTATTATATCCTTACACACACTGTAAATAATAGATACTGTTTACCTACACCAACCGGCAAGAAAAGTACCCAACTCTTTACAGTGTACCTGAACTGGGAACACATATGCTCAGTTCTAGTGCCATGGTGACCAGAGCCTGAAAGTGTCCACTCATTTAAAGGCTCCTGTCTTGATTTGAGAGTCCGGGAGGTGGAGATGTTGGTGTGAGTAAGTGCTTCATACACTGGTATCCTGACCTTAGTCAGCACTGTATCATACACTATTCAATAGATACTATTCAAAATTGGGACACATGTCCTGAACGTAAATCATTTATTAAAATATATGTATTATAATTATGTTTATATGTATAAGTTCATCGCCTGGAGATTCCTGTACTAAATCGAGACACAAATTTATCGAATATCATGAAAATGAATAAAATTGTTTCAAAAAAAAAAAAAAAATCACTATAGTGATCAATCAGTAAATGTTAAACCCCCCATACAACCAGGCGGTAGTCAGTACTGACCATCTCATCTTAGTCTTTCCATTAAGATCTATGAGAATAAGTTTTTCTGAGTAAAGCATTAGTCATATTTTGTTTTGCGGCTGTCAATTTCGAATATCAGTTGGTCAGTACTAACCAATGTCCCTATGGCTAACCTGGGGTAGCCACTACAGACTAAAGCCTGGAGAATTTAGATTGTCAGTGTTGGTATACCTAGAGAGTGTGTTGATGCTGAGTGGTCCTACAGTGTTGTTTCTATTGTGGGAAGAGCGTTGGACATCCCAGGTAACTCATGCAGTACCACTGTCAATTCCCTTCTTGGTTCCAGGGTCCTGGAAGTGGAGGTAACTATGGTACCCGCAGTAGCTGTAGTAGTGGCAGTATTAGCGGTATTTGCAGCATAAGTAGTAGCAGAAGTAGTAGTAGCAGTACTAGTAGTAGCAGTAGTAGTAGTAGCAGCAGCAGCAGCAGTAGTAGCAGCAGCAGTAGTAGCAGTAGCAGCAGCAGTAGCAGCAGCAGTAGCAGTCAAAGCAGCAGCAGCAGCAGCAGCAGCAGCAGCAGTAGTAGCAGTAGCAGTACCAGTAGCAGCAGTAGCAGTAGCAGCAGCAGCAGTAAAAGCAGTAAATGTGCTTGACAACTTGCGTCTTGGTTCTAGAGATGTAGAAGTTGAGGCTCTTTGTTCCCCAGGCCCCGTAGTGACAGCTTGAATATGAACCTGCCGGGACACAGTGTGGAGGTGTCCTACACTACTCTGTGTACGCTGGTAGCAGCAGGGCAGGAAGAGCCGCTTGAAGGCGTTCCTGAAGGCTTTGTTCCTCCAGGCGTAGATAGCGGGATTTATCCAATAGTTGACATCAGCCAAACTAACACTGAGTTGGTGCAGGACATGGCGCCAGAACGGGGGAGACTTTGTGATGGACAGAAAGGACACACCCATGGGGGCGTACAGTAGTGTGAATACACCAAACACCAGGGCCATCATCTTGGTGATACGCAGGTTTGCATTCTGCTGCTGTTGCTGCGAATGTGAAGCTACGTTCAAACTGCTTGAGTGTAGAATCTTAGCAATCGAGCCATAGATAACAAACACAGTGATGTTACACAAGCCAAACCAGGTGTAGTTCACTAGAATGGATGATATGGGAAAGGTGTCTGTAAGAGTGCAAGTTCCATCTGGTGACCATTTTGATGTAACAACGCCATATACCAGAAAGAAGGCAGCCATGATAATCCAACCTACAAGCACACCTAAGATAACTCTCCTAACCTGCCATTTTGAGCCACGGTTCAACTGTACAAGCAGGGAGTTCCTCCTCTCCATTGCGATCATGGCAAAGACCATTAATTGAGCGCACAGTGTGAAGCCCTCAGTGGCTAGACTCATGGTGCAGAGATTCCTGTCATGGGCTCGTGCAGGGAGAGTGTACATAACCAGACCGTGGAGGGTGTCAGTGAGGGCCAGGCTGACCACCAATACCCCGGCCGAGTTACGGAGGCTCTCGTACCTCACCACACAGATGAGGGTCAGCATGTTGAGGACCACAGACACAGAGGACTGGCTCATCCTGAGGTACAGAATGAAGCTGTCAAATGCTGCCCATGCCATGTTTCAATCTCCAAAAGCCTTTGTTATAAGTTCATTGTTTCTTCACCCTCTCCCAAGGACACCTAAGGGAGGTTGAGTGGACTTTTGTGTTAGCCTGTCGAAACTGCCCCCTCCTGCCTGCAAAAGAGAGATACAAACTTATCTCAACCAAGTCTTTTATCTATAGCGTAAAACCTCGCGTATGAGCCTGACTCGCATATAAGCCGCACCCCGAGTTTGGTGCGATCTTCCAAGCCGCAGAGGCCATCTGAGAATTGTTAATTTAGTACTGTAATATACTTATAAAAACTCTCGTATAAGCCGCACCCTATATAGGCATGTTTGGTATCAAAGGAAAGCTGAGTCTGATTCGCGTACAAGCCGCGGCTTGTACACGAGACTTTACGGTAGTAGCTCTGAATTTTCACAAAGAAGGACTAAAATATTTTTGTTTGTCTCTGCTTGTCATGCAATGATGTAGGTATTTACCAAAAGATGTAGCTGGTGTCTGTCCACTGTATGCTCCCAGAAGGTAGGTGTTTGTGGGTAGTCTCCAGGACTGATGGTCTCCCCCTGCACTTTATATGGCTAATAGTTGTTATTCTAGAAGATGTCCAGTATAGCAATTGTTCTCTCTATCCTAAAGCATTAATCTCTGTATGTCTCACCGACCAGACAGTCCCCAGGCTCCTGGAAGTTATGATTAACTATAGTGGCAGCAGTAGCAGCAGCAGCAGCAGCAGTAGCAGCAGCAGCAGCAGCAGCAGTAGAAACAATAAGTGTACTTGTAAGCTCACGTCTTGGTTCTAGAGATGTAGAATTTGAGACTCTTGGTTCACTGGACCCCAAAGTGACATTTTGAAGGTGAACAGTGTTGATTATGGCCTGGGTGAGTTGCTGTCTCTATCCTGTGTTAATCTCTATACGTCTTACCCATCCCACAGTCACCAGGTGAATGTCGTATGACTAAAGGTGGGTTGTCACATGACCAGCCCACGTCTGGCCCGGGTCTGTTTCTGCACTCTACAGCAAGATATCTCTGCACCTTGTTACTGTGTTACCAGTATCTCTGCCCCACCTAACATGTGTTACCTCAGACCCTGACAGACCATATTTAATTGCACATTGTGGCTCCAACAACAGGAAGCAGTAATTTTTGAAATTGGGACATAGTCAGAAAGAAAATGAAAAGTGTATTATTGCATACTAGCTGCCACATAAAAATAAACCATGCAAATCACTCAAATTTAATCATAAGAGTACACCTGATTATCAAATATCTAATGACAGCCTTGGAACTTTTTTTTTTGGTGTAACTGAGGCTTAACCATATTCAAGGAGGACTTTGTGATTGACATAATATCATTATCAATGATTTATGATCAGTGTTGTGTGATTTGTGTGATTAAGAGACTGCTATATTTTAACAACAAAAAACTGGTTTAATTGGGAGTGGGGGTGAAAAATCTCAACCCCTTTATTGTGAGATTGTAAAAACTTTCATCTGTTTTTTGAGCTAAAATGACACAAGTTACTATGGAAGACAGGGGTACAAAAGCTTGCAAGTTTCAACTCGCTGTAGTGAGGGGTAGGGTGAAAAAACTTTGTGCATCCCTTACCTCTAATGTTTGTGAGATAAAGGTAGAAGATTACTAGTCCCCCCCCCCAGTCGTTCCCCAGCGCTACAGAATGAGAATTCCAGCTTTGTGCAGAGCCCAAGTGTGTTAGTAACAGTGTGGGAGAGCGCTTTCATTAGCCCCCCCCTAAAAAAAAAGGTTTGTTTCAGGTCATCCGACCGGCCCTATCAAAACAAGGCCAACCCTATGTTTTTTTATGCAATTTTGAAAAAAATTCTGTGTTCCTACCCTTTTTGGGTCAATTTTAGGGTCTTTGGAGAGGCTGGCTAGCTCTTTCATGTTGAAAAAAAAAATCCGACCTACCGACCCTACATTTTCTGCCCATATTACCTGAAACAAACCTCTTTTTTTTTGGACTGTACTTCAAGTTTAACCTGATTGAGGTGTGACTACTCAATGGTGGCTATCAACTTTGTCATTAGTGATTAACCTAGCTAGTCATTTGTTGGCTCCCTATATACCCAACCATAGTAAGTAAATACTGTCAGATTAGTCAATACTGACTGACCCACTTTTATTGGTATATTTTTCATTCCTTTTCCCGGCCTAGTATGCAGTAGTTAATGGTTTACCTTGCTTATCCAGGTTGGTAATTTTTGCTATTAAAGGCCCTAGTCATGATTAGTTTTCCTCAGCACAGCTGGACTAGCATAGATGGGCCAAGGGCCATTTTAGTGAGGGTCAGGCCATGCTGCTCCCTCAACAACAGTCTGAACTATCACAAAATTGCTTGAGAGTCTGGCCATGCTGGATCCTCATACCGGAGTCTGACAGTGCTAGACTCCTGCAGGCTAAAAGAGACTCTGCCTATAGTCCAGCATTGCCAGACTCTAGCATGAGAATGCAGCATGGCCAGACTCTCAAGCAATTCTGGGTGAGTAGAGGCCATAGATGAAGGCCCAGCATAGCCTGACCCTCACTAGAGTGGCCATTGACCCATTTATTATAGCCCAGCAGTGTTTGACTTTAGTATATGAGTGCTTTTGGCGACATTGGCTGACGCTGATATTTGACTGGGTAATGATGAAGGTAATCAATATAAGAAATGACACAGGATGGTGGTTTAGGCGTGTTTGATATATCCAACCAACACAGGCATAACTCAGTCCCCACTTGTAACATGATCAAATAAATGATAGATCAGTAATTAGGTAGCCTACAGCGACAGTACCCTGCTGTGTCCAAAAGCTTTGTGACCAGCAACGGCTTCCCAGTCAGTCCTTTCCTTCCCAGCCACTAGGGCGGCCCATTGGTAGTATTCTGAAATTCATTTTTTACCAATATTTTAGGAGTTTTTTGGTCTAAATTGGGTAATAACCATTTCTCAAAGTAGTAGGGGGGGCCTTATAACCGGGATTTAGCTTAACATAATGGGAAAAATGGACAGAATATAGTATATTTAAATTACAGATAGAGATATTTTTCATTTGACTTTCACCTGCCTATTTCACTACAACTAGGTTATGTATTGAAAACATCTGATGTTTCCCTGTTGTTAAAAAATGAGCACTTCCTAAACAGCCTGTTACACTGGCGGCACATAATTGTTGATGTGTTGTTTGCTAAGGCAGTACATGAACACTCCATTTTGTTCAAATCAAAATGTTGAAAGTCCAGTATGGTTTCCCTTTCACTCTTTTTTGTTTGTTTAAAGGGCCTGTTACACTGGTTTACTGCACAGCTTGCTGCAGGAAAGCTAACACTGTCAGATTTTGCTGTAGTAAGGCCAAAAAAAAAAAGGTGTGTTTCGGGCAACCCGACCCTAGATTCCAAAAAGGGCCGACCCTAGCATTTTTTTTCCCAATTTTGGAGAATTTTTATTTATTTTTTATTTTTATTGTTTATTTTTCTCAATTTTTACAAATTCTTTCAAGAAAAACAAGCTCCCAGTGACCTCAGAGGCCTGAATAATTGATTAACTTCAGAAAATGGCTTTTTAAGAGGAATATGCAATAACTTCTTGATATTCCTAGTCAATAGAGGAATTATTGAATCATTCTGGTGAGTCGTGAGTCGATTTGTCGATTCGTGACTCATTCCTGGTTCTCTCTATGTTTAAAAAAAAGGAAAAAAAAGAAAGAAAATCCGACCTACCTACCCTAGAAATTCTGACCATGTTGCCTGAAACACACCTTTTTTTTTTGGCCTAAGCTGTGCAGCAAGCAGCAACTCTGTTACACTAGCGGCATCTGCCTCACAGAATGTTCTGCGGCAGATGCCGCTAGTGTAACAGGCCCTTAAGTGTATTCCATTTATTGATTAATAATTATCTTCATTTACATACATCTCCCCTTTCAATGTTTGGCAAGAATCTTTTGCTTTGTTCAGAAACTTTATCCTGTCAGCTGCAGCCTGCATATCAATATGTTTCCCCAAGTTGTCACATTATGCCATTAGAAAATGTGTCTCTCTTCACAAAGCACTGAAAAATATGATGATGGAGTTTTTTAATTTATTTTTCTCCTGTTTTGCCAAAGTGTATGTCCAGTAAACCAGTGTGTATTTTGAGTGGTCTTATTGAGTGTAGTATTATATTTCTGGTAAACACTAATCCTTCATTGTGTAGTGGGACGCCACTGTACTATTTCTATAGAACCAGTTTGGGTTATATTGAGTATGTGTGTTGCCGTGTATCCAGGCCGCACTCCTGTCTAGTGCCGGGTATGTGGTTTCATAAGCCTGCACCTGAGGATTGGTGGAGCGCGACCTGGTAATGTGCATTGAGCCGAGACCGCCACGTGTCACCCGACGTATCTCGGGTACCGTGTCGGTCCGGATGCACCGGTGCGTGGTTACCCGGAGTTCCTCGGGAACTCAAGTATGTATGTATGTGGGTCTAGACTCTAGTGAACTATACCACAAAGCCCCGTTCTCACAACTGAATATTAAATGTATAAAAGAATTCCACAGTGGCCGTAGTAGAGGGAGAAAACTGCCCTTTGGGACTGTAAAAAGAGTGGCCACATGGCGGGGTGGCCGCAATAGAGGGGTGGCCGCACCAGAGGGAGTTTCTTACATTAAAATAAAGGGGAAATCGGTTGGTTCTTTCTAAATATGGCCGTAATAGTGGAGTGGCTGCACTGGAGGGGTGGCCGCTAGGAACATTTGTAATATGTACACGAGAGGTCATGGGATCGATCCTAGGTCTAGCCACCTCTCATCAGGGATCTTCAGCAACAAGGCTGTAGCTCATTTGATACAGACATGGCAGAGGTAGCTTATATCCCAATATGACCATTTGTAACACCGGCTCTGTGGCGCAATGGATCAGGGCCCGTCTCCAACACCACAGGTGGTGAGTTCAATCCTTGGTGAGGCCACTTCTCTTGTTTTACCTACATCCACCTAAAATTCGTTTTCCCCTCACATGGATGGTTAAAAATATCACCAGCACTGGGAGGCGAACCCCAGACCTTTACAAATTATTATCAATCAGTTGAGAAGTAGAGTAGAGATATATCCCAATATGAATGTTTGTTACACCGGCTCTGTGGCGCAACCGATCAGCGCCTGTCTCCAACACCACACTAGCGGTATCTGCCTCACAGAATGTTCTGCGGCAGATACCGCTAGTGTAACAGGCCCTTAAGTGTATTTCATTTGTTGATTAATAATTATCTTCATTTACATACATCTCCCCTTTCAATGTTTGGCAAGAATCTTTTGCTTTGTTCAGAAACTCTATCCTGTTAGCTGCAGCCTGCATATCAATATGTTTCCCCAAGTTGTCACATTATGCCATTAGAAAATGTGTCTCTCTTCACAAAGCACTGAAAAATATGATGATGGAGTTTTTTAATTTATTTTTCTCCTGTTTTGCCAAAGTGTATGTCCAGTAAACCAGTATGTATTTTGAGTGGTCTTATTGAATGTAGTATTATATTTCTGGTAAACACTAATCCTTCATTGTGTAGTGGGACGCCACTGTACTATTTCTATAGAACCAGTTTGGGTTATATTGAGTATGTGTGTTGCCGTGTATCCAGGCCGCACTCCTGTCTAGTGCCGGGTATGTGGTTTCATAAGCCTGCACCTGAGGATTGGTGGAGCGCGACCTGGTAATGTGCATTGAGCCGAGACCGCCACGTGTCACCCGACGTATCTCGGGTACCGTGTCGGTCCGGATGCACCGGTGCGTGGTTACCCGGAGTTCCTCGGGAACTCAAGTGTTTACGAGTAATGGGGAGAATTACATAAGGATCAGTATATAAGACCTGATGTTCTGCTAATCGAGGACCCAGTCTTGCTGTGCACTTCGGCCAGCTTGGCTGCTCCACAACAGAGCTTCCCCAAACTCTGTTGTACCTTTTTGGCCTAGTCCTGCTGCTGCTTCCAACTTGGTCACCCTGCGTCTTTCTCTGTTCCACCCTCTGGGGGAACTAGAGGAGATAGACGCACTGGTGAATAACTCCGGGTCCAGAACTCCCTCTGTGGAGTCTGGTCCAGATGGAGTCGACCAAGGTGGAAGAGAGCCTTGGATCTCGGGAATTATATACTAGACCGTGAGCGTATACCTCCTGTATGTTCATATGACCACTGGTGTTCAGAAGCATATTTGATTGTTACTATCCGACTGTATGATTACGAGCCGTATGTCAGAATGAATAAAATGTAATTTCTGAACAACCCATTTTCGAATCTGGAGTTTTTCATAGCCACAGCTACACTGGTGCCGTGACCACTTTGGGTAAGTATTGATTTACATTTAGTTTTTCTCTATCTGAAATTGAGAGGTGAGCTCTTATATGTTTGAACCAGAATTTGGTAGGTTTCAAGGATAGATATTACAGGTTGCTTTTGTGTGGTGAAGATATGTCGGATACAGAGGTGCCTCCCCCGTCGGTTACAAACCAAGGGGAAGGTATGCGTCCTAGATTGCGATCTAGGGTGAGGTTTAATGCTAGGCAGAAGGTACATACGTTCAATCAGAGTAGGGAAATTGGACATGGAGGGGAGGAAGAATCCCAGGAGGTGAGATCAGAGGATTCACAAGGGGACCCCCCAGCAAAACGTCCAGCTCTGGAATCAGATAGGGACATGGAGAAACCAGTCCAGGTGGGGTTCACATTGGGGAAGGACGTGACGCTTGGACAGGTAACCATAGAGGACGCTGGAGAGGACAGTGACTCTAGTATTCCTAGTCTGGAGGGTACGACAGATGTACCAGGTACATGGGAACTCAGACCGGTACCCACTGTGGAAGCAGTGGGAGGGGCTAAGGTGGTAGTCCAAGGTAGTCAAGAAGGAGTGGAGGCTGTCAAGGAGGACAGCCTAGCAGTGACTCCTGAGAAGGATGGGGAGACAGCTGTGGCAGTCTCCAAGGGGGATCAGCTGTTCCCGGATCCTTTTAGGTTGACAATACGGGGTTTAGAGGTTCCACCTTATGGACCCAGGGAGAGGTTGAGCCTGGATGACATAAGGGCGCTTAGGTTGAAGAATGAGCATGATCACATGAAAGAAGGGATAAGGTTAGAGGAAGAATCCCTGAAGAAGTTGAAGGAGGAAAGGGAGGCTTTCGAAAAGAGTTTTTTGGCAAAAAGGTCAGGAAACATGGGGGAACATGCAGCTCAGATCAAACATCTGGAACAAATCTCTGTCAATGTAGGGCTACTTGAAGGTACTGAAGTTAGACTGAAGTCTAAAACTGAGAAGCTGGTGGAGCGGAATAAAGAAATTAGTTCCGAGATTCTAGCAAGGCAGATACAGGTAGCTAAGTATGATGAGTTGCTGAAAAAGCAAAATAGTAAGCTGGGGGAGCTGGAGAGTCTAGCTCAGCAGGCTGAAAACCACTTGGTGAATAAATTAGGTCCAGATGTGATGACGGGAAAGGAGGACCCTGTCAGTAAGGTGCAAGAGGTATCTAAGAATGAGACCTTTGTGACTGCTGACGATCCCTCTGTATTTGTCATTAATGCAGTGGAGGATGGGGAGAAGCCACCGGCTACTGAGGATCTAGATGATTCCATGGTAATACATACAGCAGATATGTTATCCAGCGTGAGTGGACACTCATCTATGCAAGGCAGTAAGATTGATAAGAATGAGGAGTTCATGTTAGAACTTTGTGGTAGAGTTGAGAGGCTGTTTCAAAAGAAGCTGGATTGCTTTCTTGAAGAAACAGAGTCAGTGAGCGTGGAGAATGACACGAAGGGAGGAAAAGGAGATGGTCCGGTAGCTCAGGCTACGTGGGAGAAGGCTCCTGTGGGAACAGCTGATGCTGCTCCAGCTCCTGGTGCACATTCTACTCCAGCTCCTGGAGCAAGGCAGGTTCATACGGTTCCGGTGAATGTATCTACAGTAGGTAGACCAGGTTTGCCCAGGGGAGCAAACATGAATGCTCGGCCGCCAGTTCAAGGGAATCTGGCTGGGCCTAACACCTCCTATGGGGGATGGGGCAATGTGGGACCGGATAACTGTTATGGGAACGCTAGGCCTATGTTCAATGTACCACCTCCTCCATTACCTGGCGGTCATATAACTCCAGGAAGCATGTATACACCAAGGACCGGTGGTACTGATCCGGGGAGAATACCTTATCAACATAGAGGGAATATGTCTATGGAAGATGAGGCGGTATTCCAGAGCAATCCTGCGATTAGGAGATTGGGGATTGATGCAGTACCAAATGACGTGGGGAACTATAGAGTAGTGGACTATGCTTTAAGTCAAGCTGATATACCGTTGAGAACGGGGATGACGGCTGTGAAGAAGCAGGCCATCAAGATGAAGCAGTATGACGGCTCAGTCCCATGGAGAAAATGGTTCACACGATTTTCAGCAGATATGCGGCATAATGGCTGGGAAGGGGATGAGTGCCTTGCAGCTTTGTCGTGGTGTTTGCGGGATGGTCCTGGTGACCCCGCCCTAACGAGCTTTGAATTAAGCGGGGGTAGAACGTACAAGGGATTGGTGGAAACAGCTTCATGGGCTTTGGGTTCCACATCCGGTGCGGATCCCGTGTCTGAACTGGAGGCGAGGGTTCAGAAGCTCGGTGAAGGACACAGACAGTTTGGGATGGCTCTCCGAGTACTAGCAGCAGAAGCTTTTGAATCTATGAGTCCGAGTGATCCATGGCTGGTGAGGAAATTGTCCAGCCTGTATATAGATGGACTTAGAGACGAGAGATTATCAACCGAGATTGCTTCGCAGTGGAAGACCACTATGTCGCTAGCAGACATCTTCACCTGTGATTGTCAAAGATACTGTCGAGGCAATATCAAAAGATTCCATTTCATGGGAGCCGCTGGGGCTAGCCGCACCTGAGTCTGATCCGCCAGGTGGAGATGGGCCCCAGGGAACGGACACAAGAGGTGTTGAAGATCTAGCTCATCTGGACACCGTCCATAGAATTGAGTTGGTGGAAGAAGTAGAAAGGTTTTGTGCTTCGCGACTCAAACCCAATGATCCTATAGTTAAGTTTCTCAACTCGAGGGGATATGATTTGGGCGGTGAAACTGGAATCCAGAGGTTTGCCTTGCAACCTTCCCCTTTACAAGGGAAGAGATGGTATTTGCCTGTGCAGATTCAGGGTTGCTTTGGGGAATTTTTGATCAATACTGGAGCTAGCCACTCCATGATGGGTCATCATTTCTTCAAGAAACTTGCAGGTCTGCCGACTAGCCCTGTGGGGCCGGGGTCGGTCAGAAGTGCTGATGGATCTCATATGCGGACACATGGCAGACAGGCGAATCAGGAGCATTTGAGTAAGCTAGGGTTGGTTTCCACCAGTGCCCTGGTGCAGAGTTCAAGACGAACAGTAGTACCAGTCAGTAATATGACTTTCCAGGATGTGTACCTGGAGAAAGGGAGACCTTTGGGGACGTAACATATGCTGATGTGGTAGGGAGAGCTGACTCACCTGAGGTAGAGTTAGCAGCACGGAGAGCAGTTGAGTTAGGAGCCTTAGATCCATCTGCTATGCCAGTGGTGTTGCAAGACACTGGGGAGCAAGATAGGGAGGAAGGTTATGGATTACCACTGCATCTCTTACCATTAGTGACAGATAGCCACCTGGAGAGGGAGGAGGACAAAGGAAGTCTGGCTGAATCGTTGTGTGAGAATGCAGACTTGTTCTCGGCTCCAGGAGAGCAGTTGGGCAGAACCGACCAAGTAACTCATCGGATAGACACCGGTTCTAGCCCACCGTTACGCTTGCCCTACCGTCGCTTACCTTTGTATAAGAAACAGGCATTGGAAGATGAGGTGGACAAGATGTTAGGGGAGGGGATAATAAGGCCTTCTGATAGTCCATGGGCTAGTCCAGTGGTATTGGTTACCAAAAAGGATGGCACTTGTCGGTTCTGTATAGATTACAGAAGACTGAATGGGATTACGAGAAAGAATGCCTACCCCTTGCCACGCATTGATGAAAGTCTAGATTCCTTGGGTGGGAATCAGTGGTTTTGTACCTTAGATCTGCAGTCGGGATACTGGCAGATTGGGATGCACCCAGAGGATAAGGAAAAGACAGCGTTCACAACCCATAGGGGGTTGTTTGAGTTCAATGTGATGCCATTTGGCTTGTGTAACGCTCCGGCTACTTTTGAAAATATGATGGAAACAATGCTGAGGGGCTTGTTGTGGAAGAACTGTCTGGTATATCTAGACAACATCATAGTTTTTGGGAAAACTCGGGAGGAGTGTCTATCAAACTTGACCATGGTGATGGATAGACTGAGATCCTATAACCTGAGACTGAAAGCGAAGAAATGCAAGTTCTTCAGGCAGTCAGTGGAATATCTGGGCTGAATAGTTAGTGGCACAGGTATTTCGGCAGATCCAGGGAAATTGGAGGCAGTAGCGAGTTGGGCAACGCCAAATGATCAGAAGGAAGTAAGATCGTTTTTGGGTTTTTGCTCGTACTACCGTGATTTCATTCCCGGATTTGCTGAGGTGTCGGCTCCTTTACAGGCGCTAGTAGTAGGTAAGAGGAAGGGAATGTTGAAGCTACCACCGTTTGTTTGGACGGAGTTAGCTGAGCAGGCTTTTCAGAAGCTGAAGGAGTTATTTACAGTAACTCCTGTGTTGAGCTATCCTACTGAGGGTGATCAGTTCATCCTGGAAACCGATGCTAGTAACGACAGCATAGGCGCTGTCTTGTCCCAAGTACAGGATGGGAAAGAAGTGCCCTTAGCATTTGCTAGCAACAGCTTGAGTAAAACTCAACGCAATTATTGTACCACCAAGTGAGAATTGTTGGCCATAGTAGTGTACACGAAGAAAATCCGCCATTATTTGTATGGTGGGAATTTTATTCTGCGTACAGACCATTCGTCCTTGAGATGGCTCCTTAACTTTAAGGAAGCAGATGGGATGATGGGCAGATGGATCTCCTCGTTGTCTGAATTGGGTATAGAGAATGCCCAGATTCAGCATCGGAGTGGAGTGAAGCACGTGAACGCAGATTGTTTGTCTAGGAGACGGATCCGGAGATGTGCGAGGTTGGAGTGTGAGGATTGTGGCATACATAACGCGTTGGTGGCACCAATAATGAATTTTGATCCAGCCTGGGAAGAGAACTTGGTGTTTTGGTCGGCGGGGTCCATACTTGAAGCTCAGCAGGAGGACGAAGGTATCAACTTGATACGAAATCTTATCCTGGAGAGAGCTGCTCGTCCCGTCAGACCTGCGCTGTCATTGGAATGTGTGGAAGTGAGAAATCTGGTAGGCCAATGGTCGCAGTTGATAGTGCGAGACGGCTTATTATGCAGGTGGAAAACTCTTGAAGGCAAGGCCAGGAGGAGGCTACAGATAGTTCTCCCGGCTTCTCTGAGATGGGAAGTGTTCAAGTTTTTTCATAGTCATCAGACTTCCGCTCATTTTGGCAGAAAACGGACTTTGGACAAACTAGCGAGGAGATATTACTGGCTGGGAATGTCTAAGGACGTAATACGTTGGTTGGCGGAATGCCCTACGTGTTGCCTGGTGAAACCGGGCCCTGGGAAAGGTAAAACATCTCTCAGACAAGAACTGTTCGGAGTCAGGTTTGCGAGGATAGCCATTGATATTATCACTGGTTTCCAAACTACGCCTAACTCCAACGTGTGCATGATGGTAGTACAGGACTATTATACCAAGTATGTGAGAGTGATCCCAATGAAGGATCATACGGCATTAACCTGCGCACAAGCTTTGGTTGAGGAGTGGGTACTAACATTTGGTGCACCTCTCATGCTACATTCAGGCCAGGGTAGGGAGTTTGAATCGCGTCTCTTTCAGGGGATGCTGGAAGAATTAGCCATAGTGAAAACACGCACTAATCCTTACCGACCACAGGCGGACGGGATGGTTGAGAGGTTTAACCGTACGTTGATACAGGGGTTGACAACGCTGGTTAATTCTAATCAGGATGACTGGGACACGTTTTCCCAGTATGTGGCCCATGCATACAACGGTACAGTGCATGCATCTACTGGCTGCACTCCTAACAGCCTGGTATTTGGATCGGAAATCATAATGCCTGCAGATTTGGTCTTTGGCAGTGTACTACGGAGAAAGGATGTCCCGTGCCGAGTGGCATTTACGGAATCTCTCCCCAGGGAACTGCGAGAAGGCTATGCATTGGTGAGAGGCCACTTGAAGAAAGCAGCCGTTCATCAGAAAGTGGGGTATGATACAGGCTTGAGAGAAAGGAAGTATGTAGTTGGACAGAAGGTGGTGAGGTTGAAACCACCTGTACATGGAAAAATCTCGAAAGGTTGGGATGGGCCGTTTGAGGTAACAAAGGTAATATCTGATGTTACTGTGTTGTTGAAGAATGTTCGAGGCAAGATAGTTGCTGGCCATGTGGATCGCCTGAAGCCTTGGCTAGGTCGCCGGCCCGGCGATGAGGATGAACTTTTTGTGGAAGTGCCAATGCCCCAACCCAGGTGGGTGCGTAAGAAGCAGGTTACGGCACCCCCTCCTACGAAGAAGACCAAGAAAGCTACGCCGGCTAAGAGGGTCAATTGTAGGAAGAAGAAGAAGAAATCAGTTACTGAAAAGGAGACTAGGGAGGCCCCCAGAGTGATTGAGAAGAAGAAACCCCAAGGACCCATATGGAGAAGTGCTCGTATAGCGGGTCGAGGTGCTGTTACGTAAGAGCGGCGGGGCTGGGTTGGTTTGTTATGGTTACCCGAAGTTGTTCGGGTTTCCATGAACTCACCCGGTAAACCCCGGTAGTTGCGTAACTGGTGCTGATTGTCGAAAACACAACGAGAAATACCGGCTTTTTTTCTTTAAGTGTTGTGACTGGAATTATGGTGGAATTAACCAGTAGATGGCATTGGGGTACCCAACGTTCTGCTTTACTAAAGTTAGTTTTGAATGTTTACATGCTATAATCTGTGAGTTGGTTTCCCATTTAGTACTTGTCGTGATGGTTTCGGATTAAAATCCAATGAACTAAGATGATAGTTTTTTTCTAAGGATAAATTGAGTATCCTAAAGGAATTTTTGGTGTAAAAAGATGTATACGACCTAGGGACACTAGAATAGGACTCATAAGTCTTCCGAATTTATTCGGACCACAAAAGAAATTTACTTTGACACGTTTTTTTATTATGTTCTGTTTAAAGTAAGCTCTATGTTCATATACTGCAAACAATACAGTTTTTGATGAACTAGACAAATGTTATTACTTGAAATGATGTCCAAAAGCAATATCCGAGATAGTACGGCGAAGATAACAACTACTACGCAGTTGGCTTCGTTACCCGGCTTTCTTCGGATAATAACGGATAACTTCTTCGGGAAGGGCTATCCGATACCCATGATCCTTTGTGCTTGGATGCGCACGCACGCTGGTTTGGCGCGGAAAGCGTCAGTCCTGCACATACCGTTGGAGAGGGTGGATGCGAAGGCACCTCTCTCCGCGTATGTCTAACAGAGGTTAGCCCATCTAAACTGCTCCGCATGTGAGGGAGAGAGGAGACACTTGATTGAGGTAGTACAGGAGGACACTTTTGTAACAGTTTTCCTGATTTTACTACCCGTGTAAGCTCATTTGAGAGTCGGCTCCTCTGGGCCGCCCTCTGTTTAGTTATCATGGCGGATGGCTATCCGTCGGGTAACTCCCATAGCAAGAGTCACTCGACGGAGGTTACCCCTCTGTCGCAGGACAAGAGAGAGTTATTAGCTTTAGGGGACCTGGAGTCTACAGCTCCGGTCGACTTTAGCCTTCCTAAAGAATTCAGTGACAAGAATTTACCCAAATTCGTGTTTCAGCCACCTGGTGGGATGAAGAATAGGGGAGTGAAACGCCGGAATGGCAGTAAAATCACTGAGATAAGGAAAGCTGAACAGGTTAGAACTACACAGTATCTCCTAGCTAGAGGAGAACATGTGAGGAAACTAGTGGATTTGGGATTGTCAGTGGCGCAAGCCAGGGGGTTCGTATCAGGCCCGGGGTTGAAAGGACTCGAGGCCGGGGGATTTCCCTTGTTCCAGGTTGGGAATATTGCGTCACCACCTACTTCGGGAGTAACCCGAACTGACCCGAACATGCCCGGAATACCGGTGCAGTCGGTCAGTAACGCTCCAGTAGGTGCGTCATGGGGTCCTATGGCGTATGACCGTGGGGATGGTCAACACCCGGTGCATGGTAATTTTGTACCCAATTGGAATGCCCCTAAGCACTCTACTCCGGAGCATATTCCAAGTATGGCAGTCATGCATTTGGCGGCCAAATTCCAGAAGTTTGATATGGGGGATGTAATTCCTGGAAGTAAGTTATGCAGGGGAGCATATGTCCAAGAATTAGACAAGTTCAACGAGAAGAAGTGTACCAAGCTATTCAGAGCTCCTTCCAATAATTCTAAGTCCAAACCCTACACTGGGGAGATTACTGGGGAGATGGGGAGCCGAGCTAGGTTACCCTCCTATGAGGATACGGAAAGGGATATGGAATTCTGGTTAGAACTAACTAGTTCGGGGGCACATCAGGCCTACAAGTTTTGGGACAAAGTTATAAAGCAGAGTATGGGGACATACAGGGCTGCCGACCTCTCCAACGAGGATAGGGACCGTCTGAAATGGGCCTGGATGACATTCATCCCGCCAGGTATGCCGACCTATAAACCCGGGAGAAGGTGGAGAGTAGGTTCGGGGCAATGCCCATTCAATGAGTGTATGGACAGAAGTCCAATAGCCGAGTATTTAGACTTATACCAGTTTGCACGCCATCTGGTGGAGTTCCATGCGCACTCCAAAATGATGTGGCAGTGCCGAGCTAAGTCTAATCGCTCAGTTAAATGTATGAAAGATGGTGAGCCTTTCAGCACATCTAGAAAGGGTTGTATGGTGAGACACCTAGTGGATGTTCACCATATGAAGGCTGAAACTGCCATGTCCCATCTAGATATTCTCGAGAACTCTCCGGAGTCTTTAGGACTCATGGACAGAGAGAAGTGCGTGAGGGTACCACAGGGGTTGGCGTACACTTTGGTGTTCAACCATAACCCGAGAAGGTTGTGGCTGAATCGGAAGGCGTGGCCATACTACATTCAGGACTTTCCAGAGAAAGCCGCTGATTACCGTAGTAAAATGGAGTTGGCCACTCCTCCCAAAGGTAAAGTCTTGTCTGAAGGTAAAACGGTGGACCACGGAGTGCATACTCCTGTCTCTGTTGCCTTAGGACAGGTACAGACCACAGGTTCAGAAGGGTCCTCAGCTTCTGCTGGGTCAGACTCATCACCTGATGGTCGATCTACCCCAATCAATAGATGTACTCCAGGGTCTTCCTGTGGATTTAGTAGGAACACTGCTGAATCCAACAAGGAGGGTCCTGGCGGATCATTACCGAGGGTTGCTGTTAGCCCAAGGCAGGCCATAGAGGAGAGAATGGTAAATGACCTGTTGGCTTCTCCTGCAGAGGCGGAGGATGACTGTGTATTTGTGGGACAGGAGGTGATACCTCCTACCACACTCTCTGAGGCTGGTGGGAACCTGGGACTGTCAAGGAAAATATTAAAGACAGAGAATACTTCCACTGATAGTCAAGGGTATGTAACAGGGAAGATGAAGTCAGTAACTGGGAAAGAGGACTCTAAAACTAAAACAATCTATAGGACGATTGATTTCCAATCTGAGGGAGACGATTGGGTGGATCAGAAATCCACCCCACCCATAGACAGGGTTCGGTCTAATAGATTTGATATGGGAAAGGGACAGGAGATTGGTCGTAGACTATCCTCCGTTCCATCGCCATCTACCTGTATGGGGGGTCTATCATTGGATTCTCCATCACCTGGGGTGGGTGAAGAAGAGATGTGTTTAGAATCGGTCCCTCTACCTACGCTGACTGGTGATATTGATCACCCTGAGAATATTAGTATCAGGAATCTTCTAAAAGAACAGTATGTCACTGGACTCAAGAGTTCATTTGACACACTGGATCTCGCTTGTCAACTAGCTCTGCAAGGAGCTAGGGCTCAAGCTGAGCAATTGGTAAATGAAAGTCGCTTGGCTGAGTTGGAGAAAGTGGAGACTGCAAAAGCAGAACTCCTGTCTAAAAAAGCCAAGATGACTGAGGAGAATGAAGCCCTCAAACGAGAGTTGGAACAACGGGATGACATGGTAGCAACTACTAGCAAAATTGTAGATGATCTGAGACTGACCAATGAAAAATCTCGTATGGAAAGTCAATTTTTGATTGATGATCTCAAAGTCAAACTGGATCGCAGTAAGGATATGGCCAGTACTGCTGGACATAAACTAACTGCTGCCCGGACTGAAAATAGTCTGAAAACTAAAATAATCTCGAAGTTAGAGCACGAAATTGGTGGTCTGACTAAGAAATTGTCTAGCTTTGAAAAGGAAGCTCAGCAGAATGACGACTATTATGAGGAGTTGGCTGAGTTTTTCGAAGACTGCTATGAAATCCCATTGTCAAGTTGGTACGACGAGAGTGTGTACAGGGTTGAACGGGGTTCCGCCCCTCTTCCCTTAGGATTTGACGGTGATGCATACGCACAAAGGATGGGAGCTGACTCTAGGGCTGGTAACATCCCTCGGAGTCCTCCGCCTTCGCCTACAAAGGACGAGATGCATCTGGCTGACTGCAGTTACGTGGCTGCCTCCTCCATGGCCTCTGGGTCATTGGAGACGGTTCCTGTGACGTCTGTTCCTGTGACGTCCATTCCTGTAACGTCTGTTCCTGTAACGTCTGTTCCTGGGACGTCTGTCGCTGTGACGTCTGTTCCTGTGACGACTGTCCCGGTGACGCCTGTCGCTGTGACGTCCACTGCTGTGTCGTCCACTGCTGTGTCGTCTGTTGCTAAGACGATGCAGTACACTGCAATGGGGGTGGACACAACCGTGTCTTCCCTTGAGACTATGGATACTCGCGCTGGGGTGTCCACTCTTGCAAGGATGGTGGTGAATGAGCTGCAGACAGAGTCGCCCAGCTCGGCACCTGTCTCGACACCAGTACCCGACGCCACCTCTTATCAGTCACCTTACCAGATAACGGAAAGTGAGACTAGAGAGGCGGTCCAGATACTAATGGAGCTGACCGATGCAATTGAAGAAATTGACTTTTGTCTGGCTGTCTGTGACTCTCAGTTGCTTAGGGCTCCTGAAAACGAACTTGAACAATCCATGATGGTGGATCCTGCAATGGACCAACCTGCGACGACTGGTTCTGTGTCTGGGAACCATCGTCCATCGACCTTAGACATTCCTATATCCATGGCGAGTGTACCTATGAGTACGCAGGTGCATTTTCTCAACCCTGACGCTCTGAGTCTGGGGTCTGAGATGGACGTTTCCATTGAGATGAGTGGCAACCTATCTAGTGAGTGCATGTCGCCAGTGTCCAGAAATGAAGAACTTTTGCTGAGTGGCGAGTCATAAAAACATTCCCAGTTTGCAGCATGTATAGGACCTCTACCATGTGTCGTCATCAAGTTTGAACTTTGCAGTAGTGGAGCTATTAGTGCACCACTGACCGTATGATGCTTTAAAAACCATAAACTATGGGTCACAGGATGGCTATATATATATATATGTATTTATGAAAGACTGAGATGAGGTGAACTGCTTAAAATGGATCATCATCACCTATTTATGAAAAAGACTTTGATATGATACCATATTACCTTTTCATCTGGGTTTCGCAGTTGTTGACATATGAAAACTGTTAAAACTATCACCAAAAAGTGTTCTATTGCCATAAGACAGTATTTATAAAACGGGTTCTGTTTGATTTGATGACATGTGCTATAGGTATGATTATTGTATGCCGATTGTGATACTCTGAATTTACCGTCCGCTAGTAGAAGTATCGAGGACTGGATCCTGATGATATCTACTAAAAGTAAAAGGTTACTTGACTGCATTCGTGCTATGTGTGAATCAATGGTAATGACATGACAATAAGCCTGGTGAGAGTGAAGTTTGTTCAGGTTCTAATGATGAAGAATTGATTAAGTTGTTATGGAGATCCGTAGGTCCTCGTTGACTACTTTCAGAAGGAAGGTATCAAGTGAAGGGCTGGGTCATTCTATTTTTCAGCTTGCTATTTTTTTGTCTGTAAACTTGTGTGTGGAGAACAATTCTCCCTACGGTTGAAATATGTTACCATGATACCTGATCTGTTGCCTTAGTGTTTCCATATGGATAATGCCCCTTGTGTTATTATGTAGGTTACATCAAGAGGGACGCCTATGTGACTCTGATTTGCATAAGGTTTTGAGGTCCTTTGAGGTCCTTGAGTTGAACTGCATTTACCGGATCTACGCTATATGTGCATTTATTCCAAAAATATTGACCTATCAAACCTTACTCTGGCACGTTAAGTGAGTGAGTCTATTCAAATAGACGGGTTGGGTCAAGGTTTACTATAAGTCAGACACTTGCCACCTTTTTTTGTTTCCAATATGTCTCATATGAAAAAATTGGTAACTTTTAAGGAGAAGTGTTCATATTGATCTGTATGTAAACGATACCTGTTGTAACAAATCGTTTTCGATAAAACATGGTTAGTGTACGGTAGTATATCTTAAAAGTTTTATATATTTATGTTTATGATATATGGTCAAGTTTGTTTTATAGGGCTTGATTGGCTGTGTGGAGTTTATCCTCTTGGTCCCAGAAATCATGACTGTTATTGAAGGATGATACTCGATTATTGTGTAACTGGATCCTGATGATTGATATGATTGACGTTAATATCAAAGAGGATGAAGATAAGATGACATATCTATTATACTCAAGAATACATATAAGTTGTTCTAAGAAAGAGTTACGCTGGTCTCCACTATGTTTATGTTTGGAGACAATATGTTTTTTTGGGTTGTTTGGAGATAAAATTTGTCATTATATCAAGGTAGTATGAAGGAGATACTGCACTTTGTGCCGCTATTTGGACGCTGAGATATTGTCTGAAGGGGGGTAGTGTAGTGGGACGCCGCTGTACTATTTCTATAGAACCAGTTTGGGTTATATTGAGTATGTGTGTTGCCGTGTATCCAGGCCGCACTCCTGTCTAGTGCCGGGTATGTGGTTACATAAGCCTGCACCTGAGGATTGGTGGAGCGCGACCTGGTAATGTGCATTGAGCTGAGACCGCCATGTGTCACCCGACGTATCTCGGGTACCGTGTCGGTCCGGATGCACAGGTGCGTGGTTACCCGGAGTTCCTCGGGAACTCAAGTGTTTACGAGTAATGGGGAGAATTACATAAGGATCAGTATATAAGACCTGAGGTTCTGCTAATCGAGGACCCAGTCTTGCTGTGCACTTCGGCCAGCTTGGCTGCTCCACAACAGAGCTTCCCCAAACTCTGTTGTACCTTTTTGGCCTAGTCCTGCTGCTGCTTCCAACTTGGTCACCCTGCTTCTTTCTCTGTATGTCAGAATGAATAAAATGAGTGAGTTGCTCTACGGGGCTGCATTGCTACATGATGATGACAAATGTCATCTTTTAGCAACATGTCGTCCTTAAAGGGTTCAACGGTTAATGAAAAGGGGAGCAAAGGAGCCACACCCTTACCTGTCACTTATGGCACCTTGGATATATAACTCAATTTATCTTCACTAGAAACATCTAATGATGTTAAGAGTTGACAGCTCCTGTACTTGCCATTAACCTTTTAACCCTATAAGGGCAGCATGTTGCTAAGATATAACATTTGTCATCAAATGGCAAGAAGATCATTTATGATGTAAGGGAACACCCCAGGGGAGCCCTAATCTGAACGGGAACACCCACTGGGAAAATTGTTTGTCACCTAATTATGTCAGTTTTTCCTGTTCTCGGATAGATGAAGACTTCTGAAGGCTATTAGCTCCTAAAACTAAAGTGAGACCCCTACTTAAGGGTAGATGTGCATAAGGCCACTCCAAAAAAAAAACTTGTTTTGCACCATCAAGCCATGTGGGAAATATGATGAGGGCGCTGTTTTCTGTCCCTCATTTGTTCTTCGCATCTCTTTTACCCCCCATTCCATCACCTTCTCCTGTTGCTAAAAAAAAGTGAGTGCTCCCTTGAAATGTTGTTTGCTCACTTTGAATTCACTTCTCTTATAGTAAATCAAAACTAGCCAAGCGATTATCATGCTCATAGATTCTACCTAGTTAGGTGTGTACTGTATGTAAATTAATTGTGATGAAACATCATGTATAATAATGTTATAGCAGCACAACAAAGACAGATTGGAGTAATACATTTTACTAACAATGTATAAACACATACTCATAACTACTGCAATTACGCCAACCTCGGTTGGATTAATTATCTAGAAGATGATCTACTGCCGCAGGCACTTTGGTGAATATAACTTTGGGAACATACGAGTAACCACTCCAGATTTCCAAGCTCCCCTCAGATATACCGAGGCCAGCACAGGCAAGCGCAGATGATCTGCGTAGAGAATGAAGAGCGATAGCCTTGGCGAAAGGGTGGCTGGGAGCAGTAGCTAATGCCCTGATAAGCATATTTGTACCACTTGCCGTTAATGGCTTTATTGTGTTAGGGTACAAGAATAAGTATGAGCCCCGGTGTGTCGGCGTGAGATTCAGAACCTCTAAATATGCCCTTACTGGGCAGTACTAGATATGAGATAAATATGCAATGTGTAAATATACTCGACATGTTCTCAGTTTAGTTAATAGTGAAATGTGCAGTCAACTTGTTCAATCGCAGAGGTAGGTTTGATCAATGAGTCTCCATAGGGGAGAGAGAAATCTGGGGGCCTACCCCAGGTCCAGCTTATTTTCGATTAGACATGGTCAGTAAATGTCCCAGCAGGTGGTATGTGGTCCTGCTATGTAATGGAGCTGCTCATACCCCCTGGTGTGAGGGGGGCATCTTAGGATGTGGTGGGGTGGGGATGGCAATTTAATGAGGGAGTGGTATTGATTTACAAAGGGACAGTTCGCTATCAAAGTAGATGCAATATGAAGCTAAGATTAAACACTTTATAAACATATATGTGTATATGAGGACAAATCCAAACTTTTATCAAGAATATCAGATTAAGGACTGACAAACATTTTATCTCATTAAACTTGGCAGGTTTATCTCACCTTTTACATTCATCCCATTCAATAGATCTGAACCGACTGCATATGAGTTGAAAGCTATGTTTATATCCTCTACATATAGTGAGATTTATTAAGTTTCAGCTTCATATATTTGACTCTAGCTTACATTGGAATTATATTCTGGCTTTCTCAACTATCTGAAGTACGCAGTGGGGTCTGATGGGGGTTCCAAGATATTGAGTGTGTATATGGTCAATTTCTGGTTATAACATGGAGACCAAAGGGAAAACCGCCCATTGGGGGGCAGGGCAATAAAACAGGCGGCCCTGGTGTACACCCTTCAGATATAGAGAGGTGTGAAGGTTGTTAAGGGCTCAGTAGTGCCGCCAGACAGGGCGATAGAATTCTGCTCATGTATGTCTCTGGTTTGATGGAAGAGGCACGTGTTAGTGGTCCCAACACTACATTCCTTATGACACAGGTAGGTTCAATTTTGCCACTCTTTGGCTTTCCCAGGTCATGTGATACCTATATCCCATTGTGATTGGCCGAGAGGAGATGCAGGTCAATTTGTTTTTCCTCTTTTACTTTTAATTTGCACCATTTCTTTCTTTTTCCCCCCACGCTGAGTCATTTAAAAAATGGTGCCCCTCACTCGAGGAACCTCAAATGGCAGTACAGAACAGCAAGGAGAAATATCTTCGCAATTGCAGAGGTAGTTAAACTGAGGTCACTACAGGTAAAACTGAAATAATTAGGAGACAAACTCAATTCTTTGTGATATAGCTGAATGGTAATTTGTGATGATTGTACCGTATTCAATGAAACCTGAACAATGACAAGTACAGCCAATTATATCAATTGAATAAAGGGTGTGGCTTCTAATCAGTTAATCAAGTTGTACCTTTACGTAAATATATGTGTGAACAACTCAAACCAAATCAAATTAGGCCGGCCATGATACAATTGCTTGGGGACAAAAATCCTTTTTGAATTATCTATCTCGCCATCCTGATCAACATTATATTATATCCTTACACACACTGTAAATAATAGATACTGTTTACCTACACCAACCGGCAACAAAAGTACCCAACTCTTTACAGTGTACCTGAAGTGGGAACACATATGCTCAGTTCTAGTGCCATGGTGACAAGAGCCTGAAAGTGTCTACCCATTTAGAGGCAGTCAAAGCATGATCTCCTGTCTTGATTTGAGAGTCCGGGAGGTGGAGATGTTGGTGTGAGTAAGTGCTTTATACACTGGTATCCTGACTTTAGTCAGCACTGTATCACTAAAGTGATCAATCAGTAAATGTTAAACCCCCCATACAACCAGGCAGTAGTCAGTACTGACCATCTCATCTTAGTCTTTCCATTAAGATCTATGAGAATAAGTTTTTCTGAGTAAAGCATTAGTCATATTTTGTTCTGCCTCTGTCAATTTTGAATATCAGTTGGTCAGTACTAACCAATGTCCCTATGGCTAACCTGGGGTATCCACTACAGACTAAAGCCTGGAGAATCTAGATTGTCAGTGTTGGTATACCTAGAGAGTGTGTTGATGTTGAGTGGTCCTACAGTGTTGTTTCTATTGTAGGAAGAGCGTTGGACATCCCAGGTAACTCATGCAGTCCCACTGTCAATTCCCTTCTTGGTTCCAGGGTCCTGGAAGTGGAGGTAACTATAGTACCCGCAGTAGCTGTAGTAGTGGCAGTTTTAGCGGTAATTGCAGCATAAGTAGTAGCAGTAGTAGCAGTAGTAGCAGAAGCAGCTGTAGTAACAGTAGCAGTAGTAGCAGCAGCAGTAGTAGCAACAGTAGTAGCAGCAGCAGCAGTAGCAGCAGTAGCAACAGCAGAAGTAGCAGCAGTAGCAACAGCAGCAGTAGCAGTAGCAGTAGCAGCAGCAGCAGCAGCAGCAGCAGTAAAAGCAGCAGCTGTACCAGTAGCAGCAGTAGCAGCAGCAGCAGTAAAAGTAGTAAATGTGCTTGACACCTCGCGTCTTGGTTCTAGAGATGTAGAAGTTGAGGCTCTTTGTTCACCAGACCCCGTAGTGACAGCTTGAAGGTGAACCTGCCGTGACACAGTGTGGAGGTGTCCTACACTACTCTGTGTACGCTGGTAGCAGCAGGGCAGGAAGAGCTGGTTGAAGGCGTTCCTGAATGCTTTGTTCCTCCAGGCGTAGATAGCGGGATTTATCCAATAGTTGACATCAGCCAAACTAACACTGAGTTGGTGCAGGACATGGCGCCAGAACGGGGGAGACTTTGTGATTGACAGAAAGGACACACCCATGGGGGCGTACAGTAGTGTAAATACACCAAACACCAGGGCCATCATCTTGGTGATACGCAGGTTTGCATTCTGCTGCTGTTGCTGCGAATGTGAAGCTACGTTCAAACTGCTTGAGTGTAGAATCTTAGCAATTGAGCCATAGATAACAAACACAGTGATGTTACACAAGCCAAACCAGGTGTAGTTCACTAGAATGGATGATATGGGAAAGGTGTCTGTAAGAGTGCAAGTTCCATCTGGTGACCATTTTGATGTAACAACGCTGTATACCAGAAAGAAGGCAGCCATGATAATCCAACCTACAAGCACACACAAGATAACTCTCCTAACCTGCCACTTTGAGCTACGGTTCAACTGTACAAGCAGGGAGTTCCTCCTCTCCATTGCGATCATGGCAAAGACCATTAATTGGGCGCACAGTGTGAAGCTCTCAGTGGCTAGACTGATAGTGCAGAGATTCCTGTTATGGACTCGTGCAGGGAGAGTGTACATAACCAGACCGTGGAGGATGTCGGTGAGGGCCAGGCTGACCACCAACACGCCCGCCGAGTTACGGAGGCTCTCGTACCTCACCACACAGATGAGTGTCAGCATGTTGAGGACCACAGACACAGACGACTGGCTCATCCTGAGGTACAGAATGAAGCTGTCAAATGCTGCCCATGCCATGTTTCAATCTCCAAAAGCCTTTGTTATAAGTTCATTGTTTCTTCACCCTCTCCCAAGGACACCTAAGGGAGGTTGAGTGGACTTTTGTGTTAGCCTGTCAAAACTGCCCACTCCTGCCTGCTGATCTCAACCAAGTCTTTTATCTATAGCGTAAAACCTCGCGTATAAGCCTGACTCGCATATAAGCAGCACCCCGAGTTTGGTGCGATCCTCCAAGCAGCAGAGGCCATCTGAGAATTGTTAATTTAGTACTGTAATATACTTATAAAAACTCTCGTATAAGCCGCACCCTATATAGGCATGTTTGGTATCAAAGGAAAGCTGAGTCTGATTCGGGTACAAGACCCGGCTTGTAAACGAGGTTTTACGGTAGTAGCTCTGAATTTTCACAAAGAAGGAGTAAAATATTTTTTATTGTCTCAGCTTGTCATGCAATGATGTAGGTATTTACCAAAAGATGTAGCTGGTGCCTGTCCACCGTATGCTTCCAGAAGGTAGGTGTTTGTGTGTAGTCTCCAGGACTGATGGTCTCCCCCTGCACTATTTATGGCTAATAGTTGTTATTCTAGAAGATGTCCAGCATAGCAATTTTTCTCTCTATCCTAAAGCATTAATCTCTGTACGTCTCACCCACCAGACAGTCCCCAGGCTCCTGGAAGTTATAATTAACTATAGTGGCAGCAGTAGCAGCAGCAGCAGCAGCAGCAGTAGCAGCAGCAGCAGCAGCAGCAGTAGCAGCAGCAGCAGCAGCAGCAGTAGAAACAATAAGTGTACTTGTAAGCTCACGTCTTGGTTCTAGAGATGTAGAATTTGAGACTCTTGGTTCACTGAACCCCAAAGTGACATTCTGAAGGTGAACAGTGTTGATTTTGGCCTGGGTGAGTTACTGTCTCTATCCTGTGTTAATCTCTTTACGTCTTACCCATCCCACAGTCACCAGGTGAATGTCACATGACTACAGGTGGGTGTCACATGACCAGCCCACGTCTGGCCCTGGTCTGTGATTGGTTGCTGTTGTTACTGCACTCTACAGCAAGATATCTCTGCACCTTGTTACTGTGTTACCAGTATCTCTGCCCCACCTAACATGTCTTACCTCAGACCCTGACAGACCATATTTAGTTGCACATTGTGGCTCCAAAAACAGGAAGCAGTAACTTTTAAAATTGGGACATAGTCAGAAACAAAATGAAAAGTGTTTTATTGCATACTAGCTGCCACATAAAAATAAACCATGCTAATCACTCAAATTTCATCATAAGAGTACGCCTGATTATCAAATATCTAATTACAACCTTGGAACATTTTTTTTTTGGTGTAACTGAGGCTGAACCATATTCAGGGAGGACTTTGTGATTGACATAATATCATTATCAACGATTTATGATCAGTGTTGTGTGATTTGTGTGATTAAGAGACTGCTATTTTTTAACAACAAAAAACTGGTTTAATTGGGAGTGGGGGTGAAAAATCTCAACCCCTTTATTGTGAGATTGTGAAAACTTTCATCTGTTTTTTGAGCTAAAAAGACACAAGTTACTATGGAAGAAAGGGGTACAAAAGCTTGCAAGTTTCAACTCGCTGGAGCGAGGGGCGCATCCGTTACATCTAATTTTTTTGTGTTCAGTTTGTGAGATAAAGGTAGAAGATGACTAGTCTGCACCCCCCCCAGTCGTTCCCCAGCGCTACAGAATGAGAATTCCAGCTTTGTGCAGAGCCCGAGTGTGTCAGTAACAGTGTGTGAGAGCGCTTTCATTAGGCCACCCAAAAAAAAAAAGGTTTGTTTCAGGTCATCCGACCGACCCTATCAAAATAGGGCCGACCCTATGTTTTTTTATGCAATTTCTGTATTTCTATCCTTTTTGGGTCAATTTTAGGGTCTTTGGAGAGGCTGGCTAGTACTTTCATGTTGAAAAAAAATAATCAAAAAAATCCGACCTACCGACCCTACATTTTCTGCCCATATTACCTGAAACAAACCTCTTTTTTTTGGCCTTACTGCGCTTTAGGCTTAACCTGATTGAGGTGTGACTACTCAATGGTGGCTATCAACTTTGTCATTAGTGATTAACCTAACTAGTCATTTGTTGGCTCCCTATATACCCAACCATAGTAAGTAAATACTGTCAGATTAGTCAATACTGACCACTTTTAGTGGTATATTTTTCATTTCTTTTCCCGGCCTAGTATGCAGTAGTTAATGGTTTACCTTGCTTATCCAGAATGGTCATTATTGCTATTAAAGGCCCTAGTCATGTTTAGTTTTCCTCAGCACAGCTGGACTAGCATAGATGGGTCAAGGGTCATTTTATTGAGGGTCAGGCTATGCTGCACCCTCAACAACAGTCTGGACTATCACAAAATTGCTTCAGAGTCTGGCCATGCTGGATCCTCATGCCGGAGTCTGACAGTGCTAGACTCTTGCAGGCTTAAGGTAGGGTTTCAGGGTAATTCCGCTGAACACATTTTTAGTGCATTATTTGCCACAGGTATGCTAAAGTTACATATAACATATACCAATCTAACTGCAATCGATGTGCCCTTCAAGTAAACTCCATTTTGTGTAGCGTTGCTAGGCATGGAATGAAAATTGAACAAAAAAATTCTTTTTGAGCTTTTCTATCTTCAAACGGACTTATAGGAAAAAAATTCAATGTGATTATAACTTCTGATGATTGGACAGGTATTTTGAAGTCATTTCCTGGGGAGCTCAAGTTATTAAGGTCAGGAGAGCTCTTCAAAGTTGCATAGTTACTAAAAAAGAGTGATTTTACTTGCTTTTTACCAAAGTATCACCATTTTTAGTAACTACGCAACTTTGAAGTGTTCCCCTGACCTTAATACTTGGAACATCAACATGATTCAAAAAAGCTCCTCAGGAAATGACTTCCCATCATCAGAAATGAAAATTTTGTTGAATTTGAAGATTTGGAAGCTAAAAAAGAACGTTTTTTGTTCCATTTCCATGTAATGCCTAGCAACGCCTAATAAAATGGTAATTTTTTGAAGGAAACATCAATTCCAGTCAGATTTGTGTGTGTTACATATACTTTGAACAAATCTGTGGTAAATAATACACTAAAAATATGTCCAGCTGAATTACCCTGAAACCTTACCTTAAAGAGACTCTGCCCATAGTCCAGCATTGCCAGACTCTAGCATAAAAATTCAGCATGGCCAGACTCTCAAGCAATTCTGGGTGAGTAGAGGCCCTAGATGGAGGCCCAGCATAGCCTGACCCTCACTAGAATGGCACTTGACCAATCTATTATAGTCCAGCAGTGTTTGACTTTAGAATATGAGTGCTTTTGGCGACATTGGCTGACGCTGATATTTGCCTGGGTAATGATGATGATGATGAAGGTAATAAATATAAGAAATGACACAGGATCCCAGTGGGCACAGAACATTGAATCAACATTGATAAATGGTTGTCAATGTTGATTCAATGTTGATGCTATGTTGATTCAACGTTGGACTGAATTTTGTACCCACTGGGATGGTGGTTTAGGCGTGTTTGATATATACAACCAACACAGGCATAACTCAGTCCCCACTTGTAACATGATCATAAGAATTGATCATGATCATAAAAATTCCATTTTTCCACAAAGAAATGTTATTTAAAGACTCTACACATGGTGAATCTGGCCTCGCCAACAAAAAGCCTTGCTGACGGGCAAGGTCAGAGACTTATTTTGGCTGAATTATCTTCTCATATGGTTCCATGTTACAAAGATCTGCATTATTTTATAAGAAATAGTCACATGCAATATATCCTCTACGATGGACTGGAACACATGTATGTCATACATTGTAAAACTCGCCACCTTCTAGCCAATAAAGTCAATCTTGTTCAAAAAAAAATAAAAATCTGTAATTAGGTAGCCTACAGCAACAGTGCCCTGTTGTGTCCAAAAGCTTTGTGACCAGCAACGGCTTCCCAGTCAGTCCTTTCCTTCCCAGCCACTAGCGCGGTGGGTGGTAGGTTACAGCCCAACCCAGGATATGAGCCACTGGTTCCATTTTATATTTATAGCCGGATAGGCAGCACTTATCCTAACATTAATGTATGATGACTTCCCTATGACTAACCTGGAGGAGTCACTACTAACTAACCTCTAAAACCTTCAGATTATCAGTGTGGAGGCCACACCCATTGCAGTAAATGATGTGAAGAACCCCCCCCCCAGCGCATGTCTAGCCCTGATAGCTGACATTTAATTAGCAATTAGCCTTACAGTTACACACACTGTAAATAATAGATACTGTTTACCTACACCAACCGGCAACAAAAGTACCAAACTCTTTACAGTGTACCTGAACTGGGAACACATATGCTCAGTTCTAGTGCCATGGGGACCAGAGCCTGAAAGTGTCTACTCATTTAGAGGCAGTCAAAGCATGATCTCCTGTCTTGATTTGAGAGTCTGGGAGGTGGAGATGTTGGTGTGAGTAAGTGCTTTATACACTGGTATCCTGACCTTAGTCAGCACTGTATCATACACTATTCAATAGATACTATTCAAAATTGGGACACATGTCCTGAACGTAAATAATTTATTAAAATATATGTATTATGATTATGTTTATATGTATAAGTTCATCGCCTGGAGATTCCTGTACTTTATCGAGACACAAATTTATCGAATATCATGAAAATGAATAAATTTGTTTCAAACAAAAAAAAAAAAAATCACTATAGTGATCAATCAGTAAATGTTAAACCCCCTATACGACCAGGCGGTAGTCAGTACTGACCATCTCATCTTAGTCTTTCCATTAAGATCTATGAGAATAAGACTAAGTTTTTCTGAGTAAAGCATTAGTCATATTTAGTTTTGCCTCTGTCAATTTCGAATATCAGTTGGTCAGTACTAACCAATGTCCCTATGGCTAACCTGGGTTAGCCACTACAGACTAAAGCCTGGAGAATTTAGATTGTCAGTGTTGGTATACCTAGAGAGTGTGTTGATGCTGAGTGGTCCTACAGTGTTGTTTCTATTGTGTGAAGATCGTTGGACATCCCAGGTAACTCATGCAGTCCCACTGTCAATTCCCTTCTTGGTTCCAGGGTCCTGGAAGTGGAGGTAACTATGGTACCCGCAGTCGCTGTAGTAGTGGCAGTATTAGCGGTAGTTGCAGCATAAGTAGTAGCAGAAGTAGTAGTAGCAGTACTAGTAGTAGCAGTAGTAGTAGTAGCAGCAGCAGCAGCAGTAGTAGCAGCAGCAGTAGTAGCAGTAGCAGCAGCAGTAGTAGCAGTAGCAGCAGCAGTAGCAGCAGCAGTAGTAGCAGTAGCAGTCGAAGCAGCAGCAGCAGCAGCAGTAGTAGCAGCAGTAGCAGCAGCAGCAGCAGCAGTACCAGTAGCAGCAGTAGCAGCAGTAGCAGCAGCAGCAGTAAAAGCAGTAAATGTGCTTGACACCCTGCGTCTTGGTTCTAGAGATGTAGAAGTTGAGGCTCTTTGTTCACCAGACCCCGTAGTGACAGCTTGAAGGTGAACCTGCCGGGACACAGTGTGGAGGTGTCCTACACTGCTCTGTGTACGCTGGTAGCAGCAGGGCAGGAAGAGCCGCTTGAAGGCGTTCCTGAATGCTTTGTTCCTCCAGGCGTAGATAGCGGGATTTATCCAATAGTTGACATCAGCCAAACTAACACTGAGTTGGTGCAGGACATGGCGCCAGAACGGGGGAGACTTTGTGATGGACAGAAAGGACACACCCATGGGGGCGTACAGTAGTGTGAATACACCAAACACCAGGGCCATCATCTTGGTGATACGCAGGTTTGCATTCTGCTGCTGTTGTTGGGAATGTGAAGCTACGTTCAAACTGCTTGAGTGTAGAATCTTAGCAATGGAGCCATAGATAAAAAACACAGTGATGTTACACAAGCCAAACCAGGTGTAGTTCACTAGAATGGATGATATGGGAAAGGTGTCTGAAAGAGTGCAAGTTCCATCTGGTGGCCATTTTGATGTAACAACGCTGTATACCAGAAAGAAGGCGGCCATGATAATCCAACCTACTAGCACACACAAGATAACTCTCCTAACCTGCCATTTTGAGCTCTGGTTCAACTGTACAAGCAGGGAGTTTCTCCTCTCCATTGCGATCATGGCAAAGACCATTAATTGAGCGCACAGCGTGAAGCTCTCAGTGGCTAGACTGATGGTGCAGAGATTCCTGTCATGGGCTCGTGCAGGGAGAGTGTACATAACCAGACCGTGGAGGGTGTCGGTGAGGGCCAGGCTGACCACCAATACCCCCGCCGGGTTACGGAGGCTCTGGTACCTCACCACACAGATGAGGGTCAGCATGTTGAGGACCACAGACACAGAGGACTGGCTCATCCTGAGGTACAGAATGAAGCTGTCAAATGCTGCCCATGCCATGTTTCAATCTCCAAAAGCCTTTGTTATAAGTTCATTGTTTCTTCACCCTCTCCCAAGGACACCTAAGGGAGGTTGAGTGGACTTTTATGTTAGCCTGTCGAAACTGCCCCCTCCTGCCTGCTGATCTCAACCAAGTCTTTTATCTATAGCGTAAAACCTCGCGTATAAGCCTAACTCGCAAATTAGCCGCACCCCGAGTTTGGTGTGATCCTATAAGCTGCAGAGGCCATCTGAGAATTGTTAATTTGGTACTGTAATATACTTATAAAAACTCTCGTCTAAGCTGCACCCTATATAGGCATGTTTGGTATCAAAGGAAAACTGAGTCTGATTCGCGTACAAGCCGCGGCTTGTAAACGAGGTTTTACCTTAGTAGCTCTGAATTTCTCACAAAGAAGGAGTAAAATATTTTTTATTGTCTCAGCTTGTCATGCAATGATGTAGGTATTTACCAAAAGATGTAGCTGGTGCCTGTCCACTGTATGCTTCCAGAAGGTAGGTGTTTGTGTGTCGTCTCCAGGACTGATGTCTACTGGTCTCCCCCTGCACTTTATATGGCTAATAGTTGTTATTCTAGAAGATGTCCAGTATAGCAAGGGTTCTCTCTATCCTAAAGCATTAATCTCTGTATGTCTCACCGACCAGACAGTCCCCAGGCTCCTGGAAGTTATGATTAACTATAGTGGCAGCAGTAGCAGCAGCAGCAGTAGCAGCAGCAGCAGCAGCAGCAGCAGTAGAAACAATAAGTGGACTTGTAAGCTCACGTCTTGGTTCTAGAGACGTAGAATTTGAGACTCTTGGTTCACTGGACCTCAAAGTGACATTTTGAAGATGAACAGTGTTGATTATGGCCTGGGCCAGTTGCTGTCTCTATCCTGTGTTAATCTCTATGCGTCTCACCCATCCCACAGTCACCAGGTGAATGTCACATGACTAAAGGTGGGTGTCACATGACCAGCCCACGTCTGGCCCTGGTCTGTTTCTGCACTCTACAGCAAGATATCTCTGCACCTTGTTACTGTGTTACCAGTATCTCTGCCCCACCTAACATGTTTTACCTCAGACCCTGACAGACCATATTTAATTGCACATTGTGGCTCCAAAAACAACAAGCAGTAATTCTTAAAACAGAAACAAAATGAAAAGTGTTTTATTGCATACTAGCTGCCACATAGAAACAAACCATGCAAATCACTCAAATTTCATCATAAGAGTACGACTGATTATCAAATATCTAATTACAACCTTGGAACTTTTGTTTTTGGTGTAACTGAGGCTGAACCGTATTCAGGGAGGACTTTGTGATTGACATAATATCATTATCAACTATTTATGATCAGTGTTGTCTGATTTGTGTGATTAAGAGACTGCTATTTTTTAACAACTGGTTTAATTGGGAGTGGGGGTGAAAAATCTCAACCCCTTTATTGTGAGATTGTGAAAACTTTTATATGTTTTTTGAGCTAAAAAGACACAAGTTACTATGGAAGAAAGGGGTACAAAAGCTTGCAAGTTTCAACTCGCTGGAGTGAGGCGCGCATCCCTTACATCTAGTTTTTTTGTGTTCAGTTTGTGAGATAAAGGTAGAAGATGACTAGTCTGCACCCCCCCCCCAGTCGTTCCCCAGCGCTACAGAATGAGAATTCCAGCTTTATGCAGAGCCCGAGTGTGTCAGTAACAGTGTGGGAGAGCGCTTTCATTAGGCCCCCCCAAAAAAAGGTTTGTTTCAGGTCATCCGACCGACCCTATCAAAATAGGGCCGACCCTATGTTTTTTTATGCAATTTTGAAGAAATTTTTGTATTTGTACCCTTTTTGGGTCAATTTTAGGGTCTTTGGAGAGGCTGGCTAGTACTTTCATGTTGAAGAAAAAGAAAAAAAAAAGAATCCGACCTACCGACCCTACATTTTCTGCCCATATTTGGGACTTACTGTGCTTTATGTATAACCTGATTAAGGTGTGACTACTTAATGGTGGCTATCAACTTTGTCATTAGGTCATTAGTGATTAACCTAACTAGTCATTTGTTAGCTCCCTATATACCCAACCATAGTAAGTAAATACTGTCAGATTAGTCAATACAGACCGACCCACTTTTAGTAGTATATTTTTTTATTTCTTTTCCCGGCCTAGTATGCAGTAGTTAAATGGTTAACCTTGCTTATCCAGGTTGGTCATTTTTGCTATTAAAGGCCCTAGTCATGTTTTGTTTTCCTCAGCACAGCTGGACTAGCATAGATGGGTCAAGGGCCATTTTAGTGAGGGTCAGGCTATGTTTGACCCTCAACAACAGTCTGGACAAAATTGCTTGAGAGTGTGGCCATGCTGGATCCTCATGCCGGAGTCTGACAGTGCTAGACTCCTGCAGGCTAAAAGAGACTCTGCCTATAGTCCAGCATTGCCAGACTCTAGCATGAGAATGCAGCATGGCCAGACTCTCAAGCAATTCTGGGTGAGTAGAGGCCCTAGATGAAGGCCCAGCATAGCCTGACCCTCACTAGAGTGGCCTTTGACCCATTTATTATAGCCCAGCAGTGTTTGACTTTAGTTTATGAGTGCTTTTGGCAACATTGGCTGACGCTGATATTTGGCTGGGTAATGATGATGATGATGAAGGAAATCAATATAAGAAATGACACAGGATGGTTGTTTAGGCGTGTTTGATATATCCAACCAACACAGGCATGACTCAGTCCCCAGTTGTAACATGATCATAAAAATTGATCATGATCATAAAAATTCCATTTTCCCACAAAGAAATGTTATTTAAAGACCCTACACATGGTGAATCTGGCCTCGCCAACAAACAGCTTTGCTGACGGGCGAGGTCAGAGACTTATTTTGGCTGAATTATCTTCTCATATGGTTCCATGTTACAAAGATCTGCATTATTATATAAGAAATAGTCACATGCAATATATCCTCTACGATGGACTGGAACACATGTATGTCATACATTGTAAAACTCGCCACCTTCTAGTCAATAAAGTCAATCTTGTTCAAAAAAAATAAAAAAATCTGTTATTAGGTAGCCTACAGAGACAGTACCCTGCTGTGTCCAAAAGCTTTGTGACCAGCAACGGCTTCCCAGTCAGTCCTTTCCTTCCCAGCCACTAGCACGGGGGTGGTAGGTTACAGCCCAACCCAGGATATGAGCCACTGGTTCCATTTTATATTTATAGCCGGATAGGCAGCACTTATCCTAACATTAATGTATGATGACTTCCCTATGACTAACCTGGAGGAGTCACTACTAACTAACCTCTAAAACCTTCAGATTATCAGTGTGGAGGCCACACCCATTGCAGTATATGATGTGAAGGAAACCCCCCCCCCCCAGGGGAGCGCATGCCTAGCCCTGATAGCTGACATTTAATTAGCAATACCCAATGAAGGGGGGAGCTTAATTGAGAAAGGTACAATCATTACTAATTGCAGTTCACTTGTTCAATCGCAGAGGTAGGTTTGATGGAAGAGGCACGTGTTAGTGGTCCCAACATTACATTCCTTATGACACAGGTAGGTTCAATTTTGCCACTCTTTGGCTTTCCCAGGTCATGTAATACCTACATCCCATTGTGATTGGCTGAGAGGAAATGCAGGTCAATTTGTTTTTCCTCTTTTACTTTTAATTTGGACCATTTCTTTCTTTTTTCCCCACGCTGAGTCATTTAAAAAATGATGCCCCTCACTCGAAGAACCTCAAATGGCAATACAAAACAGCAAGGAGAAATATCTTTGCAATTGCAGAGGTAGTTAAACTGAGGTCACTTCAGGTAAAACTGAAATAATTAGGAGACAAACTCAATTCTTTGTGATATAGCTGACTGGCAATTAGTGATGATTGTACCTCACTCAATGAAACCTGAACAATGACAAGTACAGCCAATTACATTAATTGAATAGAGGGTGTGGTTTCTAATCAGTTAATCAAGTTTTACCTTTACGTAAATATATCTGTGAGCAACTCAAACCAAATCAAATTAGGCCGGCCATGATACAATTGCTTGGGGACGAAAATCCTTTTTGAATTATCTATCTCGCCACCCTGATCAACATTTTATTATATCCTTACAGTTACACACACTGAAACAAATAGATACTGTTTACCTACACCAACCGGCAACAAAAGTACCAAACTCTTTACAGTGTACCTGAACTGGGAACACATATGCTCAGTTCTAGTGCCATGGTGACCAGAGCCTGAAAGTGTCTACCCATTTAGAGGCAGTCAAAGCATGATCTCCTGTCTTGATTTGAGAGTCCGGGAGGTGGAGATGTTGGTGTGAGTAAGTGCTTTATACACTGGTATTCTGACCTTAGTCAGCACTGTATCACTATAGTGATCAATCAGTAAATGTTAAACCCCCTATACGACCAGGCGGTTAGTCTTTCCATTAAGATCTGTGAGAATAAGACTGAGTTTTTCTGAGTAAAGCATTAGTCATATTTTGTTTTGCCTCTGTCAATTTCGAATATCAGTTGGTCAGTACTAACCAATGTCCCTATGGCTAACCTGGGGTAGCCACTACAGACTAAAGCCTGGAGAATTTAGATTGTCAGTGTTGGTATACCTAGAGAGTGTGTTGATGCTGAGTGGTCCTACAGTGTTGTTTCTATTGTGGGAAGAGCGTTGGACATCCCAGGTAACTCTTGCAGTCCCACTGTCAATTCCCTTCTTGGTTCCAGGGTCCTGGAAGTGGAGGTAACTATAGTACCAGAAATAGCTGTAGTAGTGGCAGTATTAGCGGTAATTGCAGCATAAGTAGTAGTAGTAGCAGTGGTAGTACTAGGATCAGTAGCAGCAGCAGCAGCAGGAGTAGCAGCAGGAGTAGCAGCAATAGTAGCAGCAGTAGTAGCAGAAGCAGCTGTAGTAACAGTAGCAGTAGTAGCAGCAGCAGTAGTAGCAACAGTAGCAGCACCAGCAGCAGGAGTAGCAGCAATAGTAGCAGTAGCAACAGCAGAACCAGTAGCAGTAGCAGCAGTAGCAGCAGCAGCAGGAGTAGCAGCAATAGTAGCAGTAGCAACAGCAGAACCAGTAGCAGTAGCAGCAGCAGCAGCAGCAGCAGGAGTAGCAGCAATAGTAGCAGTAGCAACAGCAGAAGTAGCAGCAGCAGCAGCAGCAGCAGCAGTAGTAGCCGTAGCAGTACCAGTAGCAGCAGTAGCAGTAGCAGCAGCAGTAGTAAAAGCAGTAAATGTGTTTGACAACTCGCGTCTTGGTTCTAGAGATGTAGAAGTTGAGGCTCTATGTTCACCAGACCCCGTAGTGACAGCTTGAAGGTGAACCTGCCGTGACACAGTGTTAAGGTGTCCTACACTACTCTGTGTACGCTGGTAGCAGCAGGGCAGGAAGAGCCGCTTGAAGGCGTTCCTGAATGCTTTGTTCCTCCAGGCGTAGATAGCGGGATTTATCCAATAGTTGACATCAGCCAAACTAACACTGAGTTGGTGCAGGACATGGCGCCAGAACGGGGGAGACTTTGTGATGGACAGAAAGGACACACCCATGGGGGTGTACAGTAGTGTGAATACACCAAACACCAGGGCCATCATCTTGGTGATACGCAGGTTTGCATTCTGCTGCTGTTGTTGTGAATGTGAAGCTAAGTTCAAACTGCTTGAGTGTAGAATCTTAGCAATGGAGCCATAGATAACAAAAGCAGTGATGTTACACAAGCCAAACCAGGTGTAGTTCACTAGAATGGATGATATGGAAAAGGTGTCTGTAAGAGTGCAAGTTCCATCTGGTGACCATTTTGATGTAACAACGCTGTATACGAGAAAGAAGGCAGCCATGATAATCCAACCTACTAGCACACACAAGATAACTCTCCTAACCTGCCATTTTGAGCTCCGGTTCAACTGTACAAGCAGGGAGTTCCTCCTCTCCATTGCGATCATGGCAAAGACCATTAATTGAGCGCACAGTGTGAAGCTCTCAGTGGCTAGACTGATGGTGCAGAGATTCCTGTCATGGGCTCGTGCAGGTAGAGTGTACATAACCAGACCGTGGAGGGTGTCGGTGAGGGCCAGGCTGACCACCAATACCCCCGCCGGGTTACGGAGGCTCTCATACCTCACCACACAGATGAGTGTCAGCATGTTGAGGACCACAGACACAGAGGACTGGCTCATCCTGAGGTACAGAATGAAGCTGTCAAATGCTGCCCATGCCATGCTTCAATCTCCAAAAGCCTTTGTTATAAGTTCATTGTTTCTTCACCCTCTCCCAAGGACACCTAAGGGAGGTTGAGTGGACTTTTGTGTTAGCCTGTTGAAACTGCCCCCTCCTGCCTGCAAAAGAGAGATACAAACTGATCTCAACCAAGTCTTTTATCTATAGCGTAAAACCTCGCGTATAAGCCTAACTCGCATATTAGCCGCATCCCGAGTTTGGTGCAATCCTATAAGCTGCAGAGGCCATCTGAGAATTGTTAATTTGGTACTGTAATATACTTATAAAAACTCTCGTATAAGCCGCACCCTATATAGGCATGTTTGGTATCAAAGGAAAACTGAGTCTGATTCGCGTACAAGCCGCGGCTTGTAAACGAGGTTTTACGGTAGTAGCTCTGAATTTTCACAAAGAAGGAGTAAAATATTTTTTATTTTCTCAGCTTGTCATGCAATGATGTAGGTATTTACCAAAAGATGTAGCTGGTGCCTGTCCACTGTATGCTCCCAGAAGGTAGGTGTTTGTGTGTAGTCTCCAGGACTGATGTCTGCTGGTCTCCCCCTGCACTATATATGGCTAATAGGTGTTATAGAAGAAGATGTCCAGTATAGCAAGGGTTCTCTCTATCCTAAAGCATTAATCTCTTTACGTTTCACCCACCAGACAGTCTGCAGGCTCTTGGAAGCTATAACTAACCATAGTGGCAGCAGCAGCAGCAGCAGCAGCAGCAGCAGTAGCAGCAGCAGCAGTAGAAACAATAAGTGTACTTGTAAGCTCACGTCTTGGTTCTAGAGACGTAGAATTTGAGACTCTTGGTTCACTGGACCCCAAAGTGACATTTTGAAGGTGAACAGTGTTGATTATGGCCTGGGTGAGTTACTGTCTCTATCCTGTGTTAATCTCTATACGTCTCACCCATCCCACAGTCACCAGGTGAATGTCACATGACTAAAGGTGTGTGTCACATGACCAGCCCACGTCTGGTCCTGGTCTGTTTCTGCACTCTACAGCAAGATATCTCTGCACCTTGTTACTGTGTTACCAGTATCTCTGCCCCACCTAACCTGTGTTACCTCAGACCCTGACAGACCATATTTAATTGCACATTGTGGCTCCAAAAACAGGAAGCAGTAATTTTTAAAATTGGGACATAGTCAGAAAGAAAATGAAAAGTGTATTATTGCATACTAGCTGCCACATGCTAATCACTCAAATTTCATCATAAGAGTACGACTGATTATCAAATATCTAATTACAACCTTGGAACATTTTTTTTTTGGTGTAACTGAGGCTGAACCATATTCAGAATCAGGGAGGACTTTGTGATTGACATAATATCATTATCAACGATTTATGATCAGTGTTGTGTGATTTGTGTGATTAAGAGACTGCTATTTTTTAACAACAAAAAATTGGTTTAATTGGGAGTGGGGGTGAAAAATCTCAACCCCTTTATTGTGAGATTGTAAAAACTTTTATCTGTTTTTTGAGCTAAAAAGACACAAGTTACTATGGAAGAAAGGGGTACAAAAGCTTGCAAGTGTGGTGGTTCGTAGTTAACTCTAGGTTAAAGAACAACGATCACGGCAGTTTCCAGGTGCGAGAATATATCTGTCTTTATTCACAAGAATAACAACTCTAGTTCCTTTACTAGGGAACGATCAGTGTAGAATTAATACACACAGGTAAATCAGGTTTCTCTATAAATAGAGGAAACGGTCAGTATACAACTCTTAGCATACAACTCTGTCCGCACAGTTGGACATGTGAAGTCTCTCGTCAGTCGGGCCTGCACTGACTGCCGTTCCAGGTAAACACACGGGTCTTATATAACACCGGCTCTTAGATCACGTGGCCAGGTGGGTGGGTCGGCCGCCCACCTGAGAGCGGCACACGGTTACCTGAAGAGGACCTGCGCCCTCCCCCGGGAACTGTGTGCACTAGCTCCAGGTGGAGAAGCCGAGTAAACAGACGTTACCCGGAAATACCGTGTATGAGATTAATATGTAATATCATGCCCCTACACTACCCCCCCTAGACAAAACTAGGTGGTAACGAATATATATACGGTTTTCCTAGTTTATAGAAAACACTTTAGACCAACGACTTTACAGTTATTGTCCATACAGTAACTAGGGGAGTAAACATATTATCACGACATACTACACAAGCGAGATCATCAAACTCAATATAAATATGGCATTACACTGTAATAGCAACCATAATGGATGATTTAGGTATATTTTATGACAAGTGAATATAATATCATACATACAATCGAACGGCTTGACACATTTCGATATGACTTCCTTATGAAGTTTCCTTGCTCGGATATTAAAAAAATGCGCGTGGGGTGTGTATATATTTAAGTTGAACAGAAAAGTTATTAAAAACCAGTCCTGATAAGGACTCACAACCACCAGCGTCTTACATTGATTTGTGATTTAATGAAAACATTCACACAATGGATAACAGTAACCACAGCCTTTGTTTTAAGCCGGGTAATCCGATTATATAACCGGAAATATTAATACCTCTCGCAACATACAACAGAGTCAACACACACGACAATACCTTACGGTATACTTAGCATCTACACATAGTCTTAACGACTTCATATAAACATTACGGGTAGCCACGTTTCCTAGTTTATCAGATCATACAATCTTCATATCTAGCATATTATGAAACCCGATTCATATGGTAAGTATGAGAACACCATATTGGAACACCTGAGGTGATATGTATCACATAATAAAAACGTTTTAATGAGTAACCTGGCAGTGTACCCGGAAACCCTTACAATTAAATGAAGCTTACTGGTGATCTAGTTGTGGACAAGGTGCTCTCCGCTTCTAATAGACGAATGAGTGAGGTGCTCTCCTCTTCTTAATACTGTTTCTTGGATAAATATCACCCGAAGGTAAGTTCATATGTACACAGCTCGCTAAGTATCCCGTCCTCGCTCCAGTAATGTTCATGACATATATAACTATAATCCGGCTGGAAACCATGAGTACTGTCCGTTTAACACATAATCCTAGCTCCAGGAATGTTCATGATATATATAAGTAGAACTGGAACCACGAGCATTGTCTGTTTGACACGTAATCCTTGGACGGGAACAGTTTATAACACAGCATAATAGTATCAGGAACACATCATGGTAACGTATCCCAAAAGTTAGTTTCAGGGACGTTAGATTAGTAGCTTCCCGGTGGAGTCCTGATTCTCCATCGGGTCGGCTATAGTTGAGAGTTGAGTAGTTAGGTAAGTCCAGAGCTTCCACGGAAGGTTCCCCCCGCGTTGGTCCATATGCATCTAAAAAGATGCCCCTCTTTTCCCTTGAGAAGGGAAACCCCGTCATAAAAAAATTATGACGTCAGATTAACTGAAAGAACAATTAATCTATCCGGAAACTATTATAGTCTCCTCTTCCATTTCTAAAAAAATTAGAAATAGACTCTGAACCTTCTTTTAGTATTTTAACCTAAAGGTTCATCTCTTGCCCTAATTAAGGCAAGCGCGTGCTCAGCCGTGCCATCCCAGGCATCGAGAGTCACGCCAAACACCCCGTAAAATTTTACGTTCATATCCTGTAACCGTTTGGTTAACTTCTCGTTCTCCTGACAAGTAGCCAGCATTGCCGGCAGCGACCAATGCTTTCTCCTCCCTGTGGGCAATCTTTAGACCATGCGTGAACAGGCCTAACATCTTGGTGTTGTATTCCACTGCTAGCTGTCGTTGGGACTCCTGGAATTCTGTAACAATTCTCTGTCCCACATCGCAGCTCGCCTTCTCTTCCCGAGAGAAGTAGTTAACTATCGGGACGTATTTTAATTTTACGCCACCGGTAGTTTCCGTGCGGGAGGTCCCCGCGACTGGCTGGATGACAACCGGCTCCTGGTTTACAGGAATCACGGGTTTTACATCCACTCGCGGTGCTTTCACAGCCGCTGCCGTCTTCGGGACAGTTATGCCCCGAGGAGTTACTACTGAGATCAGTGATTTGGGCTCAGTTTTCACGGTCAAACTCTGCATATCCCGGGTTGGGGTGGTGGGAGACCGGACGTCCCTGGGGGTTGGTTTTGCAGTTGTCCCCAGATGGTACGTCAAAGGCAGGGAAGCCTTTGTTCTGGTAGCCGAGCTTTCTTTAGGCCGGGCACCTCCACAGTCAGGCTGACTGTTGGCACTGTCTGAACTGCTCAGACGTCTAGTACGGTACTCCATGTTGGTAGCCGCCGCCGCATGTCCACCGGAATCACGTTTCCGATCTTTCCGGTCTGTATACAGCGGGTCTGGATACTCGCGATAATATTCGCGACCTTCCGGGGCATGATAAATCCCATAATAGGAATTATCGAGTTCCTCCAAAGTGGATCCGGCATGTCTCCGTTTTGGTCCGGGTGAGACCGCAGGAGACCGAGAGCGGTCTCTGGCCGACCGACTCTTTCCCCGGGAACCACCCCGGGTTTCCGGCTGACGGAAAATACCGCCGCCGCCTCTCCGAGAAGTACGGGTAGTGCATAACACCGTATATTCCTCGTCATTCATGGCGAACTTGTTGCGTCCGTCCACTCTGGCTATCCTAGCTTTAAACTTCCCATCTGCGACCTCGCAGAAAAAGGGAGTTGCCGGCCGGATTTTAGCCTTATGATCTTCCGTTAGTGACTTGTACTGGTCACAGACGGCATCATGTAGCGCATTCACACGATTGCGAGCTACACTGATTCCCATATTATGGCAATCCTTCATGTGGCGCATGAGCTCACCTCTCCGGGGTTCTAGACACCCGTTGCACAGTTGTGACTCTCTACCTACTGTAATATCACAGTGGTACACCACGCAGTGGTGCATGTGATTCTCACAGAGGTGTCGCAGAAACCGTGGCTTTGTTACAAACACGGTTCTGTCAGTGCCTATCGTGTTTACACACGTGGCGAATGGGCACCAATTTCTTTCCCGTTGATTATACCAACGGGTGCTCGCAAAAAGAAGCTTTTCTTTCTGCTCCTTACTGTAGTAAGTATCCGGCAGGATCCTGAGTTGATCTAGCCACTGCTGATAAAAAGCAGACGGAGGACGGTCCCGGGGGGTATTCCGGATCCAATCCTCATCGTCACTCTGACCTTTACAGTTGGTCGCGAGTGGACATCCAAAATTGGTAGGGCCAATTGGACACTGTTCCCACGAATTGGGAATAAACACGCGGAACTTATTGTTCGCGTTCTGCCAGATTCGCCTCATCACGTCATTTGGCGGGATGGGGTCCTCTGGGGCGTTTCCTGGTTCTTCAGCGTTAGCCGGAACCTCTCCCTCCTCTGCATCCGAATGAGCCGGACTACGGAGAGGGCTGAGACGAGCTGGGTTGATTACCAGCGCAGCCGCAACGGCGGCCGCAGCAGCCGCTGCGGCGGTCATATCTGCCACAAGGGCCGGGGTGGGGATGGTGACTCCCGTGGTAGAGGGTGCCGGAGTATTGGCTTCGTTAATGTCCATAGCCTCATCCGTAACCTCCTCAGCCCGTGGAATGACGGGCTGTTCCCCGGAAGGTTGTTCCGGTAATCCTTCTGCTAACACAGAATCCGGCAAGTTAGCTAGCCTTGCCTTCTCGTTCCGGCGAGATTGACGTCCTCTCTCCTGGACAAACTCGTCCGACTGATTACTGTCGGCCGAGCTCGACCGGTTCGAGGCCCCTCTCTCACCTTTACTGCCGCGCCCCCTAGGTGTGGCTTTCAGCGCTTTTATTCGCGCCTTCTCTTCCGCACTGGAAGATCTGGTTCGTACTGTACGAACCGCCTCATCAACCAAACAAGATATGGCAATACCCGTTTGACGTTGTGAGCATCCATGTAGTCCTCAATAGTGGCTACTTCCAGGATGTACGAAACTACTCCCTGCGTATTGGCGGCAGCAATTTCGTACTCCTTCCGGGTTTTCGGTTCACGGAGTTTCCCGATACGTGCCCGGTACCTGTTGAGGCCTGTCAACAACATCCCGGCAACTCCACAATCCGGGTCTAGGGACAGAATTGGGAGTGCTGGCATTAACCGCTTGATGTCTGCGATATGTAAATCGAAGACAGCTCGTCGTAAGCAGTAGCATACAAGTAGTCCTTTTTGGAGTGCCTCCCAGTACACAAACCAGTCCGGGGGCATCTCTTCCTGCTCCTCCACTAATAGGAAGAGCAATATCGCCTGCCTTGTTAGCGGGTCAATCCGGCGGGGAGCTCCCTCCGCCGTGAGTCGTAGCACGTCCTCGTGCAGTTCCACTTCACGTCCATCGTAATTGGACATGAAGCCTCCTAGTGTGGGCACTGCCGGGCGGGGTTTTTCAACGTCCACCGGCGGTTCTCCATGGTACAACGGACCTGGATCCTGATACTCAGCTTCGCTGGTATCAGCTTGACCGTCAGCGGGGCTGATGGCTTCAATGTCTAGCCCTTCCAAGTAATTGGCGGCGACATTAGCAGGGCGTAGCGATGACTGAGAGTCAGCGTCGACGTCCATTATCCCCTCTTGTCCCAGGAAATCCATAGATTCCTGGTCCACGAGGTCAGGTTGATTATCAACCACATTCCCTCCGCTAGCGGAGTCGCCCTCCTCAAGAGGGTCCACCTGTTGGTGGTCTGTCTCGGAAGACATGTTTTGTCACACTCAAGAAAAGTGTTTTGATGGATTATAGGGGGTCCACCTCCCCTCTGTAAGAATGGTCGTGTCCGAGCCCTCACGTCTGCTCTGGACCTCCTCTCAACCCCAACTGGCGATTCCCGCCGAGCCGCGTGCCTTATATACAGCGCGCCACCGCGCATGCGCAACCCCGCGCGTCCCGTGACCCAGTTCCTTGGAACCAGGTCACCCGCGCGTTCAATTGTAAACAGGTACCCTCATTCCACATGTTAATCCTTACGCTCTGTCAACTCGTCAAGAGTATCAATGAAATATATATGAATGGCATAATAAAGCACATTCACCGGATTATCCGTCCATCACCCATGGGATCCTTGACAGGGGGACTATCACGATCATTCCGACCGTACTTACTTCCATACATAACTGATTACAACATTTAAATATTTAACAAGATTACAGGACACTACACTCGTTGTGTACCGGCTTAGGTTATACCGTCCCTAGATATGAACCGGGGACTGCGTCTTATGTTTTTAGGCATAACATTAGACCTGGTTCTAGGACACGCCTTTTCCAGAGTGGATTTAGCCTTAACCACACTTTTCCGGGTCCTTTTCCCTTCAGCCAGCGAGACTTTATTAGCCGCCTTCTTCCCGGATCTTTTTGGGATGACGGGCTTCTGCACCATTAGTTTCCGGGAAACCTCTTTCCGCGGCCTTCCGCGTTTCCGGGGAGGTTCCTTCACTAATTTCCGCTGTTCACTTTCCTCTATCAAAGTATCAACTTCCAACTCATACGAGTCCAGGGACAAATCTCTCCCCTTCCATTCTCTTAGTCGAGCTACATTAGATTTATACATCTTCCCCTGTATGAACGGATCACTAAAGTACTGTCACTTACTATACGGGTAACCACAAAGGGCCCGTCCCAATTACTAGCAAGTTTCAAAGTCGATAACGGCTCATGTAATCTTACCACCTGATCACCAACTTTGAACCGTCGCGGCCTGAGGCCTAGATCGTAGCCGGTTTTCTGCCAAGTGGCACTCTTCTGTAATTCAGTTCTGACCAATTCATAAGCATATTTGAATTGATCTCTTAATGACTCCACAAACATCACATGGCAGGGGGTTTCCGGATTCATTCCTACCACCCCGAATACCAGATCAGCGGGCATTATCAAATCCTCCCCGAAAACTAACAGATTCGGGGAACAGGAAGTACTAGAATGGACAGTGCTATTATATGCATGACATACATAATCACACTGCTCATCCCAGTCGTCCATTTTATCATTCACCAGGGATTTCAACACCTGAATCAATGTACGATTGAATCTCTCAACCATTCCATCACTTTGTGGCCGGTAGGGATTTGTTCTCGTCTCGCCAATCGGTGACACATTTCCTGCCAAAGATCAGATTCAAATTCCCGACCTTGGTCACTATGCATCATTAGGGGAACCCCGAGATGCAATACCCAACCTTTAACAAAAGCTTTTGCACAGGTTGCCGCTTTGTGATCCGCTAATGGAAACACTCTCGTATACTTAGTATAATAGTCAGTGACGACCATCATACAAGTATTACCCTCAGGGGTAGTTTTAAACCCACTGATAATATCTATGGCGACTCGCGCAAATCTTACTCCAAACAACTCCTGGGACAAAGGCATTTTGCCCACCCCAGGCCCAGGTTTGTTTTTTCAACAATCCGGGCAAGTAGCAATCCATCTTAATAGATCACTACTCATCCCTGGCCAGTAATATCTCCTTTTTAGACGTTCCAGGGAACGCTTTTTTCCGAAATGTCCACTGGTCAGGTGTCCATGGCAATAATACATAACATCCCTCCGCATACCGGAAGGTATTACCACTTGCCGGACTCTCCTACCGGATGAATTAATCTTCCACCGGTAGATGATTCCGCTCTGGACCTCTAGCTCTGCCCATTGAGCTATTAGTCTTCTCATTTCCCGATACTCCAGGGAAATCTCAGGCCGCGGGGGCCGTATCTTCCTAGGTAACAATACCAACAACCGGCTAAGGTTAGGATCTTTTTCCTGGAACTTCCGGATGGTTCCCATGGACCACTCCAGAACCCCAGTTCCCTTGATCTCGAAGGGTATCCTTGCTCCGGCTATGACAGCCTGATGCTGACCACAGTCATCACAGTTGGTGTTTTCACACTTCCTGATAGGACGTCGGGAAAGTGCATCAGCATTTATATGCTTCACTCCAGCTCTATGCTGGATCTGACTTTGCTCCAAACCGAACTCGGAAAGGTGTGCTAGCCAACGTCCAATCATTCCCTCCGCATCTTTGAAATTTAATAACCATCTCAAAGAGGAATGATCTGTTCTTAGCGTAAAATCAGACCCCCAAAGGAAATGTTTGAACTTTTTAGTATACACTATCACAGCCAACAATTCCCTTTTGGTGGTACAATAATTTCGCTGAGTCTTACTCATAGTATTACTAGCAAAAGCAATGGGAACCTCCACTCCGCCTTGGACTTGACTGAGGGCTGCCCCAATGCTCTCATTACTAGCATCTGTATCCAATACAAAATGACCATCCGGGGTGGGATACTTTAACACCGGGGTCTCGACAAACAACTTTTTTATTGCTAAGAAAGCCGTGTCCTGTTCCTTCCCCCAGGGGAACTCTTCCTTCCTATTTCCGGGTGTCCAGTGTGACAAACACTGGATCGGATAGGCTACCCGGGAATATCCCGGCAGGAAATCCCTATAATATGAACAGAATCCTAAAAAGGACCGCACATCTTTAGGACCCCTGGGCACTTCCCATTCAGTTACACTCCTGATCTTTTCCGGATCAGCCTTAACCCCCTCGGTGGAAATAATCCGCCCTAGGTAGTTAATATCCTTCTTAAACAGATTACATTTCTTTGGTTTCAATTTGAGACCGTTAGACATGATTCGGTTTAAGACTTCCTCCAGATTACTAAGACAGCCCGCAAAGGTTTTTCCAAACACAATTACGTCATCCAAGTAAACTAGACATTTCCGCCACAATAAATCACTTAACAGCGTCTCCATCATGGCTTCAAAGGTGGCCGGCGCGTTACATAACCCGAACGGCATTACCTTATATTCAAATAACCCGATATGGCTGGAAAACGCGGTTTTCTCCATATCTTCAGGCTTCATGCCTACTTGCCAATACCCGGACTGTAAATCCAGGGTACAGAACCATTCATTCCCTCCCAGGGAATCAATCGTCTCATCTATCCTAGGAAGAGGATAGGAGTTCTTTTTAGTCACCCCATTCAGTTTCCGGTAATCGATACAGAACCGTATACTACCATCCTTCTTGGTTACCATACACACAGGGGAGGACCAAGGACTCATGCTGGGAACAATAACATTATCCTTCAGCATTTTCGCTATCTCTTCCTCAGCTACTAGCTTCTTCTTGAGGGGTAGCCTCCTATAAGGAATCTTAAAAGCGGGGTTATCCCCGGTTTTAATTTCATGCAATACCTTATTGGTTCTCCCCAGGGGTTCCCCTGGGGCCGCAAAAGCTTGCCTGCATCTCTTCAGCATAGCCTTTAGGGCTTCCTGATCATTCTCATCCGTTAGGGACGATCCTGTTAACAACTTAGTTAACTCCTCATGCAATTCCTCCTCCCCTCCTTCTTCTAACCTCAGGTATTGATGGCTACCGGTGACTGCCTCCGCAAGTATCACTTTCCCAACTTCAGTGCCTTTTTCAAGATATACTGTGGAGTTTCCGGGGTTGGAAATGGGTGTCACTGTCCATCGGGAATTCCCTACTAGGGTATCCGCCGATTCCAATCCCTTCCGGGATAATACAGCCATATCCGGCTCGATTACCGCTAATCCCTTCTGGATTAGCCTCCCTGAACTGACTAACACGTCACAGGTCATTCCCGGGGGAATCTTCACAGTCTGTGCCACACTAGCGACACTACTGATCACTCTCAACTTACAGAGTATAGTCATATCATACGGGTATTCAATCCTCAATTTCCCACTTTTCGGATTCAAAGTCGCACCGAAAAGCGCCGCAAAATCCAACCCAAGAATACCATCATCTTCAATCTCAGCTATGGTCGGGGCCCAAACAAATTCTTTCCCGGCCACAGAGATTATCAGAAAAGTACGTCCAAATGTCCTCATTCTGGTACCATCGGCCGTACATGCGTTTACCCTCATTGTGAGGTTCTCACACATATTCGGCAATAAGCTGATGAATCTCCTAGAGATCATGGAGTGGCTAGCTCCAGTATCCATAAGAAACTCACCAGTCTTTCCTTGTACAGAACAGGAAACATACCACCTCTTCCCATCAGTTACTGAGGGATTCCTAGTAAACCGGTGAAGGTCACTATCAGTGCCCAGGTCGAATCCACATCCTTTCAGGTGTTCCAGACAAGGATGACCCGGGGGAAGCCTGGTTCCTCCAACCCTAACCAACTCTTTGGTTATTGACTCCTCTAAACTGGCACTAGGTTTCCCATACGCGCACCCCTGGGCGCCTGTTGCACCAGTCTCCCCAGCCTCATGGTTTCCGGGATGTACGGTCCCATCTCCCTTCTTGCTGGACGCATTCACTGCTAATGAATCTTCACCGCCAACGTCGGTGATAATCTGACATATTTCCTCAGGGGTTACCGTCCTGTCACCCTCGGTAACCCCCTCTAATTTCCCGAAACCTCACTTCTCAGAACAGGTTTCTCCGCTTTGCATTCAGAAGCAAAGTGCCCTTTTACTTGACACCTGTAACACTGGACAGTGTTACGATCCACCCTAGGGCGACGCCGGGTTTGATTATCAAACACCTCGTTCATGCGTTTAATCATGGACTCCATTAAGGTATTTAATGAGTTCCCTGACGCATTTGTTTTATCCGGAGTGGTCGTCTCCGGGGTCTGGGTTTTCTGACTGGAATCAGTCGGAGGTTCCTGAGTGTCGGGTTTCCGGGTAGTTTCCGAATAACCTTTGTTACTAGGAAGCTTCCCGGAAGCTGGGGTTGAGCTAGATTTCTGTCGACCCTTGAATTTCAGGGCGTCTACTCTCTCCTCCCCTTCAGATTCTTCCGCGGAAGAATCGTCTCCATCTAAGGAATGTTCAATTCCAGAGACGCGCTGTCCCCTATTAGCGGGTATCATACCAGCCAATAGTATTTTTTTCTTGTCATGCTGATCAATCGCCATGAACAAATCCGCTAGGGAAGAACCAGCTCCCCAAGCTCTTCCACAAACTTTAGCATGTTCAGGATCACTCAATCCACTAATAAATCTTACAAATAGGGATTCTATGTAATATTCGGCATCCCTACTCCATTCTGGCCTAGCCTGCCGCAATAATCGCTGCAATTCTAGCCCAAAAATTTTAGCAGATTCCTTAGGTTTCTGCGTTCTCCTTTGAAACAGAGTCCAGTGATCAACTGTCACCATTTTCCCAAAGGTATAACAAGCTAATACTTCCAGCTGGTCGTATGTAGCTTCCGGCCCGTAAGTGTCTCTCCATTCTTCAACCACTATCTTACCAGGGCCGTCACTTAACCAAATCACAAAAGCTCCCAAGGATTCCTCCTTGTTCCAGCAATTGTACTTACAATCATCTAAAAGTGATTGATATTCTTCCTTCCAGGGTCGTAAACCCCGGTAAGGCTTCGTCACGCGTGAGTAGTATAGTATGTATCGGAACGGGACTATAGTTAAGTACTGTTTATTACTAAATCGACATGCAGCCAATCAGAGGCCTCCATTTGGTCACGTGACCGGAAGTGACCTACTTAGGGGATTAGTGGTGCATTCTGGGTAACCCTGCAGCCAATCAGAGGCCACCATTTGGTCACGTGACCGGAAGTGACCTACTTAGGGGATTAGTGGTGCATTCTGGGTAACCTACTGACCTACTTAGGGGACCGGAAGTGACGTCATATGACTTAATTTAGGATCACGTGACCGGAAGTGACCTGATGAGTCACGTGAGCGGAAGTGACGTCACATGACCTAATGGCCGACCGGAAGTGAGTGACCTCATTGAGGATCACGTGACCGGAAGTGACTTGATTGATCACGTGAGCGGAAGAAGAAGTTTTTTGTTTAGGAAGTGAGGGTCTTTAGGATCACGTGACTGGAAGCGACGTCGTCACATGAGTGACGCTTTAAGAGACTGCGCGACTTACTAGTAAAAGAAAACGTATGAAAATAAAAACACAACAATATTTTATTTTATTTTTTTTATTTATTTTTTTTTCAATCTTGATAAACACTCTATTTTTGAAAAGATGCACACGCTTATTTTTTTTTTTTTTCATATCTCTAAAGGACTCGTTGTCACACCGTCAGAATGCACGCGACGCTTATAATACAAGTAGCGCACGCCGTCTTTCTCTATGGTGTAGGTGACCATTTTGTTTCGCACCACTTTGAAGTTTCTATTTACAGCAATGAGAGTTTTTCGTTGGCGAAGAACATCCAAGAAGTCGTCTGGTTCCTGAGGGTTTTGTTTCTTCTGTACGCCTTTCGCACTCCATTTTTTGGATTTTCTTTCACCGGTGTCGCTGACTCGATCGTAGCAAATGTAAGTCTTAGGGTTGAGACTTAGGATCCCGTCATCTTCCCACTCCGCTTTCATAAGCCCCGAAGTTCTCAGATCGTGAAGGTACCGTCTCTCACAACATCCGCCGGGCGGCGGACACCATTCTCGCACTCTTTCCGTTTTTGTCTTCACGAAAAGCTCTAAGTGATCGTCGCACACCGCTGTCGGAAGCCACTTTCGTTTCTCTCTGAAGTACGTCTCTCTCAGGCGAGGTTTGACTAGGTCATCCAACGTGTCACCGCTGAGAGCCATGTAAAGACTGTCTGTGTCCATTTGACAAAGGGCATAATCGCGCCGATCGACGAATCTATCCAAGAAGTCGTATGTGAACTCTAACATTTTCAACTTCGCGTACTGGTATACCATGAACCCTATTTGAATAGGGAGGTTGTTGTTGACTGTTTTCGGTTGTAGTTCGACTTCAAACAGATCGGAACTCAACTCGGACGCCTTTTTGAAGCGCCACGAATTGGCCAATAGTTCGAACTTCCGACTGTCAGTGTATCTCACCGCCGTGTGTTTTTCTTTGTTGCAGATTGTTTTACCGTACGTAGCGTTTCCCATTAACTTGTAACAGTCTGACAGAATTTTCTCGTTCTCGTTCACGTCGCCACGTCTTCGCGCCGCCGTTACTTCGTCCGCAAAACCGGCAAAGGAGCGTTTAGGTAGGTATTCTACCACCAGCTGCACTTTGGTGACTATCAAACCGTGCTCTAAATACCACTTGAGAAGCGGCGTTCCCAAGAGAATATTTTTTCCGTGGTAACTCCCTATCAGACATCTCTGAGGCGTGTTCAACAGCTTTTCTTCCTGCGCAAAGTCTGACATGTGAGGTCCTATGTCCGATTTTGAAACGGTCGCGTTCTTGAAAACGGGGGTCATTTCTTCGAAGTAGTCTCGTAGGTGAGGCGGCGTAGTGATGTCCACTTGAACTAAACCGAACATTTTCTCCTCTTTCACAGCGGAAAGGATGTCGCTCTCGCTCATCGTGTTTCGAGACACTCTCAAAGCGTCAACCTTCCAGCGTTGTTGGGAGGCCTTGACCCGCTCATCTCGACGCTTCATCTCTCGCCATTCGCACTCCCACACGACGACCAGCTTGTGACCTAGCGCTTTCAAGTAAGCGCTTACTCTGGTCGTTCTGTCGCGTCTCTCCTCTCTCAGTGAAGCGCACTGATATCGGTGCGACGGTATGCACTCGTGAGCGTGGAACCAACACCCGTGAAACTGGAAAACCGTATTAGAGGCCGCGTGAAACCCGTCCACGCGAATTCTCCGACAGCCTACAACCATCTCGCCGCCGTTCAAAGCGTGGCGCAGTTTCACGTCGCGGTCGTGCTCTACGAAGCGTAACCACTCCAAAGCGCTGTGAGAGTTTCTTTGCCTAATTTCGGGCTTGAACTCGGTCTCGGGCCGTCTCACCGCGTAATAGCCCGTGCAGTGCGCTTCGCTCATGCAGCGCAAGTACAGAGAGTTAGCGTCTAGTCCTAGGATGTGTTGGCACGGTCTCGCTTCTTCGCCGTACTTGTGCTCCCTTATCCGCGTGGTGCCCTTCTCGTGAAATCTATGGAAGATGATGGAAGGACCGCCGACTAGATTTTCTTTGATCAGAGCGTGGAGGACGGCGTCGAACTGGGGGAACGTTGTGAACGCGTCTTCTAGGTTTTGGAAGAGGAACCGTAAAGTCAAACCGGCGAGAGAAACTCCGTCTTTCAACATGTCAATGCCGCGATCTTGGAAAAATTTAGCGTGATTTTTCAGAGCTTCTATGAAAGGTTTGACGTCTTTGTTGTTGTAGTGGATCAAGTAGTCTTCCATAGTTTGCATCTTCTCGTCGGACCAAACTTTCTGACATGCGGCGTAGTCGGATTCGGACATTTTGACGCCCGTCAGCTCGCTGTCGAAAGCCGATCTCGGTGGCAGCGTTCTGTTTGCCAGTTTCCTGGTAGACGTCATCCATTCGTAAGGAAAGTGACCTTTCTCTTCGTTCCTGGTGAAAGCTCGCAAATAGGTCGCGTAGTTGTAACCGGGTGCCAAATAGTTGACTACGTCCAAGAAAACCGTGTGCTGTGTGTAAACCGCCAAGTATTGATTGCTTCTCTTTATGACGCTGAATTCTTGGTTTCTTCGGTCTCCGGAGGCGAAGAACGAGTGAAGGCGTATTTTGATCAGGTTCAAGTCGTAACGCCCCGAGTTGAAGCCCACGACTGGAGCTTGCCGGATGTATCTCAGAAGACGCTTCTTCAGTTGAACTAACGGGTGTCTGGTCTGAGCCGCAGCGAAGCCGCCTGGAGAAGGGGTGAACGTCGCCTCCTCCAGCAGGAGAGCTTCACCTATCGCCGCATCTAACTTCGCTAACGTCGGTCGGTAAAGTTCTAGCACAGCTTCCCCGATGACTTTGGCGTTCTCGTTTATGTGATTTAAAACTCGGTCCAACAAGGGGTCGGAATCTGCGTCGGATTCTCTGACGAAGCAGACGGGCCCCTCCCACCCCGGAAAGTCGGATGCGACGCTAGCCGACAAAGGGACGTGATCCCACAGCAGGGACACGTGTTCCGTCGACGGTTCTTTGCACGGTCTGAAGAAAGCCTCGAAATCGAAGGCGATCTTGTAAGGGTAGATTCCGGAATGTCCGTCGGGGGGAAAAATGGAGAAGTCTGCTAGCGCTTCGAAAATCGTTCTCGAATTTTGGTAGATGCCACCTACGTAGCGCAACTTGACTTGTCGGCAAGAGGAAAGCTGGTTCCTGTGTCTCTTCAGCAAGAACTCGGTGGTGAACGCCGCCTTACACTTGCAACATTCGTATATGCCCGCGTACGCGTTGAAGTCCGTGACGAGAGAGACGTGCAAACCGCCTTTCGCCGTCAGGTGTAGGTTGACTTTACCTCGGGCGGCCAGAGTTCTGGAAGGCGGTCTGATCAGAGTAACGCGTCTTCTCAACTTCCGCCCCGGCACTTGACGCGACGCGGTGTAAACCGCTATCTGTACGTCAAACAAGTTCTCTAACGCGGGTAAGTCGCGGATGTTCAGACCCGGAAAGGATTCAGGTGTGGCAGCGGGACAGAACTGACGTAACAAATCTGAAGCGCGCTTGCTGGTGTTGTATAAGTGAAAGGAAATGCAGCGGAAGATGCAGAGGTTGTCCTTGCTGGGAAAATCTAACACGCCGCTTCTCTTTCCAACTCGACCGGCCTGAGTGATCCTACCGCCTATGGGGAATTCCCCCGGTCCCATGTAAACGCAAATGTTCAAATTGGTAGGAAAAAGAACGTGCCACTTGGTGTCAGCGTCGCAAAGTTTCCGTACTTCCTCGCAAGCGACGGTGTTTTCCATCTTTGAGAGGAGCTCTTCCAAAGTTTCTGAATTAGTTATAGTAGGGAGCGGTTGTATGAGAGTTGCGTTGTTCTGGGAGGCGTGAAAGTAGCGCAGTTTGCTCTTGTCTTCTCTGTGTTGTAAGAGTAAGCCTACCGAGAAACCCACTTTGTATCTGAATCTTTGTGTCAAGTGAATGCGACGCATAGTATCTACAGCGTCACTCAACTCGCCGGTTGGTAGCCTGAAGTTTGTTACACTCACGCGAGTCCCGTGCATCCTGACGCATCCTGACGGCCAATTTGCCGTGAATGTTTCCTCCCCGTTCGGTACAGCACATATGCGCGGAGGGACGGTCACTCCGTCCAGAGATTCGCGTCGACAGGCGATCTTTCGGCAATCGCCTTCGCCGCATAGAGGGCAAAACTTAGGTACTACTCTACAATTTTCTACGTGTCTCTCGTGGTTGTACGGTCTTTTAAACATTTTGAAACACTTTTCGCATACGTACTGTGTCATGTTTTTTTTCACTCAGTTACCAACTACTTAGCCGTCTAACTATCTATCTATCTATCAATCTATCTGTCTATCTATCTATCTATTTATCTTTCTGTCTGCTGTCTGTGTATCCGTCTGTCTGTCTCATACAGCGTACGTCAAACGCTGTGTGTGTGTGTGTGTGTGTGTGTGCGCGCGCGCGTGAGCGTTGAGCGTCTCTCATTCCGAATCTATGCCGAGATATTTCAGAATGATCTCTGTTTTGTCATCCAACTCTTTGAGCGCTCTGGCGGACAGCGTCACTCCCTGCTGTGTGGGTTTTTTGTCAGGACCTTCGTACTTGCGCACGTGGACGAGGTTCTTACCGCTGTAGTAGCTCACAGCTGCGTACACTTCGCCCTCCTCATCCAGCACTGCGAACCAGGGGGTGTGATTAGGTTTTCCTTGCGCGGCCGCTGTGTCGCGTATGCGCACCACTGCGCGGATATCGGCGATGCGTGCTATTAGCTCGCGCAGCGCGTCGGCCGTGAAGTGCACTCGCTTGCTTCTGGTCAGAGACGCCTCTTTCACCTGGCCGTCTTTTGTGTAGCGCGGCCTCCTAGACAGTCTAGCCACGTCCTCCCAGATCTCCAGCGTCAAAGCTCCTTCTAAGCAGAACTCTAACCCGAGAAGACGGGAGAAGGTTTTCTCTGCTTCTTCTCGTCCATCTCGTTCTTTTTCTTGTATTTTTCTCTTCTTACTAGGCCTTGTTGTTCTGGAACTCACCTTAGAATGTTTCACACCCGCAGGATGAGTAACACCATCAGCGTGAGCTGAATCAGCAGCAGAACCGATAGCAGGAGCAGCGTCAGCGCTGGTGGTATCCGAGGCCTCGTTGTTGGAACAGCGCAGCCACACGCCGTCGGTGCTGAGTGTAGCGGTAGAAGATGAAGCGCCGCCGCCCTCGTAAGGTGGCGGTGAGGGCAGTCGCCACGGACCGGACGGGACGCTACTAGTGGAGGAAGTGAGGTCGAAAGGTCGAAGAGGGAAGCCGCAAAAACGTACCGCCCACCCCTTTCCCTTCGGGTTGTTCGTACGCCTCGTCGTCAGCGTCGTTCTCTGTCTCACCCTGTTGCTGCTGCTCCTCCTCCTCCTCCTCTTCTTCTCGGTTTAGGGGCTGAGTGTCCGAATAGCTGTCACTCTCAGCGCGAGCGGCGTCGAGGGCGTCGGTCGATGTAGTGGTGGAGGAGAGGGGCTGTGCAACGTGCGGCAGGTCATCAAAGTCATCAACAGTAGTGGGGAGGTAAAAACCCGGTTGCCAGTACTGCGCTGTGCCAGGAGCGTTGTCGTCAGTAGTAGTAGCGGTAGCAGCAGGTGCAGCAGCAGCAGCAGCAGCAGCAGCAGCAGCAGCAGCAGCAGCAGACGCAACAGTAGCAGGCGCAGCAGCCTCAGCAGGCGCAGCAGTAGCAGGCGCAGCGGTAACAAGTGCAGCAGCAGCAGCAGCCGCAGCAGGCGGGGCGGCAGTAGCAGCGGCAGCGCGCTTAGCAGCAACGTGTACCGTCGCGAGTGTAACAACGTCGCTAGCACGACGACTACTACCAGTAGTAGTACTACTACTACTACTACTACTACTAGTACTACTACTGCTACTACTACTGCTACTACTACTACTACTGCCGCGAGCGCTCGCTACAGCGGGAGGGTGATAAGACCAAGCGGCTGCGGCGGTAGTCTCATTTTCAGTAGCAAGAGGAGGCACTGACGCTAAACGAGCGCTGTTCCGCGTAGTCTTCTTGTTCTTGGACGGCGCTAGGTGTTGTCTTTTGCTCATGGTGGTGACTGTAGAGAGCAGCAAAAGAATGAGTGAGTGAATGGAGGTTTCCAGACCCCTTATATACGCCTTCTCGCTTCTAGAGCTAAGCTACTTACTGACCCTGTTCAGCTGCCGCCGGCTGGCCGGCGGCCGTTCACAAAGAGAAACAAAAGACATAAGGCATGACGTTTTCAGCTGGATCCCTTTCCCCCCTTTTGAGAGATCGACTGTCATGAGCTAAGCCGCTTACCACCCTGTTCAGCAATTCAACGCGCATTAGCTGTATAAAGGATTAAGCGGTTGCTGCCGTCGACTGACCGGCGGCCATTCACAAAGACATAAGGTATGACGTTTTCAGCTGGATCCCTTTCCCCTCTTTTTTTTTGAGGGATCCACTGTCATGAGCTAAGCCACTTACCACCCTGTTCAGCCATTCAGCGCGCGTTAGCTGTATAAAGGATTAACGGTGATGAGCTTAGAGTGTGTATACAAAAAAAACTACAGGAGGCGTGTGGCGTGAAGCAGGACCCCCCTAAGACGAACGTGTCTGTCTGTGAGTAGAGGCGGGTGCATGTGGTGAGCGACTTAAGTGTAAGACAAAAAAAAAATCACCACCTCCTGCCGTGGTGAGTAGACCGGGCCGGCCAGGCGGCGGCCGGCTAGTTCAATAGGGAGGGGTGACAGCTGACTAAGGCTGTGCATGAAAAAAATCCGATTTTCACCTGACCTCTGACGTTTGTTACAATGAATGTCAGAGGGAGGGAGACGTCCTCAGGTAGGGGGTAGGAGGTAAGGCTATGGATGAGGAAGAAACACCGTTTTCAGCTGGTCTCCACGGATAGCGATGACACACCCCTCGTCATCTAAGCTCTTAAGGAGCGGAGCGGTTGAAAAAGCGTCATGCGGACAGGTCGCTACACAGCTGGAGTGCTGTTGGAAATGGGATTAAACTCCCTCTGTATAAAAAGCTCTGATTTCTGTTGGAAAAAAACCATATCGCCTCTGACCACAGTAACGTCTACTACCACCACCGCCGCCACCACCGCCGCCGCCGCCGCCGCCGCCACCGCCGCCGCCGCCGCCGCCGCCGCCAAGACGAGACGAGATGGCTCAAGCTATTCCACTTTCAAGCTCGCCTTCACCGCCTTGTCCACCTGAAAAAAAGTTAATGCGGCTTGACGACGTGAGACGCGCGAGGCAGACCGATGGGGAGAACAGAGAGGTAGGACAGCGGCGGTTAGCCTATAGCGACGCCTTGCTTCGTCAACTAGGTAAAGAGTTGAGCGGCTGTTGGAGAGAGTTGGGCAGTAGCTTAAAATTTACCGCCGCCCGTATGGATGCTCTAGTAGAGCGCAGTGTCAAGACACCGGAGGAGCTGTGTACGGCGATGTTCCGAGTCTGGTGGGGTGAAACCCCGCATCGTCATAGATGGGGAGAGCTCGGTCGCGTCTTCACCCGCATTAGACGCGTGGAACTGTTGGCTCAGTGGATGTCCCTTCTCCACAGACAGGGGTTGGATTTCGAAAACCCCGACTCGCGCGCGATGCATAAGCACTTGGGCACCCTCGGCAGACGTCTAGGTAGCAGGTGGAAAGAGGTGGGGGACCATTTAAAATTGTCGCCTGAGAGGTTAGATAAGATCGCTGAAGAATGCGAATACGGAGGAAGTCCCGCTGAGTGGGCCTTCCGAGTGTTGAAAATGTGGCAAGATGAAGCTGACGGTGCCGGCGGTACACCTTTTGAACTCCTTCGAGTGTTGACTGAGGACATGGGAAAGTTTGACCTCGGCATCGCGATATTACTTGACTTTATCAAGCAAGAAACAACGAGAACGACGGACATGTGAATTGTTGTGTTTTATTTTCATACGTCTTCTTTATTAGTAAGTTAAAAAAAAAATTAAAAAAAAATATCATAACAATTAAGACGCGCGCCCTCTTAAAGTGTCACTTCCTCCAGTCGCAGCTGATCGCCTCATCGAAGCACGTGATAAACAAAAAAAACCGAAGAGACACGCTTCTTCCTCTCGAGAGGAAGAAGCGTGTCTCTCGATTGAAATCTTTTTCTTTTCTTTTTTTCTTAAAAGAGACAAACGCCCCTTAGAGTGCCCCCCCCCCCACCCCCCTAGAGTGCCCCCCTCCCCCCTCCCCCCCTCCCCCCCCCACCACTCGCCCCATGCATCCTAAAAGCGCCCCCCTCCCCATGCATCTTAAAGGGGCCCCCCTCCCCTTCCCTCCCCTCCCCTCCCCTCCCCCCCCCCCCTTTATACACTCTAAAGAACGCTTCTACCTAGTTCAATAAGTCACTTCCAGTCGCTCGTAAAACAATAAAAAATGAAAAAAAAACAAAAACTTATATCGTAGTGTTTTTTATTAGTTTACCGAAAAAAATAAGAGACTCGCCTCCTTCTCCTCCTCCTCCTCCTCCTCCTCCTCCTCCTCCTCCTCCAAAAAAAAAGATATCACATTTTAAAGCGCGTGACCCCTTAAAGACGCTCATCTCTTCATTAAGTCGCGTGACGTCACTTCTTCTTCTTCTTCCGGTCACGTGATCAATCAGGTCACTTCCGGTCACGTGATCCTCAATCAGGTCACTCACTTCCGGTTGGCCATTAGGTCATGTGACGTCACTTCCGGTCACGTGACTCATCAGGTCACTTCCGGTCACGTGATCCTAAAGTAGGTCATATGACCTCACTTCCGGTCCCCTAAGTAGGTCATATGATGTCACTTCCGGTCCATAAGTAGGTCATATGACCTCACTTCCGGTCACGTGACCAAATGGCGGCCTCTGATTGGCTAACTAGGTCACGTGACGTCACCACTAATCCCCTAAGTAGGTCACTTCCGGTCACGTGACCAAATGGAGGCCTCTGATTGGCTGCAGGTCGATTGAGTAATAAACAGTACTTAACTATAGTCCCGTTCCGATACATACTATACTACTCGCGTGCAGTTCTTTTAGCGGCATAATTAGAATGCACTAATTCACCCGACATGCGTCTACTCCAAGCCAGTAGGTCTGTACCGTCTTGACCTCGGCTAGAGCAATCTAGTCCCAAATTACCTATGGCGGGGTCTCGATTATGTAATCGGTGTTCCGCCGGGGTCATTGTGACCCGCCGGTTCAAAGGAACCTTCCTCTTTGGTACTTCGTCAGATGATTTATCTGACTCCGATTCTGTACCCTCATCAAAGCGTGGGCCTTGATAGCCGGACAACCCCTCAGTGTTTTTATGCACCGGGTTTGACCTTCCATTTTTTTCCTGCTGGGACCCCTTATTCAAACTACCCCTCGGCCTATTCTCAGGGTCTTTATTGACTCCCGAGTGTGTTTCAGTGGCCGGAGGTGGATATGAATAAGTTGCATCTGGGCAATACTTATAATTACCCTTGCTGTCATAACCTCCCGGGTTCCCATATAGAGCCGGGTCATCTCCCGAAAAGGGGTTTAATGAGCCATAACTATAGTTCACCACTTCATCTCGAAATTTATTTTTATAATGTCGAGACACTTCCTCCTCTGGAGACATTTCCCTGTTAACCTGACCAATACTGGCATGATTAACTGGTTCTCGTTCAAGAGAGCGCCCGGTGACATTCACTCTCCTTGAATCCTTCCCTCTGTTTTTATACACAGAGTCTTCCACATTCCTCAATCCATTATCATTAATAAATGGATCGAATTGAGGCAATGCATCCATCTTACTAGCAGTAAGAGTACTGTCCAGAACAGCTTCCGGCCTGGCAGCTGGAACCTGTTCCTCCCCCTGTTGTTCTATTGCCTTCGACAATTCACCCCGCAGGAGAGTTTTCCTGGCTTCCAGGGAACAGACAGCCTCCACCTCAGCTTTCCGTTTCCTTTCTAACTCTTCCGTTTCTTCCAGGATTTGTATCCTGGTGGATTCGTTATCCTTGACCAACTGGTCTCTGCCCTTCTCGAGCTCTTCTGTCCCCTTCTTCAGGACATACCATTCTCTAGAGTATTGTTTCAACTCCCTCTCATACCTCTCCTTAAGAGATTCGGAGTGTTCATTCTCCTTCTGGTTCTCAGCAATCTTTGCTTGAATCTTTTGAAATTCATGCGATTCATGAGCAACCTTCTTTTTCATATACCGGTTGTCTTCTATCAACCGTTCCCTCTCTTCAATGAGAGACCCCTTTACTTTCTGATTCTCTGAGAGGATCTCATCCCTTTCCTTCACCAGGGATGTCAATTCCTCAGTCAATGCAGTATATTGGTCTTCCATTGACTGCTTGTCCAAACGGACATTCTCCCAGTAGAGGTCATCCTCTTCCCGAGCCAATCGCTCGTCATATTCCCTCTGGAATTTCTCATCCCCTACATAGGGTTCTACCCAGGAAAGATCCTGCACTTTCCTCTTCTTTTGTCCTGGCTTCAAGCCTTCCACAGGGTCAAACCCTGGCACCTCCAGGCGAGTTGATTCCAACTCCCCCTCACTCAGCTCTGAGCCAGAGCCCCTCAGGCTACCACCGGTAGCCATTGTCTGTCCACTAAAGGACTTCCTGTTCAGTATAACCCGAACATATTCCCGAACAATTAACTTGTTCTGCTACCTTCACTGCTACTGGTCACGGCACCAGTGTGGTGGTTCATAGTTAACTCTAGGTTAAAGAACAACGATCACGGCAGTTTCCAGGTGCGAGAATATATCTGTCTTTATTCACAAGAATAACAACTCTAGTTCCTTTACTAGGGAACGATCAGTGTAGAATTAATACACACAGGTAAATCAGGTTTCTCTATAAATAGAGGAAACGGTCAGTATACAACTCTTAGCATACAACTCTGTCCGCACAGTTGGACATGTGAAGTCTCTCGTCAGTCGGGCCTGCACTGACTGCCGTTCCAGGTAAACACACGGGACCGGCACACGTTTACCTGAAGAGGACCTGCGCCCTCTCCCGGGAACTGTGTGCACTAGCTCCAGGTGGAGAAGCCGAGTAAACAGACGTTACCCGGAAATACCGTGTATGAGATTAATATGTAATATCATGCCCCTACACAAGTTTCAACTCGCTGGAGCGAGGGGCGCATCCCTTACATCTAATTTTTTTGTGTTCAGTTTGTGAGATAAAGGTAGAAGATGACTAGTCTGCACACCCCCCCCAGTCGTTCCCCAGCGCTACAGAATGAGAATTCCAGCTTTGTGCAGAGCCCGAGTGTGTCAGTAACAGTGTGGGAGAGAGCTTTCATTAGGCCCCCCCAAAAAAAGGTTTGTTTCAGGTCATCCGAATGACCCTATCAAAATAGGGCCGACCCTATCTTTTTTTTTTGCAATTTTGAAGAAATTTTTGTATTTCTACCTTTTTGGGTCAATTTTAGGGTCTTTGGAGAGGCTGGCTAGTACTTTCATGTTGAAAAAAAAGAAAAAAAAAGAATCCGACCTACCGACCCTACATTTTCTGCCCATATTACCTGAAACAAACCCTTTTTTTTTGGGACTTACTGTGCTTTATGTATAACCTGATTGAGGTGTGACTACTCAATTGTGGCTATCAACTTTGTCATTAGGTCATCAGTGATTAACCTAACTAGTCATTTGTTAGCTCCCTATATACCCAACCATAGTAAGTAAATACTGTCAGATAAGTCAATACAGACCGACCCACTTTTAGTAGTATATTTTTTATTTCTTTTCCCGGCCTAGTATGCAGTAGTTAAATGGTTAACCTTGCTTATCCAGGTTGGTCATTTTTGCTATTAAAGGCCCTAGTCATGTTTTGTTTTCCTCAGCACAGCTGGACTACCATATATGGGTCAAGGGCCATTTTAGTGAGGGTCAGGCTTCAACAACAGTCTGGACTATCACAAAATTGCTTGAGAGTCTGGCCATGCTGGATCCTCATGCCGGAGTCTGACAGTGCTAGACTCTTGCAGGCTTAAAGAGACTCTGCTTATAGTCCAGCATTGCCAGACGCTAGCATGAGAATCCAGCATGGCCAGACTCTCAAACAATTCTGGGCGAGTAGAGGCCCTAGATGAAGGCCCAGCATAGCCTGACCCTCACTAGAGTGGCCATTGACCCATTTATTATAGCCCAGCAGTGTTTGACTTTAGTATATGAGTGCTTTTGGCGACATTGGCTGACGCTGGTATTTGGCTGGGTAATGATGAAGGTAATCAATATAAGAAATGACACAGGATGGTGGTTTAGGCGTGTTTGATATATACAACCAACACAGGCATAACTCAGTCCCCACTTGTAACATGATCAAATAAATAACATATCAGTAATTAGGTAGCCTACAGCGACAGGACCCTGCTGTGTCCAAAAGCTTTGTGACCAGCAACGGCTTCCCAGTCAGTCCTTTCCTTCCCAGCCACTAGCGCGGGGGTGGTAGGTTACAGCCCAACCCAGGATATGAGCCACTGGTTCCATTTTATATTTATAGCCGGATAGGCAGCACTTATCCTAACATTAATGTATGATGACTTCCCTATGACTAACCTGGAGGAGTCACTACTAACTAACCTCTAAAACCTTCAGATTATCAGTGTGGAGGCCACACCCATTGCAGTAAATGATGTGAAGGACCCCCCCCCCCCCCCAGGGGAGCGCATGCCTAGCCCTGATAGCTGACATTTAATTAGCAATACCCAATGAAGGGGGGAGCTTAATTGAGAAAGGTACAATCATTACTAATTGCAGTTCACTTGTTCAATCGCAGAGGTAGGTTTGATGGAAGAGGCACGTGTTCGTGGTCCCAACACTACATTCCTTATGACACAGGTAGGTTCAATTTTGCCACTCTTTGGCTTTCCCAGGTCATGTAATACCTATATCCCATTGTGATTGGCTGAGAGGAAATGCAGGTCAATTTGTTTTTCCTCTTTTACTTTTAATTTGCACCATTTCTTTCTTTTTTCCCCACGCTGAGTCATTTAAAAAATGGTGCCCCTCACTCGAAGAACCTCAAATGGCAATACAAAACAGCAAGGAGAAATATCTTTGCAATTGCAGAGGTAGTTAAACTGAGGTCACTTCAGGTAAAACTGAAATAATAAGGAGACAAACTCAATTCTTTGTGATATAGCTGAATGGCAATTAGTGATGATTGTACCTTACTCAATGAAACCTGAACAATGACAAGTACAGCCAATTACATTAATTGAATAGAGGGTGTGGCTTCTAATCAGTTAATCAAGTTTTACCTTTACGTAAATATATCTGTGAGCAACTCAAACCAAATCAAATTAGGCCGGCCATGATACAATTGCTTGGGGACAAAAATCCTTTTTGAATTATCTATCTCGCCACCCTGATCAACATTATATTATACCCTTACAGTTACACACACTGTAAATAATAGATACTGTTTACCTACACCGACCGGCAACAAAAGTACCCAACTCTTTACAGTGCACCTGAACTGGGAACACATATGCTCAGTTCTAGTGCCATGGTGACCAGAGCCTGAAAGTGTCCACTCATTTAGAGGCAGTCCAAGCATGATCTCCTGTCTTGATTTGAGAGTCCGGGAGGTGGAGATGTTGGTGTGAGTAAGTGCTTTATACACTGGTATCCTGACCTTAGTCAGCACTGTATCATACACTATTCAATAGATACTATTCAAAATTGGGACACATGTCCTGAACGTAAATAATTTATTAAAATATATGTATTCTAATTATGTTTATATGTATAAGTTCATCGCCTGGAGATTCCTGTACTAAATCGAGACACAAATTTATCGAATATCATGAAAATGAATAAATTTGTTTCAAACAAAAAAATAAAAAAATCACTATAGTGATCAATCAGTAAATGTTAAACCCCCCATACAACCAGGCAGTAGTCAGTACTGACCATCTCATCTTAGTCTTTCCATTAAGATCTATGAGAATAAGTTTTTCTGAGTAAAGCATTAGTCATATTTTGTTTTGCGGCTGTCAATTTCGAATATCAGTTGGTCAGTACTAACCAATGTCCCTATGGCTAACCTGGGGTAGCCACTACAGACTAAAGCCTGGAGAATTTAGATTGTCAGTGTTGGTATACCTAGAGAGTGTGTTGATGCTGAGTGTTCCTACAGTGTTGTTTCTATTGGGGGAAGAGCGTTGGACATCCCAGGTAACTCTTGCAGTCCCACTGTCAATTCCCTTCTTGGTTCCAGGGTCCTGGAAGTGGAGGTAACTATAGTACCCGCAGTAGCTGTATTAGTGGGAGTATTAGGGGTAGTTGCAGCATAAGTAGTAGCAGTAGTAGTAGCAGTAGTAGTAGTAGGATCAGTAGCAGTAGCAGCAGCATCAGTAGTAGCAACAGCAGTAGCAGCAGCAGCAGGAGTAGCAGCAATAGTAGCAGTAGCAACAGTAGAAGTAGCAGCAGCAGCAGCTGTAGTAACAGTAGCAGCAGCAGCAGTAAAAGCAGTAAATGTGCTTGACACCTCGCGTCTTGGTTCTAGAGATGTAGAAGTTGAGGCTCTTTGTTCACCAGACCCCGTAGTGACAGCTTGAAGGTGAACCTGCCGGGACACAGTGTTAAGGTGTCCTACACTGCTCTGTGTACGCTGGTAGCAGCAGGGCAGGAAGAGCCGCTTGAAGGCGTTCCTGAATGCTTTGTTCCTCCAGGCGTAGATAGCGGGATTTATCCAATAGTTGACATCAGCCAAACTAACACTGAGTTGGTGCAGGACATGGCGCCAGAACGGGGGAGACTTTGTGATGGACAGAAAGGACACACCCATGGGGGTGTACAGTAGTGTGAATACACCAAACACCAGGGCCATCATCTTGGTGATACGCAGGATTGCATTCTGCTGCTGTTGCTGCGAATGTGAAGCTACGTTCAAACTGCTTGAGTGTAGAATCTTAGCAATGGAGCCATAGATAACAAACACAGTGATGTTACACAAGCCAAACCAGGTGTAGTTCACTAGAATGGATGATATGGGAAAGGTGTCTGTAAGAGTGCAAGTTCCATCTGGTGACCATTTTGATGTAACAACGCTGTATACCAGAAAGAAGGCAGCCATGATAATCCAACCTACGAGTACACACAAGATAACTCTCCTAACCCGCCATTTTGAGCTACGGTTCAACTGCACAAGCAGAGAGTTCCTCCTCTCCATTGCGATCATGGCAAAGACCATTAATTGAGCGCACAGCGTGAAGCTCTCAGTGGCTAGACTCATGGTGCAGAGATTCCTGTCATGGGCTCGTGCAGGGAGAGTGTACATAACCAGACCGTGGAGGGTGTCCGTGAGGGCCAGGCTGACCACTAATACGCCCGCCGTGTTACGGAGGCTCTCGTACCTCACCACACAAATGTGTGTCAGCACATTGAGGACCACAGACACAGAGGACTGGCTCATTCTGAGGTACAGAATGAAACTGTCAAATGCTGCCCATGCCATGTTTCAATCTCAAAAAGCCTTTGTTATAAGTTCATTGGTTCTTCACCCTCTCCCAAGGACACCTAAGCCGCACCCCGAGTTTGGTGCGATCCTATAAGCTACAGATGCCATCTGAGAATTGTTAATTTGGTACTGTAATATACTTATAAAAACTCTCGTATAAGCCGCACCCTATATAGGCATGTTTTGTAGCAAAAAGAAAGCTGAGTCTGCTGTTTTACGGTAGTAGCTCTGACTTTTTCACAAAGAAGGACTAAAATATTTTTTGTTGTCTCTGCTTGTCATGCAATAATGTAGGTATTTACCAAAAGATGTAGCTGGTGCCTTTATACTGTATGCTCCCAGAAGGTAGGTGTTTGTGTGTAGTTTCCAGGACTGGTGTCTGCTGGTCTCCCCCTGCACTATATATGGCTAATAGGTGTTATTCTAGAAGATGTCCAGTATAGCAAGGGTTCTCTCTATCCTAAAGCATTAATCTCTGTACGTCTCACCCATCCCACAGTCACCAGGTGAATGTCACATGACTACAGGTGGGTGTCACATGACCAGCCCACGTCTGGTCCTGGTCTGTGATTGGCTGCTGCTGTTACTGCACTCTACAGCAAGATATCTCTGCAACTTTTTACTGTGGTACCAGTATCTCTGCCCCACCTAACATGTTTTACCTCAGACCCTGACAGACCATATTTAATTGCACATTGTGGCTCCAAAAACAGGAAGCAGTAATTTTTAAAATTGGGACATAGTCAGAAACAAAATGAAAACGGGACATAGTCAGAAATAAAATGAAAAGTGTTTTATTGCATATTAGCTGCCACATAAAAATAAACCATGCTAATCACTCAAATTTCATCATAAGAGTACGACTGATTATCAAATATCTAATTACAACCTTGGAACATTTTTTTTTTGGTGTAACTGAGGCTGAACCATATTCAGGGAGGACTTTGTGATTGACATAATATCAATATCAACGATTTATGATCAGTGTTGTGTGATTTGTGTGATTAAGAGACTGCCTTTTTTTGACAACAAAAAATTGGTTTAATTGGGAGTGGGGGTGAAAAATCTCAACCCCTTTATTGGGAGATTGTAAAAACTTTTATCTGTTTTTCGAGCTAAAAAGATTGGGACGTAAGTTGAAGTTGAAGTTGAAAATTCTTTTATTTATCCTGAAATATTACATTAGCCTAGGGCATGTTTTAATAATATTCCAGCTCATGTGTTTGTATATGAACATGCATTTTTATCGTAGTATAATTAATTACATCATTAGTCCTTATGGACAGAGTATGTTACATTTAATTAAAGGTCCAAAAAGGGTGTGTCAGATGTTATGACACATGCCTGATGGAATGTGGCATTTGAGAGAGTGGTAAAATTTTGAAATTTTGAATAAAAGGTTATGGCCATTATGGCCTACATATGCTATTAATTGGGTTGTTAAGAGAGATGGAATGAGAAGTATTACCGTAAAACCTCGCGTATAAGCCTAACTCGCGTATAAGTCGCACCCCGACTTTGGGGCGATCCTATAAGCCGCACCAGTGATCTGATTATGATGACTTTTAGTACTGTGCCATAGTAGCAAAAACTCGCGTATAAGCCGCACCCTGACCCTGGGCCGATGCTATAAGCCGCACCGCCGATCTGACTCGCGTACTAGCCGCGGCTTATACGCGAGGTTTTACGGTAGTTACATAATAATATAAAGTCTTGGGTGGGTGGCACTGAGAGAGGGAGATAATGCTGGGACTCCCTCGTATAGAGGGAGAGGTTCTATGTCCTTGACATGACCGTGAGGTCATGTCGTTGGGTCAAGCATGAGTTTGGTTGCATAGAACTCCTTTCTTTTTGAAACAAACCTAGTTATATCGTCGATATTTCTTATATCTTTGTCAAAGGAGTTCCATGTCATTGACTGTCTAAACCTTAAACTCTTCCTGAAATGGTTTTTTTTAGGCCATGTTGTATGCAATAATTTGCCATCATGGAGCCTTGTAAATATTTGCCTTGTATCAAGCTGAGATTTGTTTGGGTTAAATTAAAAGCTGAAATCTCAACATGAAACTTTCTTCTGTCCTCCAATCTGCTTAGCTTAGCAGTTTTGGTTAGTTTCTTAGCATTAATGGTATCCTCATTAAGGTATGTAGTCCTTAGCCCCCTGTCGAATGCACTTTGAAGGTGATCTAACTCAGTTTGTATAGCTGAAGTATAGATAATATCCCCATAATCTATAGCAGGCAATATCATCAATTTCAGAACATCTTCTGCTGATTTTTGGGTTAGGCTTAGCCTAATTTTCCTGAATAAACTATTTTTAAAATTGACGTTCCTAGTTAAGTTTTGTACCTGTTGTTTATAACTCAATAAGTTATCAAGTATTAAACCTAGGTATCTATATGTAACTGCAGATTCAATGATATCATTATCTATGGTTAGAACAGGCTTTGGGCTGTGTTTGAGAAGTGATTGTGTGCCAAAATGAACTACTTTAGTTTTCTTTGTGTTTAGGGATAATTTATTACTTTTACACCAAATATTTACCTTATCAAGATCATTATTAATAATATTTTGGACATCTAGGCTAAGAGAATTGTGTGGAAAATAAATTACAGTATCATCTGCGTAATGTTGACATTTGAGATTTTGAAGAGTATTATTTAAATCATTTATATATAGGAGAAACAACAGGGGGCCCAGGACACTTCCTTGGGGAACACCACATGAGATAGGAGCAGGCTGGGAGATATAGTTATTAGCTTTTGTTTGTTGAGATCTATTAGTTAGGTAATTTTTGATTAAATTTTTTGAAGAATTTGAAAAGCCCAGTTCCGAAAGTTTGTTAATTAAAATTGTGTGATTTATTGTATCAAAAGCTTTTTTAAAGTCTAAAAAGATGGCTGATGTGATGAGTTCTTTATTGACTGATGAGTGGATAGAGTTGGTAAATTTTGAAAGGCTGTCTAGAGTAGATCTTTTTGGTCTAAAACCATCCTGATGTTCTGTGAGAATTTCATTATTATTTATATGAATCATTATTTGTTTATGCAATAGTTTTTCCATTATTTTAGTTGGTAGGGGTAAGATGGAGATGGGCCTGAGGTTATTAACATCTGTGATGTCTCCTCCCTTAGGTAGAGGGGACACCTTAGCAAGTTTCCATGTATCTGGAAATTTAGACTCAGCAATAACTAAATTAAATATGTGTAGGGCATGGTTAGGCAGGCTGGTAAGGGCATCTTTGAGAACCTGAGTTGAAATATTATCAACCCCGGATGACTTTGAGACATTAATTTTCCTCAGAAGGGGCTCAAGTTCCTCCAAAGTAATTTTGTGGAAAGAAAAATTAGAGTCCACAGTCTTGCCATTATACACCCATGGAGTATTCATATTTTGTGCTAAGTTATTTCCTATGTTAGCAAAATAATCATTAATAAATGTAGATAGTCAGAAACAAAATGAAAAGTGTTTTATTGCATACTGGCTGCCACATAAAAATAAACCATGCTAATCACTCAAATTTCATCATAAGAGTACACCTAATTATCAAATATCTAATTACAATCTTGGAACATTTTTTTTTTGTGTAACTGAGGCTGAACCATATTCAGGGAGGACTTTGTGATTGACATAATATCAATATCAACGATTTATGATCAGTGTTGTGTGATTTGTGTGATTAAGAGACTGCTATTTTTTAACACCAAAAAATTGGTTTAATTGGGAGTGGGGGTGAAAAATCTCAACCCCTTTATTGTGAGATTGTAAAAACTTTTATCTGTTTTTTGAGCTAAAAAGACACAAGTTACTATGGAAGAAAGGGGTACAAAAGCTTGCAAGTTTCAACTCGCTGGAGCGAGGGGTGGGGTGAAAAAACTTTGTGCATCCCTTACATCTAATTTTTTGTGTTCAGTTTGTAAGATAAAGGTAGGAGATGACTAGTCTGCACCCCCCCAGTCGTTCCCCAGCGCTACAGAATGAGAATTCCAGCTTTGTGCAGAGCCTGAGTGTGTCAGTAACAGTGTGGGAGAGCGCTTTCATTAGGCCCCCCCAAAAAAAGGTTTGTTTCAGGTCATCCGACTGACCCTATCAAAACAGGGCCGACTCTATGTTTTTTATGCTATTTTGAAAAAACTTCTGTATTTCTATCCTTTTTGGGTCAAGTTTAGGGTCTTTGGAGAGGCTGGCTAGCACTTTCATGTTGAAAAAAAAAAAGGCCTTACTGCGCTTTAAGCTTAACCTGATTGAGGTGTGACTACTCAATGGTGGCTATCAACTTTGTCATAAGTGATTAACCTAACTAGTCATTTGTTGGCTCCCTATATACCCAGCCATAGTAAGTAAATACTGTCAGATTAGTCTACTGACCACTTTTAGTGGTATATTTTTCATTTCTTTTCCCGGCCTAGTATGCAGTAGTTAATGGTTTACCTTGCTTATCCAGAATGGTCATTTTTGCTATTAAAGGCCCTGGTCATGTTTAGTTTTCCTCAGCACAGCTGGACTAGCATAGATGGGTCAAGGGCCATTTTAGTGAGGGTCAGGCTATGCTGCACCCTCAACAACAGTCTGAACTATCACAAAATTGCTTGAGAGTCTGGCCATGCTGGATCCTCATACCGGAGTCTGACAGTGCTAGACTCCTGCAGGCTAAAAGAGACTCTGCCTATAGTCCAGCATTGCCAGACTCTAGCATGAGAATGCAGCATGGCCAGACTCTCAAGCAATTCTGGGTGAGTAGAGGCCCTAGATGAAGGCCCAGCATAGCCTGACCCTCACTAGAGTGGCCATTGACCCATTTATTATAGCCCAGCAGTGTTTGACTTTAGTATATGAGTGCTTTTGGCGACATTGGCTGACGCTGATATTTGGCTGGGTAATGATGAAGGTAATCAATATAAGAAATGACACAGGATGGTGGTTTAGGCGTGTTTGATATATACAACCAACACAGGCATAACTCAGTCCCCACTTGTAACATGATCAAATAAATAACATATCAGTAATTAGGTAGCCTACAGAGACAGTACCCTGCTGTGTCCTAATGCTTTGTTTCCAGCAACCGGCTTCCCAGTCAGTCCTTTCCTTCCCAGCCACTAGCACAGGGGGTGGTAGGTTACAGCCCAACCCAGGATATGAGCCATTGGTTCCATTTTATATTTATAGCCGGATAGGCAGCACTTATCCTTACATTAATGTATGATGACTTCCCTATGACTAACCTGGAGGAGTCACTAATAACTAACCTCTAAAACCTTCAGATTATCAGTGTGGAGGCCACACCCATTGCAGTAAATGATGTGAAGGACCCCCCCCCCCCCCAGTGCATGTCTAGCCCTGATAGCTGACATTTAATTAGCAATACCCAATGAAGGGGGGAGCTTAATTGAGGAAGGTACAATCATTACTAATTGCCATGCAGCTATAATAGTTTGTCTCCCAGTCATCTTAGTTTTACCTCGAGGTGACTACAGTTTAACTACCTTTGCAATTGAAACTGTTGAAACTGCACATTTAACTATTAACTAAACTGAGAACATGTCGAGTATATTTACACATTGCATATTTATCTCATATCTAGTACTGCCCAGTGAAGGGGGGAGACCAAAAAAATTTGGACCCCTCTTGGGGGGGGGGGGACCAAAAAATTGCAACACATTGTAGCGAAAAAGCCCGCATGTTACTATAGCTCGAATGGGTTGGCCGCGCTCAATTTCAACTTGCCTGAGGGGGGGACCAAAAAAAATCCACCACCCCCCCCCGCCTGTTGTTAAAAAATGACCACTCCCTTAGTTACCTGGGATGTCCAACACTCTTCCCACACAATAGGAACAACACTGTAGGACAACTCAGTGTATCTACTACCTTAAGTGTTTATAAGAGTATAATACAATGTTGATCAGGGTGGCGAGATAGATAATTCAAAAAGGAATTTTTCCCCAAGTAATTTGATCACAGACGTCCTAATTTGAATTGATTTGAGTTGCTTACAGATATATTTACATACAGGTAAACCAACTTTATTAAATAATTAGAATCTACAGCCTCCTCTCAATTGATACAATTGGCTGCACGTGCCATTTTTCAGGCTTAATTGAGAAAGGTATAATCATTACTAATTGCCATGCAGCTATTATAGTTTGTCTCACAGTCATCTTAGTTTTACCTGAAGTGACCTCAGTTTAACTACTTCTGCAATCGAACAGGTGTTAAAGCTGCACATTCCACTATTAACTAAACTGAGAACATGTCAAGTAAATTTGCACATTGCATAATCATCTTGGCCAGTACTGCCCAGTGAGGGCATATGAAGAGGTTCTTAATCTCACGCTGTCACACCAAGACTCATACTTATTCTTGTACCCTAACACGATAAAGCCATTAATGGGAAGTAGTACAAATATGTTTATCAGGGTGGTAGCTACTGCCCTAGGACACCCTTTGGCTAAGGCTATCTCTCTTCATTCTCTATGCAGATCATCTGCGCTTGCCTGTGCTGGCCTCGGTATATCTGAGGGAAAATAAAGCTTGGAAATCTGGAGTGGTTACTTGTACGTTCCCAAAGTAATATTCACCAAAGTGCCTGCGGCAGTAGCTCATGAATCTGCTATATAATTAATCCAACCGAGGTTGGCGTAATTGCAGTAGTTATGAGTGTGTGTTTATATATTGTTAGTAAAATGTATTACTCCTATCTGTCTTTGTTGTGCTGCTATAACAAATTTATACATGATGTTTCATCACAATTAATTAACATACAGTACACACCTCACTAGGTAGAATTTATGAGCATGATAATCACTTGGCTAGTTTTGATTTGCTATAAGAGAAGTGAATTCAAATTGAGCAAACAACATTTCAAGGGAGCGCTCACTTTTTTTTAGCAACAGGAGAAGGTGGTGGAATTGGGGGTAAAAGAGATGCGAAGAACAAATGAGAGACAGAAAACAGCGCCCTCATCACATTTCCTACATGGCTTGATGGTGCGAAACAAGTATTTTTTTTGGAGTGGCCTTATGCACATCTACCCTTAAGTAGGGGTCTCACTTTAGTTTTAGCAGCTAATAGCCTTCAGAAGTCTTCATCTATCCGAGAACAGGAAAAACTGACATAATTAGGTGACAAACAATTTTCCCAGTGGGTGTTCCCGTTCAGATTAGGGCTCCCCCGGGGTGTTCCCTTACATCATAATTGATCTTCTTGCCATTTGATGACAAATGTTATATCTTAGCAACATGCTGCCCTTATAGGGTACAAAGGTTAATGACAAGTGCAGGAGCTGTCAACTCTTAACATCATTAGATGTTTCCAGTGAAGTTAAATTGAATTATATATCCAAGGTCCCATAAGTGACAGATAAGGGTGTGGCTCCTTTGCTCCCCTTTTCATTAACCGTTTAACCCTTTAAGGACGACATGTCACCAAAAGTTGACATTTGTCATCATCATGTAGCAATGCAGCCCCAGAGAGCAACTCACTCATTAGTGAAAAGATTTCGCACTCTCTGGTTTATATTTCTATGAGGCCCCTGAGAGGGGGTTTGTCATTTCAGATGAACTACCCTGCGTCGCTCAAGGAGGAAAAGAGTTCCATCATAGCTGATGACATAAAACTCCACCATATCAAAAAAAAGAACCGCCATGCAATGAAGACCCGTTGCGGGCCTGTGTATATATATGTATGTATGTATGTGTATATATATATGTATGTATGTATATGTATATAAATATATATATATATGTATGTATATGTATATAAATGTATGTATGTATGTATATGTATATAAATATATATATATATATATATATATATATATATATATATATATATATATGAATCCATCCTAGGGGTCAATTTTCCATCCTAGGGGAAATTTTCTAAGTGTCCATGATTGAAAGTGTAGCAGGCCGGCAGTGACGTCACGACGTCACTGGCGGGAGAGCTGGTAACACCCCCTGTCGATTAATAGTTGTACTAATTGATTAGTCCATGTCATAAGCCCTGTTTATAGGAAAAGCTTAGAGTATACTTAGATCTACCAGATGGAATTCTTTTGAGATAGAAACAAGAGCAATTCATGAAGAAAATCAATTCTGACAGTGGAATGATGATATATACAAAGATAAGATAGAGACCTTTCCAGATATCCCCAGGGTTATATGGTGAGTCCCCCCCCCCCCCCTTGCCTGGCACAAATATCACTATTTCCGCACACACAGCCCCAGCACACCCTACCCAAAGCATGAGATGCAAAACACCCTCAAGTAAGCCCTTGCATAAATACACCCATATATGTAAGCGTGTTTCTAATGACAGATGCTTACATAAATAGGGTAATATATTTATCTAGTAATTTGTAACTAAATAAAATAGTTTCTTGAACTCTCAATCATGAACTTTCTCATTCTACCTCAGTTACCTCAGTGATTGAGTCCAGACTTCGTGAGTCACCATGCTTCTACTTCTTTTCTCTGTGTACCCTTTATTGCCATGATGTACAAAGGGTTGATGAGATGCACTGGTCAGAGAATGGGAAAGGGGTTGGCAAACTTGATAAGTCCATTTCATTCTCAGGGGAGGCAGTTTTTCAAGAGTGGCTGAGGCAACAACTACAGGCAGCCCTGCCCATCACCAAAATGATGGCACTTGTCTATGGGGTATTTAATGTTTGTTACATACCAATGGGTATTTCTGTCTTAACCATCTCAAAATCTGCCCCATTCTGGCGCTATGCACTGAACCAACTGTTAGTCTGTTTAGGAGATGTGAACTTTTGGATAAACCCAGCAATCTATGCATGGAGAAACAAGCAGTTCCGTAAAGCAATTAAGCAGCCCTAAAGCATTAATAAGCATATTATGTAAGCAGCGCTTGGGTGATCTAGTGTGGTTTCTTGTGGTTCAGAATCTGATTTCTGGAAGAACACTTCTGGGACATCAGTTAAACAATGACCTGTCATGGCCGACAGAGAGTTCATCATGTTGTTGACCTTGTGACCTGTCTGGTAATAGACACCTGACACTTTGTGGAAGCCTCCCTGTAAACTCAGGTAAAGCTACCTGGAAATGACAGGTAGAGTTTCACGAAATGCATCCGTAGAAATCCCCTTTGTAGACTTGGTTATGCAGGGATCAGACCCATGCTCATTTGCCATCACTGTGTACTGAAGCAGCTGTTGCAAATAATTGCTGCTAACCCCAAGGGAATGACCTGTCTGAAGCAGTAAGTAACATGGTAGGTATTCAGGTACAGGCAGACATGAATGATGCCATAAAATCCCATCCAGGCCCAACCCATGGGACATCGCCTTGTGTTTGAATATTGATAATTACCAATACTCATAATTGTAAGTTCAAAATACAATAAAGGTTTTTACTTGGGCAAGCTGGGCTTACCTACATTTGGGCTTTGGGCATTATTGTCCGGAACTGCCTGTAACAGCTATAATAGCTCAGCCCACCCCCCCTTTTCTTTTAAATATTACAAATTACACCAACAACAAAAAAACTGTCACCATTGTCTGAAGTTTAAACTAGCCTACAACTTCTCAAAGTGAAGGGTCGGGGTAATATGCGAGGTAGGCTTAGGCCAAACAAAAAAAGGTGTGCTTCAGATTACCCGACCCCACTTGACCCTATAAACCTTTATGCAATTTTGAAAAAATTGTTAGATTTTAGGTCATTTTGGGGCTCGAGGTGGTTGTCGGCAAGTCAGCATTGAAGTTCGTGAGCCGATTTTTGGTTACAATTCAGGCTTAAGTAAAAAAGAAAAATATAAACAAATAAAAATCCGACCTACCTACCCTAGATTTGCAGAACATGTAACCTGAAACACACTTTTTTTTGGCCTTATATGCCTGGGTTTACGGTACACTACTTGCCAGGTCTTTACCACACAGGTCACAAGTTCAACAGGAGCCTGACAACTTCAACAGAAACCTGACAATTTACAGCAACTGTCGGCCATGACTGGTCATTGTTACACAGATGTCACAGAGACTGCCTTCCTGAAATTGGATTCCATGAAACCAATATGACCATATCCTACCCTTAGTGCCACTTATTATAGCTTGACCTTTAAGGCCAGCATGGTGTTTTGATACAACATCTATCAAAGGGGGTTGATGCAGGGACCAAATTGTGGACCAGATACCCTACAATGTTAGAAGTAAATGTTGCTGAGCAGTAGAATCTACCGTAGTTTTACTTAGTGCATCAAATTAGAAATGATTCTGTAGTTTCCAAAACAATATAGTGTATTATACAAATGATTCTTCTGTAGCTTATGAAATAGCCAATTAGTTATCAGCATTATCAGCAGATAATCTTTTGAACCTTTGAATTATAAGTATTTGACTCGTACATAATTGATATGGTGTAATTGTAATCAGGCCAAGAAAATTAAAATTTGTGTTCGCAGGTATATAGTTTAAGAATTTAGTGGAGGAAGGTCAGATTTTCTCTATATTCTTCTTTTTTATCCCCTTGGCCTCATTTTATGACAGTTAGTCTCAGACAGAACGGAGCCTGAGTTAGACCATGACAGGGACAGCCATTACACAACACTAAATGATCTACTTAAATGTTACTTAATAACAATAATTGCTTTTCTATGAATGGTCAGCCCTTTAAGTATGGCATGTTTCCTTAATGCATTGTGTGTCATTGTGACTGGCACTGAATTGGCACAAAATGGTGACCTGTCGCAAGTGTATCCACCACACAGGGTCAGCATGATGCTTGAATGCAACTTTGGTGAATCACTCATCAGGGCTGCATTCATCAAATTTAAGCAATTTTATGGCACTATGTCATCCTTAAAGGGTTAAAGAAACAGCAGCACAACCGGAAGGGTGGGGCCTGATCATGGACAAGCACTCTCCTGTGCAGTGACCATCAGCAGAGAAGACTCTGCACACATATTGATATAGCTTTCGTAAGGGCACAAGTTAATTACTCTACATGAACCATAATGGTTAAGGAACTGTGTATGAACACTTTGGGCTGGCCATATGTGGTAGCATCTTTACTGGCTCTTGGGCAGTTCACTTTGTGACTAGTAGGACTCAACAGTATTTGGCACAACTGCTACTGCTCGTCCAGGTAAGAGGTGGAATTGCTCGCTGACCTATAATGCTGTTCAGACCTTCAGGTCGAACAGCATTCACTTTGATTGAAACTGCCTGTACCGCACAGTAAATAGATACTCCATTCATTATAACCTGTCCACTACAATTAAACTGTCTTGACTTCTTCTTTTGTAGTTGAAAACATGTTATACCAACAAAGTAGGTTCTGTTACACTTTTCTCAAGTTCTTGAGTAGAAGCTGTGTCTTATACACAAGTCAGATCACCCGTGAGGCTTATAGGATCAGCACAAAGTCAGGGCTGAATAACCTTTTTCTTTTGGAAACTAGGAGGCAGGTCTTAGACATCAATGGACAACTACATGGTTTGCCACAGTCTGAAGTCAGCACACATACTGGGGCAGAGACACAAGTAACACAGCACAGAGACCTCTGGTTGTAGAGTGCAGCAACAGCAGCAACCAATCAGAGACCGGCACCAGACGGGGGTGGTCATGTGACACCCACCTGTAGTCATGTGACATTTATTTGTGGACTGTGGGGAGCGAGACGTACAGAGACTCACGCTGTGGGATAGAGTGACCACACCCTCACCAACAAGAGTTAGTCTTTGCAATATACAGTCAGTCTTCATTTTAATCAGGAATCCAGCATTTGGCTTACAGCCATACCTAACATCAGAACCATGACGAAAGAGGCGTTTGACATTTTTATTGTGTGCTTCAGAATGATTCAATCTTCTGCAACTGTGTTTCTCAATCTGGTGACACTTGTCTGTGTTGTCAAGTATAGGAGTCTCCGTACTGCAGCTGGGGTCTTGGTGGCCTGTCTCGCCCTCACTGACACCCTCCTTGGTGTGGCTATATACGCCCTACCAGTGCGTGCCCATATAGGGAGTGTGTGCATCATCAGTTTAGCTGTAGAGGGATTTCCTTTCTGTGCACAGATGATGGTCTTTGCCATGATTGCCATGGAAAGGAGGAATTCTCTGCTCGCACAGTTAAGTGGTGTTACAAAATGGCAGGTGAGAAATGTGCTTGTTGTGATTGGAGTCTGGACTGCCTTGGCAATTCCCTTCTTTATATATAGCATTTGGACACCTACAGTTTCTAAGGATCCTATGTGTACTGTATCAAACAAGTTCCCCAAATCATTCTCCTATGCTGTTGGCATTCACGGCATGCTGTGCACCTTCATCATTGTCCCGTTCTATGGCGCTATTGCTAAGATTGTGCACTCCAGTAGTCGCCAAGTTGCCGCAGGTGCCTCTCGCACAGAGCGGCAGAGACAACAACTACAGTCAGCCCTGCGCATCACCAAAATGATGGCACTTGTCTATGGGGTATTTAATGTTTGTTACATACCAATGGGTATTTCTGTCTTAACCATCTCAAAATCTGCCCCATTCTGGCGCTATGCACTGAACCAACTGTTAGTCTGTTTGGGAGATGTGAACTTTTGGATAAACCCAGCAATCTATGCGTGGAGAAACAAGCAGTTTTGTAAAGCAATTAAGCAGCTTTTCTCGTGTTGTTTCCGATGCTGTACACAGCATAATAATGCTGTGGTCCACATCAATGCACCAGCAGGTCAGCAAATGTATGTACAAACAATACGTGTTCCTACCAGCTCCACAGTGACTGCTGGTACAAGTCAACAAACCCCCTCATCATTGAGAATCATGGAACCAAGACGCGAGATCATTGTTGATGCAATGGATATGGCACAATATCAAGCACATTCTTCACTCTCCAATATTGACATCTAACTGTGGTGTAATCTGGTTTAACTTCTCAGATATATTCTGCTTTACGTGATTAGGATAAATACAGTGAATGATATCCTGGAACATATACATTATACACTTTGGCATGGATAACCATGACCACAATTGACATGTAATTGAATGAATGTTTTATATAAATGGGCCTTATCAAAGGCAGGACAGCAGGCAACTGCAACCATATGAAACATACTGTGCTGTAAAATGTGGTTTAACTTCTCTGATATCTTCTGTTTTACATGTGAGACCCATACATGTAGTAGATAATATACGCCTCTCTATTTAAAATTGTCAAGTTGTGTTGTTTTTTTTCACATTAAAAAAATGAAAATAAATCTGAGAAATGTAAAATATATTCCAATCTGCAAAATTGTTGCTATCCTATAGAGGCAGGGGGACAGGGAGGGGGGCTGGAAGGGGGCCGAGAGGGGGCAGGGAGGGAGACAAGGAGGGAACAGGGAGAGGGCGGAGAGGGGGCAGGGAGGGAAGGCAGGGGGCAGGCAGGGGGACAGGCAGGGGGTGAGGCAGGGGGCAGGCAGGGGGAGGCAGGGGGACAGAAAAGGGACAGGCAGGGGGGTAGGCAGGGGACAGGCAGGGGGCAGGCAGGGGGCAGGCAGGGGGCAGGCAGGGGGCAGGCAGGGGGACAGGGAGGGGACAGGGAGGGGACAGGGAGGGGACAGGGAGGGGACAGGGAGGGGACAGGGAGGCGGGCAGGGAGGCAGGCAGGGAGGGGGGCAGGGAGGGGGGCAGGGAGGGGGCAGGCAGGGGGCAGCAGGGGGACAGGGAGGGGGCAGGGAAAGGGACAGGCAGAGGGGCAGATCAGGGGAGAGGCAGGGAGACAGGGAGGGGGAAAAGGGCAGAGCAAATAGGGAGGGGGACAGGGAATAGGAAGGAGAGGATACTTGAAGTGGAATAGGAATTGTTGGTCTAACATTGAAGTACACATACTTTGTGGGTCTTTACCCATCTCTGTCCCGATCTCTCCCACTTTCTCTATCGCCCTCTCGCTTCCTCGCCATCTCTGCCTCTGTCTCCCTCCACCCCTTGTCTCCCCTAATAGTAGTTCTGTGTTTCCCCACTTGGTGTCTCTGTGAGTACACTACATCCAACCCTCATCATATTACTATGCCTTTATCATTTACCCTTTAAAGGCCGCATGGAGCTTTAATGCCCTATACACAATTTATTTTCAGGATGCACAAAGGCAGCCCCAGTGAGTTACTCATCACTGCTAAATTATACTACATTTATCAAACTGACCCTATAAGCCTGCAATTAGGGAGTGGTCATTTGTTAACAAAGGGGGGGGTGTTGTGGATATCCATGCAAGCATGCAGGAATCCCCCTCTCCCACCCACTGGAGAGACATCAAAAATATTCTGCCCCCTCCCCCCCCTGGAGACTCATCAAAGTTTTTGACCCCCTCTCCCAAATTATTGTAACTTGCTGGTTTTTCCACTGCAGAGGGGTGAAATCCATCAACCCCCTTTTAATGGTTAATGACCACTCCCTTAACTGGCATGGTTCCTTAAAGGATCATGCCCTTTGTCGTCATGATGCATGAATGCAGCCCTAGTGAGTAACACACCAGGGCTGCATTCATGCATCGTACCGACCCTATGGGATTCAGGAACTCCCAAAGGGTTGGAATGATGCACCAATGCAGCATCGGTTAGTTACTCGCTCGGGCTACATCACGACGACAAATGTTATCTTTTAGTGATACACCGTCCTTAAAGGGTTAAAGGGTTAAGCACCCAGCACAGATGTATATATAGCGCTGCTGGACCAGAGTTTTAGGTCAGCCCCCCCCCCCACATCCCGGGGCACTAGATGGGGGTCCCCTATGTTGCCTGGTAAGTTCATGAAATAGCCCTGGTAATAGCCATGTCCATTGTCACCTATATCCCCAAGTCCAATGACACCAATAAGAATCGATCATGTCCTATGTCAAAATACCCTAAAGCATTTCACTTATTTTTTTCTCATGTCACTAAACATCATATTGCATGTCCAATTTAAGAAATGTTCATGTTGCGATGTTGAATTTAGGGGTATAGGGTCATCCTCTGGTCCCCCCAACACCAGTATCAGTGTCACTCACCCTTTAAAGGCCGCATAGTACATTTATGCCCACTGCCATCACGGTGCATAAATTAAGCACTAAAAGTAAGTTACTTGCCAGTGCTGCACTCATGGCATTATACCAATCCTATGGGGTTGATACACTCCCAAAAGGTCAGCATGGTCTCAAATGCAGCATTGGTGTATCGTGATGTCAACGTATATAACACATTACAGCATGATACAGCCATTCACCCTTTAAAGACGGCATAATGCCTAATTGCATCATATCCTTGGTGGCCATGATGCAGCACTGCAGCCCTGGCAAGTAACTCGCCAGTGCTGCATTCAAGCATCATGCCAACCCTACAGTGTTCAGCCACTCCTGAAATGTCAGCATGTGCTTGAATGATGCATTCATGTACCATGATGTACATTCATGCCAACCCTTCAGGAGTGTCTCAACCCCATAAGGTCGTCATGACGCATGAATGCAGCCCTGGCAAGTGACTCTCCAGGAATGCATTCATGGCTATGATGCATTAAAACGTTATGCTGTACTAATACCACAGCGGGCACAGAGAACAAAAGATTTCACACCTCTTGTATACTGCATACAGCTAGTGGTATGAAGTAGCTATAGGCCTTGTACCAAGCTTTATGGATATTTCATGTACAGCATTGTACACGTCCTATAACTACTACTTAAAGGGTTAAATGGCTAACAATACCACTAGGCTACTCCGTCCTCCCATCCCGCCTACCACACAGTGCCACACACAGCACTATGCAGCCCTTAAAGGGCTAACAATACTACTACTCCCTGCCCTGTCACAGTGCCACACACAGCACTATGCAGCCCTTAAAGGGCTAACACTACTACTACTCCCTGCCCTGTCACAGTGCCACACACAGCACTATGCAGGCCTTAAAGGGCTAACAATACTACTACTCCCTGTCACAGTGCCACACACAGCACTATGCAGCCCTTAAAGGGCTAACAATACTACTACTCCCTGCCCTGTCACAGTGCCACACACAGCACTATGCAGCCCTTAAAGGGCTAACAATACTACTACTCCCTGTCACAGTGCCACACACAGCACTAGGCAGCCCTTATAGGGCTAACAATACTACTACCCCCTGCCCTGTCACAGTGCCACACACACACACACACACACACACACACACACACACACACACACAAGTGGACACACACACAGATACACACACCATTCAGAGACCACAACACATGGCGGCACCCACATGGATGTACCCCACCACGGGGGGATGGACACACTAACCACTCACAGTAAGAACTTACTGAAGTACTCACTACATCTTATTTAATATTGTATGTTATATGTAGACTAGTGAAGGTTCTACCACTATGCTGTACACGGAGATGTAGCAGTATAGTATGGTAGATTATGGGATACACCCAAACACATGGTGTAGGGAGTGTACCATATGGCATGAATGCCGCAGCGGTGCCTTTCATACGGTGCCAAAGTAGAGGGTGGGTGGGTAAGTGTATTAACCCTTAGGTTATCCATGGCTTATTTTATGTCTTAATCCTTTAATGGAGGCATAGTGCTTTAATAAGCTATCCCATTGGTCACCATGATGCATGAATGCAGCCCAGTTGAGTATCTCACCAGTACCGCACTCATGCATCACTTGCATCATACCAACCCTTTTTTTGGCTATAGGCACCAATAATATCATCCCGTCATCAATGGGTCAATCAATATGATGCTTGAATGCAGCACCAATGGTAACTTAATACCAGTGCTGCATTTTTACATCATCCTATCCTGTGCCTTTATTACAGTCAGTAGTCTTCAAATGCAGCAGTGGGTTACATGGAAAAATGCATACAAATCATTGAGGCATCATGTCTTCTTTAGAGGAGCATATTAACCATAAAAGCCAGATTAAAACATGTATATATTGGAAATTATCTCCACAGTCAGAATTATCACAATACTCCACTTGAAAGGAGCTCTAAATCCAAAACATCATTTGCGCGCAAGACTTAAGTTTAAGTCACCGACTCAGTGCTCCTTTCAGTTAAAATTTAAATCTATTGATGTTATTATTTAAGCAGCGTCAAACTACTTTAATCTACTTCAAATTTAAGTTGCTTAAAGTTGCGTCAATCTGATTTAAAAAGGCCATGTTAATGCAGTGTCTGAAATACTTTTCTCATTCTGCATGCCTGGTTACACAGCGAAAAGAAACAGAGATAAAAAGGGAGTCCGGGTTGCCTCCAGAATGACTCCCCTCATTAGGGAAGCCTAGTTGGCTCCCTAGTGGACCTAAGGGAGTCACCTGGGGGAGTCACATAGTTCCCTGGGAGGCACATAGTCCACTTAAGGGTGTCACATAGAGACCAGGGCTCCCCTAGTGAGGGGGGTCATTCTGGAGGCAGCCTTGACTCTGTTTTGACTCTGTGTTCCTTAACGAGGGGAGTATTGGGAGGGGGGGGGAGATGGAGGGGCTAATGTTTATGTATGGGAGGGGGGGACTTATCTATGCTGTATTGTAGACTGTTATTGTCCTGTAAACACAACCACTACATGTTTACATCCCACTAAATGTATATGAATTATACGTGGGGAATGGAATATCCTGACTACTTGCGTGCCTACTGAGTACTTACAGTTACGTAGGGTACAAAAGATGCCAAGCTGTACACATGGACATGCTCTACAAATACACAATACACATGGCACTGACACATGGCTATGGTGCCATGTCTCAAGCCAAATGCTGGAATGTTAATGTAACATGTCAAAAGCCTGACAGAGTGGTCATTAATTATAAACAGGTGGGGTTCGTTGATTTGGAGGGGGGGGCAAGGAAATTCTGAACCCTCTACTTACTATAGTCCAAAGGGGGCGGGATTCGAACAAAGTAGATGCATCTTGGGGGGGAGGGAATTCTGACATGTCTCGATTGGAGGGCAGATAAAAACTTTTATATGCTCATGAATGTGGAAATCCACCAACCCCCCTCCCTGTGGTTAAATAATGACCACTCTCTAATGATGTGCCTCTACATGGGTACCTAGAATATTGAGCGTGTGGCCGGGTCAATTTTTAGCGGAAGGGCCGTGTCATTGTGTCGATTTTTTAGGTATATAAGAACTTAGACAAAAATCCCTGTGAGTCAATTTTTATCCCTGTTTTTCCTGTGTCCGTCGATTTTAAAAAGGGCTCAAAACGGCTGTGTCGCCCGTGTCGATTTTTACCCATGTAGAGGCACAATGATAGAATCATGAAGCGAAAGGACATAGCCGTGCCTAAAGGGTTAAATGACCAATTGTGGATAAACCTGTCATTCAGATCAGTTGTGGACCTCTGTCTATATATACGTCGTCCCTAATGGGCTAAATGAGCTGCATCAACGTGTGATTCTGCTCAATACAGTTTCTACAGTCCCCACACAGGTGCCTGAACTATGAAAGTGTCACATGACCTGTGTGGGGTACAAGGCCAGTTCTACTTGTACTCATTATGGGCATACACTTCTGTATAAAGGCAAAAGTGTGTGTCAGACAACATGGGGCAGAAGAATGGGAACCTGTTCTTGCTGACAAAAAATGTGTTAAAATCTAAAATAATAATATGAATTTTAAAAGTGGGCAAAAAAGGAGGAAGGGTAGACCCTTTTTGGAAAGGGTCAGGTTGCCTGAAACACATGTTTTTCTTTGTCCTAATGAGTCAGGTTGAGGACTTGGCCAGTATTCTAGTAGGCCCTAAATGAGGGATACATGTACCAACCATCTAGGGCACACTAGAGTAATGGGCTGCCGTCCACCATCTGTGTAATTCAATATTTACATCAATATCTCTGTGATGGTCCCCAGATAATATGCAGCATGTGTGGTACCATTAGAGAAGGATACTCCTGCGGTTCATGTCTAGTGGGGGAATGATAGGGGGGGGGGGGTAGTCATAATATGTCCTCTGTCGGTTTTAAGAAAAGCGGAATGTCGAATGTCACTATCTAATTCTTACTCCTGACCAATGACACTTAGCCTCAAAGTGGTCCTTGCCACCATATTGAATTTAGGAGTTTGGGGCCATTCTAGCCTTTCTATGTCTAGCAGTCTGTTTCCCTGTTTTTGTCTCAGTCTCAGAAATGGGGTCCCGTGAGGCAGTACAGCCTTGGTTTTTACAATGTATGGTGTGCATGATCCAGCACTGATGTGTCACTCCCAAGGGCTGCATTCATGCATCAAGACGACCATGGGCATGATGCAGTAAGGCATGATGCCGTCCTGAAAGGGTTTATATAAATGAGGTGGTATAGTTTGTGACCCTGTGACCTTGTGATCACCCTGTCATGCAACCTGTGTACAACTATAGGCTGTGTCTCATGAGATGGGCATCATGGTGAATGTCTTTTGGCCGGGTGCCATCTTTGGCCGGATGCCATCTTTGACCGGATGCCACCTTTGACCGGCTTGATAGAAAACTATTTATTTAGGACAGATGAGGATATAAATGGGCTAGTAACTACTAATTTAAAGTGTTATAGTATCCATTAACCGTTTCAGCCCATTTTCTTAATCTTCTTCAGCCCTAAATAAACCGTTTTCTATCAAGCCATGTGATTATGGTACAGGTCCAAGATGGCACCCAGTAGAGATGGCACCCGGTCAAAGATGGCACCCAGTCAAAGACTATCACATTGGCACGATATCATGGGACACAGCCTACAACCATATACTGTGGGTGTGTGTGTGGGGGGGGGGGGGCAAAGACAGGGGTACATTGTTATCTGAACTACTGACCCTTTAAGGGCTGCATATAATGCATAACTGTATCATGCTCTTTTTTGTCACGATGCATGAATGCATCATGCTGACCCTACCTAAATGCAGCCCTGGTGATTAGAGTTGCCAGGGCTGCATTCATGCATCATGACAACAGGCATAACACATTAATACTGTAAGGGTTAATTAACACAGTGTAATAATTGGGGGGAGTGGGGAGGGTGGTTACATGTGTTGTATAAGCAGGTCTCATCAACTCATAACACTCCCGCAGGGTGGCACCCTTTATTACGGGTACCCTGTATATTACATAAGTATATTGTCTCAGAGTTCATGTACATCAGGCCAGTTGAAAAGACTTGTTTCTCATTACCAAGCCATGAAAAATATGACAGGAGGACCAAATAGGCAGGGAAATATAAGATCTCGGGAACTAAATTTACATTTAACGCTTAAGAGATCTGCACAAGCTGTAAATATGCATCTGTTGGACTGTTAACTTTAATTTTATAACAAACATTTTTGTCCTGTTTTCTCATGAAAAAATATAACAACAAAACAATTGACAAAGAGAAAACAAATTTAATGATGCTGTACCTCCACCAACATTTGGATTGGAGTGAAGGCTGGGTTTCAGTTTTTTTGCCTTTAAGTAAATGCAGCAGGGCATCCTAGGACTATGGACACCTTTGTATGGCTCTAGACCTCTGAATTTGATATGGCGACATCAGCATTTCTTAAAATCAACATGCAACATGAGGCCTGGTGACATGCAACGTGAGGCTTAAAAGGATAGTGACAGGGGACAAAGACAACATAGACACGTGACATGGTCATTTCATGAAATCGATGGGCGACATGGGGACCCCCCTATCAACGGCCCCTTCTGTTTGTCCATTGGTAGTGACCATGAATGGCTTCCATCTTCCAGATGGCTCAGTCTCATGAGTTTGTAACAGTTGAAACGTCTTTGACCGGGTGTCATCTTTGACCGGTGTAGTCTTTGACTGGGTGTCGTCTTTGACTGGGTATCTAGAAAAGATTTTTTTCCATTTTTTTTTAATACTATATATGTATATGATGTAAGGTACTTGGTGGGACTTCTTATTGCATTATACTTTGGACACTGCAGCTGGTTAAAGTTGAAGTAAGATACCCGGTCAAAGACGACACTGGTCAAAGACAATACCCGGTCAAAGACGTTTCAACTGTTACAGACTCATGAGACTGAGCCAGATATCAGTGTACGAACAAACATGTAGCTGGATAGGACCGCCCATGCGGGGGGTGACTTGGCGTGGCATCATCGGTGGTAATCAGTGAAATCGGGTGGAACAATCCACCGATTCCTCCTCGGTGCACAAACTAACCCAGTTCCGTCCATCACTAGGGTCCATTGCTAGTGTTTGAGGGCCATGGCCACTGCATTCCTTTTTGTAAAGTATACTAGCCAGTACTCAAAACGCAGCACTTGGCAGGTGATGTTGGACTAAACAGATTATTAAGGCAACTCAGACCTATCAATTGTACAGCTCTGTCAACATGATCTGTCACATTGACTTCAGTGTGTCAAATGTCCACCCTCTTTTATGGGCAGACAATATATTGACCCACCAGAGCCTTCGAGTGACCTTTCTCATCTCATAATTGTCTCAAATGCCTGACCTCCCCGTAAAGTCAATCTAAATTTGTTAACAATGTCATTGTCTTATAGGTCTTGATTTCTGTGAGCTGACAGTCATTCATTTGTGACAATATAGCAGCTCTATAGTGTATCTTGATATGCTAATCGATCAATAGGAGCTTTCCAACTTTCCATACCTACATGCAATTATATGGATCATGTAATCAACCTAAAATGAGAAAATCCCCAAGAATAAGCTGATAGAATAGTTTTTGTCTTAAGAGCTTGTGGTCAATAAAGTCAAATTTTTTCAAAAAAGAAAAGAAAAGGGAGGCAGTTTGTACACCATACATGGTACATGAATGGTACGGTGTATATTGTGAGTGCAGTGTGTCCGCAGCGTGCAGCCATATTGGATGTATTGGTGGAGTTTGATGTTATCGGCACTGTTGTGTTTTATCAGGCCTGATCCTACGGCTGCTATGGTAGCAGGTGTCTGCTGTATTGGTGTGAAGCAGTCATCATTTTAGTAATAAAGTTAAGTTATCATTTTGAGGTCATAATTCCCCCACTAGGGGGACCTACTGTACAAAAATGTAACACATAGCCCCTGCTCTAGGTGATCTATTGACTAACACATATAGTACTATTGGTAGATGCTGACAAAGTGGAGGACATGATGAATACTATCATAGTAGAAACTCAAGTGATTTAAAAGAATTAGGGCATGGTTTTCTGATCTATAGATATCTATATAAAAAGACACATTTTCTGATTCTGAGTCCAAAGTAAGAATTGATAGGATTGACAGTCACCTGTTATTACAACTTGGCCTAATACGAGGACTAAAATTTACTATGGAAAAGGGCTGGATCATTGAGGTTGATGACCTCGAGGGGGCTAATTCTAATATATTTGTCAATATTATTTCATAACAAGAAAACATTGTTAAGGTCATGGCAATCGTCAAATTGAGTACCACATGGGTCTTCACATTGATTACCTAGCATGCTCTATGATTGAAGCAAAAGATGATCATATTGATGACCAGGATCCTCACTTATGATCACTTTAAAGATCACTATAGTTGTATCCCTGGATCCAATCAAAATGATTACCCTAAAGTCCCCACTAGTGAGTGCTTATTTCAACATAGGGTTTTTAGTGCATGTCACATGTCGTTGTGGCTTGATAATGCCTACAGAAAAGGTTTGGGGGGAGGGGTTTACACCTACAGGTTTATCAATGCACATCCATATAGTTATAAAATGACTAAAACAATTAGTACGCCTGCATCTTTTGTGAGAACAACTAGAGCCAAGAAGAAAGGATAAAAAGTTGTCTGCACAGAGCATCTTCTCTGTGTGGCCACTAACAGATATTATAGTGAAATAGATAAATATTGAAAGATGACAAAATGGCATGAAGCAGGTATTGCATGATGTCTAATGGCAGTTATTGTTTTAGAATGGTAAACTTAATGGCATACCATGGAGTACAATAGGTACCTTGTATATAACATATTTGTGGCAGCTCAATGCTTTGATGCCGACCCTTCAGGGAGGTGTTACAGAAAAACAACATAAGTTTAACAACCTAAGTAGGGTGTTGCAGAAAGTTCCTTTTTCCAAATAGGTGATACAAAAATTCACGCCATTGACTTTACGATAATTAACGTAAATTTTCATGTGAAAGTCGGCACCACCTCCCGACATGGTGCCGACATTTAGCCTAAATAGCGGGAATCTGAAGACATTAACGTAAATTTGAAGTAATTAACATAAATTATTAAATATACATCAGTATTAACATACATTATAAATTAACATTAAGCATTAACGTAAATTCGCTATATTTACGCTGTTTCTTACACTGTTTTCTGTAACAGCCCCCAGGAGTGTCTCAACTCCATAGGGTCCGTAGGACGCTTGAATGCAGCAATAGCGAGTTACCTGCCAGTGTTCATTTATGAAGTTTTATGTTTCTAAGTGTACTAGAATTACTGCACATTTAGATCATTTAGATTACCGTAAAACCTCGCGTAGAAGCCGCGGCTTGTAGGCGAAGCAGAGCCAGCTTTCTTTTGATACCAAACATGCCTATATGGGGTGCGGCTTATATGAGAGTTTTTAAAAGTATAATACAGTACTAAATTAACAATTTTCATATACCCTATTAGGCTTATAGGATTTCCCAAAGTTAGGGGTGCGGCTAATACGCGAGTTAGGCTTGTACGCGAGGTTTTACGGTAGGGCTCCTTTCATGTGGGTCTGATACACAAATGTCGTGCAGGCTGTTAACTTGTTGCATTATGATGGCAAATCAACATGAATATTGAGCACCTTAACCCTCTAAGGACGGCATAAAGCTTTACCACATCATTCCCTTGGTCGTCATGATGCATTAATGCAGCACTGGTGAGTTACTCGTCAGCGCTGGATTCATGCAATATGACGAAGTGTATAAAACAGGCAATACTCACCATTAACAAGGTGCACCACCAAACTCCCCTCATGTCAAAATCAACCTGCAAATCATCTGAATTTCCTCGAAATGTGTGACATATGGCTGGTTTTGTACAAGCAGGTCACTGCATGTGATGTTGGTGATAACGGGGCGGTGTAATTGAGTGTTGTCAGTTAGCTGGAGACTGTGTTACTGTATACTGTATACCACCAGGCGGTTACTGATAGGTAGGTACTGTTTACTGCTCTATTTCGTTTACTGTAGTGGCTTGAATAAGCGCACCTGCGATTATCAATTTCGATGATACCATTTACCCTGCGCTTATACAAGACCTGCGCTTATTCAAGATACAAAAATAGCCCAAATTTTCATTTCAATACCCTAATTTACCCTGCGCTTATTCAAGACCTGCGCTTAGTTGAGACCCCTGCACTTATTAAAGCCACTACGGTAGCCCTTAAAAGGCTGTGCATTAATGCATCATGCCCTTCATTGCCATGATGCTTCTCCGGGTATCACTTTTCAGTGAACATTTCTCCCCCTCAACCAGCGAAATGTTTGACTTTGGTCACCAAGGAGGCTCATGCATTGAGTCCAAAGCGGGCAGAGAATGTCTTTCTGCAAAAAGACTTTAGGGTTGGTCACATGCACTGCATGCAAGTTGACATTAAAGCAAATCTTTTGTTGCCTAAAGTCACTCTTTAAGTGGCTTTAAGTTCAGTAAATGCCACCTAAATGTTACAGAAAGGTTATAATGACATTTAATCTGCTTTAGTTGGTGTTTAGACCTTTTAAAAGCGCTTAAACTAAGACTTCAAGCAGTTCAATCTTTGCTTAAGGTAGGTCAATCTCATGGTGTAAAAGTAACTAGATTTTCATCAGGTTTTTGCTATAAGACCATAATAGCATTTTAGAACAATTTGATATAACTTCTTCCAATATGAGACAAAGGTCCCCTGGTTATCTATGTTCAAACTAATGAATGTACCTGTGCAGAAAGCTGTGCAGTGAACGTAAATGGCATCACATTGACTCATCTTAAATACCACCTTTCAGGCAGTGATGACTGTGGATGATGCCAACTACTGAGTTCTCATTTATTTTCTAATAATCATTTGTTTATTACATTTTGTTTATAAATGGATGCTTTACCTAAAGTTCCATTACAGATTTGTAACATTAGCACAGACAATTAGCTAGTC